>ML675614.1:19557956-19937956 GCA_007922155.1 Mesoclemmys tuberculata | reverse complement strand
TATTATGACGTATCGTTTCCATTGCGTTAGTGGTGAAGTTACTGTTCAGTTTCATTATTATTGTTGTTGTTCCCAAAGGTACCAATCTAGATTGTGATTGTTAGATTGTGCTAGGCACTCTAAAAGCACACGTGAAAATGTGGCTCTTGCTCCAAAGAGCTATTCTACCATATCTATGAAGTCATTGCTTTACTTTGAGTATCTTTAAGTCTGTATTCATCTACATGAGTGGTTCTGAGGGACTCTGCTCTGAGACTTTTTAGCTGCATTCTTTTCTGCCTTGAGTCATGGGCTTGCATGGGTTTTTTCCAGTTTTGAATTTGCCAGAAACTGCGGAATTTGTGAAATGATTAAAAAAAAAATTCAGGAAAATATGAAGTATTAATGCAAAGCTTTCCATTGGCCAAAAATTTGCAGCCTTTTGCAGAAAACATTTTGTAAAGCAAATAATTAGATGAATTCAAGTAGTGGGTGGTTTACCAGCTTCCCTTAACCACCTTTACAGTAGCAGTCTATTGTATATACATACGACATACATCTTGTTTATAAGGATTCCATGCTATGCAAGTGTATTATGTTTATTGCAGTATGAACTTTAAGCACACATTCAGTGATTCAGAACAGAGAATGAAGCACAACATACAGGTGCTTCTCTGTGTATCAAAAGATACGCTCACTTACAATTAGAAAGTGTTACTTAGTAGGGATGTTGTTTGCATCGCAATATTCAGATGGTATCCCTGACACCTGAACTATCTAATATTCAAAACCCTGCCAGATCCTTACAGGATCCTGTTCCTCTGGGCCAAGCAATCCTTCCCAGAAGTTGGTGTGATGTTAACTGTTACCCTTGTGTGGTGTATGACACACAGTTGAGCTAGTTCTACACATACACACTAGCAAGTTCAGTACAATTAAATTTTAGCATATATCCTCATAATAACGGTAATGGATGCCTGAATTATACAAATATTGTTTCTTAAATTCAACAATGCTAGAAATGGCTGTAAATTTTCTTTTTAGTATGTAAGAAGAACTCTTTACAGTAGGTGGAAAAGCCGCCACCAAACAGGAAACAGCCCTTATATAAGTCATAGGATACATAACAAAGATTCTGTCGTGGCTACTGCACAGGAGAGAGAACTTAAAGAAATAGTGTGCTGTACCTGTATACTTTTTACTCCCTGGGGTGACATGCAAATTTATGTGCAAAAAAATTTTTCATCAGAAGTTTAGAGGTGACAGTATATGTGCTAGTAGTTGACACATATGAAGGTTTTGACAAGAATCCCAAAACGAACTAGGAGAAATACCAATCTGTGTAACTGAGCTATTGTTTTTACATCATTTTTGGAAATAAATGCATATTGGGCTACAGTACCAGAGGCACACCAGCATGGGATAAGGACTCATGTCAAGATTGTGCTGAACTATGTTAACTGATTTTATATTGGTTATTAACTTCACTGGAGTTACTCCTGATTTACACCAGTGTAAGTAAAGAGACAATGAGGCCAAGAGGCAGCGAGGCACAGGACAAACTGGCATCTGACTTAATATAAAAAAAGAAATGATAGTTGAAAATTGACTTTCTAAAAGATGTAGTAACAGGAAGATTGGCAGGAACCCAGCAATTTTTAGGACGTTCATTGTATGACATTTTTTGTGGCAAAAATTGACGGACTTGCATTTTGTGCAGTTGTCTTTGTTTCTTTAGTTGTACATTTCTGATGGGAAATGTGTGGCAGCTTCTATTATTACTGTTGGCTGTCACTTTTTTTACAGTTCAGTGTGCAAAATGCTGTACAAGGGTATATAGCACAAGTGGAGTGGACTGCAGAGCGAAGAGTCTAAGGACTGAATCCTGCATACACAAACATGAATAATTATACTCACAGGAGTGTTGTCATGAGTTTTTCCAGGATTTGGTCTGATTGAGCTGTAAAAAATATGTGTATTGGTATATTCAGTCATGCAAGTATATTTACATGTATACTGGTATTTGAAGGATGAGATAGATATAACTTGAGCTGAGTGGAAATTAGAATTTAATATCCCATGAGAAATTCCAATATTGCCACATTTTTTATCTCAATTTAGGACAAAATGTTGAGGTACCAACATTTTTTGCAGAATGAAAGTTCAGAAAAATTTCTGTTTGGAGGTAATGAAACATTTCATTGCAGTTTGTTGAACTAACCCAAAATTCTTTCTTTGTGGTAGTTGTGGTGCCTGATTCCCTCACTGTCTCCTTTGGGCCAGGCTCCCTGACTAAACTACAGCTTCCTAGATGAACTTGCAGCCATGTGACTCCTAAGGTGCACCGTACTGCTCTGTGTTGCATCGTGATAGGGTACTCTGGCCTGAAAACATGACAGGTGAGTTGAACAATCAGAAATATTTTGATTCAGGTACAGCCAACCCAAAATGCAATCTTTTGTTTTAGTTTTTCTAAAGGAAAAGAAACAAAAATATTGACAAAATTTTGCAAAAACTGCCTTTTCCATGACAAATTCATTCTGATGGAGAAATTCCTGACAAGATCTAGGTATTAACAGAGGAATGGCTAACTGAAAAAGGGAAAGGGCTATAGGATAAATAAGGGTAAAAATATAATGCATAGCATTCCATTAGAAGAGTAAGAAATCCACCCCCATGCTGCATACATTTGCACAATTGTCTCTAAGCTATGCAAAACGTCACCAAAAAATCTGTCACCAATGAAAATATTTCACAGTAAAAGTTATTACAAAACTGAATTAAACCTTTGTTGCGTACCAATCTCATTAATTAATTTTATTTATATTTGAAGATTTTAGATTTTTTTCATTCTTTGTAAGCAAGGGGTTCTCAAACTTTTTTTGCTGTGACCCCTTTGAAACTATTTAAGCTGTGATGCCCTCTCCTCCCCAAAAGCGATGACCCCCTCATGCCATGCCGCCCTTACTGGCAAGCGTGGGGGCTGACAACTCTCCCCCTCCCCATAAAAATGTCATGACCCTTTGAGGGGTCACAACCTTCCATTTGAGAACCCCTAATACCGTATTAGATAAAAGGTACAAAGTCCAGAAAGAAAAAAAAAAGGGGTGTGGAGATAAGTGGTGGAAGACTAACACAAAGGAGTCTTGATGAGAAAGGATTTGAAGGCAAAGAGAATGAGAATGAATGGCACAACAGATCTGGGACAACCTACTAGGCATAAAGTAGAGGAAAAGGCACAGAGCTGTTTATGGTACATGGAGGTTGGGACCCTTCAAAGCATGTGGAGATGGCAGAGTGTAGCACATGTGAGGGGGGAGTAATAGTGTATAAGTGACAAACTGTAGATGGGGCAGAGCTGGACAAGACGTTAAAGGTGAGAACAAGGAGTATAAAAGTGTTTAAGAAGGTCAAAATCTAATGCAGGGATTCTAGGATTCTGCATACAGCGCGGTTGAAGTAGCTGGCAAAGAAAGTGATTTTAGTTGCAGTATATATACTGTGGTTTTGCAGAAAGGGACTTGGAAATTGGGGAGACCAAGTAGCAGGAGGCTTCAGGAAAGAAAGCACAAGATGACCAGCGCATTGACCAGGGATTTAGTAAGGATAATTCAGAGAGAGAAAAATCCTTATATCAAATGAATATGGACAAATTAAAGGGGCAACTAAATAAATACTGTACACAAGGATCAAATTCTGGTCATAGTTACCTGGCTGTCAGTGTAGTTTTCCAGGTTGATACCAACATAACTATGAGCAGATTTTGGCCTATTATGTACATAAATAGCAGCAGGAAACAGTAAATGTGTTAACTGCTCAAATGCGTTAATGAGCTTGGATTTGAATAAGGGCTCTCAGGAACAGAAGGGAATATCTCACAGGGACAAATTTATACACAAGCAGCAATTACTTTTTGGACCTCATAGAAAAATAAAGTTTTGATAGAGGTAATAGATGTGGATTCCTGTAAAAACATAGAAGCCATGCTTTGCATTTAATTGTAAAAGTCACACCAAATGTATTCTTTCTAACAACAGCGTATTTCAAAGAGTAACATATTATATATGGCTGTTGTAAGGTAAGACATCTTTAAGTATGCAGCTGCAGTAGCAAGTTAGGCATGAACTTTATTAGGCTTCACTAACTTTCCTTTACTTCTGGAAACTATAGAATATTACCCAGCTTCTATAGAAATTAGGCTCCATCTACAAATATCTTTAAAGAGTGAAAAAGGCAATTAATGTGTGATGCATGCCATTGTAACTAGATATAACAGCAAAACTTTTAGACTCAATCAGGCAAGAGTTACTATTTTTTAGGAGTAATATGAAGATTTTATTTTTTAATTACAAATTTTGTTTTATGTCTGAGTTACTTTTATTATGTGATTTTATTTTTTTAATATCCCAGGATATTTAATCATGCAAATAAATTTAAATATTAGCACAGCGTTAGACAACTGTAATGAGGGAGAGTTTACAAATGCTAATAGCATCAGTTTAAGGAATGGGCAACAGCCACTTAAGAGAATGAACTGTTAAAATGTGTGCTCATTTCCTTTGAAAAATACTAAGTAAATGGCCAAATTCTGGCTTCCATGTATGCAAGAAGCTTTTGCTTGAACACATTTAGCTTTTCTGGTGCAGAGCACACAAAGAATGAAATCATCCCAAAGTGAGGGAGAAATTGATCTAGTGGTTAATACACATGAGTGTGAGTTAAGGTATCAGTGGTCTATTCCCAGTTTGGCCACAAGGGAATACGGGATACAAGTTTTCTGCCCAGATTCTAACACCCTTGCTCTCCAAAAAACCCTGGACAGAGAAGCCATGCTGAAGCCCTTCTCCCCATCCGCAGCAACAGGAGCCAATTAGTATTTGTTCTATCAAAGGATTATGGGATCTGGTGGTATGGTGCCTTAGTGTGTGTGCATGTGCCCTCTGATCTGGCAATAGTAAATACATGTCCTTCCAGGACACAGATCATTCATCTTCTATGATCATCTGCCTGGGGTATGCAGTGTTTGTATCTCTTCAGAGGACCATCTTGGTTCAGAATACAGAATTCTCATTTTAAACTCACTGGGGCAGGGTCTGTCTCTTTGCTATGCATTGTTACAGTGCTTAACACAATGGGCCCAGATCCATAACTGGATCCCTAGGTGCTACCATAACACACATAATATATAATGATGATACAGGTGTATAATTAATGTTGCTTCTGCAACATGTGTAGATTAGGCCCTTGTTTTGGAGGAATTTCCACAGATGGGCCACATTTGACTCAGAACGATCACTTGGTTCCAAGGAGATGTTCATTATACATTGCTCCCTTTAGTACACTATGTATGAGAAATGAAACTTTTGAAAATAAAGCATGTTTTTCATGCATCCAAACAAATGCTCACGTGATGCAGAATGAACAGGGAAAATGAATTAGTCTCACAATTAGCTCTGTTGGTTAGCTATTTGCTTGAACACTTTGAATTCTGCCTATGGATGCACACGTGGCTTTCATTGACTTCGGTGCATATGGATAAATAGAAATTAATAGGAACTATGCATGTGGGTTGAATTTGGCCATGTGGTATACAGATATACACAATGGTGATGCACATCTTTCCCAGCTATTACATTGGTGTGTAATTTTTCACTCCATGGGCCAAAGTTATCTCTATCACCTCTACTACCTAGAAGCTGGTATTTTCTTTGACAACTGGAAGCATTTATTTAGATTGTCATATAGCACTTGAGTTTTGGGCAAACCCAAATCCAGGCCTTGTTAAAGGGGGTTATGAGGATGTGAGTGGCTATTTGATGCTTACCCTCCTTCTATTTGCATTTGCTGATATTGATGTTAGCATGTGGCAAAAGAACAGCAGGGAGAGGGAACACAAAGAGAGAAGGAGAAACGAAAGAGAAAGAACTAAAGATAGGGAAGAATAAGTAGTGAAGAAGATAGCCTGGGATAGAAGAGAACTATGGGAAAAATAACATTTAACAGTCTGAGAAACATTACAGATATGTTTTTATTAGAGGTGGATATTCTTGTAACACAAAAGCAGAGGGGGCAGATTTTCAGACCTTTATTGACATCTCTCTTACCGCTCTTCTTCAGTCTGTAGCTGATGCTGATGCTTTTTGCTTTTTTCCTCTTTTTCTCTGCTCCTATTTTTCTTCCCTCTCCCTCTTCCTTTGTAATGAACTGGGTTGTGGTCTTTCAGTGCGTCTGTCAGACTTTTTGGACAGCCCTGTTGCGTCCAAATTTTCCAATGTCATTATTTGGACAGGGAGGGAGAGGAATTATTTAAGTTTAGTACTAATATAGGCACGAGGACGAATGGATACAAACTGGATATTAGGAAATTTAGACTTGAAATTAGACGAAGGTTTCTAACCATTAGGGGAGTGAAGTTCTGGAACAGCCTTCCGAGGGAAGTAGTGGGGGCAAATGACTTATCTGGCTTTAAGACTAAGCTTGATAAGTATATGGAGGGGATGTTATGATGGGATAGTTTAATTTGAGCAATTGATTTGGATTATCAGCAGATAAGTCTGCTCAATGGTCTGTGGGAATGTTGGATGGGATGGGAACTGAGTTACTGCAGAGAATTCCTTTTTGGGTGCTGGCTGGTGAGTCTTGCCCACATGCTCGGGGTTTAGCTGATCGCCATATTTGGGGTCGGGAAGGAATTTTCCTCCGGGGCGGATTGGCAGAGGTCCCGGAGGTTTTTCGCCTTCCTCCGCAGCGTGGGGCATGGGTCGCTTGCTGGTGGATTCCCTGCAGCTTGAGGTCTTCAAATCTCACTTTTGAGGATTTCAATAACTCAGTCATGGGTTCGGGGTTGTTATAAATGTGTATGGGTAGGGTTTTGTGGCCTGCCTTGTGCAGGAGGTCAGACTAGATGATCATATTGGTCCCTTCTGACCTATGAGTTTATGAGTTTATTTCACCACGGTTATTTGAATGGGGAATTTGATTTTATGATGGTTAAAGTTTGAAACCAAAAATCTGTCACTTTATCAGAGAGAGAGAGAGAACTCGCACAAGCACAAAGCCTTCTAAGCAGTCCTGCATATAAACATATTCCCCATTTTTTTTTTGTTTGAGTAAGGGAGATGTATATGGTAAACTACAATATTGACAGAATGGCATTAATGCCTTTATAGGACTATATGCTTTCACTCTACCATTCCTGTAGATGTTCTTCAGCTGCAGTCCGGCTTTAGTTTTTTTATTTTGTGGGCCTCTTTAGGAAAAGAAAGATTCCTCTGTGGACCACCACATGTGTCTCTGCATATCATTGAGGGTGCTCTGTGGACTACTGAAAGTCGCAAGACCACAGATTGAGAACTGCTGCTTTAGTGTAACAAAATTTAATTCAACACAATACAGTTATACACTGACACACTGTATCTGAATTCTGCTTTTCACTATTCTCCATTTAGAATGTAAATACTGTGTGTTTGTTGACGACAATTCTGTCTAAATTTACAGTTTGTGGCTCTTCAACCTGCATTCAGCCTGTAAAGTTTCTGGGCATTATTGGGTCCAGTGATGGGCCCAAACAAAATCAAAGCACTTGCTTCCTCTCCTGAACTCTTATAAAATTTTAATCCAAATTTAGTTGCTGGTCCTTTTGTCTGTAATGTGCCAGGCAAAAGAGCTGAACACCCATATGTTTAGGGAAGTTTGGAGCCAAACTTTGCAGCCTTGACTCACCTCTGATGATTGATGGAAATGAGTATGTACTTATTTTTTTTTTAAACGACAGATGTAAATATGACTAATTCATTTTGCGTGCCCAAACCTACTGTAGTTTGGCATGTGAAATTATGTGTCATTAAGAGGGAAACACTGACCTACTTCAGTATCAAAAACATTTCTTTTTTTGGTATGTATTAAGTATTAGCCAGGCTTGTACAAGCATGACTATTTGTGCTGTGCCACTGAGACACACACAGAAGCAAGAAGAAACTGAAGTGTTTGCTTTTTCAATATACTTCTAGGGTGGTCAATGCAATCATAGTTCTACATCAGTGAATGCCAGGGTTGCAAACCTGGCCCCACTGAAATAAAAAAGAGTTTTGCCATTGACTTCAATAGACCCAGGGTTTCACTCCAGGTTTCTTCCTAGTGATGGTAACACTGATATTCTGACAAAACTTTTACTTTTTATAGAAACACATACATATTAATGGACATGACACAACCATTTAAATGGCTTGATTACATCATCGATCGAAGCAGAAGAATTCTTTAAAAGTCCCATGTTCAAGTACCTCTGCTGAAAACTCATTGAAAATTGTCTTCATTCTTTCTGTAAACACTCTGATTTTTTAACAACACAATAGAAGATGATCTATGATGAATAAAGCACAGTGCAGTCACTGTTGAAAAATATATTCACATATTTGCCAAGTTAAGTGAATTTGAGATTTTTCATGATAAAAGATACTCATGTTTATTTGGAAAAATGACATGATTAAGAGGGATTTACTGAAGAGAAGCTTCCTGATTGGGTACAGCCAAACCACAATGCCATTAAGCAGGTTACACATACAGACACCTATTGTAAAATAAAGATAAGATTAGTTGAACTCAAAACTCTGCCAGGAAACATCTTTCATGTTTCATCAGAATATAATTTGTTTGAAGAAATACATGTAATTATCTGATTATTGGGGGGAACAGTAGGAAAACATGCCTAAACAACACAGCAATATAAGGTTTCATTTAGTCATTGAATTAAAACAAACTACACAAATCAAAATCAATTTAATGATTTGGCCAGTTCTCCTGTAGATTGCAAATTTGTATGGCAAGACACTTATTAAAGTAAAGAGGAAACTTCGGATGATCGTCTTTTGTTGTTTAAAATTGTATTTGATTTTATGGTAATTTTGGAAACATTAATATGTGTTTACAGAGAAAAGAATGAAGTCATGCAAGCACATCAAATTAGTAATTGTGTCTACAACACTCCCCGTCACAAAAAGTATGTAAGACACTATTTTAATCCTCATTTTTTCAAATGGTAATAGGAGTAATTTTATTTGCATTTGCTGTGACATTTTCATTTGACATTTTCAAATTTCTTTATTTAGATAGGGCTTCTTCATAAATTTTGGATTTTGATAGATTAGGACAAAAACTGAATAATGTACAGTACTTCATTTTACAGTGATTGTGAGGTGCCTTTTTATGAGATTATGGATTGCATAATGCTCTCCACTTTTAGGCAGCAGAGGTGGAGGAAAGGATGGGAAACGCCAGTAAAACAGTTTAATATCTTGCAGAAGTAGAGATATTTAACCAGTGCATGATCATTTGCCCTTCTTCCACCTCAATGGAAGCCTTTCCATGTCATCATCATGTAGCTGGGCCTCTGTGGATTTGGTGGTGCATTGTTGAGTAGAGGGGACTTTGTCAGCATGACTAAATGAGCATACTTTGTCTCTTCAACTGTTAAAACTCAAAGAATGGCTACTGTACACAGTCTTGTCTGCAACATACCCATGGGGGAATAGCCATAGGAATTAATTCTGCTCCTCTCAGCATTAACCTTCATGTTGTTTCATCATCACATTGCAAAACCCTGTTGGAGAAGGGAGATGGTAGGCTGGAGGTGGATGAGGAAGCATTGTTAGTGTCAAGGGAGAATATGGGGACCATGAGCAGTAGTACCGTGAGGAACGGCTTTCATAGAAACCCCAAGAGCTGCAGTATATCTCCGTGAATTTCAGAATATCTACAAGCTAGTATGGCCACTAATGCTACGTGCTCAGCAGAGCAACAAACCATGCCCTCATGACAACAAGTGGGAACTCAGAGTTTTCCAAGTACCTTAAACTCACAGGAAGACTGTTTATTTTTGACAGAGGATTGTGATGTGGCCCTTTTTGTATGAAAGAAATTATCTTCTCTTACCTGAAGCTTTCTTGGAACCCACATCCATCATCAGTTCAGAAAATCCCTTAGGGAGTTTCACTAACAGTTTTGTTTAGATGTCTTAGAAATAACAAAGGCAGACACAGAGACAGATAGAAAGAAAGGTACAACAATAATGTAATATTGAATGTCACCATATTACTGTGGAAGGGATATAGCAACAAGAGACTTATACACACTTGGTATATGTTATTTAACATAGGTCTGATTTTCAGAGGTCATTGGAAGCTGCAAGTACTTAGCACCTTTGAAATCAGGCCATAGCATATACATTGTTTACAGCATTCTTCATTAGTTAAATTGTCTGAAGTCAGCTTCTCTCTTATCCTACGCACCCGTCTCTCTGGTCAGAAGCTATCTTTACAGAGAGCTTGAAATAAATATATGGATTTTGTTCCCTAAAATGCTATATATATATAACTATACAAATACAAACTATATAAACTTTATATATATACTCCAAAATATATATACTGACACTGACAATATATAAATATCCTATTTTGGAGAATATATATTAAGTTTATATAGTTTATATAGTTTATTTATCTTAAAACTTCTGTATATTTCTAGTGATCTGAATTTGGGAAAGCAACTAAGGAGCTTAGACAACACCAACATTACAAATAGAAGATACACTCCAAAGCCAAAGAGTAAAGAGAGTCCTAAGGACTATTAGGGTATACCTACATTGCAGCTGAGGGTGTGAATGGCAGCTTGTATAGAGGTACCCATGTTAGTTGTATTCTAGCTTGCTAAAAATAGAAGTGAGGTTATTTTAGGGTGCAGATTTCAGTGCAAGTTGCACAAGTGCATATGACCCCAGCGGGCTCAGGTGAGCTTGTGCTGAAGCCCACATCCTTACTTCCATTTTTAGTAAACTAGAATGCAATTAGTGTGGTTACGTCTATACCTATGGCAGTAATGTAGACAGACACTTCAAACTTGTCTTTCTTGGATGGATGTTGAAAACCTTCAAGTTTTGAGAAGATTCCTGTGAGATAGTTTATTTAAACTAAGAAAAATCTAATGTTTTGAGAAACAAAAGAGATGGTTTAGGAGGAGAGGTGAGCCATATACTGAATTATGCATGTCAGTCCTTGGAGTTTATCCTTTAAAGGGATAGTAACTGGGGTACTAGAATCCTGAAATGATGGTAGTTGTTCATTTTTTAATGTAAGTAACATATTAGATTTTTTTAAAATTAAAATAATTTTAAGGTTATGAAGTCAAGCACTCAAAAGTTAGGAAATGCCAGAATTAAAGTTCCAATCTTAATTCGGCCCCTTTATGCATACACATTACGATACAGTCTTTAATTACATGATCACATGCTATTTTTTCTACATGGCCTCGATCTCATTCAATACACAGGATGGTGGGTGTTCACTGAATACGTAGCTATTCGATACTACTTTTTATTCTCCTTCAGTGCAGTATACATGTCTTATTTAATGAATATGATGCAATCCCCTGCTTCATTCACTACACACCTGCCAGTTTCCGCAACAAAAGCAGTTGGCTCCTACAGCCAGTGACCTCATTCGCCATTCAGTCCCGATTCATTCTGAGAGCACATTCCATCATGCGAGACTGGGGTCCTATGGAAGGAATAGTATTTGATCATGTAATTAAAGACTGTATGATACTGCATACACACAAAGGGGATGAATTAAGTTTATCCAGGTAACCTTCCTAGATACTTCTTAACTTTTGTCTAATTATATTCATCACCCCATGGCTCAGCAGCATATTTAGAATCAGCAGCATATTTAGATCCAAAGCATAACCTTGTGCAATTTGAGTTAACAATAGAGTAACTCGTAGCCATAAAAGGCTGCTCTCATATAAACCAACCACTAGAGGGGACTTAATCATGTGCTTTGCTAGTAGTTTCAAAGCTGTTTGCCAGACAGTAATGTTGGGACTCAGGGATCCTGCATTCTTTTTCAGGTTCTGGAGAAGAAGGTTCACTAGAGTTTAGAGACCTCTCTGCCTCTATTATTCTGCCTCTGTCCCTGTCTCACCTGCTTCTCTCCCCTTTCTAGATTCCCATTGTCCTTGTACTGCAGTTTTCACCTTTGGGAGTGTTTCAGGCTGGTTCCGCCATCTCCATGGAGAACACAGGCAGGAGAGGCTCCCTGCTCTCAGTTCTGGTGCCTGAGACCACAGTGACCCCCTGGCAGCAAGGAATTGCAGGGAAAGTCTTGCTCTGCCCCTGGGCTGGAACTTTCTCATTGCAAAAAATCTTCAGAGAATTTGGATGCCAAACTCTTGTAAGCTTCTATGGCGTACATGTAAATGGCAATTTCCAGAGACTCATAATTCAGCCAAATTTGGATGGATTTTCATAGGGATGGCAAAAGGTACCGATCTGACCTCATGTTGACCTCCCTGCCAAATTTTAAGCACGGGGGCACTAGGGCTTCTCCATGAAACAGTTGCAGGAATTATTTTCATTGTCAAAACTATCTTTTTTTCACTAACCTTATTCTCAGAACCATTTTTGCTGGAAGTGTGCATAACTATTCACCCTAAGAAAGTCACCCAGAATGGCAAATTTTAGCTAAAATGATTATAAGCGATCAAAAATGGGGTCTCATAATGGAAAGTCGTCAGCAACTTTATCTACAGGCATCGCTCCATATATAATGTATATAATTTTACATGTATAGCTTATTCCACTGTAGACACAGACAAAACTTCACACTTAAGGTTACAAGACATGTTGAACTCTGTTTTTGCCTCCTTCTATATGTCATACATATAGATTTTTACCCTGATTAAGGAATTGTTCTCTGACTGCTGGTATCTCAGTGGCTGAAGATTCTACTTAATATAAGTGCTCTACAGCATTCTTGGTCTGTTTTTCTTTCAGCATTCTGATAATATGGACACCATTTATGGCTTTCCCACAGACTTGTAGCAAATTATTTTCTAAAGGTTTAAATGCTGGAATCTTTTCAAATTCATTAGCTTAATATTTTTCATCTCTTAGTCAATAAAGAGGGGAAAAATCTAATCACTGAGCCAAACATCTTTGTTCCTAACTTCTCCATTGACTTCTGCCACTGAATTTTTCCATAGTGAACTTGTCCATGAGTATTTCTGTAAAATTGTTCCTGTTGCTCTGCCTCTGTAAGTTAACAATTTTTATTATTCATACTACGACAGTGTTCATGAAGTGCTGAATGCTTTTCAAACTTTTCAGATACTCTCTCTCACCCAAAGATCTCAGAAGAAGGAAAATACTCCCCTGGAGAGAATTAAAGAAAGAGCATAATGGGCAGAACAAAGAAGAAGTGCGTTTGCTTGTAGATGTATGTTTGAAACTTTGACTGAGGTTTTTACTTGGTTTCATAAAACTTGGTGTGTTTTCGATAAGCACATCTGTAGCACTTCAGCGACATAGCCAAGAAGGAAGCCCCTTAGAAGCAAATCTTAAATTAGGTTTCCAGCAAGCAAACAAAAAGGAAGGCTGATGCTGTGGCACTGAAGAATTTTCTTCATGATTTCAAATAATTGATGTAACGTTCCTCACAAGGAACATGTTAGAAGCCTAATGGTTTGGTAGCTATAGTTTAACTTCATAATGCAGGAGACAATTCAAATAAACCCTTGACAGGGAATAATAGATCTGGCTCACCATGAGCATAGATTGTCTCTTAGAACAGTTAAAATTCAGATGGTCTATGAAATAATTATTGTGAGGTGGACTTACATTTGGCCTGTCAGAATTTTCTCATGATACCAGCATCCATCATAAAATTTTGAAAAAGTATCTTCTAGGAAGATAGAAAAAATTCATGTCAAGAAGCACAGAAGTAAAACATTAATTTTGGGCTAGGAATTTTCTTTCATTTGAAAATTGTGGACTTCACATAAGCACTTTAGTCTTCATAGTTGCCAGACAAAACATGGTCTAAGGAGGATTTGGCTCTATATGTAGCCAGGGGAAGCAGAGGCCATTGAGTTATGATAGGATTTGATTTTAGATTATTTATGTTATTGTAAGGAAGGGGACCACTAGAGAGGGGACTGATTCTTTCGATATATCTTTAAATATAGTCCATATATATGCTCTTTCCAGGTAGCTTAATGGAGTTTGGTGGAATGTCAGATCATTTTCCCTGCTTATGGTCTTCACAGGCTTAAAAGACGTGAACTTTGAACAAAAAACTGTTGTTAGGATTTAAAGGAGAAATATAAATGACAGGAGCTAAAGGCTTGATTGGCTTTGTTGGAAATATATATCTTTTTTGCAACTTTGGTTTAGAAGTAAAGACAAATGAACATCTTTATGGTGTAATCACCAGGTTGAAAAATCGGGTAACTTTAGTCCACAAACACCCTGTTAGCACAATGAGTTTTTATGTTCTTTATATCTTCGTTGGTGGATGAGTTGATGTTTAAATGCTCATTCATCATTTACTATATAAAAGAAAAGCTATTACCTGAAACTCATTTTTACAGTTGCAGGCAAACTGAAATAATCATTTTCAAGGACCTAAAGCTGTTCTTTCTTGAAGAATGTTATCATTTTTGCCTTATTTTACTTACCTCTTACCCAGTATATGAGGTACCTTCAAGAAGTGCACCTTGCAAAATCTCGTTCCAGATATTGCCAGCCACCTCTGTCTACATGAAGAGGGCTAACAAAAGTTTCAGTTTGAGAAAACTCTATTAATCTTGCAGACAGGATAAAAGAACCACAGGTGCAATTCAGGAATAAACATATCCACTATACACTGTGTGCTAGCCTTTTCACGTTGATATTGGTGGGGATGGTTCTGAAAGGCACTGTAAGATATGGTACTTAAAGGATTTATTGCTCAATCATGTCCCTAAAAAATTAGACACCTAACAAAGACCATCTGCAGCCCAAATAATAGTGAGTTCCAAAATCACCTTTGAAAGGATTGTTTCTTTTAATGGGCTCGGTCCTAGAGCCTTCCGAAACACAGAGCTTGAGCAGCCAGGTTGTGAGCAGTTTCCATGAGGCTTAGGAGCAAAGGGAAGTCCTGAGCCTGTAGTATGACAATGCTTGCTTGCCCCATAGAGAGGGGACGAGAAGTTTTGAGAATGGCAGTTGCTATTCTTTTAGTCTTAGTATAAAGCGCTCCCTCTCAAGTGGTAAAAGAGAAAGATGCACTGTCTCCTATTAGAATCCTATTAGGTTCTATTTAGAACTTCTTTTTTTACTTCTGTCAGCCTTCACATTAACATTTGTGTATTTCTGTGTATAAAACACATTGA
The DNA here is from genome assembly GCA_007922155.1 of Mesoclemmys tuberculata. Taxonomy (NCBI): domain Eukaryota; kingdom Metazoa; phylum Chordata; order Testudines; family Chelidae; genus Mesoclemmys; species Mesoclemmys tuberculata. The sequence goes on along the minus strand of ML675614.1, from coordinate 19,922,770 downwards.
TATATAATTATATAAACCTTCCATTTAACTTTTCAAATCTTATTTTATATTCCTCCTGACTGATCTGTGATAAAAACAAATTATTTTAAGCTAGTTGGTATATCTTATGTATGCAGATGATTATGTTTTTCAAACATGGGTTCCTACCCTACCTACCCATTAGCTACCTAGTTCAATATTCAGGCACCTGATATTCAAAGGAACTAAGCCCTCACAGCTCCCATTGTGTCAAAACTTGAGCAGCAAAAAGGCATGCTGCTGCAGTTCCAGGTGGCATTTGAAGCAGGCAGAATGCACTTCTATTTGAAAGAGAGCAGGCCCTATTTTAAGAAATGCCAAAGGGAAGACAATGTATGGAATCAACAGATATTTTCCTTTCAAGCCCCACTAAATTTCATGTTTCCATTGTGCTCAGAAACTTTGACATTTGCTTGACTAGATAGACCCTCAGCCTCTCTCTGAAGTGATTGCTCTGGGAAATGAATGTATAAATGTTCAGATTCTCAAAATGAAAATACTTTATTGACTTTAAAAAGCAAACAAACAAAAAACAACAACAAAAAGAAGCTAGGAGCAAGAGTGCTGACCATGGAGGAGAACCTAGGCCCCAGTCTTGCAAAAATTTACTCTGTTTATAATTTCACCCTGTGCACTACTCACATTTCATGTGTAAGTCCTCGCAGGGTCAGGGCTTAGATGCTGATCTGACTGAACAACACTCAAGGTAAAATAAAATCAGAGGTAAATTAGATGGGAAATAAGAGAAGCGAAAAGAATAGAACTATGTAATCCAAAATGTCAACATTGAGAAATATTTTGTTAAAGAAGCTACTAAAAGCTGTCTGAGCTCAGAGCCTTCCCACTCCGCTCTGCCTGGTCTCAGCTATTAGTCTCTCCTACTGAAAAGCTCTTATGCAATCATCTTGCTATAATTTCATTCTAATCTATTAGGAACCTCAATAAACCAGGAGAATGCTAGGAGACTGGATGAGATCCATCATGAGTATCCTTTGATCCTTTTTCTTCCTCCTTTTTCTTCCTTCCTCCCTTGAAAAGAAAAGATGCAAATGTGGAGACATTAAACATTTGAGAGCTGTGGAACTATGAGTAAACTCCGCTTTTACCAGCCAGGTTGAGGTTTTCTCATGTTGGACAGATATAAGATTTTTTGTTTTGTTTTGTTTTCATATTTTTAAGTGCAGAGGAAATTGAACAACATATGAAAGTAGTTGTGAAACTAAACAGAGAAACACAATGGTAACAGTGAGGTTCCTTAAAACTTGGATTTATATTTATGCTTGCTGACGCCCCTTAGGATGCTATAATTATGTTTATTTACAGCTTTACTTGATATAGTTTAATTTCATTTTTCTGCTTTTACATTTGCCATATTTGAGCATTGCCACTTACCGTTCAATACTGTAGCTGAAAAGTATAGTAGGTGGCAGCCAGGATTTATGGAATTTAGGACAAGGAGTAGGAGTGACTCCTGCTCCATCTACTTTTTCCTTTGTTTTCCTCCCCAACTCCTCTAACCCATTTATATTATTTGTTATGTTTGTTATCTTACCAAATGCCTGAGGCAGGCACGTGAGGTGATTGGCTGAAACAGTCAGGGGATGATGCCAGCAGCAATGGTGCTGAAGAAATCTATTCTACTCTCTCATCACCGTAGGCCAACGATGGGCTTTGCTGCTCACCTCCACTTGCATTCACAATTTTGTTTTGACACAACAGGGCATTAAATTGTGTTTCAGTGTGTGCAAACTGCAGTCTGCCTCCTGATGGCTAATCTGTGTATTAGCCTGATGGCTAATAGTCCTACTCAGTCTCTTTGTGACTTGCAGGGAGCAACACAAAGTTTGAGGTTCAAAGAACTCTATTAAGAAGATTAAAAAGATCCACACTCCCCTTAATCCTACTAAATCTAGCTGGCAACAATGGTGATCCTTAGTATAGATGCTAACATACAATATCTAATTTTTAAAATAATATTTTGGTGTGATATTTGGGGTTGGTCCTGCTTTGAGTAAGGGGCTGGACTAGATGACTTCCTGAGGTCCCTTCCAACTGTAATCTTCTATGATTCTATGATAGGGTCAAAAAGGAGAAGTTAAATATATGCCAGAATTGAAAAGCTGAATTTATAACCACCATAGGAAAGAAATTTTACTACTCTCTAAACTAACTACAACTTGCTGTAACTACAGCTGTCCCGCAACTACAGTACTGGAAGATTATAATGGGATTGATTTACTTTAGTGCCTGTGCCTGTGTTTTATCAAACTCTGTAGGAACATTTACAGCAGTTGTACTTTGTGTAACGTAATAGCTTGTGAATAGTCTGGTGAGAACGAGCCACTTCATTTGTACCAAATGCTGTTAAAGCCAAATTCTGCTCCCATTGAAGTCAATAGGCCCTTTGCTATTAATTCCAGCAGGAACCAGGACGTGCACTTGATGTTATCAGCACATGAAATACACTAATATTGTGAGAGGAAAAGCATACAGAGACAGTTAATTAGCCAATGGTGGACTTAGGACCTCTGCTTAACTGTTGTCTGGCTATACCAAAAGAAGGTCAAGAGACACTTGATAGGGATTTAATCAGGCCTCAACTTTATTATTAGCTGTCTGGGACTATCCTGCAGATAAAAGTATACAGTGCAGGCAATTCCATGTTCATTCAAATAACTACCTGGGGCTTCCACCAGCCCACTTTCATTTTCCATTCAGGTCCTCCAGCTAACCGCTGCCTTGAACCTTACTACCTATCTCCCTTCGTAGGAGGAGTAAGGTAAAGGTGCATGGGCTCCCTGCCATATCAATCATAGGTGTCCCAAACTCCCCTCCTCCCCCCAATTCCCTCCCTTTAACCAGCACTTTCTTTTTAAGTCCTTTATCAGGCCATTTATCTGGTTACTCCTACGGTGTTGAGAAAGGGCTTCTAATGCCCAGGCTTGCACCTTTTAAAGTCTTCTGCCCTTACATTCCCTGGGGATGAGTAAATGTGATCCAGCTGACCCCCACCCACCTTTTTTGCATCAGTTTCTGACCTTCTTCCCCTGACTCCACCCATAAAGCACTGCTACCTTCCTCCTGCAAGCCTGGACAACATCCCCCCCACACACACACTTCAGCTGCAGTGTAGTGTGGTTATTTTCACTTTTGCAGCTGTTTTCTTTTCTTCTATTTTATTTTTTTTGCTGAACAGTGTTTTCAGTCAGACTGACATAATAAGAATTTTATTTCCCAAGCATGTGGTTCTCAGCATTTGCACTACCAGGGAAGACACTAGGTGAAGTGGCTAAAAAAGCAATTATCACCTTTCCCACCTTTTCACTTTTAGTTAAGTTACTTTGTTGAAGGCTCAGTTTACTACAAATGTTTAGTGGCAGGGTTTTTTGCAGCATCTCAGGCATTGACAGCTTTGCATAAGAAGAAGTGGCACAGTGTACAAAGTAAATGAGTGTGTTATTTACATGCTAATTAATGTGTGTACTAGCAGATGATAGAATGCCATACTGAACCCCAAATTCTGTTCAAATCTATCTTTTTAAACTGTATATTAGGATTAAGACTCTGTGTAAACCATAGAAACGGTCAAAAAATTTTTTGTCTATAAGACATTCCCATCCCGTATTGTAGCTCTGCCCTTCAAAGGAATAATAGGATGGGCTAATATGTCTCGGAAATCTTTTTCTGGATGACTTTTCTGGTTCATTTCAGTGTTAGAAGTGTCAATTTCCAGCTACTTATTAGAAAGCAAAGTTTGCATTTTGCTAAAGCCTGGGTCGTCTTCTGCTTGCACAGACGCAAATTTCAATAGCATGTAATAAAAAGTGTTTGAATCCTAGTGTAGTATTGTTTGAGTTCACTATTAACCTTTCACTCTAGCACTTTGAGTGTGGGTTTTTTTTTTAGCATCAGAAAATTATCTTGCTCAGATGCAAAGGGGAAGCTCTGTCATAAACCTTTTTAAAAAAAAAACTAAAAGGAAATAGAGAAAATCTGCTTCCCACAAGGGGAGAAATAAAAATTGCTACTAGAACAGAAAGTTCTTCAAGCTGACATATGTACTGCCTAGTAACAGATTTTGAATCCATATGCCTGCCATATATAGCAGTCAAAGGTGTATTGCTGCTTTTTTGTGAGAGGTCACATTACATACCTACTGTTCTTACCACCGAAGGAAACAATCCAGGACTGTGAGAACATTAGCTTTTATATAAAGGGTATGAGCCCTGAGGATAGTAATTAAATTAGTGGCCTAGGCACTGACTCTTCATAAAGTTGAACTTTGTGAATATCCAAGTTGCTGATAGATCAGAGAAGTTCAGATTAACAGTAAAATTGATCCAAAAACAAATGAACAATGATGGTTCAGGCCATTCGTACTACGAAGTGATCACAAGTTACTAAGGAATGTGACTGGAATGATGCTGTAAAACGACTGATTTCACTTCGGTATGTCAAGGATGGAACTATGATTAATTGTATTGCAACTGATGCCACTTGACAATAGCTAAAGTTTCAGGCTGACGTGTCCTATGAATCCGTATCTGTTACATTTGCATGTAGGTAAAGGGATACAGAATGTGACAAAGAAGAATTTTAGCTTTATGATTAATCAGGTGTGTGGCTGGTTCATGTCTCACTCCTGGCCGCTCTTTAATATTTAATGGCTATTTCTGTTGCCCCTACCAATGGTGCATAGCGCTCACTCAGAGCACTCGTATGGAAGTTAATGCAACTTTGGCTCTATAGGCCCAACCTGCAACTTCCCTTATGACTGTAGTTAGCTACTGGAGTAAGCAGGTGGTGAATCCTTCCACGCAGCTCCTGTTCCGGCTCCTCCAGAGCCTCCTGCTGAGGTTCTGGCTGCACTTTTCCCCACACCTGTTCCTCTATGCACACCCCATCCAGGGACCTACAAAGTCGCAGGGCCTCTTCGTCAGCCTCCTCCTCGCCCTGCTCAACATGGCTATCTATAATGCCAGGGAGAGGAGGTCGGCTGAGGGGATGCTCTGTGACTGTGGGTCCTATGTCTGTTCCTCTGTCTGTTCATGCATCTGGGCAGAGTTCATCTGGGCAGCATCCGCTAGCTCCCTAGACACCTGCTGGGAGCAGTGGGCGCTGTCCAAGGTTCTCTGCTCGGTGTCCCCTTCTGGTTCTCGCCATTTGACCCTTTGACTTTCACGCCCCTTCCTGTGTTCTTCATTAGTTGTCCCCTGAAATTAGTTGAGTCCCAGATCCAGTGGCTCCTCCCCTTAGGCTGGGTGAGGGGTCTTGCCGCCTGGAATTCAAATAGTAACAAGGATATTAACCAATTGTAACCCTGACCCCTGTCATGTAACTGGGGCTAGGCAATAAAGATCAGTCTCAGTAACCCTCTTGCAAGTCATATCCTTATTACAAACATAAGTAAGGAATAATGAGTTAGACCCATAACCTTAAAAGCAGAACATCTCATCACAGGAGAAGGAAGTAAAACAATGTATTTTTGTGTAAACACCAGATTTATATTTCATGGATTCTGTGAATCTGCAGTGTAAAGTGGAGATTTGGTTTGCCCTGGTTCTTATACCTGAGATATGCTTGGCATTTGAAACCGGCGACTCCTTTGTCCATAGAAAGTGCACTGATTTAACTACATTAGTTTTTGTATCATTTTAGTTAAACAGATGAGAAAATTGTGTGTAGGCAAACCCCAACTTTATCCTGTGCTTAAGTGTTTTCTTAATCATTGTCAGTGTTAAGCAACTTGCAGGATCAACCCTTCACTGAGCAAAGGAGCAAAACAAAAAATGAGGAAGACATACTGGAACAAGTTTTTTTTTTTAAATTCGTTTCATAGTGTCATTATAGAAAATGCATGTTGTATGTTTGCTTGTTATATATCAGGATAATGTTATTGTTTAGTATGGATTGAACTAGTTGTAAGGATACTCCAAATTCTGGTGCCTATTAGAATGGAGGATAACTTGCTCTTATTTCATGTGTGTTTACAGTGCTCATGTTGGAGTTTTGAATATTTTTATGTATGTATCTATGTATCTGGGGTATACAACAGGGCATGTGGATCCTTGAGTGCTGATTTATTGGTTTTGTGCCATGTTGAATTTTTGAAATTCTAGCTAGTTATTCTCATAAGGTTAAATTTGCCCCACTGCCAATGACCCTCACAAGTTCTGAAGCACTACTTAAGCCCCACGTTGAAGATTTAAGCAGCTCCTAGGTCTTGGGGATACCCTGTGTCTGAAAGTACATTTCGCTTATCTAGAATTCCAGAAAAGCACCAGGTAGATTTTTATTTCAAAAAGAAAGTGTTTATTTTTAAATATCTTTAATTTGTCTAAAATGCAGTAAATTGCACCTGGTATTTTGAGGAAAACTCCAATTTGTTCCTATTAATTTATTTTTATAACTTCCATACAGTGCTCACAAACTTCCCTATATTGCTTGACTAACTACACGTGCTCCTGTCTCTCTAATAGTGGGCAAATCCAACTATAGGGGTATTCAAATCTGTGGCTTGGGTGCCTTTATAACAGAGGATATTAGCAAGACAAGGTGGGTGAGGTAATATCTTCTATTGAAGCAACTTCTGTTGGTGAGAGAGGCAAGCTTTTAAGCCACACACAGCTCTTCTTCAGGTCTCGGAAAGATATTTTCTTTCACCAACAGAATTTGGTCCAATAAAATATATTATCTCATTTGCTACCCTGCTGCTATTACCAAGCAGAGTGTAAGAGTGTTGATTTGTCCATTCACTCTTGAAAAGGTGTTGAAAAGACAACGAGAGTCCTGTAGCACCTTAAAGACTAAGAAATTTTTGCGGGCATAAGGTTTCGTGGGCTGCAACCCACTTCATCAGATGTATATCCTCTTGGATGCATATATATACCCCCTATCTGATTTGTATTCATTGCATCTTACGAAGTGGGTTACAGCCCATGAAAGCGTATGCCTGCAGAAATAAAATTTGTTAGTCTTTAAAGTGCTTCAGGACTCTTGTTGTTTCTGCTGTATACAGACTAACACGGCTACCCCTCTGGAACTTTCCCTCAATTTGTGTAATTCTTAATTGTTTGCAAATATTTGCTTAGATTTTCGTCTGCTTGAATCAAAAAGGCTGAGTTTCCTCTGTCTTCGCCTTGAAGCCTCATGGAAATAAAAGGGTTTATGTAATTTCTGTCCATCACTCAGACAGATTTGCTTAAAATTGCTCCCAGATTTTGCAAACAAACAAACAAACAAAAAAAACACAACAAAAACCAAAAACCCTTAGTGAACCTGTTGAGGAACTTGATCTGTATGTCAAGTTTTTAACAAACCTCAGATCCAGAGTCATTGTATTAGAGTTTGGGTTTCATTTTGAGAGCATTTTGCACAACATTAATTATACACTGTTGGCTATATTACTGCATTACACTGCACTACAAAGTAACTCTGAAACTACTACACTGACTGTTGAATCACACTGTACCAAGAGCTGACAGTACAGTAATATCGTACTATCAAGAACTCACTCTAACGTTCTCTACTGGATATAGATGTAGGGCCAAATTCTAATCTCAGTTATCCCAAAGTAAATTTGGGTAACTGTATTTAAATTGATGGATGAGTCATTCATTTACATTCATTTACATTGGTATGTAACTGATCTCAGGATCGGACCTATGGTCTCAGCTTTTACCATACCCAAAACAGAGAAAACATCATAGCATATATTTGATATAGTTTATATTGCAAAATTTATGGAGCTAAATACTGCATATCTATGATCAAAATTGGCCCTTTGTGGTACTGAGTACCCTACTGTCTCTTGAGGCATTTAAACTGTTCAGTAGAGAGGCATCCATGTTGTTGCATATGCCATACAAAATGTCTATGCAATATCCACAGTGTGATAGTGTATGCTCTTTCCTCCTTTAAAATGTCAGAAATGGAAATTCCAGCTATTTGACACTGCAGTAACTTGCAGAGAGCAGGGCTGAACATCTAGCTTTTTCTATAATTGTTTTGAGCAACTACCTGGGTTGTGATATTGCAATAATTACATGGTGAAGTCAGAACTGAAAAGAAAAAATAATAATAATTTGGGACCTACATAATTTAAACAGGACCAAATTTTACCAAATCAGACCCATTAGGTTGTGTGGCCTGTGCCTTATAAAACATATTAAATTTTAAGCCGATAACTCAAATGGTTACTGAGATATAAACTTGTGAAAAGTCACAATTTTGCATTGTGCTGAAAAGCCACCTTACAATGCAGTGACTACCATAGCTCTTTAATATCCAGCAGAGTTCTCCTGCTGTGCTTTGTCAGTCGGTAGCAACATCCAAGTCGTCTTGTAAAAGTAATTCACACTTTTTTCACAACACTGTTGCTTTAATTACCACTGAACTCTGCTGTTGCTCAGACAGGCCTAGCAGGACGAAGAGAGGGTCAGCACCGCAGTCACTGCAAAAGAAGCAAATGGCTTTTTTTTCTTACTTTAATATTAACAAACCATCTTTGATTGAAATGTTCCTAGCTTCTGAGACCTAGTCTTGTCTCTGTGCTCTCTTGGGGTATTCATTATCAAAGGATACCCGCAGATGTCAATCCAAAAAAACATCAGAAATAATACCTAAAATCCTAATCAGAAACTTCAAGTGAAGAAAAGACTTACACATCTTTAACATGCAAACAACTGGTTGGATTTATAGTATATGCATTCTAAATTTCTGATGTATATGGACAAACTAACCAACATACTGTACATTCGGAAGCTTTAGAAATGATTGTTATACATGCATATGCAATTCCTTCATTTTTTTCCATGTTTAGTTGATTTGTAACACCTCATTAGAGCCAGAAACTTCTATAGTAGAATAAAAAGGCACATTGCAAAGTTATATTTAAAATTACAAAAAAATGTGTAATTTCTGTTCTATAGTATCGTCTGAGAACATATCACATATTTTTCACCCCCAAAAAACTGTAAATTACTTTTCAGATGTATCAGCCCCATTTTCAAACTTGGGTTCCAAAGTGCGACAGCCAACTTCTGCAATTGTCCAGGCACATTAATGTGGTACAAATGGTAATTGTCGCAATAGCCACTTGGGCACCGAACTCAGGAGCCAAAGTTTGAAAATGGTCTCTCTCCCGATACGTTTCATACAGAAGAATCAGTGGACTCACTGCTGAAATGCAGCAACCTCTGGAGGGACACAGGGGCGCTTTATCAGATCACAACTATTACAAAATAGTTTAGAGCAGGAAATGGGTATGAATTCCCATATGCAACTGACACTGCAGAGGAAATTTAGGTAGACAGACTTTAGTTACCCAGTGTTAGAACCATCATGGCACACTGTGGCTAACCCACTAAAAAAAAAAAATACTATGGGATCTTTCACATTGCACCTGAAAGATGGCACCACTAACTGAACAATGCAACTTAATACTGTCGTAGAGCACAGATCTATTGCCAATTTGCAGGGTAGTACCACAGAAAGAATCTTGGATTAACATTGCATCCAGCATTGCTCAGAATTTTAGAGACCTCCCAGTCCATGGATTGACCAGGCCCAACCTTGCTTAATTTATTAAATCTGAAAAGGCCAAAACTAGAGATGGCATAGCTACAATCGAATAAAATACTCTAAAATACAACATGCCCTAATTAGGGATGAGATTTTCAGAGGCACAAATGGTGATTGGGCACCCATCTCTCATTGACTTTCAACAGAAATAAGAAATAAAAATGCCAGACTAATAATACCACATTCACCCACCTTTTAAAAAGTTACTCGTAGTTTTAATTAACCAGATAACCCAATTAACTTAACATCTATAAAGGGATGAGTTGCACCAAGCCTTTTTTTCCCCCTCCCTTTCATTCAATACTGCACCTGTGAGAGGAGGGAGACATTTGAAAAGGAGAGCCGGGAAAAGACGTTTGGTTTTTTAACATAGTTACAGAAAAGGTAAATAAAGAGGAGGGGGAAGGAAGGGGATTTTATATCCCCGAGGCTTTGTTTATGAGAACATTCTAACAGTGAGTCTGTCCAATAGGTAAGCATTCTGGTTATCACATACTGAGTCCCTTGTGAGTAAATCGAGGCTTGGTGTATTATACGATGTGGTAAAATCCTCCCCTTACTGAAACCAGTCGTGCAGTGGGAGCAGCAATGAATAGGCAGTTGCATGGTCAGAACTTGACACATACAGCTGGCATGGGACGGGAAGTCTCAGAGTGAGCGGGCAAAACGTGTGTCAGGGAGCACGTTACTGCTCCTCTCAGCAGGACAGTGTGCACTTCTTAACCATTGCTGGCTAGCGCTTGTTGCTGGTGGCAGCGTAAGTGTGAACCAGTCGGGATGCTGGATATGCCTTTGCTGGTAGCCAGGTGTACCCAGTTCATTCTGTGGAGGCATCCTGCATTGCTGTTTCTGTGAAGGTATCCATCTGGGAAACATATCTCCCCATACCCTCTTTGGAGGAATCCTCACCTGGCATGCTTCTGTATAGGTATTCTGCCTGGCTGTTTGTGTGGGGGAACAGAAAGCAGATTTGCTTCATGTGCATCAGCATGGTATCATTCCTTAGCGTATATTGTCTGATTCCCTGTTGTCTGGGGAAATGTTTTCTAATGATGCTTTGGGCTGTCTCTAATGAAAACCATTCCTAAGCCACAATAAATAAGAAACTGAAATCAGTGCTTGATATATGGATTTGCAGTGGCCTGGATACATATAGCCAGAGCACAAATATATTTTTTCACAGAAGGAGAACGTTATCCACCGGCATTAGTAAAAAAATAATCTTGCGTCTTAACACATTGCTGAATGATTCAGCCAGAACTACAGTTCTCTCTCCCCTAATTCCAACTCTTTATTGCCTTCAGATTCTGTACACTTTTCGACAATTGAGCAGCAGATCATCTGTGCTGCAAAAAGACAGCCTCAGGTCGTACCACTTTCTACAAGTTCTTTATTTCTAGTTAACTATATAAAAGTTCTCGGTCTTTTTAACCATATGTGCAGCACTACAAGAGTAACTGATCATGTTCAACAGTTTTCTCAATGAGTAACATTACTGCATTAGGGTGGAAAGACTGTTTCTTAAGTTTGATTAGAGCAATGCCAGTATTCGTTACATTCTCTTTTCTGATTCTGTAAATTCACAGATACAGTAAAAGCCAGAGGTACCACTGCCATAAACCCAATGACACTTCTGTGCAATTTAACCATTTAAAAAAAAATAAACTTGGATTGTTTCCAATGTCATCTGTGCTGGAAAAAGTACTGCAGATCGCCCCCTGTCCCCTGACATAATGGATTGCTAATGAATGTTGCCAAAATGGCCATAAATATTCAGGTCCAAAGCTATGAAAGGACTGGAAGAAGAGAGTGAATCTGAGGCATGCAAGAGTCTCTGTAAATTATCACAATAGATGAAGATCCAACCTGCCACTGGATAAAACCTGGGATCACAGATCTTATCCAGTGGTACCCACAGAGATGGTGCACTCACATAAACAGAAATCATTTGCAACATTTTTTTAAGAATGAAGGAAATATGAAGGAATTTAAATGAAATTAAAAAAAAAATCAAGGCACCACTAGGTGGGACAGAAAAGGAGAAAAAGAGAGCAGTGTGTCAAGCTATCTGGTGCTCTACGCACAACCTTAAGAGAGAGGGACAGTAATGGCTTAACCTTTACACTTCTCCAGTCCTAACAGCACTCGAACTTCTTCATAAGCTAGAGCAACCTCAAGACTGCTTTAACTTACACTGACAGAAAAGTCACCCCATGACCCTATGAGCCATTCCACCAGCGAGAAGATTGCTGGAGCACAAGGTACCATTTACCACTCCTTATGCTTGCTGGGGAGATTCTGCCAGAAGCTGGGACTGGACGATGGGATCTATCACTTGATAATTGCCCTGTTCTGTTCATCCCATTTGAAGTATCTGGTACCAGCCACGGTCGGAAAACAGGATACAGGGATGGATGGACCATTGGACTGACCCAGCATGTTCCTATGTTCTTTTTCCTCAGAAATAGTGGGGCCCAGTTTCTTAGAAAATAGGGGTAATTCCTGCTGGCACATCTGGAAGAAACAAATAAGGAGAATTTTAAAAGATGATGGGCAATGTTTCGCCAAGCTTTGTGAATGACCTGGGAAAGAGCTGCAGTAGAAATGTCAGCAGCCAGCATTGGAAACACCTTAAGCAGGTTGAAGAACGAGGTGCTTAAGAATCCAATGTTATTTCTTCCCAGATGAAAAAGGCTATTTGGAATTTCTTTCAAAAACTAAAATGCTCTGGAGAAAGTCAAGGAAAATCTTCCATCTGAACAGCAGAAATGTCCTGGGGTTGTGACCAAATCCAGAAATAGCTTATTCTGGCCTTATCATGTCTGTGAAGCAGAGAAGCGTCTGATACAACAATATCTAACTGATCATCCCAAAGGAATTAATTATTTTCCCTATGTTTTGGTCATCAGGGAGACTTACCTGGGAGATACTGGCAATGGCTGATGAGAGCTGGGTCATAGGGGACAACATGTGAGGAGAAAGGGAAAAAGACAACCATAAGTTTGGAGGGGAGATATTGTCTGAGAGTCTTCACCACTGTCAACACTATAGTTACACCATATCTCCTAACCACACGTCTGTTCCTGGGTGAGAAACCCAGGGAGCTCAGACTTTAACTGGACAACGAACAGGTGATGGTGCCATTTTATGAGCCCAAATCATCACTTTCGCTGCCTCTTTCACAGAGAAATTCTTCCCCTTCTTTAGTATCTAGTTTCTAGGAGTAAGTCTGAGAACTTTGTCACTGACAATTTAAAAAAAATTTTTTTTTCTCTAAAGATCATTTGCCCTTCTCCAGGTGCTTTGTCATCCCTTTCCTTCCCTATTCTTGGCATCCTCCTACAGTGGTTTGATGTTATTACTAATTGTGTTCTCTCTCTGGTTTAATTTGCAAGCTCCTGGGGGTGGGTACCTTGTCATTTAACTGTGTGTCTGCACAGTGACATGGCCACCTTTGGTGTGAAATAAATAATAAATGATAATAAAAACATCGAGATGCCATAGTTGTCAGCCAACTGTATTCATGCAGCATCAGGGATAGAACTCATGACTTAAATGAAGGCTTCTAGCTGAGATTTTCAGGGCTTGGACTGTGGTTTCCTGTGTGTTTTTCCAGCACCTAACAAAATGGAGCTCATATTCTATTTGAGTCCTTTGAATTCTACTGCAGTACAAATAAATAATTATGACTAATGAGTCTCCAAGGCAGTTGCATTTCTTCACCTCTTTGAAAGAACCAATCTACATATGTTTGAAATACTCTAACAAACAGAAGGCTGTACCACCACTCATAACATGTTGGTCTATTATAGCCTTTCCCTCTTTGCAGTTACACTTGAAGAAAAACTCTGCCTTAATTGAGAATATGCAGAGTTCACAGGAATTGAATCCAACAGTTAAATGCTGGTTTGAAACCTCACACACACTATACCAAGGGGGTTGGTGAGATATATGCCATATCTCTCTGTCTTCTGGTCTTATAATCAAACCTGAACCTTCCTGGATCACAGAACCCAGTGAAATTAGCTTAGAGCTGGTCTAACTAATGTTTGTGGGTTAGCTTTGAATGTATACTATAGACATATATAAAAAAGTATATATTCAAAAAATAAAAATTCACTTATATGCACATACTATGTGTTTGGGCAACTACAAAATGTATGTTCTTACTTTTTAAAGACAAATACATATTGGTAAATCATATTGTATTGTTCTGAAAGCAAGATGAAAACATGACAGCTAAACCAAAATAATATAAGCTCTCTGAGCATGGGAACAATTTTTAGTACTCTACTATAGAATGTGGAATTTAGGCTCAGTGTTTAACAATGTGTTGCAGAACAGACAATGAATACAGTCACATCCATAAAAGATCTCTATTGGCTTCGTCCTGACCATCTGACTTTACTTTGCTACAACTGTACTTGACAGCCATACCAGCTCCACAAACAGAGAACTTAGCCTTTTCAGATTTAAGATATTGGTAAAGCTTATGAATCCGATTTCCCGTATATGGACATGACAACTATGAAAAAACTACAATTTAGGACATACAGTATTCTCTTTATCCTTTTATGTGGAATTTCACTTTAATGTGATGCAAATGACAGTAAGAAATACATTCACAGAATGTTAAAGACATCCTATTAAAAATTCTGTATGCATTTTATATTCTACTTCATGTACAGTCAAAAACCCTGATAAAATCACAGTCCTGATTTGACTGCTGCACTTATTGTATTTATGAGGATACTTTATGCTTTTTGAAAATTGGGGTATAATCCATTATGTGATTGTAAATGATGTGATTGTATCAGATCAATTTGTTATTCAATCCCACCCCTCCCTTCAGTCAACTATGTATATAAGAAGAGCAATTGGTGAACACAGGATGGGGATGGAAAAGCTAAATTTGAAATTAGTCTTTTCTTCTTTTGCCTTATTTTCATTTGTTAAAAAGTGAACATTTTTTTCTGAATCCTGAAATTCTCTCTAACTCTAGAGGGAAATTCAAAACAGAATCCAAAAGCACAAAAAGGAGCACCAGACAAGGTTCCAAAAGGTTTGTACTTGGTTTACTATGTAGCCACAACAAGCTAGATCAGCTCCATTAACTTTCTCGCTGGTCATGAAGGGACTGAATTTAGGAAATCCTTCTCACCCCCCAAAATTATAATATATTAAGGATTGAACTATTGGAACTTCACTGAGTTAACTTTGCCATATGCAGCAGAATTTTCTCCAATGTACAGTTTATTAGAGCTTTGAAACACAAACAGTCAAGTTTTTAACACCACAGTGCAATCTCATATTTCTAACTTTTGGTATTGTTCACCTAGGAACCTGACCTGAAGGTTTTATCAAGATATATGTTTTCCCTGGGTTTCACTATCACGGATGAAACTGCTGATGTTTTTTACTGTTCTATTTCATGCTGTAATATGAATAAATGTATTAGAACACACACACACACATGCAAGGGAAATTAGCACAACGGAATATAAACTTTTATTTTATTTTAAAATGACCTTTTGGGGTAAAGAGAAGGTGTTTCACTAGAATATATTTAAAGGTCATAGGAGCCTTTAATAGTGGTAGATAAATTTTGCCCTATTTAAATTCAAGCCCAATAAGAACTTTATACAATCTTTTGGACAAAGCTTGCAACGTTCTAATCTCTGCAAATCCACTCTGTACTGTTCACTGCTCTTCTTATTAATCAGTTCTACAGAGCTGTACTCTTCTCAATACTGTTACACACACTGCATTTTTATTCTTCAGCTTCAGCTTGGCCTTTTCTATATTTTTGCTTCGTCTTACATTCAATTACCCACAGCCTAGTTTGTAGAATAGGATACTATTGGCGGCTGCATTTAAGCAACAGTACATTGTCATCTTGCTTCATACATTTTACTCCAATCTTTTTTAGGATAAAGCTCATTTGAGAAATCTTTCCTCTGCCTTCGGGGAGAAATTATTTGCCTTCTTTCATCTGGTCTGAAATTTGCCTTCTCAATGCCTTTGTTTAAAAAAAATCTTATTTACATCTTCTTGGATCCTATTAGTTGGCTAAATTGCCTAATTGTTGCAGTTTTAGGAATACCAAGTCATCTTCTCTCTCGAACCATTGTGGCACTGTTTTATGGCTTCCATAATAGCATTTAGTGGTCCAAATTCAGAGTCTACTTTCTTCAGAAGCTTTTTGTATTCATTCTAATGTATACTGTCATATCTGAGAAGATCATATCCCTCCCATGCATATGAAACTGGAATAAGCAGTCTTTGAAAATGGAGGATATCAGCCTAGTAAAAGATACCCTCTGAAAATCTCCAGTCAGAAGGAGGGCCACCTAAAGAAATCACTGTCCATTCTCAGGGATGGTACTTGATATTCAATTCTAGACTTGTTTAGAATTGCCAGTCTTCTCATGCCATCTTTGTGGTTCCTTTTAATTAATTTCTCTATCCAAGCTGATGGACCCCTCTTTCTCTCTTTTCCTGCACAGTCCTCAGTAAACAAGGCCAAGTAACCTCATTATGACATATAGCAAGAGGTCTTTTCCTGCCATTTACTATGTATCTGCAGATAATAAAATGATTTTCTTTCTATGAAAAGGAAGCATGCACCATGTATAGTAACTTTCTGCAGCCTTTTTTTGTAACATTGATAAGCCTTGATTGATTTTGCCCAGTGGCCAAATGTTGCTTTAACCTAGTTAAGCACAAATCTCACTGAAGACAAAATTTTCTTTTGAGGACTGAAACAGATTTCTGTTTTTAGCTTTGACTTAACCTTATTTTTCTTCCTCCTGTGATGAGCCAAATTTTTTTTGGGTAGTGGTCACTGTCTTCCAATACATTTAGAACATTATCCATTTTTAACTGATCCCCTCTTTAAGAACCTGAAACATATTCCATATGTCACCTATAGAGAGAAGGTCTCATATAATAAAAACTATTTATGCATATTGTAATGTCTAAGACTCCAGTTAAATAAAGAATAAAACAAGCATTGTCCATTATTTAATGCAGTTAGGTTTGGGTTTGTTTTTTTTTAAAGCAGCCAAGGGAGTGAAAGTTTCAGAATAACAAAGAATCACAACATTTAGAAAACTTTATGCTTTGTCAGAAATGTTCTTCTTCGCTGACAATGTTCCCCCCAAAATGCTTAGCTGTTAATTTAAAATATAAAATATAGTGGAGCCGGAAAGTTCATGCCACCCCTTCCAAATAATTGTCTTTAATTAATATTATTATTGATCACATAATAGAAGACCCAGTCTGAATGATGTAAGGATTTGAAGATTTCAAGGCAATGCTTTACAACTTAATTATGTTTCCCTAGGAGATTTAACATAATTCAATTTATTTTTCCCTTGTGTTTCATCAATCATTATATGAATAGAAAAGATGTCCGAGCCTCATTTTTATGTGAATTCCTGCAGATTCAAGAATTTTCAACCATATACAGATTACTGAGAGAAAAAGAGCACACCTTCCACAGGGAAACCAGCCTCCTAAGCCTTGCTGATGGTGATAACACTATTCTCTGTTGTTGCTCAGGCAGTAAATTTGCTAAATACAAACTGTTGAGCTGCACAGCTTTTGTAAACCGAGTTCTGATGTGAGTGAGAAGTTGAAATCAGGCCTACTTATTGTGTTTCCTTCATTCTTTCTGAAAAAGCTTTTGTTGTACATGGAAGACACATGCATGGCTTTCTGTTTGTTTTTTCTCTTGCAAAGTTTTTTGACTGTTGATTCTGGTCTGTTTTCTGAGTGATGCTCTATTACTGCCATAATCCATATCACAGTGAGACGTAGGTGATGTCAAATCCTGCAATTTCTGAACACACAGCAGGCTCTGCATCTCTGTTTGGGAAGTCACCAAGCCCATTGGGATATTCATCACCTTTTTTTATGAGGCTTCCAAAGCACCCACTGAAATGAGATTGCGTTTAGTTTTACGGTCTGCAAATCTGCAAGACGCTTTACACGTAGCAGACTGATATTGTCAGACATGTTTTGTGAAAGGTCTGTTCTATGTTAATGAAGCACTTGTACCTCATAGAATCATAGAATTCCAATAGCCTTAGTAATTCTGATTCTCAGAGCAGAAAAATAGATGCTGTTTGGCTATGAACTAATTGCAAATGGTGATCACAGTCCACTCTTAGCAGCTTGAGATGTCTGGTTGTGTTGGAGCTGTTTGAAGGTTGGCAGTCGGAAAAGCTGTTTATTGACCCCAGCAGAGGGTGCTCCAGAGTTTGTGACCAACACACAGTCACATGGCAGTGTAAAAGTTTCATTACCTCCTCTAACAGTCTGACTTTCCTCACCTATGGTACAGTCAGGTTAGCAATGGTAGGAGGAATCAGAAATGTTATATTGCTAGGGGAGCTTTTAAAAAAATATCAAATAATTCCAGATCTGAGTCAGTGACTTTTAAAATGAAAGGTCTACTCTGTTACCATTAATGGGCAGGCTTTCATAATTCTTTGCTATCACAGTGCTAACTTCCTCTTTTCAAAGCCTTTCTGAACCTCTCATTGTCCAGCATTTGTCTCCCTCACTTTAATGAGTGCTAAATAAGAATTATATAAGTATTTCAATAATTCTCACTGGACAGTTAATTAAGCAGCACTGAGTCTAAGGCGCAGTCAGCTATTACCTCCTTTTACAGACAAGTGCATCCACAGACACAAAAGGGAAGAGGTCAATTTAAAAAAAAATGATGTGTGGATTTGTAATTTTTCTCCGTAATAAATGACCTAGCTAACAAGCTGAAACAGTGAAAGAAAATTTCACCTTTTTTTGTCCCCTCATTTTTCCAATCCACTCTCTTGAGTTCCCTCAATCTTCTTTTACACAGGAAATGAATTCCCTTTAACTTTTTAGGGCCTGAAAATGTTGAACTAAAGCTCTCCAAATTTGCTTCCCTCAGTAAATTGCATGGGGCATGGCCCTCCCAATCCTTCATTACACATTCTTTTTTTTTTTTTAACAGCTTCTGTTTTTTCTCATATTTGATAGATCCTACCACAAACTTCAACTAGAGTGAGTGCAGAGGACCATAACACCAGTCTTACATACAGGGTATTTTATTAAGTCCAGCAGTTAAAAATGTACAAAGTTCCTAGTAATAATCCATTCATTCTGTTCTCGCCTGATTCTTGGAGTAAGCCTGCACAATTATTCAAATCCCAGCTTTTAGCTACAGCATACACCTCGCCATGGGGCTGTGCCTCTGTAATCTTGCTTTGGTCTTGCATGTCAAATGGAATTAACTCCCATAAGAAATGTATGCGAAGACAACCCAAAGTGTCTAATCCTGCTGCTGTCTTAAATTTCTGAAACTCAGACCTGTCATCTTTTTCTATAGCTTTGTTGAAGTTCTCACTTATGCTTCGGTCCATCCACAGATGCAGTTTAGGGAAATTTGCATTTTTATATATTTTTCAGTTGTTCACTCCTGTGGCCTTTTTCATGTGTTCCTTTTGTAGGAGTGTTTCCTCCCCCCCAACTTCAGTCCTATTTTATACTTACAATATTTCGGACAGAGCTGGATTCAGTTGTTTTGGTCGCTGTCAATACACAAGTTTAAACACAAGGAGCATTACTTCATGATTCAGAGGCCAAACCAAAAGAAAAGCCGGAGCTTGTCTGAGTGAGGAAATAATGATAACATTATTACTATACCTTAACAACTCAACCCAGCTAATCACAAAAACTAATTTTGCTTCGATTACATCTCAAACTGCATTGCCTCCTTCATAAATAAAATGCTCTCTGAAATTAGCTTCCGTTAGTCTAACTACGCTGTTTGTGTTTATATTAAGAATAGATTAGCTGAAGAAGCAACCTTTCTGATGCTTCTGCCTTCTGCTCTTCTGTAGGGGGCATCCTTTCAGATATCAGCAAAACATGCCAGTATTGTAAATAATGTGGGGGGGGGGCGTTTTTAAAAGAGAGAAAAGCTTTATCATACAGAACATAATTTTCCACTTATTCGATTGAATATCAGCCAAATTTGATTAAGCTTGCGCAATTTTATATGAACTAGGCAAAATGCATTTACACAGACGGGTCCAGTTTCAACATAAATTCAGTAAATAGCAATTACAAAATTATAGTCAAATAAAAAGCTGTTTCTTCTAGCTGTCTTGGGTAAGTGAGGTTGGAAGGGTAAAACTGTAACTTATTGTAGTAGATATTTAATAAGTGGTAAGCCACAGCACTCTCCACTTGAAAGTTAATTAAGGCCATAGAATGACCATACTTGTACAGAAAATATGTTAATTGTTTAACCATGGTAACAGTCACAACAAAGCCCAGCAAAATAATATGGCTTTATGCATCATTTTTACTAAGCATTACAGAAATACTTATCTTTTAAAAAAGAATGACCATCACTTTTTTATTTTCACATTTTTAGGAAGTGTAGTAGCTGTTATAATAATTTTGAGACTTCTTAATTTCACTGCAGATGGGTACTGATATTGAAACTTTGTTGTGTGAAGGAAGTCAAGGTGTATTCACTTGTAATGCAATTATATAAGTATGGACAATATTGTGCATGTCATTACGATGTTTTCTTCCTCTCGCTCGCTCTCTCTCTGGTCTACATATGAGTTTTGAAGACTAGACTCTAACTTGTAGAACTTCACCTAGTCTTTCCTATCTTTTTAATTTAGAAGTGTAATTGGTGTGTGATTTTTGTTGTTGTTGAATAATCATGTTCAATGGTGGAGAGGATATAAAATCAATGATCCTACTCGATACACAGTATGCTCAATGAGTCAGATTCTGCAGTCCTTTCCTCAGGAAGACTCTCCATTCAGTTCATTGAGACTTTTTGCTGTTTAAGGATTGAAGAATTGATTCTGTAAATTGATCAAATTCTGTATCTTCAACTCCCAGGAAGGTTCGGGGCACTCAGCACCTTGTAGGAAGCACGAGTCCTGAATGTAGCCCATTCTGAGTACATAATATATTGTAGAATACATTTCCTTGATTATTAGCTCTCCTTAATAATACTCTGCACTTGTGTAGCACTTTTCATTCAATGATCTTAATGCGGTTCACACTGAAAATGACTCAAAACTAGATTTTATTAGCCTGTGTGTGCGTGAGAGTGATGCAAGTATATCAGGTAGTCAATGGACCTATGCTAATTTACACCTGCTGAGGTTCTGGCTCATAGTATCTATTTCTCTGAAAAATAAAGGATGAAATTATATAGATCCCAGTAGCAATAAGATACATTCAGATAAGCAAGTTATTTAATGACTTTAGCCAGCCTTTCTGTCTCCCCACACTTCAATATGTTTGTTGTTACTCATACCATGATAGCCAAGAGTCTGTCAACATTTCCAACATAATCTGCCATTTTAAGGCATTTATACAGATACAAATTTACCTGTACAAATAAACTCTGACTTGAAATGTAGTATACATTTTCTTGATGCATTCATGTAGCTCTCAATGTTATACACATACTTCAAAGGAAGAATAAATCCCATGGCTTTTTGCAGGTCAGAACTGGAACCCATTACCTTCAAAATGTGTTCATATGTTTGTTTCTGGTCTTCTTTGAAAGAAGAATAAGAATTTATCAATAGAGCTGGTAGAATATTTACTGACAGAATGTTTTTCCATAAAAAAATGGCTTTTGCCAAAACGAAAACTTTCCCCGGGAATGTAATGAATCTGATGAAATTTCATTTAGGGAAAAAAATGACACAAAGCATCTTGATGATGTTAAAGTGTTCCATTTCAACATTACTGGACTGGGATGTTTCTGATTTTATTTTAAAAAGACTTTTCATTTCAAAATTTATTTGATATCATTTAAAAAATTAAAAAGATCACAATCAAAATGAAATACTTTTATTTTATTTAAACAAAATATTTTAATTCTCCAAATGATTTTTTTAATTTAATTTTTGTGGGAAATTTCAAAGGAAGAGAAATTCTGAAATTGCAGAATTTCCCAGGAAATGAAAATTCCAGTTTCCACACAGCTCTGTCTGCCAATATTAGATGTGTCTATTCCTGTAGCTCAAGACCACCTTTGTTTTTCTGGGCTTAATAAATGAAAATAGGGATTAATCCCTTACTGTTTTGGGGTTTATTTTATTGAGAATGTCCAACTAGTTCTTTTCTGATTACATTTTTTTTAAAGCGCTGGAGATAATCACAATGTATCCACTGGTAGCTTGTGTACATCGTGCCTTACTCTGCACCAGTACGACATGCATTAACTTGCCCATATGGACCTTGCTGGCACGCACAACAAGTTTCCCAGTGCATGTTGAATACAGTTCCATTTCAAACAATATGCATTAGCATCGATTAAAATATATACGTCTCTGGTGCAGACAAGACCTAAGAAGAGGTTGCTGGACAAAGCAACTGATGTTTGTCATATCTGATTGTTTATTTAAGTATTGATTCTGCAAACTGCTGAACACCAACAAATTCCACTAAATTGCAGGATCAGAACCTTCTTGATTATCTCAGGCTTGCTCTGTAATAAAACAAAATATTTCTAGTAATAGTACTCAGAGCTCAGTCCTTTCAGCTAGTTCAACGCAACACCCACATTTCCATTGATGGGATTGTCCTGTCTCTTGGCTTGCAATCTGTTAATTGTCTTACACTAACAATTCTCCCAGGCTGACAAAATCAAGCAAATCAAACAAGGAGAAAAATGTCAACAGAGAATCCCTTACTTAGATCTTAACTTTTGGCATGGGAATTAGATACTTCTTCTGTATTTGCTTCAAGCTATTCTCAGTGTTCACTGGCTGTCATATCCCAATGGATGCTTGTAGTTTTTTGCCCATCTATCATAGGTTCTTAGATGGTCCCCATTACTGTAATATCTGAGTGTCTCAAAAATCTTTAATGTAGTTAGCCCCAAAACACCCATGTAAGATAGGCTGCTGAGGAACAGAAAGATTACATGATTTGCCTTAGATCAGATAAGGAGCCTCTAGAGACACGGGAACACTGGTCTCCTGAGTTTTAGGCTAGTACCCTAACCAGTGGAAATTCTTTTCGATCTCAAGTCCCTTTGGTAGAGACCTTGCCTGGCTTCTGATTTGGCTCCTCTTCACTAGTGGTGTCAGCTTTTCCCTCCTGGTTCTTAGCGCACTACTGTACTATCTCTGGACACCTTGCCACACTGCTAACGTGTGCAGTAATAGAGTATTTTAATAGAGTAATAGAGTATAGATAATATTTGCAGTGGTCCTTGGGCTATGGTAAAGGAACGTAAAGGTAAGATATTGCTTAGGATATTCATTGTTCATGTAGAGTATAAAAATGAGGCCTTGTGATGAGTTAACAAGGTGAAAACTACATGGCAAGCTGCAGCACATGGAAACGTGATCAGCTTGGCAAAGAGTAATACGTGTAAGTGACTGGCCCAGTTGAGGGTAAGCAGGGAAATGCTGGCTAATGGGAAGTGATATTAAGGGAATGACTAATTGTAAAAGATGAATTAAATGGGAGAAGAAAGTAAGTGAGGAGAGCTTGTATATGTATTGAGAGTGCGACAGCAATGGCAGAACAGGAGGGAAAAGCTAGGGTGCGGCTCCAACTATTGAAGAAAAGTCAAGAAAAGAAAAATAATAGGCAGCGTTCGGAGTATTTCCAGCAGGTCAAGTCTGTGAAGCAAGTAAAATACAGACCCAGTTTCTATATTCTCATAAATTAATACAGAATCTCTCCATCTCAGTCAAAGGCAATGACTGGGATCGGATGGGATCAGAAGCTTGGGCTCTGAGCCAGACTTCTTGTCATAAAGCAGTTTATGTGTGATGGGGTTGATCGAGGAAAGATTCAGGGTTTAGGAAAAATGGCAATAGTGGAACACGATGAGTTATAGAACAAACCAATTGCAGATTAATGAACCAAGGAAACTGAGCAGAATCCAAGTAGAAAGTTGTTGGACTTATATTGGTTACACCTGTTTGGCTGCAGGCCTCCATCACATACAACCATGGAACTGATTTTAAACTTAGTGATTATTATTCAATTATGCGATTCTGTAATTGAAAGAGGAAGGTATTTCCTATGTGGCTATCAACAGATGAGAAGAAGATGCCATCTAAAGCAGGAGAATGGAAGCTTGGAGTGTTGCTGGAACTGTGGTACAAGAAGCTCATACATCTATGTCTACATGGTGATAGAGGCTAAGAAAAGTTTATTGTCCTTTTCCTTAACCTTTATACATTTGAGGCCAACAGAACGGTTCCAGATAGTGAAGAATTTTTAACCAACACAGGTTGTCTTTGCCTAAGATCTCCTGCTGTGAGACACTTATGTCCTAATTCATAAAGAAGAGAACATTGCCTGGTCAGTGGAATATGAGTCAAATAGGAGAAAGGACATATATATATATTGTGACAGGGTCAAGCCAGACGGCTATGCAAGGGTGCTGGAAGGCATGTATATTAGCCCCAGGCTCAGCAAAGCCCTATTCCCTGGGTGATTCAGCTGGGGATGCTTAGGCAATTAGGCCACCTGGGGCTGCTTAACTAATTAGGCCACCTGGGGATGATTAGGCAATTAGGACACCTGGGGCCAATCAAGGAGCCCCGCCCCAAACACTTAAAAGCCTCCAGTGCAAGCAGGCAGGGTGGGTAGTAGAGTTTGGAGTTTATGGTTTATGGTTTACAGCTTGGAGATTGGCAGCTTGAGGCCTGCAGTTTGGAGTTGGCGACTTGGAGCTGGCAGGCTGTGGCCTGTAGTTGCAGCCAGCAGTCTGCAGAGGCTTGCAGCTTCCCCGGCTGGGGAAGCAGGGAGTGGACCACGAGCTGACCCCAGGGAAGGTAGCAGTACTCAGGGGCAGAGCGGGCCCTGGCCCCTCCCAGGACCTTCCCCCAGCTGCACCACCGGCCAGCCCGGGAGAGCGCAAGATCCACGAGGGCGAGATACCTCTTCCCCCTCCCCCCGCCCCACCTTGTCACAATATATATAGTATGGCCAAGCTTGGATCAGTCTCAGAAATGGCAGTTCTGGGGGAAGTCTGTTCTATGATGAGTCAGTGGATCCCTGCCTCTAGTGGCTGATGAAAGCTAGTGGGGAGCATCTTGGTTAACTGCTCACAGCAATTGTTAATGTTTCTCTGAAGAGTGCAGTCTGTGGGTAACTTTTAAACACATTCCTCATGTGGTGTTCCAGCCCTTGCTCAATAAGGCGTCATTGGATGACAATAATCTAAGCAATTAATGCCTCATCTCAAACCTCCTTTACTTGAGAGATGTTGTTCAGAAGCTGGTGTCATGCTAACTCCAGAAGCTCCTGATTTTCTTCAGTATTTTAGAGCCCCTCTAATCAGGCTTCTCACTTGGTGATGGTGAATGATCCACACTTGGCAAGGGACAGAAATCTTACTTATTTTATTAACATGCCAATAATTTTAGAGCAGCCAATGTCCTTTGACACCAAAATGGAGCCTCAGGTTCTACTAGCACATCTGCAGAATCTGGCTGGGGGAGACATAATCTTGTAAAGATGACTGCATGATTTTCCCTTGAAGAGAACCAAGAGGGTGGTGATGGGCAGCTGCTTATCATCTCCAAGTTCCCAAAATGTCAGTCTTGTCACCTCTCTTATTCCACACTTATCGGACACAGCTAGAGAAGAGCACAAGCTGTTAAGGGGTATAATTCCATCAGTATGCTGATAGCATATAGCTCTCTACAGTCCCTCTTACTCCATAGTATCTGGGAAACAGAGGCAGAGATAAAAAGCAGCTGATTTATGAATAATTAATTACTGGCAGAATAATAGTGGTGCTGATTTCTGAAAAGAAATATTTTGAGAAACTGGAGAGTCAGTGACCATCACCTCAACTAAGGATATCCATCCACTGGTTATCAAAGGGATGTGGTGCTGCACTTGTCTCTGCTCCTGGATAGCAACAGAGATAAAAATCTCCCCCTTTCCCAGCAATGTCTAGCAAGATGATTATGCCCTTTCTGTCAGATGCCTCATCATGCCTTTCTCTCTTCCAGGCTACTCTAGAGCTATACACCTGGAGCAACCCATGAAGGTCACCCAAAAGCTGTGGCCATCACAGGGTATGCTACTAACAAGTTAACATACAATAACAAAAATCACCAAAAGTATCCAATATTATCTAAAAATACTGAAGTCCTTAGTTAAACCAATTAAGGTGGGGGAAAATCAGAACTGAGACTGAAATATTATCTTACTTTCCTTTTTGACTAGATATTTTGGGGGTGGGACACAGGGGTAACATTGCAAATAATTTATTCTCTGTTGGACACAGTGGGCTGAGGTAAGCTGAAGTTTCAGATTTTGCCCCCATTTTTTGGTCTTTTTATGTCTTTTTATGTTTGTTCCTTCTGTGCTATTTAAACATTGATGTCATTTAGTCTAACACTCTATATGCATTCAGGCAAATCACTTATTCTCTCTGTGCCTCAGTTCCTCATGGGGAAAATAATGCTTCCTTTCTCCTAGCTTTATCTCTCTTGTCTACTTTGACTACAAACTTTTTGAGGAAGGGATTGTCTCTTACTACATGTTTATGAAATGCTTAGCATAATGGAGCTCCAGTTTTGGTTGAAACCTCTGGGTCCTGATATAGTCCAAATAATAATGAATAATACTACATGCAGCAATACATGAATACCTCAGTGTTGGAAATTTGTTTTTGGTTTATTTTAAGAGCATATTCAAGTAATCAATACAAAGAGAAACCCAAAATAAAGTTGAACATTTTAAGAAAAAACTCATATTAACCTTGCAAGCCAGTCACCTTAGCTTTGATCATGTCCCTGAAGCAGATTCGGACATTCTCTGGACTTTCTCAGGAGATATTGCATAGTAAGTATTAATGGTGATTCAATATATGACGCTCTGAGTTAATAACTGCATAGGTGGTAGGGGACATCGTACTGCTACAGAGGCTCTCTTTGCCATGAAAATGTTAAAATGAGGTACTGATTACATCTGGGCAAAATGTTTTAGACAACATTTTTTTCATCCAAAAATGAAAATTTAGGTTGACTGAAGTATTTTCACAAATTCACCAAATGTTTTTGGTCAGAAATCAAAGCAAAATGAAACTAAATAAAAATATTTCCACGTATTGACTCATAGACTTCAAGGTCAGATGGAACCAATATGATCATCTTGTCTGATCTCCTGCACACTGCAGGCCACAGCACCTCACCCACCCACTCCTGTAATAGACACCTAACCTATGACTGAGTTATTGAAGTCCTCAAATCATGCTTTAAAGACTTCAAGGTTCAGAGAATCCACCAGCAAGTGACCTGTGCCCTGTGCTACAGAGAAAGGTGAAAAACTACCAGGGCCTCTGCCAATCTGCCCTGGGGGAAAATTCCTTCCCGACCCCAAATATGGTGATCAGCTAAACCGTGAGCATGTGGGCAAGACTCACCAGCCAGACATCCAAGAAAGAATTCTCTGTAGTAACTCGGACGCCAGCCCATCTAACATCCATCACAGGCCATTGGACATATTTACCACTAGTAGTCAAAGAGCAGTTAATTGCCAAATTGGGCTGTCCCATCATACCATCTCTTCCATAAACTTATCAAGCTCAGTCTTGAAGTCAGCTAGATTTATTGCCCTCACAGCTCCCCTTCGAAGGCTATTCCACAACTTCACTCTCTGATGGTTAGAAACCTTCATCTAATTCCAAGTCTAAACTTCCTGATGGCCAGTTTATATCCATTAGTTCTTGTGTCTACATTGGCACTGAACTTAACTCCTCTCTCTCCCTGGTATTTATCCCTCAGATGTATTTATAGAGAGCAATCGTATCTCCCCTCAGCCCTCTTTTGGTTAGGCTAAACAAGCCAAGCTTTTTGAGTCTCCTCTCATAAGGCAGGTTTTCCATTCCTCCGATCATCTTAGAAGCCCTTCTCTGTTCCAGTTTGAATTCATCTTTCTGAAACATGGGGCACCAGAACTGCACACACTATTCCAGATGAGGTCTCATCAGTGCCTTGTGTACGGTACTAACACTTCTCTATCTCTACTGGAAATAGCTTGCCTGATGCATCCGAGGACTACATTAGCTTTTTTCATGGCCACATCACATTGGTGGCTCATAGTCATCCTGTGATCAACCAATATGCCCAGGTCCTCCTCTTCCTCTGTCACTTCCAACTGATGTGTCCCCAGTTTATAGCAAAAATTCTTGTTATTAATCCCTAAATGAATGACCTTGCACTTTTTACTGTTAAATTTCATCCTGTTTCTATTACTTCAGTCTACAAGGTCATCCAGATCTTCCTGTATGATATCCCGATCCTTCTCTGTATTGGCAACACCTCCCAACTTGTGTCGTCTGCAAACTTTATTAGCACACTCCCACTTTTTGTACCAAGGTCAGTAATAAAAAGGTTAAATAAGATTGGTCCCAAGACTGGTCCCCTCCAGCCTGATAGTTCACCTTTCAGTATGACCCATTGTTGTCTCCACTTTAACCAGTTCCTTAACCACCTTTCAATTTTCAGATTTACAAATTTTTATTAAAGCTAATGTTATAAAATGATCAAATACAGAGTTTTTGAAGGGACAAAACTTTGACTGCTTTTGGAGGGACACACTCTGTGCCCCTGCACCTGGGGCCGAAGGAGCTCGTGCTCTCCTCTCCATCCCCCGGCTGGAAGAGCTGACTCTCCATGCTGCAGGCCCGGGACCGAAGGAACTGGCTTTCCCCACTGTGGCCAGAGTAGCTGTCAGCTCCTGCCCTGCCCCTAGGCTGGAGTAGTGGTGTGCCCCTGCTGATTATTGTAGGTTCCTTAGCCCTGCTTTGCCCCTTTGTGCACACCCCTTCTGCTTTCTGATAATGACTTTCACAGCACAGCCATCGGTAAGCATTGGCACCGATTCAGATATTTCTTGGGGAGAGGAGGCAAATTCCAGTCCCCTCTGACTGTCCTGCCCCTCAGCAGTGATCGCATTCTGATCTTGGTTCAGCCTCCTGCCACAGGGACCCTGGGTCTCCCTTGGCCAAGGAGTCGTCCCTCTTTCTTACCACGCAGTGCATGAGCTGGTGCTTCCTGGAGTCAAGTTCTCAGTGGACATCCCTGCACTCCTAATACACTGTGTGAGCAGAGGGGTAGCTGGGCCAAATTTGAGTGGTGTTGTGACCCTGTGCTCCAAGTCACAGCACTGATCACTGAAATTTGTCCAAGCCACCCTTCTGTACAGATGGAGGGGAGCCAGGTCCAATTTCAGTAGCATTGCAACCACACGGCTGTAGTGATGCTACGGACTGCTCTGGCAGTGTACTTATTTAGTATGGGTCCACTGCTTAAAGGTGGTCAGACCATGGCCCCACAGCTCCACAGCCTATGGAACGTTGAGCAAGTGCAAAACCTTTTTGTTGGGGGGGAGAGGGGCGTGTAATGGTGCCATTAATGGCATGAGGTCTTTCTGTACTGGAGAATAGGCTTTACTCTGCCTATAACCTATTTCTTTGGAAGGGTTTAGGCTGAAGTGTTATTATATATTACGTAATAATTTAATACATAGTACTTAAAAGTATTTTAGACCCTTTCAGGACATGCAAAAAACCAGTGACTTGCCCCTAACTGTTTAAATTTGAAACCCTTGATCCTGCCATCTGATGCACATGAGCAGATCTCTGCTGAGTTGCACCCGGTTCAGTGGGGTTCACCTGCACATATCATATGGCAGGGTCAGAGGCTAGACAACACATAGAAGACAGGATGGAGACGAGTGAAGAAGAAAGGCTACAAAACAAGGGTTTGGTGGTGGGGGGTTTAATACTCAAGCCTTTGTTGATATGTAAAGTTTGGTCTTTAACTCTTGGTTGTTTGGCAGCTTTTTATTGTTTAGGTTTTATTTGGGGAGCTGAGGGATTAAATCATGCCCTACATATTTCCTCCTGAATTCCAGTTTGGCTCAGTTAACATTACTCTACAAACCTTAGCTTTTCTCATTTCTGGCTTCTTTGAGGGTTTTAGCACTACACACACTACACTATAAACTTCAGAAGAAAGGCTGTCCCATAGACTTTAAAGCCATCAGGGACCATGGGGATCATCTAGTCTGACCTCCTGCACACTGCAGGCTTCAGAGCCTCGTCCACCTATGTCCTTTCTAAGCACAGACCTAGGAAGTAGAAGATTTGGGTTCTCATCCCAGCTCTACTCAAACTTTCTGGGTGGCAGTGGGTAAATCTCATTAGTATCATGATGACTAATACTAGTAATTACTACTAATTACTGATTAATAATACTAATTAGTATTAGTATCGGGGAGGGGAGACATTGTAAGGCTGAACTCAGTAAAGTTTGAAAAGTACTTTGAGATCCTCTGTCATGGAAGTGTCAAGGATTATTATTGTGCTCAGTTACCTTATTCCATTTTCATGAGCCTCGCTCAAGAACGGTCAGCCACTTTTTCAACCCACCACTCCACAATTATTTTCGTCAGCTCCATATCATGGCACCAGTGGATAGACAACTAAGAAGACAACTATTTTCAAAACATATGAGCCAAGAAAACATTATTGATATTTGATGCAAATGCTTTGAAGTCAGTGAATTTATACTATCGATGAACCTGGTGTTGCATTATTACTGTGGTTTGTAGAGTCTTTGTTTGTTATGTGAAAATACACGACTAATATCAATTGCTTTCAAATGTGCTTGTAAGAAACAGCTTTTGCTGTCAGGGAAATTCTGCGTCCATTGAAGTCAATGGCAAAGCTCCCATTGATTTCAGTGGGACCAGAATTTCATTGTGAGTATGTCTGTATTTCTAACCTGGTATATTCCTCCACTTGAAAATTATCCCATAAATACAAGGGTAGCACTTTTATAATGTCACTAATAGCTAAAAGCAGAATAGACAGCGATTGCAAGGTGACATCATAGTCTGTTGTATTTAATAATATTCAGAAAATGTACTGTTTCTCTGTGAAGCTCAGTAAACACTCATCACAGCTCATCTTATATAAACTGCTTTTGTAAAACAAAGAGAACCTGCCATTACATTACATCCCTAAACCCTATGGCTTAAAACTTATATGTTGGTCCAATAAACGGCATCAAATTATCTGTCTTATCCTTCTATTGAACGCAGAATGCATGCTGCTAGGAAACAAAAAGGACATGCTTTTATTTTCAAGCATAGGACTTTGGGACCACTTGGGAAGAATATTCTTGATTGAGAACCAAAACATTTCATGATGCTTAACAAACCTGCAAATTGAAAAATCAACATCTGCCTTGTGTAGCAACATAGTAGGAGAAGGACCTATAGCCTGAAAAATTCAAAATATTCCTCAAATTATATTTTTGTGCATTTACAAAATTACTACTCTCTGAATCAAAAGTCTCAAGCTGTTTTTATTTGAGCGCGTACGTTGTGTCAATAGACAATATCTCAGCCTGTAGTTGTATGTGAAAAACCCTGCTGCATTGCATAATGGACAGTCCTGTGAAGAAGGAGCTGCAACTCAGTGATCGCTCTTATAATAATATTTTAAAATAAATGATATGCATCATTAAATCACAGAGGATGACTAACTCAATTCTAGAAAAACCACAACTCCTGCAATCATAGTTACCGTTCTTATTTGAATATTTTAGCTTTTACCTGGGCAGCCAATAGAAGCTAGTGAAGGCACATTCTGCATTCAGACAGATGAAGACGCTACTTTAAAAGTAACAGGAAGGAACCTGTGATTATGTAGCTATAGTAGCGCAGGCTAGATGCTTAATGTCTGCATGGGATTTTTGTTGCCGTTTTTCTTATTTACATATCACAGGGATTTCTTCATAACGTTGTTTTAAATAATTTATTAGATTGATCTTTTCAAAATTCTACCAAGGCTAGGGGGAAAAAAGTCTTCTAAACTTACTTAAAGGTTTCTGCTCAAGTAGGGCATTTACCTGCCTCACTGCTGATGTTCTAAAAATACCTCCATGTCCATACTATTATCCATTCTTCACGTCCAATTGCTCTGTTATGGTAATAGTCAGAAGCACACCATGTAGTAATTACTTACAGCTGACTTAAGAAAAGAATATTCAACTCCCCCACTGTTCCACTAGAAGGTCTTTATGCACTATTAACTCATTCCTGTTTATTAATACTCTACTGGTAATTCTGGCTGCTGCTTTTTAGGTTTGTAATAGGAGGACTATTAAACAGCAATTATTGACCATATGGGTTGGTGAATATTTGTTGTTGATGTTTTTTTATTAATCCTTTTAACTTCTTTTTAAGGAAGCCATATCACAACATAGTAGAAATGGCATTACATGTGCTTGGGATTTAGAACCTTGGCAATACTTCTGATTTAGCAAAGGGGAACTTCCTATTTCAAAAATCTCAGAAGAAGCTGCAGAAATACAGAACAATTTAGAAAACATGATAATCCTACGAAGGAGGTACAGGGAAAACCTTTGTCTTCATTTTACAGATGTTTGCATTTTTGTGCTTTGATTTTCTCTGACTTTTTTTTTTTTGTAAAGTGAAATACAAATCTGAGTTTTTAACTTGCTACATCAATTCTAGAGATTATGAATGATCATTTCCAAATTTAAAACTAATAAAACCCAAGATAGAAAAAGGGCAAATGACCAGACCTCTGGATACTAGACAGCTGCCTTCGTGAATGAGTCTGCCCAGTGAAAGGGTTCAGGAGAGACAAAATTATAGTAATTATGTCTCAAATAGCTGGGCTGGGAAAAGTGGGTCTTTTTTTTTCACTGCAGTTCTTGCCTTTGGCCAGTAGCAACAGTTACCACTCTTATAGTTTTCACCGTTGCCTCTCTGCTTCTCCTGCTGTTCTTCCCTGTTTCACCTCCTGGCTTACCAGAGACAGGAAAGCAGCCAGCTGCAGCTTACTCAACTCTCTCACTGTTGGTGCTTCCCTCTTTTTTTGTCCCTTCAGGATGATGGAGGAAGGAGGAACCAAGCGGGTTTGGAAAGGAAGTGTTAATTATCAAGAGGGTGAAGCAAAGGAAGGAGGGAAAGGGGAGCCTTAAAGGAGATGGATGAAGAGGAACGGAGTGGACATACGATGAGAGAGTAGAAGGGGGACGCTTGAGATGGGTAGCAAGAAAGAAAGGCGACACACCCCTCAGACGTGTCAGAGAAGAGAACGCACCCTAAAACACATTTGCTGTGGGGAGCTGACTACTAGACCACTTCTCAGGAAGATCTTGTCACTCTAAGGGACTGACACAGCTACAACAACACAGCTTACAATCTCAGGAAGTTAACAGGAATGCAGGAAGTAGGTTCTCCTTAGGCAAGGAGAGGTTGTGTGCCGGAGAGTTATGGGCCGGTAGCTTCATTGGTTCAGATGAGCAAGGGTCCTTATCTACATTCTAGCCTTTGGATTGTTCCATTATTAATAACACTATCTGTACAGTGGAGTCTTGCTGCTTTTGTCTTTTGCCAAGTTGCATCCTTATTGTGAATCATCCTCGATGCAATACAAGGCTGTAGTTGTGCAATCAGATCTGACCCCATTGCTCTTGGAGGTGTCTTCAGCAGTATGGTCAAGGGTAAATGTGATTGAATGGAGTTTACCCACTGCTCGTTTGAGGAATAGAGAGTGTAGTTGAGGTTAGTTTACCCACTTTTTTTTTTTTTACCAGTTTGCCACTGAGTTGCTCTAACTGCCTCTGCTGCTCTAATTTGCAGCAGCCTCCCAAGGGCTGCTCCACATTCCAGAGTGGTCCAAAAGTCCCTGTAGCTTTATCCCCAGCATGCCCCTTATACTAGCGCTTGTGAAGGGAAGGGGGGCAGTGTATTGTCACTCATGGCAACCTGATGCAATGTCTGAGGGGCCGGGGGGATTTTGTGGGCAGGATAGAGCCTTGATACACCACTTCTGTTGAGATGGTGACATTGTAGTTGAGATTGAGAGTATTTAAAAGAGAGGTCCTGGCAGCAGAAACTGAGTGGAGGCGTGGATGAAGAAAGAACCAGATGCCAAGGGCAAAGTACATCACCAAGCCCCCAATCTTGTTCTGTGTGAGTGGACATGTGTGCCCATGCAGAGCCCCACTGAAGTCAAAGGGAGTCTACCCACCGGCAGCAATTTGTAGCATAGGGAGCCAGGGATCCAACCACTGAAACCTTTCCAGATTGCACAGGGAACTAAAATAGATTTTGGCCAAATTCTCCTCCCAGTTACAGCATGGTTGCAGTAGTGCAACTCGGAGGAGAGCTTGGCCTTGCATGAGTTGATGTTTGCAGGCTCATGCCACAGGAAATAGTTTGGTCTATTCTTTAAAGAAACAAGTGTCTATTTCAACTGATTTACATTGCAAAAGTGGTGTTGTGAAAGACAGAAAATGTTTTGCAAGCAAATCACATTTTTTTTGGTTTGTTTTCAAGTTCTCAAAGTTTTGTGTTGGGGTTCTCTTCAACCACCTGCTGAAGGAAAGTCAAATTTTCAAGATGAAATAGCTTCAAAGGCAATTTCCTCTATTCTTTACTGACCCTGTATTTCTCCGAGCAAAGCATTTTCTTAATCTCTTAATACTATTTTGGGTATATTATGAGTCTTAGCCATGCCACTGTAGTCTTCTGAGCTGATGACCAAAAACAACTCAATTTAGTAAAAACGTAGGGCATTGTTGTTTCTGAACCTCATACGCTTTTTCAATGCTAAAACAAATAGTATTAAAACAAAAAGTCTAATATTTTCAAAAGTTATTTTTTACGCTGTTATTGTTTCACTGCTAGCGAAACACTCTGTTGTTGCCCTATTATAAATTTACATCTGTCATTGTCTTCTGAGTTAAAACTGCTTTTTTGGTATCTTAGCTAGTAACACAGAGAATGACTTAAATTAGAAGAGCCTGTTAGATAGAGTGTCACTTCTGAAACTGCTTCTAACCTGAACTGTAATGTGGATGAGTTAAATTGTCACCATTTACCTCTAGCCTTGTCAAGACCCAGAGATGTTTTAGTATGATCACATAGATTTCTGGCTTCCTGAGGCAGGGAAGTGTGGGCTTACACAAAGCCATGCTAAAAATAATTACAGGGGGTTAAAAAAGAAAAAAATCTGTCCAATCTCTGTGCTACTAAGGATAAAGTTTTTATTCAGCCTGGGTCTATGATAGTGAAACGCCAAAATGTTGTTCATGGTAAAAATAACAGATATCCTAAACCTGTGCATTCCTTTGCTCTCTGTTGCTGCCTGAATCTACATTGCAAAATCTGTGTGTGGCCTGAATGGCTGTTATGCCAGAAGTATTAGATCCTAAAAGCAATTATTCCTCTGAAGTGGTGCATCTCATGACGAGCACATAATACCAATGTTCCACAGCATGCGCTGCCTGCCTGATGGCTTCCTTGTGGAGTTTAAGATGCTGTGTTTTGGTCTATAAAACCCTAAGTGGCTTGGACCTTCCCACTTGAGAGAGACTGGCCTCTCCCCAGGTGAAATCCTAGCCATACTGAAGTCAATGCAAGATTGTTATTGATGTCAGTGGGGGTGTTTGAGCTGGAGCTCCCTGGGTGTAGAAAATAGAGATCTGGCAGAAGGGTGAGGGCTGTTTGATTAGGGAACTTACTCTTCTCTGGGTCTGAAATAGCCCAAATTTGTTGGGCTTAGCAGAGTGCTTTAAAGGTCATCAATTTCGTAGTGATTTTCGAGAGGGCTGAAGGTATGAGTGCATATTGTGCTGTTTTGAAACACCAGCTAGTTCGGTTAAGTGAATGGAGCCTCTGCCATGCTGAGGGGTTTGGGTTATTATTTCAAATCATTGTTTGGATGGAGAGGTGTCATTTCAGTTTCTAAATGAATACATGGAAATCTTGAGTGAGCTAACCCATGAGGGGCTGTACTACTTCAGCAAGCCCCAAAGTGCGGGCCACATGCAACATTTACATTCAGATTAATGTCAGAGCCTACCACAGAGACTGCCACAGCTGTTGAGCTTGGCGGTTTAACGCCACGTATTGTAGGTTTCTGTGGAGGGGCCTTATCCCCAAATCCAAAACAAGATTTGGGTTCATTTCAGTTAAATGGTCCGTTTCCCGCCACCCTAATTTGAACCTGGTCCAAAACATTCAACAGTATTCTTTAAAAGACACTGGGAAATTATATTTTCTCAAGGTAAGATTACAGCAGATAAATGACCGTGTCACTGACGTATCACTTAATCACTCTGGTAGATTAGTTGTGTGCAGTATTCTAAGTGAAACTGTAGTGCTGCAGCAATCCCTGCACACACTAAAGGGAAAACGGTGTGTGAGTTGTTCTGGTTGTTGCAGGGAAGAGATTAGAGTAGCACTACTTTGTCAGTTCATCTCCTTAACTAATAATATATTATTTATTACAAGGATTTTGTTTCTTAAGCCTGTCTTCTTCTTTTTTTTTTTCTTTTAAAGTATCACTTACTATTTGATCTGTAGTCTTTAAATATATACATATAGGTGGGGTTGGGAGATTGTGAGGCTGTAGCACAAGTCATGCTTTTTAATGTCAAAATTTTCATTCAGCTTCCTCTAATTCTGCATTTTATGTTCACAGGGCTGGTTCAAGCATATTTCAGGTCTCCTACAGCCCAGCTCATAAGGAGTCTTCCTCCCCTCTGCCATCAATTGTTTTCCCTTCCCTTATATAACTGGATATAAAGTTTTAGTGTGAAATGAAAACTCTGGTCTATGTAAAATGCTACAGCTGACCTAGGCTTCCTAGTACACAATGTGTGAAGGAGGAGGGAGACCTGGAGGAAGCAGCCACAGTGTATTCCCAACTTGCAATATCAGGTCCGGTCGTCTGTCATAAACTAGCCATACATACTCAATCAAAAATGGTTTTTAATGTCAGTTACAGAATACAAGCAACTTTTTCATGGCATTTTTGTCTTCTGTGTGATTTTGCATATCAGAAGTGGAGTGTCCGAGAAAGCAGACAAAATAAGAACATATTTCCATCACAATTACAGATCAGAGTGGGTCACAGTGGATGGAATAGGATGGGGAAGAAGGGAATTGTGTATCCTCTACAACTACTGCCCTATATCCTGGGCACCGTGTCTGCATAGTTGAATCCAGAATGGTATATTCAGTGTAATTGAACGTCTGATTATATGCGTTGTATAGGTTTTCTGAACTATTGATGTACAGTGCTTTTTCATGCAGTAGCATACGTATAGAGTAAGAGTGAAATAAGCACTGAATATCTGAGCCACAGGGGAAATGGAGGATTTCAGTTTGTATGGCAAAAATGTTGGAAAGAAACAGACCCATATTAAAATTGATCTCCCCATCCTGTGTTAAATATCCAAGTATTCCTTGGAATAACTGTAACACCTAGTGACGTCCTTTAAAAGATAGTCATTATTGGATCTGTGGGTCTCCTTTAAATATTTTTGTTTGGGCACATCTACTTCTTTCTCTCATTCCCTTGTCGTTTGACTCTTCCCTTGTCAGTGCTATTACTGTTCAGACAATCAACAGGGACAGCAGCACACAACATTAGATCTGCTCATGGGAGAGCAGGCGAGACAGTGTCTTAAAACTGGGACATCTGGTGGTTCTACTATAAAACATAAGTGGAGAGCACTAGTTAAAATACTGGTTCAGGCCAGATACCGACAAACCTATTTGGGAATGGCAGGACTAACCAGCATTTGGTGGCTAGTAAAATGCAGTTTTTAAAAAAAGTTGGTTTTATCACAAACTACTTCCCCCTCCTTAAAAATAACAAAATTTAGAGTAGCAAATGAGCTCATGAAAACAGCAAAATTGAACTGCATTTCAGTTAGTAAATGAATCTCAATGCAAGGCAGGGATAAGCTTGGCAGAGCTGGTATTATGTGTGGATTTGATGTATATCATGTATTTGATGAATACATAGGGACAACCTTTCAATAAAAAGAGAATTCTGTTAGGAAAGGTGGATTGTAAAAACAAAACAAAGAAAAAAACTCTCTCTCTCTCAGATCACACAAAAATACTTGCTATGCAGTTTGTAATCTTGACAGCAAAACCAGCATGTCTTTGTTCAATTCCCATAATATAATCTGAGTACATTCCATTAAAAATTAGGTTGTCTCGTCACCTGAGCTTGAGATAAAAGTAATAAAGTAAGTATATTAAATGAATATCTAGCAATTAGACCAAAATTATGCTGGTTCATGAGTGTTAGAACAGACCCATCAATGAAAGAGCCTCATTGTAACTGTAATGGTTTACAACTATGCTTTAATTTGACCAAACCATAGTATAAAGCTTGTTCCAAACGCTGCATGACTTTTATTGCCATGTAGATAAAAGATCTAAAGATCTTTTATAAGATGGCATCCAGAGTTTGCTGACCCACTAAAATAGTATTGTGCAGTCACATGTGCAATACAAACAACATATGCAATGTTCTTCCAGATTTAGCAGCATTTGTGTGTGAAAGCCAGAACCCACGATACATGTTTTCATAATAACTTGCTCAATACGTGCTTAAGTTTCTTTAATACAATTGTGTTCTGAACCCCAAAGTGGAATTATTTCTTTCTTTTATTAGGTCAGCATTAAGGATGGAAGTAGGAACATATGGTGGCACCATCCTGTCTCTGCATCAGATATTGCCTTGAAAATGTCTGTAGTGCAAGGAATTAAGAAGAAACCAGACAGAGAGAAATGTTCAATGCTTCCACAGAGTGTAAGTGTTCCACTACTCTACATTCCTCTGCAAGTTGCCTATGCCACTTAGACCCGGTCTACACTTACCCTGGCGATTCGGCGGCAGTTGACAGGAGATACGCAAGTGACGTAAATCACTTTGCAGTGTCTCCTCCGCGCGGCGTCCATACGCTTACGGGGGTGGGTTTCCTGCGTCGCTTCCTGGATCGACTGAGCGCATCTATACAGACGGCTCAGTCGATGCAGAGCAATCGATGTGACGGCGGCGAATTTGCTGCCGTCAGTGTAGACCCAGCCTTAGTCAGGTATTAAACCGTTTATTTCACTGAAAGTCTTTTTTAAAACAAATGGCAAGTGTCAAATAGCGTTATCTTTTGAAATCCTGTTGCAGCAGTTGCACTATGAATTACCATGTCCCTTCAAGACTTTTTTTCCCTTGCTTTTGCATCTTTCTTCTTTCTGTCCTTTCTAGGGCTGAAAGAAATGTACTGGCTTTAGTTTACATGCATTCTGATAAAGTTTTGCAGTGAGTTTTGTTTTTACAGCTTAGCATCAGCCAACCCCGCCTGAG
Organism: Mesoclemmys tuberculata; assembly: GCA_007922155.1. Classification (NCBI taxonomy): domain Eukaryota; kingdom Metazoa; phylum Chordata; order Testudines; family Chelidae; genus Mesoclemmys; species Mesoclemmys tuberculata. Next base: position 19,883,934 of record ML675614.1, on the reverse strand, counting down.
TTTTCAGTTTGGGGTTCATTTGAATTAAAAAAAAAAGTTGGATGAACTTGGGCAAAATGAGAAGTTTGGCAGAATTTGTTGCAAACTCAGTAAGCTTCATCAGGCTTGTGGGGTAAAACCTGCCGTTTTTCATTGATCGTTTTGCTGCCTCTATAAACCAGAGAGAGAAAGGAATTTTTTTCTTTTTCAAGTGACATTGCTCAGAATATAATAGAGATGAAATTGTGCATGCGTGCTCGTGTGTGTTTATCTCTGGGCTCTTTTTCTTGGTTAATACCTGATCATACAACCAAAATTTGACTTGTACTATTCCTGTTCTAAACAGGCAGTCGTCTTGTAGAAGTGCACTTCTTTACGTCATGCATCTAGCTGGAGAGAGAACTGATATTGGAGGAGCTGGTGCTGAGAGTAAGGAGAAAACGGATGTTGGAGGATTAAAGGCCTGCTCTGGTAGCAGCCCATGCCTCTCCTCTATAGTCCTGTGTGGGTGGAGGAACCTGCTGTCTTCCTCTTCTAAGGCTTCTGTGTAAGGAGCTAACACATATGATGTGTTCTCCTCTCTCAAGAAGAAGTCAGGAGACAGAGCCACAGAGTCAGCCCTGTACTGGTGAGTTCAGGGAGTGTGGGAGCACACGGGTCTGTGTGAGCAAATGGGGGCACCACCTGAAAATGTGTTAAAAAATTGAGATCGTCTCTGCGGGCAGTAGTTGGGAAAATAAGTTCCTTGAATTTTGGGCAATAAAGCACAATCTCAGAACTACTGTTTTTCTTAGGGAACTATTGCCTTCAGAGCCAGTCCGTATTTGTATTGTATTAACTTTTCCTGGGCTGCAGATATCTCAGTTTTCTGTAATCTCTGTAAATACATTAAGACACTAAAGTAAGTTTAGAAATACTGCATTTTAATTTACATTAGAATGACACCTGGAAGTGATTCTAATGTTATATATATAATATTGTGAGACGGATTCCTTAGCATGCTCCAGACAAGGAGAGCTGCACAGAGCAACTCCAGCTGAGACCAGTTTAACACATCTCCTAATGGCTCCGCTCCTTTATGTTCGTCAGGTAGAGCTGAAGTTTAGCGATCACAAAGCTTAGTCTCAGCTGCATTAATGGGGATGGTGCACATGCAGAGCCAGGCAGTGTCCAAATCTCTGCCCCTCTGTCACTCCCTGCATGCAAGGGAATGTCAACAGCCTCTTCCCTGCTCCCTTTGTGCTGCCAAGCCACTTGCTGCCACCGCTCAACTGAGCTAGACTCTCCTTGTCTCCACATTCCTGAAGATCTGACTTAAGGGAGAACCCCGGGTATGGACCCAGTCTGCAGGATTAGCCAGGGTTTATGGGCAGAGCTGCAGAACCCATGCAAAGGGACTACAGTTTTTCATTGATGGCTTTCTGCCAGGGGCAGATCCTCAGAATCTACACAGATCCCAGAGGGTTTTGGATCCAGATGCAAGGCTCCTTTTCCTCTCTTATCACTAAAGAATGCATAAGAAACTGCACAAGGAAGGAATCTAACTGTGTTTTCGTCTCGCCATTTCATATGTATCATTACATGGAGGTGTGATCAGGCCCACAGAATCTATCAGCTGCAGGCTCACTCTCTTGGCTCCAGGGTCCCCTCCCATCTCCTGCAGGATAAAGCCCCTTGGCTTGCTTCTATCCTTCTAGAGGAGAATTGCTCAGGTACTATTGTAAATGGCGTGCTATAAGAGCCTAGTTACACTGACATGCTTTTGTGAAGAAATTCTGGGGGTATATGTTAGGCAAGACATCTGACTAGATGATCTAATAGTCCCTTCTGGCCTTAAAACCTAATAAATTGTCACTCCACGTTTTGCTCATCTCCTCTTGGCCCTCACCTGGACTTCTTCAGATCCTGCCATCTCCCACTGTTCTGTAAGAAACTTTCACAACACTTGCCCCTAGAATGAGCCCCTGACAATTTCTGCAATGCTAATGTCACCACTGACCATCCTTCCTCTTGCTATTCTTTAGCTTGCCTGCTCGAAATTGACTGGCTGGCAGAGGAAGGAAGAGCAGAGATTGAAATGTCTCTCAAAGGCTCCCCACTTTGTCCCTCACCCGCCTTACTTTTACAACGTGAAACAAACTCAAACCTCAAACATGCCTGATTGCATTGGGAAATATAAATCACCTGGCACTCCATTTGAAATTCCCCCACATCTTTTTCTGAGTGCCTCCCCTCAGTCTGTGCTAATGTTGTATTCGTTAGTTTTTGTGTAATTGTTCTTTGCGTTATTGTCCATTTGGATTCCACTTGGTGCGCCTGTGCCCCATGTGTGTGTGATCAGCTTCTTTTGGCCAGCAATGCAGCAAAGCACCCTCTGTAACCAACCATTCCTCAATTCTTTCTCATGGTGCTTGGCAGTAAGACAGAAGCCTTGCCGTGGCTGCCTGCTTCTCTGCAACTTTGCTGCAGTTAGTGTTAGAGATTAGTTGTTATAGTTATAGGTAGCCAGTTAACTTTTAGTTTGCTTACTGGCTTTAAAAATAATTTTAAATGATTGTTTCATAGCTAGTAGGTACGATGTACTGTTGAAGTAAGAGCTGGACTATGTCCTACACATAAGAGAAGTGGAAGATGTTCCTGTAGAGTTCAGGAGAATTTATTGTCATTATTTTCTCATTCCAAAGAAGACCATCAACATTTCCACCTAATACATTCAGCTCACAGAAATAACACTGATTCCTAGTAGGAACATCTCACTAGCAGCACAGGGGCCTGCCCTTTCTTCCCCACCATAGCAAGGGTGTTACCAATATTTGGCAGTCATAGCAGGTCATTTAAGCACAGGGGGATCCAAGTCTATTCATATCCCATCAACAGGCTGATCTGGGGAAGATCACTCCAGCAGGTCACTTCTCTGCACCTCTACCTACCAAGACTTCGGTGACTGACACCTCCACTCAGGCATGTGGAGGGGCTCATCTAGAAAAACTGCAAGCTCGGGGCATATGATCCCCTCAGGAAGCTTGTTTGCACATAAATATTCTGGAACTTAGAGCCCGATGCTGAAGGCTTGTTCTGCCTTTACTCCAGGGATCCACAAGCCAAGTGCTGACTGACCAAACCACCGGAATGCATTATGTCAACAGAGAGGAAGAAGCTAGATCATCTCAGCTCTGTCAGGTGACCATTCAGCTCTGGACTTGCTTTATTTGTCACTGGATAATGCCTCTGACCTTGCATTCGCCAAGCATTCATAGCTCACCAATAAATCACCTCAGCACATGGTTCTCAGACAACCACAGGTGGTCAGTCTAGGACCAGGAATTGCAGAGAATCTTCAGAAGTGGGGATACCCATCAACAGATGTGTCCATCAAAGACCAGAACAAGACTTCTAAGAGTTCAGCTCCAGTGAAAGCTCCAGTTCAGACTTCCTGTCAGATCATTTCTCATCCTCTAGATGCTGGGACTGGTATGTGCCTTTCCTCTGATCCCCGTGATACTGAGGAAACTGAAGCAAGATCCAGCTACCTCCTTTGACAAGACCCATTTCAGCAGTATTGGACTTTTTACCAACCCTGAAACAACCTGCAGTTTCTAATGGTTCCATAATGGTACATATAGCAACAATATCTGCACATCTCTCTCCCATCTAGGACCACGCTGTATTCTCACTCCAGATTACTTACGGGCTTTATTCATTTTTTTCCTCCAGTTGGGAGCCCCCTGCCTCATGGGATCCCAATATAGTATTCACAGAGTTAATGGGTCTCTACTTTGAGCCCTTAGTAACCTGTTCTTTATACCACATAGCAATAAAAGGATGCTTTTTAGTAGAAGATAAGGTAGAGTCAGACCCTCGTGCATTGGTGGGTGGTGCTGAGAGCCATTGAACCAAACTGTAAACCCTGCATATGATGGAAACAACTTCAAGCCAGAGCGTGCGGCAGGACTTCTAGTTCCAGTACCCATGTCATGGTAGTACCCCTTATAAAGTGTTTCATAAGGACTGGGTTTCTATTACGGCTCATCCCAAGTCCCTGCCCAAAGTTGTTTCAGAGTTCTAAATGAATCAGTTTATTCATCTCCCAGTTTTATTCCCCAGACCTTGTTCAATCCCAGGGGAAAATAAACTTCATACACTTGATGTAGTAAAAGCATTGTCATATTACTTTAACGGAACATAATCACCTAGACTGTTTGCACTCTGTGCTGGTCAGATTAAGGGTCAGGCAACATCATCACAGAGATTATCAAAACCAGTCTACAATAATACATTATGAACTACCCAGGCTAGATAAAGCCACATTAGCACTCGTTGCACTAGAGCTCGGGCAACCTCTGCTTCCTCTTTGGAGAATGTCCCTATTTCTGAAACTTGTCAGGCAGCTATATGGAGCTCAGTTCACACATTGACAAGACACTTTTCCTTGGTAGAAGATTCCAGGCTGGATGACCATGTTGGTAGGGCTGTCCTTCAGGTATTGTTTAATTAGGACACAATATTCAGCTCCAAGTAAACCAAAAACTTCTTTGTCTGCGTTGCTGTTGTAGCCCTGATATGAGAGAGATGAGGTGAGTGAGGTAATATCCATTACTGGAACAATTTCTGCTGGTGGAAGAGACAAGGTTTCAAGTTTCACAGAGCTCTTCTCCAGGTATGGAAAAAGTAACCAGAGTATCACAGCTAAATACAGGGTGAGACAGATTGTTAAGCGTAAGGAGTTAACATGTTGCAAGAAACCACTTAAAATGAAGTGGCAATTAGCACCTCTGCAGAGACAGGACATAGTAAGTTACAAATTGTTGTAATGAGCCATAAAACCAGTGTCTCCGCGGAGTCCATGATTTTTACATTCTAGCCCAGTTATGAATTTAAGTTTCCACGCTTATCTTTTGGAGGTGTTGTGCAGGTTTCCTTTGAAGATAAAGACTGATAGATCAGATATGGAATGATCACTTTGAAAAGTGTTTGACCTTGTACCCAGGAGGTGCCATCCTTTCATACTACTGGAATACTCTGGAATTCTATATTGGTGAAGAAACTGAGGGGCAGTTGAGCCTGCCCTTCATGCCTTTCGGTGGGGCCAATACAAAACCAAAATAATGCTGGCCAAAATAATCTGATGATGATCTGATCTTGCATGCATGGGGTGCTTGAGTGCCAAGAGTGGAATCCATGTGGACCGCACAGCTCCAAGAACAACAGATAGTGTAAGGTAAATAACTGTTCTTTATTGTTATTTCTTTTATCCTTTTTTGTTTTTTGCCTCACAAAAGGTAATTAGGCCATAAACAGAGGTCTGACAACTAATTTTATTTGCAGCAAAATTAATACATAAGCAAACAGATAATTTTAGTGGAGCAAAATTAAAAAATATATATTTTAATGACATTTTAAACACAGCTAATCTCATTCCCTCCTTCCCCTTATAACTTCTTAGATTTTTCAACTTCAGTATGCAGCAAAACATTTGCTAATTTTAGTAAACAAATGTTCTTTTATGGAATACTCCCTGGTTGTTCAGCAGTTCTTACTGGTCTCGATCCATGGTGCAAAGTTGCTTTTTATTTTTTTATTTTTTTCTGCTCCCTGGCTCCCTTCAGAGAGGGAATGATCGGAGGGAAAAGACATTACCTTTCTTACAGCTAAATTTTCATTATCATTAATAGGTCAGGTGGTCAAATCTCTGCACAGTTTTGAACATGTAAGGTTTAGTGTTTTTTCTGGGCAGATTCTTGCATTGCCATAGTTCTGCATCCCCTGAAAAGATACTAAATATGTAACTACAATGTCAGCAGTGCCTAGAGAGTTTATCTCCAAAATTATCACCTGCCTTAAAAAAAATATAACCCTAAAAATATTGATTGGTTGAAAGGTAGCTGATAAAGAATAAAGCAGCATCTCAGCAGATTACACTAATCAAATAAAAAGGATATTAATAGGCCTACTCACTGTTCTGATGATATTTGGTTTGAAATGCCGACACCTTGACTAAAGTTATGTTTCATTCTTTTAAATATTTCTGCTTGACATTTAAATAAATTACAACAGAGAGAGAGAGAAACTGGAAGAACATAAAACACATTTTAGGGAATGAATTTAGGAAGTTTCCATTTGTAGTAAAATTATTGTACACAGTATAGTAAACAGTTTGAATTTTTCATAATCTTTATACTGTATGCTCAGTAGTCTGCAATTAGGGCCCCAATTCAAGAATGCATGTAAACCATACATAGCGTTAAACATGTGAGTAATCCCATGCAAATCAATGGGATTACTCATGTGCTTAAAATTGTATATGTATTTAAGTGCTTTGCTGAATTTGGGTCCAGGGTGGCACAAAACCCAACATTTCCGTTTGCAGGAGGATTGTTTAAAGTCTTTTTTTCCCTCCTGTTTTTGGAAGGTCACAGCTCCAGAAAAAGAAGCCAAAAACTGAAAGAAAACTCACATGAAACCAGATTCTTTTGCCTGGTTTGGGGTCAAACACATTAAAGTTTGGATAATTTCTTATCTGCTTATGTGGCCTTCATCACTATAGAGTCCAAGTGCTTCACCAATGACAATAACAATTTATCTTCACAATGCCCTTGTGCCTGAAGCACACAAAGATTAAGGGTCAAATTCTGATACCTTTGGCCTGGCTTGGTAGCACCTTACTCCGTGGGTAGTCCTGTTGACTTCCATGAGATGACTCAGAGAAAGACATACCATTCGGTTTGAGAAAGGGTATCAGAATCTAATCCTAGATGACTTGACCAAGGTCACAGAAGAAATGTGGGATGGAGGTGGAAACTGAACCTTTAGCTCTCTTGAATCCAGCCTGCCTTAATTATAAGTCTATATTTATACTCAAGGCCACAGTTAAAGCCTCAACTTGGCCCTAGTTTGCTCAAAAACTGGCCCAGCCTTGTTTGAAACTAAATCCAGGTTTGCAGGTTCTGACTTTGTCAGCAACATTTTACACAGCTCTGGAGGCCATTGACCTTATATAATAGAGTAAGCTATTATGAAATATCACTTGGAAAAGGACCTCTCTTGTGCCTGGGTCTCCAGTGTGTAGCAGGTAGTTTCATCCAACCAAAGACGGAGTTGTGATTTATTCTATTTAGAGAATTTTCTATTGAATGACAGCTAAGTCAGGATTGAGCTAATAACCCATGTCCTAGGATATTGAAGTCAGAGGGAGAGGGAGAGAAAATAGTACAGGATAATGTATTCATTTTCATCAGTTATGGAGGATACTATTAAATCACTAACTCTTACTGAAACAATGTGTCTTCCATTAATAATATCGCTGCAACTTCATAACATTTCCTGCTTAGGAAGTCTGAAGTAGATTTTAAAAGGTGGAGAAAAGGTTTTGGATTTAAAACTAATTGCTATGTAGTTGGCTTTGTTTTTGTTTTGTTTTGTTTTTTTAATTGCACCTAATTTTAAAGCGCAGTGTAAAATGAGCTTTTAAAAGTTTTTAACAGCCAACTAGACAAATTTGGAACTAAAATCAAGAACAATCTGAAATGTTGTGTTGTTCCACTTTTAAAAATAAGTTCCCTTCTCATTTGCAATTAAAATGTTTGGAATTTGCATAAAATGTGTGAAATTAGAGATAATTGAAATACAGTAGCTATAAATGTGTCTGCACCATTTGAAAAATAAATAAAATGTCCACTAAAAGGGTGCTAAAGCCATACCCCTGTCTCTTGTTTCTCACATTTGGCTCCCTGGTATTTTTCACACTTTTATAGCTAATTTTTACTGCAAAACAATATGTTACACTTGTAGCAGTTGTGGGAATGCAGAATAGCCCCTGGCAGCTTTGTAAAAAATGGAATGTTAGGAACACATTTAGAAGAATACAGTTTTCAATTGCATCCACTTGTGTCAAGGAACCATATTACCTGTGAAAGAAAGAAAGAAAAAGAAAGAAAGAATTAATATATATTATGGAAAGTACTTTAGATAAATGTTCCATCCTCATTTTATTCCCATTTTTAATGAGACCGCCCAAATGCATGCTGAGAGGTTGCAGTAAGAGCCAAAACCCAGGTTAGAGGTGTTAGAAGCCCAGAGTATATGTTTAAAGTGCCACAGCTAAGAGTTAATCCTGGAAAACTTATTTCTATTATATTGCATAAATAAAGGGTACCCCACCAGAGATGGCTACGGTTCCTCTTTTTGGAGGGGAGAGAATAATCTTTGTTGAAAAACATAAACCTTTTTGGGGATGACTCACCAAAGCTGTTGTATAGTATTCCCTTCTCAGTGTGCAGCCAAAGCACCACTGCATAAATGCCACAACAGTATTTTGTGTAACTCGGAGCAGTGCCTCCAATATATACCTCTTTGTGGAAAGTTGTTTTCCTTTTCCCTCTGTAGGCCAAGGCTATTTGGATCTTTTACTCCCTCCAAACTGATGGCTATTTTAGCAGCAAATATAAATGTATCTTCAGTCAGACAGCAGGGCATATTGCACATAATGAATTCTTCCCTAAGTGGCACCATCTCCTTCATATACTCCGATCTCTGCTGGCCCAGCACGTTAGCATTCATTTCTGTTGCCAGATCTTTGTTTTCTTGGCTGTGGAGCAAAATGCTCCTGATGTGCAACCGAGTTGGCACAAGGGACTGTATCTTTCACAGATAATAGAACTGGAAAGAAGGACCTCTACCATATTGCCAAATTACACCTTATTAGCATGTGCATCAGTGAATGCCCAGCACTGGAACGTGTCTGACTATCTTACCGTACATATGAATCATGCAAATATTTCGGTAACTCCAATCTTGGAACTCAAAAAATGTTATTTAGATAATGCCCTGTGCCTCTTTTTTAGTGAAGTTATACGCTGATGTCCTGTCATTTTTGATGCTGTGCAGTGTTTCTTTTACCGATCAACTTCAAAAGAGTTGCTTTGGTGCTGAAATGGGCAGCTATTCAAATACTCTGCATCTAACAGAACCAAACCAAACCACACCACACCCACAAACACCCACAAAAAACTACCACTGCGTTTTGATATAATTCTACACAATAGTGAATTGGGAGACTGCACCAATCTGTCAGTGTTCCCAATCCTATAATATCATTTCTGGGAACAGCGCTTTCTGGAAGTGTTACATGTGGAAAGGAATCATCCAAAAGCAAAAGCATTCTTGTGCAGATACTGTACTGTAGGTTAAGGAAAGAGTCCTCTGATTATTTTAACACGTGGTTCTCCTTTCGCTATGTAACTATTCTCTGATACAAGGAACCTTGTGAAACTTGCAGCTTGGCATCGAAATGATTTTATAGATTAAAATAATAATAAGATTATTACAATCTTATTATAATAAGATGAATGTGCTCAGAATTCTTTTAATTCGACCATATATCCCAGTAGCAGAGATGCAGATGTGCATTAGGCTGAATCAGGGACTTCACAACAAACCTTCCACGGTCCCTGCCTTTTGAAATAAGGCTTAGTAGGGTGAGGCAGACTTTTGCACACCATTAAAAATTAAAAACTAGATTGTACTACCCCCAACTCAGGGCAATAACTTAATATCCACAAAGTCACACTGACCTATGAGGAGCACAAGAGGGACTGCGTTTCAGGCAGACACAATTCCTCTGGCACCACTTTTTGTGCATGGGGCAAAGCAAGGATAGGACCATAGTCCCACATCCTCTTTGACACTTTCCACCACTTTTTTATGGTGGTGCTCCTAAAGAAAGAAGCAGAAGCAAGTAGTCTTAGTACTATTCACGTTGCACAACTATGACACTATATAAATAATAATAGCCAGCTGCCATTATATAACAGCTGCTTTGGAGGGTGAGGCAGAATGAAACAAGGGGCTGAAAGCTGGTGCTGAAATGTTTACCAGTTGATTAGATAAAATTCAGTTTAGACAATAATCCTGTATTTAGTGTAGGGAGATTCACCAGTCAATCTTCGTATTCCTGTCCAACCCTACCATCTCTGAGTCAAGGCACAGGAATGCAAAGGCAGAGGAGAAAGCTGAAACTCAGAACCGCAACATAGAGCTCTCCCTCAGATTTCTGTGATGGTCTCCTCTTCCTCATCCCTTGAATTTCTGCATGTCTGCTAAATTTAATGTCCCACAGGGGCCAGAAGTCTGAGTGATCAAGTATAGAAACTGTCTCCCCTTCACAGATAGGAGAATAGCTCAGTCTAAACTTCCTGACTGATGTGCAAAATTGATCATTTCAAGAGGCTTTTGTATCACACAAAACTTCAAGCAGAGAACCCAAGGCATTTCCTTTCATCAACCCGGTTCTAATTTGATCAAAGCACAAAACATTCAACCCACCATATTTCCTGTCCAGCTCTTTTACACTTTACAGCACATTATATATCCATCTCCACTCCCTGAATTTTAAGAAGCAACTAGTTATATAATTGGATCAACAGTTGCCAATCACTCCAGCATAGCACTACATTATTACTAAGCAGCCTCTAATTTTGCAGCTCTTTTTTATTACACACGTGATTATATTATCCTTGTATACACATTAAGACAATCAAATTATCTCCTTAAGGAAAATAAGGGTTTAACTACCACTGACAGGGTAGGCAGACCAACAGAACTGAGGATTCACCCTTGTTGCAACCTTATGGCATGCTAGCAGAAGGAAGGCATAGAGTGTTATCAGTGTGGTGCTTCTATTAATCTTGCTTGCAAATAAGAATATTACTGCAGTAATGAAGCTGACCATATTTATATCCTCTGCCCAGTAGACAACAAATGTATTTTCTGGCCTCAACTCCTAATGGCTCAAATACTCATTTTGTAACTTATATTAGTTCAAAAAAAACAAACAAACAAAAAAAAACCACACCACCACAGAACAACCCATTCTGGGTCCTGCATGTGCAATACACACACCAAGCTGCTTCATTGGACAATTATAATTTATGTGTGTGGCACCGGCAAGCACTATTTCATTTCAATAATTTATACAATTATATAGGATTGTTAAAAATGTAAAATAAATAATATTTTTCTCTCCTATGCTTGAGATGTTAGTATTCTTTGAGAGACCTTGAATCTTGTTTGAGTAGTATCGCCATACATAAAACTGAGTGACAAGCTTTTAGAAAATGCCATGTTTTATACCATTAATTCACAGATAAGCATTGTTAGTCACATAAGCATTTAATTCCCAATACCCGGAATATTTCAATACCGAGCTGCAAACAAATAAATAGAATATGCACAATGGCAAACAAATTATAGAAAATATTCCATAGAGTTGACATTTGAACTCATCACCTCTTAGGTAAAGGTGAATGACTATTAATGTAATTTCATTATTATAAGGACCATTCTTTTGTTCACATGCAATTCATTCCCCGGTGTATTATCTTGAAAGAATTAAATCTATAAAATGTATCTTAAACAATAATAATAATATAAAGAAGAAAACAATACATTTTCTTTTGTTTATTGACCACTCCCAGCTCACACATTGGTGGCACATACCTGTTTGTGTGACTATGTAATTTAAAAAATAAACCAGCTTCCCCAGAGCATTCTAATTCTTTGGCCTACTGTACTTCAACAGGAAAAGCACAGGAGCAAAATATAGCACTAACGGCTGACTGTAATTTTTGCAGAATAAGTAAGACAATTCAGCTGAAAGGACCTCTGAATTCATATATATGTGTTTGTTTTTAAGTAATCATGGATTTTTATTTGTATTTTTATTATTATTAATATTTTATTTATTCCATTCACATTGCATTTATTTAAATCACAAATTAGGATAGGGGCCTGGCCCTTCATAAAAGTATTTGTTATATACAAACTGATAAAATGAAGTAACTGAGCATATCACTTTTGAAGCCAGTTTTATAGTACCATGTTTTTTCTTTGTCAATTCATGCTGGTTTCTTAAAGTAATGCAATAAAACCACTTCAGCATCTTCCTATATAAAATTGATTGTTGCATGAGGCACATGGTCATCTTTATCTGCTGCTGTGTCCCTTTCTTTAAAGCAAAACAAAACAAAACAAAACAAACAAAAAGAACAAAGCCACAAGTAGTATGTACAGATTGAATTTAGGATATTCTCCATGGGGGAGAAAGGAATCCATATAATCTACAAGCAAAACTCCCCCCTATGTACAACCCCCCAAAGATGAGAGCAGTATAAAAATTCACATTTTCAGACCCGCTGCAGATTAATGTGGTTCAAGCTAGATACTTAGTTCTCTGTTAGTTTCCCAGGCACCTTCACAGTGAAGTTGATAGAAATTACTACAGCAGAATGCTTAAAGCAGATGTTATCCCATTAATTAGCTCTGGACCTGAGTAGGCTCAAGACTTTCCCATTTTCAGGCCGATAGGAATTGGTCCCAGTGAGCGTGCTCCATATCCGCATTTAGTATCATCTCATAAACAGCAGTGAAAACACAGCAGGCCCTTGATGAAGATACATTAGCTTATTTCTAATTTAAAGTTATGTTGCTTAACCTTAATGTAATTGGTCACTGGTGACCAACTGTTTGTATAGTGAGTTGATGACCAAAGAGATGTAATAAATTATAAAACTCACTGCTTAAATGGAGGGAATGACTGTTCTCTTAAAAGCCTTGCGTGTAATAATGGTAAAATAATTGCACCTCAAACAGAATAGCAGTGAATCTGTTAATACTAACAAAGTCTTTCTCAGGTAGGCTAGTTTCATTCTTTTTAAAGCAAGTATATGAAACACTTGCATTTTTTTTTCTCCCAGTGTAAGCTCATACATTGGCTGAATAGTTAACTTTAAAAATCCAGCCTAACATTGATTAAAAATAAATGGGTAAATCAAGATAGTCTCTTATTTGGGGGTTGTATGGATTAAAATAATTAACCAATTTCTGTGGTTAACAAGAAACAAAAGAAATTTGCACAAATAATTATATTCTGTATATCTATTCAGAGTCACTGCTAGACATGTTTTAGAAAAGGGTTGATTAGCTGGTAGAATAACCAGGATAATAATCAACTATGGAAGTAAGTAATTGACACAACTTTAATGTTTAATAATGAATAGCATGCCAGGGGCAAAATAAAGGAAAATTTTCTCTTTTCTGAAAACCAATTCAGACCTGAAATTTCTTAGGCCAAATATAGCAATTACTTCAGATTCCTGAACTGCTTCTCTAGTATTATAGCAAAACTAACAAGTGTAGTTAAAAAGAAAGCACACAAGTGGCTATATTAAATCTCGTGGTTTCTGTATTTTGCAATTTAATTTCAACCCTTGTCCCTGCTGATGATGACTTAAGGGTTGATTTAAAAAATGCAGAAATGTAATGAACACACACTCTTCTGTGTCTATTTTTTTAAAAAACTAGATTGTATTATCTAACTGTTCATTAAATCAAGAAGAATAAGTTTATGATTTGTTTGTCTCAGAAGGGGTTCTTTCTCTCTAAATATTTGCATTTAAAATGTGGGTTGCTTCCAAATGACCTAACTTCACAATAAAGGAAACAGTTTCTTTATTCTTTTTATTCTCCTATTTAATTTTTTACAAGGACCTCCCAATAATTCAAAATATTTACTGTACCTCAAAGATCATTATTTCCCCATGATCCTGCAGAGAAATATAGGAGTCCACTCTATTTGCTGCTAACATTAGATTTACCTTTGAAGACTGGTTTACAAAATGGAGACATTAGCATGTGAAAGTCATTATTTTTTATACCACTTGGAATGCTAAGTTTTTGTATTTGGTATATTAGTGTAAACATTGCTATAGATACCATGTTTGTTATGCAAACTTGAAAAGCAGAAGCATTAAGGTATTTTGGTTTTAAAAATACACATTTCTTTACCAGATAAAATATAAATGCTATTTTGTGAATTGTTATGAATTTATATTTAAAAACAAAACAACAAAACCATGAATAAAATATGCCCTTGAGAATCCTAAAGAATCTAGCAGAACTGCTCCACCAATGGAGAAGCAGGTGGGGTAATGCATCACAATTCATATAATTGAGGCTGTAAAGAAAGATGAGCGATATGTGCACTGTTCATGTCACAGCAGTTGTGATCTGTGAAAATAACTTCTGAGCAGCTTTCTTAATAGTAAAAACGACTTTTGCTGTTCCAACTAAAAATCAATACAGCTCACAATTTTAATAAGGAACATGAATCTGGAAATGTGTTTCGTATCAGGTTATATAAACACACCCTAATGAGATACTATAAAATCCATCACATTAAAGGCTGGTTTTCTACAAGGTATATTAGCTAAAAAATATTCAATATATTAGGTCAGTATACAACACTACCCATAATAAAGCAGGTCTGTCAAGCTAAGATGCACGTTTTGCCCCTTAAAACTGTTATGTTTTGCACATTTTATAAGGTTCTTTGAATACATGAATAAGATAAGTTATTCCCATCCCTTTCTTAAGCAATCTCAGAAATGGCTCTGACCTGAAATTGAAAATCTTGTAAACACCCATCCGAAGAAAATGTGTGCAGTTCTGTCTTAAAGAGACGGTACATGTTTAATTATCCTAACTTCTTCTAGGAGAATACTATTAACATGCACATTAGCATCATCTCATTGGTTCCTCCTGCTGCTCCACCTTAGGGGCAGCAATAGGAGCTAATCTTATTGCTCCCATGCGCATAATAATGAAATTTTGTCTTGTCTCGAAGGCAGTGTTCTTTGGTCTAAAGTACAGCAGGAAACATTTCTTTTTTTAGAAAATTCCTGACCAACTCATTTAAAAAGATTTTAAAAATTAACATTCTCCCTATGAGAATTCCAGTGATTGCAAAATACATTGCTTTAACTTGTGAATGAAACATTAAGAAACTGTGCCAATAAATTACTCCATGTTCTCATGAAGATATAAAAAATAATAGAGATGTGTGTGTATTTAGCTCTTTGTAAAACTGAGAGCAATGAGTTTTGTTTTTTACAGTATCCATACAGGCACTCTCAAAGAAATAACATAAGAACAACAAAAATATAAAATTTTAATATAAATACCTTTGCTTTTTGTTTACAATATTCCACAGACTATAATGGGGGAAGAAGGGATAAAAACTACAAGCAAAAAACCCATGTGAATTCAAGGCTACTGAATTAAGGGAGGTTGTACCAACATTTCCCCCACTGTACATTATTTGTATTCAAGGTTTTTGAAATGACATTGTAATCTGATGATGCACCAGCCTATTATATTGTCTAGCAGGACAAATATCCTTGCGTTTTCTCTGTAGAACTAACACAATTTTTCCATGTCAGAGGTGCATAATATCCTGGCGGTCATAAGGAATGATGCTATTAATCCTCTTGGGCAATCTCCAGGTCTGATTATTAGGGAAATAAATTTGCATGCTGCATATGAGCTAGGTGAATCACCGAGAGCACAAATTATATTTCCTGACAGCAAGTTAGAGAATGGAGCCACATCGCTTTTTTATCTTTTTTTTTCCCCCTCTGAAAGCTATAGAATTTCAATTCATTACATGAGATTGGTTAGAATTCAAGTCTCTTTTTAAGTTGATATTAAGTTGAGTCTGTTATCTCTGTGAAGGCTAGTGGGTTCCCCTGAGTATCCACCTAATCACTACTTTAAAAAATCGAAACGTATAGTTAGTGTCATGATTTAGGTACCAGAGCTACTTTATTTATCAGCACAGAGTGAGATAATTTCAATTTGAGGCTCTGTAGCCCTCATGAATTTAACTGTCTTGAAAGCTTCCCCCCCTTTTCTTTTCTTTTCCTCCCCCCCAACCCCCCCACCCCATATTGTAATAATGGTTATTGTGGACACCTCTATTGCTGTGTCCCCAATGCAACTTACAGGGTTTTTTTGGTTGTGTCTTTTTTTGGTATTATTACAGACCTGATTTTTAACATGTTTAAGTAAAATATCACTTGCTTTTCAGTTAAGAAATTTGGCTACATTAGCTATGCCAGCAGCACTGCCAGACATGTCTGCTTTCAATATCAAAATGATGAATGTATTTTTATTATTTCCACCGTTTGGCATCTGAGAAACCTTTTTTCATTATTAAATCAGAACAGGGAGAATGATAGCAAATAAGAGGAGAATAAATGGCTTTATGTCCTAATGTATTAATTAAGCAGACATTTATTATAATCATGGTTTTATAGACATGTTGTAAAAATGTGTGATTTCTCAGTGATATACTTACTGAGTTCTGCATATGGTAACTTTTGTGAGCTAATACGGAGATTTTCACTTTTAACAGATTTTACTTTGAAATCCCAATCATTGGTACTGTCCTGTACATGCAGACAGCAAACATAACCAGCCCTTAGTGTGGTGGGTAACAGTATAGATGTAGCCAGCATGGAGATAAGAGAGGAATGTTTCGATTAAAGCTAAAATGTTCTATAAATCAATATAGATCAGATTCAGCAGACTAGAACTGACTTTTTGGGGGAATTCTGAAATGTCTCCTGTTACCTCAGTGGAGCTGAGAAAATGTTGAAGACAAAGATAATGTCTAAACTGGTCAGAATAGTAAGCATGACTGAAACAGAAAGAGACAGGTAGTGTATCTGACAATGCCAAATATAAAATGTTCTTAATTATTTACTTATTCTTGGGCTCCATGCAGCAATACTGAGCGCAAAAGTAATAATCTCAGACTTGAGGTTTCATATGCCTTGTCAAATATATAGAAAAGGGGAAGCACTTTTAATAATCTTAAATAAAATCTGCTGAAGATTTGTAGTTTGGTTTCTTTGTTTCCTGATCATATCTGGTGTCATTTCTTTTTAGAACAGAGAGTTATTTTTATTTTATTGTACTGCATTTGGATTGTGATCATGCACAGGCAGGAAGTATTTCCCACATTTAGAAAAAGGAGACAGCATTTGGACAACATTTAAAGAATGTCAACTGGGGAGGGGCTTGCCTGCTCGTAGCATTATTTCCTATTCCTGAAGAGAAACAACAGACTTACTTTTGCAATCAGATACCAGTACTGCTGTAAATGCAAGTACCTTTAATTTCAGTCTTGCACCAGACAATGCTAGTGTTAACAGAGTGTACGTAAATGTCCTTTTATACAAAAGGGTTATAAGATGAGGAAGTTTCACACAGCTAAGAGAGACACTGCCAGAATTGAGATCAGAAGGACTCAAGTCTGAGCCTACTGCCCTATAAATGAGGAGGACCAGCTGGGGCAAAGCATTCTCTGTGAGGAGTTTATTCTTCTGGAACTCACATCCCTGCCTGGGTCCATCACAGCCCAGATTGGTTAACCTTCCAGTCACAATGCAAAGTCCAAATCCTTCTGGGGATAGACACCCAGAGCATAGAATGAGCACTTAGAGCTATGGTTAATATAAATTTGAATAAATAAAATAAAAGAAGCTGGTATTTTTGCAAAAAAACAGCCCATACAATATTTTTTCTGACTACATACCGGCCACTTCTCAATAGGAATAAAACACAAATGATGTATACGCACCCATTAGCAAAACAGAATATTGTAGCAAGACACATGACTGAAACTGCTGATGGCAGGAACCAAACACCGGATAGTAAAGCTTTGCTTCAAAACTTTGCACTTTATGCTTTCATGGTAACTGATCACAAATACAATATGAAAATATGGGAGAGCAAAACTAGATGAGAATTGAGAACCAGATGAGAAAAGCAAAGCTAGAATAAAGTGGAAAGAATAGAAATGTCTTCGTCTGAAAAGGTTAATAATAATTAATCTGAAAAATATATGGTTCGGGGTTGCTTTTTGTTTTTTCAGATTTCTCCTTGTGCTCGCTCTGTAGTCCTAAACCTTGTAACTAGTGGGACTCAGCAAACACACAAAGGAAACCTACTTAAATCAATTGTTTCTGTGTGTTCTGTGTTATTACATAGAATGTTATTACATCACAATGTGTGTCAGTGTATCAGGATTGCAGGTTCCAATGCTGTAATGACTGAAAGCCCACAAAATTGGAGAATTGTGCCAACCAGAGCTTTCAGCTTCATTATGGAGAGCTTTTCCTGAAGGTTCATAAGCTTAATGCAAATTTGTATAATACAAAGCGTGTACAGTGTTGATCCCAGGAGGGCTATTCCTCACCTCTTACTGACATGGCCAACCTTTTTAACTAGTGGAATTCTAACTGGAAATTAGCTGCTTGTGTTAAGGAAAATAACTAAAATATCAGAACTCCAGTGTGTTCCATTAAACTTTTAGTAGTTAGAATGCAGTTGCTAATATTGATTTTGTTTTTAGTAGAATGAAGCCTGTGTTGTGAGTACTGGATATATCCATAGCTTCTCTTCTGGCTTTATTTCTTGTAGTAGGTTTGAAAGCACATTGGTGCATTGAGTCTAAAATAGTTCTCCTGCTGACTCTGCCCAGATTTGAACCTTGGATGCTGACACACAGGGCTCATCACTAAATCTGCAATGCTTCTTGATGCATCCTTAAGCCCCCCTTTCCTCCCCCCCCCCCCGCGTACTCCCCAACCTATGCCCAGAATACAACCCACAGTTAGATGTGACAGAGGGAAAAGGCTTGCTGCTTCTGTGTCACTACCTGCAGTCATATGTAGCTGAAGGCTCTGGCTTGCATTCGAGGCGACCACAGTATGCCATCAACTTTTGTGCAGTGACCTGTCATAGAATTTCACATGGCCTGAACAACTGACAGAACAGTTCACCTTTTGGGGAAATGTAATATTTTCTGATAAGGAGCTTATGTTAGTTTTCTTAGCAAATAGCCTGAAAGCATTTCTGACTGTGGCATTTCTAGATGTGATAAGTTGAAGGAAACATCCTTGACCATGACTTAACAAAACAGACCATTTGTTTCATTGGGTAGCTGTTTCAAAAAAATGTAAATAAATGGCAACTTAAGGATGATATAAAATAAACGATCACAGAGACAGCTCAGAGCTGCATTGTTACAGAAAACACAAGGCACTATTTATGGAGCTGTAAACAGAGGAGTGTGTTATTAATTCAGTTGGAGTTAAATCAGAAAGCCAGAAAACTGAAATTTGGGGCAGCATTAGTCCTAGTTTCAGAAGCCTTTTAGGCGGGTGATAACTTATAATGTATGTTTTGTAATTAAGTATACTAGGCATTAAATTATACAAAGTAAAGAGCCAAATTCTACTGTTTCACCCATGGCACCTCATTGACATCAGTGAAGTTGCAGGAGAGAAACTCAGAGCACATTTTAACCAAAAAATATGTGGTGTTTGTCAAACATTTTGTAAATGTACATTTTAACTCAAGTACTTCTTTGTAGAGATGAGCCGGAGTCAAATCCCTAGAGCCAAAACATGTTCTGCGGGTATTCACAGCTTGCAGCTGACCGCCCTTTATAATGGGCTGAACCAGACACCTAGCTCTAAACTTGCAGGGTGTTCAAAATACAAAATCCCACTCTGATTCCTCATTGGGCCGATGGAGCCTGTGGTCGTTATTCTGGACTTGCTTCTGATACTCTTACGCTAAGTCCTGCCTTGTTCCTTGAGGGAATTCACTGAAACCAGTGGAACTGCCTGAGGAATGAGGGACTAGGCAGTGCGAAACGGGCCCTTTATTTATTATAAACACTGCAAACCTTATCTATAGAGTAGATGTTCATCACAGGGAAACAGTCGTGGCACAGCTAATTTAGTTTTATAAATTGCACTGCATACCCTTTCAACTGAAAATGCCAACCCCCCCATTTTACTGGTATTCCTAAACTATTACACTGCATTTAAAAATGAATTGTGTGCAATGACATTAGAGAAGGGGTTAGGCTTTCTGAGCTGCCATCAGTGACATATGACTGTAGTGACAGACAGTCAGCGGTATTCAAACTGAATTAATCTGAAAAAGCAGCAGACTTCAATGTGAAGTTTAGGGGGAGGCTGAGGAGCTACATATTTACAAAAGGGATGTCACTGAACTGTCTTTCTACCCAGGGATAGCCTATGGCTACTTAATACTTTAAAACCAGTAGTAGAAGGATTAAATACACCTGAAGTCAGGTCTTTGTGGCCATTTTCCTCTGGTGCTTTCTTTTCCTTACTTGAGTTGGACCTCACTAGTTTTTTTTTCCCCCTGAAAGGCTATGAGTAGGGTTGATATTCTGATGCCTTTTATTAGAATTGCACAGACGTAAAAGAAGTCTCACAGAGACACAGACTCCTTTTTCTGATGTCTTTGAAAAGTTAACACATCTGAGGCTACGCAAGAAACAGACATCACAGTGGAGGAGGAGGAGGAGGAATATGGTAATAAAGGTGATAGTGATACCTTAATTTAACAAATACACAGTGCTAATTATGTAAACATGTGAGAACTCTAAAATCGTTTCATCATGTGTGGCACACAACTGAAATATTTTACAGCCTAATTCAAGATTATACAGTAATAATGTTATTTTACATTGGCTAGTTGACAAGCATAGGCCAGGGCTGTCTATCAAACAAAACTGTTGTGCCAGATTGTATCTTGGCGATAAGCACAAAAAAAGAGCCAGTCAAATTCTGTTTACATATTAATAGTCGAATCAGATTTACTTCTGTACTACAGACATTTCCTTAACTGGATGGCTACAAAGAGAGAGGGGGGGAAAGATGTTTGTGCTTGGGTGGGCCATATTTTAAGCTAAGTGATTTTTACAGAAACCTTCTACTTCTATGAAGCTTCAGATCAGGTTTCTCAAATGTACCCAAGAGATCAGGTTCTCATTCTGAAGGATTTAAGAGACAATAGCTTTTCTCTTTCTTCGTTACTTAACGCAGAAGACAAAAAAAAGGGGAATGTGGTTTTGAAGAATGACAGGATTCTACCACCCCATTTCATGCAAAAATTAAAACCATTTTGGATGCATCTATGTTATAATAAAGTGGTCAGCTTGTGAGCAGCATAGATACAAGAACTGTGGAGTGAAGAAATGCTGGGTGTTTCTGGCACCCTGCAGGGAACAAGATAATGCTTTCCCCCTTTAAGACGTGCACCCAATAATAGTTTTTATTCAGTGTACCTCACACAGTCCCTCTCCGTCAGCATTACTGCTATTATGGAACAGAAAGGGTAAAATTCTGGCCCTACTGAAGTGAATGGAAAGTTTGCCATTGACCTCAGGGGTCGGAATTTCACTTGAGAAGTGCAACATCAGATAAGATTGGTCCATCCAGTTGAGTCTCCTGTCTCTGACAGCAGCCAGACCCAGATGGATATGGGGAAAGTACAAGAAACCCCTTAATGCCCAAAAGGGAGGTTTCTTCCCAACCTTCATCAGTTAGTACTTTGATTATGCCCTGAGGCACGAGGGTTCACGCCCTTACAAATATCTTATCGTGTCTAATGTAACTGTGGGTGTTCTCATTATCATTAAAAATGTCTAATCCTTTTTTTTCCTGACATGCACTAAGCCCTTAGCCTGAAAGATATCTTGTGGCAATCTGTTTCGCAGGTTAATTATGCATCATGTAAAATACATAATTATAAAATGCATTTTGTTTGATCAAGTTTAAATATGTTGTATTTCATTGTCCTTATATTATGGTAAAAGGTAACTTGGAGCATGCAGCTGATCTGCTCTATAACTGTCATTAACTCTTTCATGCTCCTCTTATATGTCTTCTCCAAATTAAACTGTCTGTCATGCTGCCACTGATCATATTTGTTATGCTCTTCTACGTTGGCTTATGTTTTTTCTAGACAAGTTGAACACAGCTTGATGCAGCATTCCAGATAAGAATGTATCATCAATTTATTTAATGACATACTATTTTTAGTATTAATTCTATCCCATTCTTTACACACTCTAACATTTTATTTTCTTCTTTGACCATTGCTGTTCATCAAGCAGCTTTATCACTGAGCTGTCCACCAAGTCACCTACTTCTTTCTCCTGAGTTGGTCAGTTAATTTACAACCCAGCAATTCAAACAGCAACTCAGTAATTCAAATAATTCCTTCAAATATGCGTTAACTTGCAGTTGTCAACTATGGATTTGATCTGCCATCATGCTGCACATCTGCCTCGCTTGCTTAATCTTTTTTTTGTCTTGAAGACCCTAAATATTTTGTCATCTATACATTTTGCCAACTCCCCATTTTTTGCAGATCACTAATGAGTATAATAAATAACACCAGTCCTAATAAAGATCCTTGAAGCATTACACTGTTAGACTTTTGCCATGTTAACAATCAACCATTTATTCCTACTCTGTTCTCTGTCAGCTTTATTTAATACACAAATTTATTTTCTGAGTGTTGGTGTAGTTCTGCTGGAACACTCACTCATGTGTCTGATAAAATCAGAGGCTTAAATCCCTCACCAGACTTCAGGCTGATCCCCAGTGCTCACAGTGTTAAGACACATCCTTGGGGTTGCTACACTGTTAAGGTGCTGTCCTATCAAATGAATTGTTACACAAGATCCATTGTGCTCATATGTGGTGATTCCTCAGGTTGAAATGAAAAATCTTGTGGTGATTTTTTAAAATCCAGCATCCTAACCAGCATTCCTTGTATCAATAATATAGGGTTCATTGTCCAAGTCAGTGGGTGAGCTACTGATGAGTAAATAATGGCTAAGCAGTCATTGCACTGCTGGAAATTAGTTCATTAAGGCTAAGTTCTTTGGGATACTTTGAATATGAAAAGTTCTACATAATACCCAGCTGTGAGACCACCCAATAATTGTATAGAAGATTCTAGAAGGAATATTCCAGTCAGTCAGGAATGCCCACCATTCAGGATTGAATGTAGTAAGACTCTTTCACTTGCTTGCATTTTTTAAGACTCTCACTGGAATTCATAGATGGCTTTCTTTCTTATGCTGATTTATTGCAGGACTGGAAATCTAACTTACTATACCAGGCTCAGTAGTAGATTATAGCATAATATACTATCATATAATAAAGTTAGTATACTATGGTGTAATAGAGGTAGAGACACATGCAACCAGCAAAGAGAACTATAGTATGAACAAGCCAAGCCAGAGAGGATGGATCGACTGAAATGAAAAAACAGTTTATGTTTACAGTGGCCCAATGATTCCTGCAAACCCATAAATGATTATATCTAAAAGTTGAGTATCTGTCAAAGAAGCAGGTGTAGACACCTGGAATATACAGTTATCAAGTATCAGTTGTGCTTAAACCCATTTGTGCTACGTCAATGCCAGTTGTAAACTAATATTGAGTGACCATGTTAAGGACCTTTGAAAGAGGTTAATTAAATTGATGCAATGTGTGTGTACAAAGGAGTGCTTGGGTTTGAAAACTAGTAGTCCCTGGAAGTAGAGGTTCAGATCTTGGCAGGACTGACAAGTCTTCATCCTTCTGTAGCAGAAAAAATTGAAAGTTCTGTGCAATTTACTGTGTGAGAGTCTCTTAGATATGGATTTCAGACTGAGGTGCTGTCCAGCCAGAATAGACAGAAATATATCCCGTGGTCCTTTTTGTAAGATTAAGAGTTTGCCGTGATGTCCATGGAAAAAATATGCTCCTTACTCTGTTGTTCAGTTTGCTATGAGACTTTTGGTCGCCATCTTCCACACAGATTGTTGCATACTAAAGGTGTTATGTGTAGATAATTGTAAAGTACTTGGGGGTAAAATGTTCTGTATACAGTTGTTATTATTGATTGTCTTTGTTGTTCAATGGCAGTTGGAATGCAAGAAGCAGTCACCTGCATGTTTTTGTTTTTCTCAAGGGCTGCAATTGTCCAATATCAATTATTATTAGTATCTATCTATGGTACAATAGATAATAATACACTATTAATACCTATCCATGGTACTTTTATGATCCCAAATACTGTAGTGCCTGAGTGCCTCGCAATCTTTATTGTATTTATCCTCACAGCACCCCATGAGGTAGAAAAGTGCAATTATCCCCATTTTGCAGGCAAGGAACTGAGGCACAAAGAGACTAAATGGCTTGCCCAGAGTTGCCCGGAAAGCCTAGAGGATCAGGGACTTGAACCCAGATCTATTAAATCTTAGGCTTGTTCCCAAATCAGTATACCTTTCTTCCTCCTTTATGCATGACCATGAACATTAAAGCTGTTTTAGTCTACTTGTGTAGTACTTCCGATGTGTCTTCAATGCACAATAACTTACACTGCACAGAATCCAAAGGGAGATGGCAGAATGGGATGGAAATGTGAGAGGTTGTTTTTAAGGCTGTTCCCCAGCCCTAAACCCTCTTCTCTGCATGGCTCCTGTGCATTCTCCATTTCCTGTCTTTGCTCCATTGTGTCTGTTTGAATGGTAGCTCACACCTTAAAGCTGTTATTTTCAAGTTTTAATAATATTTTGCAAATCGTTTCCTGTTTCTCAGTCGACAACCTTGCCAAAAGCATTTTTGGCAGGTACTAATTTGGGTGACGACCACTTGATCTACATTTTTGGTGGGTAATTACTGAGTCAGAAGTGAGTAACTTTTTGATATCCACTGGCATTCAGAAAGGCGGGTATTTTTACTACCCACTCATTAAAGAGTCACTGGTAGTGCAATGCCATGAATTCTGCACTGTTCTCAGACATAAGAAAAATCTGACTGCTAACTCTGAAA
This sequence comes from Mesoclemmys tuberculata, assembly GCA_007922155.1. Classification (NCBI taxonomy): domain Eukaryota; kingdom Metazoa; phylum Chordata; order Testudines; family Chelidae; genus Mesoclemmys; species Mesoclemmys tuberculata. The sequence goes on along the minus strand of ML675614.1, from coordinate 19,859,401 downwards.
GTTAACACTTTATGCTTATTTTGGACCTATTTATATGGTTAGAGGTATGTCGGCATTTTCTGTATTAACCCTACGTTGGGTATGTCATGTTGGATATTTAAATTTGCGTGAGACTGAAACTTGAACAAACCATTGGTATTCAGAAAGACACATACAAGTTCACAAGCTGATCCAGAGTTCCTTTGCACTATGAGCCAGATTCATGGCTACTCTGGCAGTGTTGAATCACTTTAGTGATATAAAGCATTTGTAAACCGGACTGTGCTGACCAGTGTGTTTATGGCTGTTTTGCACTGCCAGGGTGACCAGAGCGTACGACTGAATCTTGCCTTCTGAATTACTTGGGTTCAGAAAATTCGGCTAGAAATCTCATGAGAAAAGAGATCTTTCTGAGATTTTCAGCACTGCTTTCTGTTATGACTTATTTTAGCACCACTTTGTGGTTCCAGGCAGAACCTGTCCAGATGTGAGAAAAAATGACAAATAATGTAGAAAGAAATTATTAGATTTCTTTTCAAACATTGCAAAAGTTCAGATTTTTGAGGTTTAGAAGAGGTGGGGGAAAGAATATTTGCCAGGTTCTCATCCTCCCTTTCTGGCTGCTTTTCCCCTCCCTCTTTCTTGGAATGGTGGTCCCTAGTGGTTTCCCCCAAATGCTGAAACAAACAAGACCCCATAGCAAATGCCCCTGGGAACTAGCCAGCCTCCTCCGAGTTAACTGATCTCTGTTTTTGAGTTAAGAGTAAATTGGCATTGGGCCTGATTTCTCTTTTTTGGATAAAAAATATATAAAAGTTGGTTTGAATGTGACATCATACACATACCTTTTTACAATATCTTGCTTGGCATCTTCATCTTGGCACCACAGTGTCCTAAACTCTGCTTTCCTGCTCTTCATCTGTGTTGCTTAAAGCTTGTTCCTAGAATAATGTGAGCTCCCTCATGCTTTTAGATTGGCATTCAGCATGTCTTTGAAAGACTTCTTCTGGTCATGTAGGTGCTTTTTCCTTCTTTCACATGGCTATGAAATATCCTTTTTGGTTGTTTCTCATTACAAATGGTCAGTATCTCTAAGCTTTAACTTTGCTTCTGTTACTGTCATTGCTTTGATGCCAGAGTTGATGCCAATGATCTTTGTGTCCAAAATATGGCAGTTTATCTTGGGAGTGATGAGTAGGCAGCATAGATAAAATGCATTTAGCGCCTTAATGCAACTTAAATATGTAGTCTGTGCAGCCATGGATCAGCATGCGTGTTGCACTCCCCATCAGTACCTGACCTGGGATGGGAAAGCTAATTATCCAACCAGCAGACCAAATTTGATGATGAATCCGATTACGTGCCACCTGAGGCATGTTGTGCATATGCTAAGATGACAACCTCAACCAGAGAGGACAGAAACTGCAGCACAGTAAACTGCTCCACAAGAATTTCATCAAAATTCATTAGGGTGTGAATAAATTGTAACGTTTAAAAAAATTAAGTCCCCCGCATGCAGGAAGTTCTTCAATACCAAATGGTAAATTACCCCAGGAGAATAACCTGATATGCACTGGCCTCCAGTAATTTATGTTCCAGAAATCTGAAAGAATACCTTTTTTAAACAAACAAACAACATGCATGCTTTAAAGAATGGACATTCCATTGCTGGCACATCTTCACTTTTTTATTGTACTAGCAAAATGCTTTCCATGCATATGAAATCAATGGGGAAATATTGATTTTTTTGGCTATGAATTTGCTTTCAAGGTTTAGGCTGACTGTCTAGATACAGTGAGTCTGAAAAATATCTGTTCAACTATTTATATCTATCTAAATGGCATTTTAAAAAGTATAACTCTATTAATCTACTGAATAGTGTTATAAGTGCCAGAGTTAATGTTTATTAGGCTTATTAAATGGATTCTGATATCTCATATAAAATAAATGGCAGAGTTAGCAAATTAATACTTTAATTCTCCTATTTTGTCAGTAACTTTATCTGCTGAACATCATCTGAATGTATCTGAATGCATCATCTGAATTTGAATTCATCTGAATGCATCATCTACTGTATCTGAGCAAAAATACACTCAGATCTATAAAGTTGGCAATGTGATTATCTCTTTAATTATCTAAATTATGTATATATTCTCTGCTTTCTGATCAAAACAAAATATGATGATGGGTGAAAAAAGGGTGATCCATGCAACACTGGGTAAAGCGTCCTGCCTAGATCTTGCAGCTTGATAGAAGTGTGCAAGAATAACTATTCTCTTAGACCAGCTAGTGTTGAATCTGGGGCGTTTACACATAATGTAAACTGGAAGCTAATGGACTGATATGTCAAAGAAATTAGGATAGTGTCCAGCAGGGTCACCATTGACCATGATGCAAACGATCTTTTCTGAGAACTCTGGAATTGTGAATGTTATTTGTGTTAAAGAAATACAAATATTTTAAGTTACTATGTGAAGTATACAAATAAATGCCTTAAATGTAATTAAACTACTTGTACACAAAATACAGTAAAAGTTACATATTACATTTCCCCCCTCTCTACTTCCCAGAAGAAGATCAATCTCCAGGTTTCTAACATCCCAAAGTTTAACAGGATTCAAATCCCTGCTTGTGATTCAACATAAATCCAGATTAGGTTTAGATTTCTTGACTTTGTGGGGTATTCAGATCTCATCTTTTGGTTCTTCCATTTTTAGAGACAGGGACATGTTGCAGATCCAGATATGGATTTTGAATTTGAAAGTCCAGATTAAAGTCAAGTTTTTGGTTTTGGAAGTCATAAATATAAGTGCCAATTGCAAAACTCTCATGCAACTCTAGCTTTGGATTTGGAATGCTATCAATGATTATAGAGGTTACCATCTGGAATTTCAGTCCAGGACAATCTCTAACTGATATATTGAAGCTATGAATAAACTGATACTAAGGGATTAATTAATATGAGCAGCTGTTCCTAGCAAAATTGCAGGTATGATCCATATGAGATTGCTCAAATGTGATACATTTGTAAGACATTGATTTGAGGGAGAGAACATAAAATGTCTAAAAGGAAAAAATGAAGCGAAGATAAAAAGATGTAGAATTACACCAGAGTTGCTCTTTGAGGTCTGTTCTCCCATCAATGCATGGAAGAGGCAAACCAATTTGGAGGAAATTAGAAGTATCAGTCACCAAAACTCTTACACAAATCCTTCCCTCCCCTTCCCCAACTCCCAGGATGACATTTTCACATGCCTCTGCACATCTTGGTTCAGACAAAGGATGGAAATATTGAAATACCCTGAAAAATGCTCTTCTAAGGTCTGTGATCCTCTCAAAACTAGGAGGTACTAGAGATCCAACCTGTGAATGTTTATATGAAATGAACAAAAAACCCCAAACTTTCTGATGTTCGCCCATTGCTCATCAGGACTGCAACTCCTATTAATATGAATGAGAATTGTGAATATGTATTAGGAGATCAGATTCTAAAAAATCCAGGAAAATATCTATAGTACATATTTTTGATTGACAAACCACGATTGTACTCTTCCTAGTGTAATAAAGCTGTTATATGAACACTAATTACAAACTATAGTTTTACATAATTTCTCACAAAAATACTATCATTTTATTACTGACACATATTCTAGTCTTGTGTGTTAGCATCTGTACATTTGTCTTATCATTACTAGAACTGTACTTTACTAGAAAAATTGTGGAACCACTTCCACAGTTCTATGCAAAAACTATCATTTCAGTTTGGTATTTTTCCTTTCCCTTACATCATGCAGATATACAGTATTTGCACCTCTCTTCAGGAAAATACTTAAGCATTCATTTAATTCCATTGAAATCAGTGGGATGTATACATGTGCTTAAGTGCTTCCCTAAATCAGGGTCTTGGTTGTGCAGTAAATGCATCAGCATTGCTCTTTGCCTTTTTCAAAACTCCTCTTTGGTAGGCTTTACCACAGCAACTTTTATAAACTTCATTATTGTTACCCTCTACAGCTGGCATGGAGCTTTAAGTGCAGTCAGAATGAGTAAGCAGCGGATGTTTTCTTGTCCCTTTTGGATAAAATCCATTACAGACTGACTTTATGTAACTGTAGCACTCCTGTTGGCTTTTCTTCTTCCTTTGTTTGTTTGTTTGTTTATTTGGGGGTTTTGTTGTTGTTGTTTTTTGTTAAAGACTTTTTTTCATACACTGTATTCGCACACAAGGACAGAAATGACACCACAGCACAGGAGATATTTCATGTTTAAACAAGTTACAAGAAGATTATTTGAAGGGTAACAGCCAGGTTATGTAACACATAAAAGTATGACTGATTTACAAATATTTAACAAGGAAAAAACTAATTATGCTGCTCCTGTCACGGTGAGGGCAGGCTTAGAAATGGTATAATCAATATAAGAATGTTAGCTGTAATGCAGTCTGTCAGCTTTTTAACCAACCAAAAAACTTCAACAAGTCTATAAACAGGATTGACTCTCTATTTGCTGGATTCTGCTTTTGCTGCATTATTTTCTCCCATCATGTTCCATATTAGCAGGCGTCTGTCATGCGAGCTTTTTAAGAACTGGATGCAAGAAGTATTGAGGCTGAGAGAGTTTGTCTCAGAGCGTAGACGTTAAGAAATTTGATTTGAGGACCATGAGAATTTAATTTATATCCAAGGAACCAAATTGTTCCTCAGGTCCTGATCAAGCCAAAGCACTTAAACATACACATAATTTAAGAGTAATCCTATTGAAGTTAATGGAATGATTCACGTGCTTAAATTTAAGCATGTGCTTTCGTGCTTTGCTGGATCATGGCCTCTGTTGCACCTCTGAAACCTCACTGACTTTTGTCGTGTTACATGGATGTAACTAAATGCTGAATTTGTCCCAAGGAGTCTGTCTGAAGAAGTCTAGGTCATTAATCCCAGATGTAATGAAGACAGAAGCTTGAACCCTTTCCACCCAAATTAAACCTGAATATGCCACATAGTGCAGGAAATTGTTTTCTTATGAGGTTCTTGTGTTTTAAGAGAAGCAACATTACCATGTATTTTACACGCATTATTAAATAACTGTATAAATTTAATGAATCAGATGTTTTGCATTATAACCTGGCATCTCAGGAGGCATGAAAATAGCACAGTAGGAAAATGTCATTGCATACTTCATAGGCAAAGCTGTTAACAAATGGAAATCCTTTCATACCTAAACAAGAGTTCCATTTTCAGTCCCTCCGCCTATCTCTACCTTCCACTGGACCTCTGATGTGCATCAACTGTGACTAACATATAATAGTAGCAAGGCTTTTGGAGCTGCCAGAAATCTTTACTTATTAAAAAAATAGCCTGTGCTTTACAATTATTAACCACGCATGAAAATGCTCATCCTCTGAATGACAATATCCCAAATCTGCTGTTCGCCTCAGAGAATAGAGAAGAGGACAGGCCACCGTCACTGGCTCTCTTGAAACGGGAAACCTGCACATTTTTAAAATTTAAGCACAGATCATAATTATTTCTGCACATAAAGTGCAGGGTGTGTATAGCTCTCTTTGATTTGTTGCTTTGTTACACTAGTTGTGGTTGTTTACAGCATTATACATTGTAGTAACTTTATTTTATTGCTACTGTCACAACAAAGCAAAGCTGCTATTATGTTATAACAAACTAAAGCTACATTTCTAAACCATCACATCGAACCAAACTACAGAGCTATAACACCTAATTTACAGTTTATTCCAATCGCATGAACGCAGGAAACATAAAATAGATAAAAAGTTGGATTTCATTGGTTTGTTCCTGCAAAAGACTTTTTAAGTTTGCTGTTTGTCAAAAAGAAAGCCAAGGAAAAATGCTCTCCATTGATACTCTTCTTTTAGATGAAAAATACAGAAATATGCCATCTACACAGTACGGTAGGACTTTCAGGCCAGTTCACTTAATCAAGTAGGAATTTGTAGGGAGAGGAACAGAGGCCCATAGGTATTCTTCAAGCTTTTTTGACTAGTGCCTTCCTACTGTGCCTGAATGAGTAACCCCAGAACCAGCCAGTTTTCCACATTGAAGGAGAGTGGAAGGGAATAGGAATCCAAACCTGAATCCAAATTAGTGCCTGGCCCCATTTCTGTAAGAAACAAAACCAGATTTGCAGCTCAAGAATTTTTCAGTTATTTCTGCTTTCATAAACTGTTGAGTTCCAGTAACCGGAACACAGAGGCCTACTTTCTGCAAGATACTTAACTATATGAGTAACTTTAATCACATAAGTAGCCCTTGCAAAAGTTAGGGGTGTGCTTCCTGCATTGGGGCATAATATACTAAGGGTGGGGATGGATGCTCTGGAAGGGTGTACAGTAGCTGCATAATGCTGCTGAGTGCACTGTGGGAGGTCTCCTCAAATTCCACTGATTAGACCCATTTCTAATCTTTTTAAAGCATGCCTCTCCAAAGTCAATGGGAGCTGAGGGATCTCAGCAAATTTCAGGGTTGGGCTTTCCATTCCATTGCACTGTACTCTTTCTCCATGTGGAATCTGGGATGGATCCTGTGTTGCGGGTTCTGTCATGCATTAGAGCACAGACATTTGAAAGGGAGAAACCGGAGCCTACCTAGCACATAGGAACCTTTAGTCTGGTAAGTTGGTTAAGTATTTGGATTGGGCCGAACAAAGAATTTGCAATGAATAATTTATTCTGGGTTTTCCCCTCATTTTTTCTGTTTGCAATCTTAGCTTCTGAATCCTGTTTCTCTGAGGGACAAACTGTGCAACTTGCTTTGCAGTTCTTTCATTTGAGGCAGCCTCAATCAATTAGTTCCAGAAGACCTACCATGGTGTGGTAGGCTGTCACCCGAAAAATCATTCTGAAATCAGAGCCCATACACAAATCTCAGTTTAGTAAAATGTGTGCTAGACCAGAATCAACCTTTGGAGAGGTTTCAGGTGAAAGTCTCCTGGTCTTTGTATTTCACTGCTGTGTTCAAAAGCAAAATTATCTGAATTTCATAGCAGTTCACTTTCATTTTCACACCGTCTTTCACTATTACAAAGTAAGTAAGTTTGAGGCCTTTGGAGCCTCCAGAGATTCCACGCTTTTGCTTAGGCTCCAGGCTGGATGTACTGTACAGTTTGTTGAATCAGATCTTGTGACTTTCATAGATGTCATTGACAGTGTCTTCTCCAGACCATTAGGTTTGCTGTGAATAACCGTCAAGAGTAATGAGCACCACAGCATTTCCTGGAAAACTGAAAGTAGCAGAAAGAATGTGACGAAGTCAGTAGCTGAGCCATCAGGATACAGAGAACAAGTATCAAACTGTGCCATGTGTCAGTCCTGCATGGTGCGGAAGGTCTCCTGTAAAACCATCTTGTTTCACTAGGAAGTGATGTCAGGAACCTTACCCAACAAAATTAAACTGCTCTTTCTTCAAAATCAGTGGAATTTTGTTGTTGTTTGTGTAATGAAACACCGGGCACAATTTAAGTTGGATCCCATCACAACATCTCACCTTCTCAGTTTAGGCAACACATCTTTTTTCCCCAAATAGAGCAAGGTGGAACTTACCATCCAACAAAGAGACATGACGTGAGAGCTTGGATGGAGGTTGAGCACTTTGAGACTCGGGTAGAAAACATGGCTTTTCCTTCTGCTGAGGGTATCCCTCACTGATCTCAAGAGAAGTTTTCTCTGGCTGGACTCAGCTCTGGGCCTGGATGCTCAGGATCCAACAGTGTTCAGAAGCAACTTTCTCTCTCTATGGCTAAACAGATTGTGCACACTCTGTTTGGACACAGATCTGATCTTTGAGACTCTTCTTTCTTACTTCCAGGCTGAATTCTATTAATGTACTCTCTACCTAGGGCTCACTATTGAAGACAACTAGAAGTTGCAGTGACCCGGAGCAGAACAAGTACACAAAGCGCTTCACGCTTATGTTCCACTCACTGTGCTGGTTCTTCATTCAGCGAAGCCCTTAATGGACTATAGTCTGACTGCTTTGGATTTGCCTCTCCGTTATCTTCCCAAGAATACTGTGGCACAGCTGACAGTGCCTAGGACAAGGCTTGCAGGAACTGGATACTAGGCACTTTTGATGAACAGCTGCTAGCTGTAGAACTCCTTCCACAGGAGAGCAGAATTAATACTCGGGATCCCTCATTTAGAACAGAGTACAAGAGGCACCAGTTTGCACAGTCCTTTCCTCAGTAAAGGCAGTGACATGATGGCTGGAGAATTTTCTTTGTCTAAAAGTTTTCTCATTTCAAGAGAAGGCCTCGATATGAAAAACGAACAGAGGAAAGTGGAGAGCAAGATAGTCAGAATCACAATTAATTCTTGTTCTCTGCTCTTGAGGTTTTGATCCTGTTATTAATGGGCAGTGATTTGTAATGAAACTTGTTTGGGCAATCGACTCCATTATATTATATGGCACTATTTGGATGGATATGTTTGTTGGTGGGTGCTTCTGTGAAAACGCTATAGCTACAGAGAGGCATTATTTATAAACCAAAATAAAAAATAAGCAGGAACCACAGTGACAGACAAAGCGAGTGATGGGGAGGAGAAAGGGAAGAAGCACTGTGAGTAGACAGGTCCATGGAGACAAGACAAGAGAACATGAAGGAGTGCAAGAGATGGGGAGAATGGCAGGAGAAGGGAAGCAGAAAGAACAAGATTTAGTTACAGAGCTATAGATTATACATACAGCTATACTAAAAGGAAAAGGAAACAAGGGAAGGGTTATATTTTCTCCAAAAAAACAAAAACAAAACAAAAAAAAACGAGAGAGGAAGAAAAATGGATACAAGTGAAAAGGAGAATAAAAAAAAAGACCGAGGGGAACGAAAGCAAATTAAATTAGAGCGCTCAATGAGAGAGGGAGAGAGAAGAGTAAATACATGTAAATTGGTTCAATAAATAAGCAAGAAAAGACAATAAGCTTTTTATTGTATTTTACCATCAGATGTCCAACTGCTTCTGCAAGTGTGGAAATGGGGAAGGGGATGGCAGAATGATGTTGCTTAAGGAACGTGAGTTAATAGAATGACTGGCACATTTTTGCGTGTGTCTTTGCTCTGTGTATTTGACGGGCTGTTCCGTTTGCTACCAGTAGGGGGCTGGGTGTCTGGAAATAATGAAAATAATCTCAAAATGAGATTTCTCAGTTCAACAAGGACAGAGAGTTAGATTTCTTCCAGAGTAAAAGGGGGCACCTACCCAAGGTCCCAGGCACCCCTACACACACAAAGAAGTGAAATAAAAAAGTAAAACAATCAGCAGAACACTAAAGTCACCTCCTATTCTACAAATCTAACCCTCTTCAAAATCCACCACAACAACCCACACTTAAGCGTTGCCTTTGAGAGTGCACTGCATATAGAGAAGGAATGGTATTTGTGATATTTTCACCAATTCTTTTATATGCAGGCCATTATGTGAATGTTGGGGTGTTTGCCTTTTCTGTAGAGCGTAGCAAGGAGGCAGTAGAAAGTGTGGGAGGAAAAGAGACCCTTTAATTGTAGGACCTGCATCTAAGCTCTCTTGACACAGAACATTTTACTCTCCCTGGTATTTTTTTTTTTGTCCTAAGCAATCAGGTATTGTGACTAGATGATAGAAATGACCTTGAGGTGACTATACCAACAGCTGGTCACAGGCGCTGATTTCTATTCTTTTTATCCTCAATATAATAAAATGTTGTTTTGGTCACAGTGGAATCATCACAATTTTTAATCATTTGTAGTGGTAAAATAATGTCACATTATTGGCTTCCCATGTGTATTGCACTGGTGGTTTCCCAATCTCACACCATAGTTGTTTCAAGGCACATTCATTCTCATGTCTACATGGAATGAGTATCAGGAGGTCTCCAAAACAAATTGTATCTGACGAGGGAAGGAGGGAGGGCGAGAGGGGGCCAGAGCTTAGTCTGTATATTTGTGAACTACATTTTCTGTAGCTTGAAGGATAGTTGCTGCAGGATTTCTCTATGGCTTTAAACCCACTTGTGAAGTATAATGAAGTTATGTATCTTTCCGGTTGGATCTCTGTCATTGATCTTGCTTTCTCCTTCATATAACATACCATGCTGTGCAAGAACTTTTCTCCACATGCATCTCACTTTATTTAAAGATTCAGTACTCAGAAACCTTAAAGAAAATAGTTGCTCTAGAACTGGTTTATTGTGTGTACCTAATGTGCTATTGCACTCTGTAATAAAACAGTCCCATCCTCAAAGTTCCCTGCAGCTCAATTAGCTTGAAAGGTAGGCTCAAGGTACAGTTAAAAAGTCAGCATTTGCTCTCAGATATTACAGCTATTTCCTATTCGTGCCATAGGGGAAAATGGTAGTATCTCAGATACCACTTTGTGCTAACTGCTAGCACATGCTGATTTTTAATGACAACGGACCAGGGTTGTCTAGTTGCTAGTGTAACTGCAGCTGCCAATGTTCCCAGGGTCTAGATTGCGTTCCTAAAGCCTGCTTTTGAAGTTTGAAGCCGTAACCAGAGGGAGGTACCTCCTTTGACATTACTTGCTTCCTCCAAGTCTTTGCAGATCTTCCTTACCAGCCATCAGTCCTGTGTGCTTGCATGCCCTGTGTACCAGTAAGCATACTCCAGGGGGCAGCCATTCACTGTTCCCAGTGTAGTGAGATTTTTTTCCATGTAATTTCTGGGATTCTGTTCTTTGATGAGTAGCAAGATAGTGAAGGGATTTGGTAATATTGGGGGGCAAATGTCAGAGAGGTGGAAGAGTATCTTAGTTGCTGAATGTTGGTTAAAATGAAGAGGGAAAGAGACAGAGTCAGGAGGCCAGAGAGGAATAGATTACAGTAGTCCAGTCAAGAAAGAACCATGGTGCCAGGGTCTAAGGAAATTAAAACTGATTCTCTTTACCTTGACGTATGAGAATGCAGACTGTTTACCTTTTTCCATCCTCAAAGAGGTGCCCGTAGGTGAACATGTAGAATGCAATTTATAGGGTCTCAGAATTAGCACCATTAATAGATATTTCATCACGAGAAGACTACACTGAGGAAGCTCTGCCACACTAATTTGTGCAACTACCCAATTTCTTTGTCAGTAAGCTCCTGGAAGCATTGTGTCTTTGTGGATGAACACTATCTATTGTATTCAAGAAGTGTTTAAGACTTTCTCCACCTTTCATATATGGGCAATCTGGTCAGAAAAATGACTCATTTGCTGATACATTGGTGTCTCTTTTATTGAGATTTCTTTATCTCTATATGCTATGAAGTGCATCCCTCATGGAAGACCATAAGAAAAATGGCAGTATGGAAATGAACAAAAGTCAGACTAGAGCCCATAATGTCATTTAGCAGGTATACTGAATATATCTGGGGGAAAAAAACATCTACCAAGAGTTACCAAGCAAGATTTGCATGTATTACTGGCAACTGGGGTACTCCTCCCCAATTATTTTAATGCATAAACAGCTAACCACAAAAGCCAGCATTAATATAGTGCTTTAGAGTGACAGGAAATGTTTCCATGCTGCAGAGAGGGAAGGCCAAATGTTGACATGGATTGGCTCATATGGTGGAATCTGCTTCTGTCTTCAAAGGAGCATGAGAGACAGCAGAACAGCATGCTGCTGTCCGTCTTTCAAGTTTGGCAGTTCCCTTTGTTTATCTCATGGTAACATTGCCTTCACAGAGCATTGACTTATTCATGTTTTCAAAATGCAAAACAACTCTGTGTGCGCCCCCCCAAATCTTTGATCTCCGGTATTTCAATAATTAGTTTCTATATATTGTCTTTCTGGAATCCTGCACCTTATCTTGATTCTGTTTTGGAAGTGCAGTACTGTGCATCTTTTTACATGAGATAATAACAAAGTGAACACACCACATATTATGTTCATCTGTATCCCTAGAAAAATTCAAAAGAACTATTTTTTGTCACTTAGAAATGACTAGCAACACCTAGGGAAAATCGAGTAGTGTTACAAAAATAGATGCATTATACATAACACTCAGTAAAACTCTAAAATTAGAAAAATTTCTAGACAGCAGACATTCATTTCTTTGACTGCCACAATATAAGTCAACATGCAGAATGCTATCATTTGTTAAAAAGCATCAAATTGTTATGCAATTTAACTGCATGATTGACAAGTCAAAACTGAGTTAAAATAAGGTATATATACTGTTTGTCAGATTACAAGGATAATCTTTTGAAGCTAATCCTTTTACTTTTCACACAGTGTTATTTACAGAAGTCTTTTCCTTCATGTTGGCATTATCTTACATTGTCGGGTGACTATATATTTTTTGTGTGCGCGTGTGTGATAAATATAATTTATAATTAACCATACGGATTAAGACATCTGGGCAGGCAGTGGAATCCTCAGATGTTGTTAATTGTTTTCTGTGGGATATGTTTCTTTTAAAGTTTTAATAATCATCAATTGAAGCTTAAGATTTTTTATTATTATTATTTTTTACAAGCAAGCCTTACAATTGTAATTAAATAGCTGGGCCTTTTCAAATACTTTTTAAATGGAAAGGTACAGTGGTACCACTATATACTATTTTTCAGGGTCTATGTAAAAATGAGCCATTTATGATATACTTCAGGGGTACATATGCTTGCCTTTGTTTCAGACAATAAGGATTTTTAAGAGAGATCAGCACAAGTTTTAAATGGCCAGATTTAACCCAATCATGAGGTTTGTAGCTGAGCACTTTTGAAAATCTGGCCCTTACTTAAGTGGGAGCTGAGCCCTTTTTAAAATTTAGTCCCAATTATGGGGTACAGAGTCCTTGAAAAGCTGCCACTGGGCTCATTTGAAATTTTGGTCCATAATGAGAGAACAACGTGAATAGCACCAACGTGATTTAATCATGAACTGTTCTGTTCTGTTTGATAGAGCTCCACAAGTTGTATATATGCCTTTTATATGAACCAGAATCTGTTACCCATACTTCAGAAGACCCATTGTAAAGAATGAGATACTGGCACAGTAAGATACTGCTTAGCATGAATAAGGATGACAGTATCTGGTCTTATGATAATACACTTAATAATTTAGTAACATTTCACTTGAAAATCCAAAGAAGTGTATTTAATATGAAATTTCTGCTCGCAAGAAAAAATATTTTCTTATTATTTCCTAGTCTAATATGGCATGTAAACTAGCATGTATAAGCTATGTCACAGTTAAGTGCCTGCATGTATGTGTGTTGGAAAATAGTGACATTTTACCCTAGCACAAATTGTAATTTTTCATGAATTTATTCCAGGAGAAATTTCATTGTTCAGATATCAGGGTTTTTTTGTTTTGTTTTTTGTTTTTTAATCTTTCCTAGTTAGCTTTACCTGGAATCCTTTGAGTTCAATCATGTTCTTAGATACACAACATTACAGCACCGTGTAGCCCATGCAGTTGATTACAGTGCCTGTGAGCACGTGTATTAGCTGTCTTACAATCTCCGTACCAATGTGTACTTGCAGCTCTACCTGAATCCAACTGAAGTCAATGAAAAGGCCCCCATTGGCTTTAATAGGCATTGGATCTGGCCCTTGTGTAGTAGCACAAAAATTAGCTCTTATTTTTGAGACTGTTAAGGGATCCATCATGGAAGATGCTGATTTCCTTCAGATATCATTGGAAATTGAAGTCAGGACCTCAACAAGATCTGTTCCCGAACCAGTTTAGAGATGAACCAGATCTGCCTTTTGGAGAAGATGGAATAACTGAGTGAAGGGGGCCCATGTACCTGTGTTTAAGATCCCCAAAATGAGAGGAATGACAATTCAAAGACAAAAATGAAAAAAAAAAATTAATGTACCAGCTGCATTGCCACTGAAATACATATCAGTATTTCAAATGTGCTTTTTTCTCTGCAATAAATGTCTTCAAAGGGAAAACATGGGTTAAGTAATATCAAGATTATTAACATTGTCTGCTTGAACCATATTAGTGGTTCTGCTCAATAACCTCTTACATGCTGTTAGTTATCTCCTATAACAAATGAAAGTGAAACTTAAATATGTCCTCTCTAGGATCCAAATTCAAGAATAGGTTTCAGTCCTATTTTTCATTATTCCTCAGAGTATACCTTGTTGAAAAGTGATATTCATACCCATTAGACAAATGTGATCAGACCCGTTGCAGTTATATACCACACATCAACACCTGCGTGTTTCCTTTCCTATTAAAAATATGATATGCACTGAAATCTGGTAGCATTTGAAAGGGTGAAAATGCATATCAAAACAAATCAAAGGTTTTATAAAAGAGCACTGGAGCATGCCTTCCTGATAAAGCTGATCTACAGAAGCTGGTCCCTAGCATGTATTTTCAAAAGAAGTCTCTTAGCATGTTGAGGCTGCTTTTCATGACCTAATGGTGATTTTAAATGGATAGATTTAACTGAGAGGGTTTTTTGCACATGACCTTTACAGGGGAAAAAGAACAATGTTAACATTCAACCCAAACCCTGTAGTCTGTCACTTTGTATACCATATCATTACTGGCAAAATTTAAAGGAAAACTGCACCCATTTTGCTCAGCCCAGCAGTATAGAAGTTCACAGGGTAAGAAGCACTTGTCACCGTTTCAGAATTACAATTGGCATTCCTGAGGGGGTGGCCATTTTACTGAAATATGATCTATCTATTGTATCCTATCTAACTGATGTGTCCCATCTGCGTATTTTACGTGCACATCACACCCCTCACAGTGATATTTGAACACTACCTGAATTATAAACACATATAATAGTCTAAGATTACATTCTCCCCTTTGCCTAGTGACATGCAAAGAGAATGTGTGAATGAGTGTGGGACTTCCTATCTTTCAGAAGATGTTACACTTAGGTACTAAAACTAATGAAAAGAGGTGTCTCTCACACAGAAGTTGACATGAGCGGGCTCACAGTAGTTTAGCAATCTGGTGCTTTGTTTCGTGGTTGTCCTCGTGTGCTTCAGAGTCTAAGCTTTGATTTTAAAAGACCCACAAAACCCAAAGTCACTAGGCCTCATGGTTATGAAGATAACATTTCAGTTGTGTAACAGAGTGTAAATCGATGCAATGATGTCTACCTGTGTATGTGTATAGCCTGAAACAGTAGCCATGAAAGCAGTGCACTTCTCATTTCATCTCAGCAGTGTGTTAATGCTGATTTATAAGGGTGCCAATTTTAGGATAACAGCACCTCTTTTTGTTTTCCTTCTTTGAAGATGAACCCTTCCTTCCTCCACACTTTGACCTATGATCCATCTTGTTGTCTATAGCGAGTAATAGCGAGGGGCTCCCTTTTGCTAGGCGCTGTACAAACACAGAATAAGAGACAGTGCCTGCCCTGAAGAATTTACAATCTAAATAGATAAGACAAAGAGAGATCTGACACAACGAACGCACTCCCTTGAACAGCTGAAGATGAAAGAAGGCATTTCTGGCTGCTGAAGCCAGGATCAGTAGGCTCGGATGTACCCTTCTCACCTTGACAAATGGAGAGCAGAGGCTTATTTATAGGAACAGTTTGTGTATGGCAAGCTGGGGTGTAAATCTACTACACACTAGCCTGCTATGCACCAACTGTCCGTGTGGACCCTGCTGCCACGCATTAAAAGTTCCCTAGTGCATTTTGATCTACTTCCATTTCAAAGCAGGATAGAACAAAGCGTACTATGAACTGTGAAGGTACGTCTATACTGAGGGCGGCAAAGTCAGTGCCGGCAGATCGATCTTTCTGGGTTGACTGGGCGGTCAGCGTAGACCCGCTCAGTCGATCAGGAAGCCAACAGAGTAAAACCACCTCCTCAAGATGCGCAGTGCAGTGAAGACACCACGCAGAATGGAAGTACAGCAGTTGACGGGAGTTACTGCTGCCAAATCCCCTGGTAAGTGTTGACCAGGGCTTACTGTGTAGTTGATTTCCACTCCAGTTTGCTGCACACTAACTGTTCATATAGACAGGCTTTGACAGCATAGTTATGCTTTGGACAGTTTTATTTAAAGTGTGCTCATAAAAATGGAGGCCATGTGTTAGCTCAAACTTCCTTCAGTGCTTTTAGAATTTCCAGTTGCTGGATTCTGGGTAGGGAGGTGGTCTATTGGTAACCCCGTGCCCAGGCACTCATTCCTGGGATTCCTGTCATTTGAGATATTAGCATTATGGGAACCCAGTAGGGAAGAGAATGCCTATCAGTTTCCAGAGTGTCCACTGTGGCTTTAAAGATCTTTAAACAATAAATATAATTGGCCAGAACCTCAGCTGGTGTGAAATGGCGTAGTTCCATTAAAGACAGTGGAGCTATGCTGACTCACAGAGCTGAGCTACAAGCCCTAAAGCTTTTCCTTTGACTGTTTACTCCTAAAGCAGGTTAGAGACTGTGAGCTGGTTTCCATCACTGGTCTCCCACTGCTAGTGTCGCAAATTCTTTTCAGAAAGATGGTTGCCACCAGCACTAGGTTAATTGTAATTAGAGACATTTAAAAAAAACACATTTTACTGTGCATTTATGGTCTCTCATGCGCGGTACCCTGAAAACTTTTAGTCTGTCAAGCTGAACAAAATGGGTGTCATTTTTCTTTATTTTGCCAGTGAAAACTTGAATTCTGTGGAATAATAGGTAAGCTGTCCTTGTTATTCATAAACATCTTATTTATGCATCTTCACTGTTGTGATAAATTAACTGGGTTTGTTTTATATTTCCTTACAGTTTACTTTAAATAATCCTTCACAGTTTTTCACTGCAAGACCACAGAAGATTCCTTGTTTAATACCCAGAATGCTGAAATGGCATTTTGAGCACACACTGTAATGCATAACAAGTGTATAATTTCTTATTGGGAATGCTGTGCAAAAACTTGTTTTCCTATCAGCCACTCCAAATTTTTGCTTAATTCACTAGAACCCCCGTGTATCTACAGGGGTAATTTATAATTAGAGCTGCAGCAAGCAATATTCTGGAGACGCATATGTTCATGGACGAGCCCGTTAGGCAGCACTCCAGATCTGAGCCCCTACATGCTTCCATTTGGCCAATAGCTTTCAAGCTGGGCTCACAATTTAAGAAAGGATCATTCCTGGCTGATTTAAAGAAAAGCTGGGAAGCTGCCTAAGCTCTGGACCCTGCTGCAAGTGAAAGGGGAGAAGGTGTGGGTGTAAAATTATCACATTTAATTGACCAACTTAGATCCTAAGCACTTTGGTGCAGGGGTGGTATCTTATTTTTCTCTCAAGTACCATGCACTTTTAAGGTAGTATATAAATAATAGTAATAAGGCACTAATGGGAGTCAGTCCATCACGTCCTTGCACTCTGAAGATTACCCCCATGGTTCTGATTTTAAGAGCATCAGAACAAGCAGGAGAGGGAGGGAGAGGATGAAACAGGAAGCGGGGATTTGCATTTGTGGCTGATTCAGCGATTGGGTATGAGGATGGTTTTGCATACCATCAAAACTTCCAAATGCTCCCAAAAGAGGCCTGTGAGGTTGCTTATTACTATTATTATTTTATGTCTGTTTTTACTGCAGAACTGCAGAAAAGGGAGGAGAGAGGCTAGGATGAGAGGGAGAAAAGATTGGGCAAACAAATTGTCATTTTACTACTCATAAATCAAATATAATTATTTTCGGCCAGATCCAAAGCCCACTGAAGTCAATAGTAATCTTTTCATTGACTTCAATGAACTCTGGATCAGGCCCATAATCATTAAAATGTCATATTTTCAGAACGGTTCACACTGAATATCTCCAAAGCAGTAGTTTTAACTGCTCTTAGTATTTGTTTGGTTTATTCCAAGCACTAGTGCCAGAGATGCAATATTTCCAGAATCGTCTTTTTGTTTTGTCTTGCTGCCTCATCTTGCCATCTGCAGCGCATGGGGATGCACTTTTCATTTCTCCATTAACGGGACTCCAGGTGCACAAGCTTGGAGAGCTTTAAAAGCAGAAGGAAAAGTTTGCAGGCTGAGCAGTTGTTTCCCTAACCCAGAGTTGCGTTTCTAATATCCTTAATTATTCCTAAAGTTTAAAGCAGATGGATCTCTAACTGGTAGCTCTTGAGCTATCCCCGTTTTATGCTGCACGTTAAATATTTATACTTTTAAAATTCGGAGTTAGCGGCAGGCTGATCTGTAAAATGGGACCCATACCTTGTCCCATAAACATATTACAGAATCACAAAAGCTTTAATTTTTTTTTTAAAAAAAAAGTCTTATCTTAATCACCCTTTCTCTAAGCATGCAATTTTCCCCTGATATAGATGTACCAAAGTGAAAGATGTGTGTTTATGTACGTGTGTGTACCTAATCCAGCCTGTTTTTAATTCAGAAGGATACAATTATGTCTCTCCAGTGCATCCCCTGATGCTTTTTCCCTATTATCAAAAGTGATTTTAATATTTGAAAATGGTAACTAGAAACAGAGTGAGGCTTGAAATAATTGGGTGATGTCGTTTCTAGGAGAATTAATGTGACAAGAGCTGCTAACTTATTGCACTTAAAAACACAAATAAGAATGTTGGCCAGAAGTTGTCGGTAGGTGGTCGCGTAATATCTCTGCAGTTTTGAAGTTATGAAAAGGAGCAGGACTTTTGAAATCTAGAAAAAAAAAGAAAGAAAAGATGGAAACCAAGTGAAAGAGCAGAGTCACAGCACCGGTGACCCGAGAAACCTCATTGCTCCAGTTATACTGGCACAATGTCACGTTCTCAGCCACTCCATCACCAGCGAGAAAAAAAAACCTTTTCCTTTCCTTTTAGTCAAAGGCAGTGGGTAAGCAGAGCACGCGGTTCAGAGGGTCATTAAAAAGCATCAAAGGAGGCAGCCTCATGATGGTAATAAGATGGCTGCAAGGAAATAAAGTGGGCATTGATCTGCACTATCGAGTGTGACATTTTAACCGAAGCTAAAAGCCAAGAGCAGATCTAGCCCCCTTATTCATCTGCCTGCCTGTTTTAGTAAATTGTCTTCCTCCCCCCCGCAACCAGTGGCCTCAGAGGTCAGTTCGTATTAGCTGCCTTGTTAATACCCAGGCAATCAATACTTAATCAACAAGTAATGGGATTTTGCAGTCATCCTGTATGATCTTTCAATAAAGCCCCGAATCTATCTCAGCCCATTCAGAGCCTGACTAAAGGTGCACGATTGCTGCAGAGCAGGGATTTGATGGTCTGATGCTCTTAGGCTGATCTGCATCTGATTAAGACACCATGCAGCCACTGTCCTTCACCCCTTTGTTCCTTTATCCCCGTATAATGTAGCATGGCACAGAAATTCATCATCTTAGCTTTTAGATGCAACTGCAAAGGAATTAATATTTCCTTAGTGCATGATGTTCCAGCTTCTTTGGTCATGATATGCAACCAAAAAAACCAAGGGGGAAATTAGAGAGGAACAGTGACAGCTTTAATGCACTGTATTAGAAAAGGCAGCTATAGCAAATGGATCCTAAACAGCTTTTTCTGCTCCTGCCACTTCAGCCCTCAAAGCCAGAGACAGAGAGAGTACTGGCGATTCAGAACCAGGCACCAGGCATGGATATCTCAGAATAGATGTTAGAGATGATCAGCTAAATCAGGAGAAAAGGGACAAAAGCAAGAATTTCAGGATTCACAACTCCTCTGTTTATTTTCCGACATTCAAGTACATTTGTGACATGCCTCATGTTGATGGTGCCATTCTCAGTTAATTACTTGCTGCCATTTTACCATCCTGCTACAAGGTAACGTACATTGTTCCCAGAAATTGGCTTGGGCTAATGCAGTCCAATAAAAATCAGATGTGGACTCATCCTGATCATTTGGCCCACAATATTCCCTTTTCAAAGCAACAGAGGTCTTTAACAAGACAATGGGTGTGGGATTGATCAGTTCAAAAATATCAAGAACAATATTAAGAAAGAACATAAAAGGCTAATGCACTTATTTAGAAACACACTTTCTGCTTTTAAATAGAACAGATAGTGCGTTCACTTAAGAAAAAAACCATTCCTTTAAGAAGAAGCCCTTTCCCCAAAGTAGCATATTGCAGGGCCCATGCAATTCAGGGACTGCTATGGTAATTAACTTTATTGAATAGTAAATAGTATTGTATAATCTCTTACATGTGGCCAGGAACACAAGTATACACTGCTTCTAGGCATCTCCAAACTTAGGAACTAGTGTTGCACTGAGCAGCTCAATGTAAATGTGAAAACTGTCAACAGCGTATCTAGGGTTTTCTCGATCAAAGCCCACGTTCCACGGTCATTGGCTTTCAAATCTGCAGAAGACTGGAGTGACGACAATTTACCACTCACTGCCAAAATCCAAGCAATCTCCGCAGGTGATCTGCAGTGTGTGGTGTAAAACAATGAATGTATCACATGGGCACCTATTTACTGTGGGAGAGAAAGTAAGATATGAAGGGGAGAAGAAGAAAAGCAAAAACACAATTAAGCCCTAAACGCATGAGAACAGGGGGGAAGAATTTAAAAGGAGGGGGGAAAAAAAAAGAAAAGAAATGTGAAATAAGGGAAATACTGGGAAGAAGGCAAACGTGGAGCTCAAACAAATGTGCCCCAGTGCTGAGGCCTGCTCAGTCAGTGATAGTGGTGACTGGTAAATGTTGACAGTGAAGGGCTGCGTTGAAGGAGGAATCTGTTAGACTCAAGTGCTGTCTGACAATGTTTTGTGTGACTCCCTTAACTCAAATTATCAAATTAATGGTAACATGAGCTAGATATGGTATGAGACGTTGGTACCCTAATTCACTTTATCCTTTATTTTGTGGCAGGGAATTTCTGGTATCCAAGCCTGTGCTTCACATATCCTGCTGTCCTGGCCAAGAGGATCAAATATCTCCTCCGGAGCTCATATTGCTTCGTGCAGTGGCATTTTCATTCATTGTGAAATGCCATTCTTCCCACCCCATTTAATTCTTTACTTGGAGACTGTAAACATCATAAGGTGTGAGCTACCTATACTAGCTGCATAGACCAAATGTGCAGTCATGTAAGTAATTTGCTAGATGTAGAACTTTTTACTAAACATGAGTGGTTTTCTCAGTGCACTTGTCTCCTCTTCAGGGTGTGTACAATAGCCAGACGTGATGCACACAAATGGCCCATAATTTTTTTTTAAAAATGTGTGCAACCATAATACCTATTTCACATAGCCCCATATGTGCCAACATTTTAAACCCAAGTTTGGCTCCTAAATCCATGTTTAGGCACAAAAATAGAAGTGGTCTGATTTTCAGAAGTTCTACGCTCATGCAAATCCTGCAAATTGACGTGGATGGGAGGAGTGTTCAGAACACTGATCCCTTTTGAAAATCTGACTGCTTATAATTTTGTGCCTAGACATGGACTTAGAAGCCACACTTTAGACACAGGCCCTCAGTCCCTTTCACAATAAAGCCATTTATATGTAGATGCCTAAGCTTAAATTAGGACCCTCTGTTTATACGCTTAGGTTTTAAAATGCTGGCCACCATGGTTTTGGCCAAGACGTCAGTTTACCCTCTCCTCATGCCTTCTACATTATCCAAGTACTGTCCGTGTCATCAATACCCTTCCCTCTTTCCTGCACTCATCCACACAAATTATTTTTTTCACCTATTCCTCTTTAATACATCCAGATCTCAGGGCCACTTAGGACAGTTCAAAGAGTGTTTCACAAATGTGAGATCTTCCAAAGAACTATTTGCTCTTGCAGAGGTGCAGTATATTTGGTGGGAAGGGTCCCTACACACACAGGTCATTACCATTTTTCATTTACCTTTTAGGACAGCTCTAAGCTCAACCCCATGGGTATGTCTGCACTGCAGTAAAAGACTTGTGGCTGGCCCAGGTCAGCTGGCTTGGCCTGAGGGGACTGGTGCCGTGGGACTATAAAATTGCAGCAGAGACATTTGGGCAGGTACTGGACCCTAGGCTCTGAGACCCCATGAGGGGAAAAGGTTCAAGAGCCCGGGCTGCAGGAATAATGACTCCTGAAGCCTGAAGGAAGGCAGTCTCTGCGTAAGCTTTGAAGACAGGGCAGAGCGAGTTCCCTACCACAGGGCTTCATCATTCCTGGCTGCCACGGAGGGGTCAGAGGCCATGGCCACAGTCTCATTTGGAGAGGCCAGTGTGGCTGTGAATACAAGCCAGGAATGAATACTTCTTGCATTCCCTGAGTGTGGGCACTGCAATTGCAGTTATTCCTTTCAGCTGGGGAGTAAGGCCAGGGGAGGTCCCTGTCGGCAAAGGCTGATTCAGAGCTGGGTGCTCTGCTGTTTCACGGCTATCAGTGCCTGTATGAAGGCGCAGGTTAAAATTAGAGATTGGAAAGGAACCAAACCCTTCAGGTTTTCTTACACATATTTCTCCCAGCTCTTTCATTAATATTCCGACTGCCAAATGCCATATGAACCCAGGCATTGGCTTGTGTGCCCCCCTCCACCCAACCCCAGCCTACCTGCTGTTGCTACTTCATCCTCTGCTTCCTGATGGAGTCCTAGAGGTCTATGTTTGTCTTCTCGTCTTCCACATACACTTTAGGATCGAGGGCACCAACATAGGGAGCTGTGGGACTGATTCCTGTGGAAGGACTGGGAAAGCGAGGGCCTAATATGCTACCCTTCTGACACTCCTCCATGAGCTTCTCATCCCCAGTACCTACTTAGACAGTGGGCGGGTTGCTTTGGAAAGGGACGTATGTGTGTGTGTGTGAATCATGCATGCCTGAGTCAACTGAATGTTTAGGTATGATGAATATCAGCTAATAGTAATTGGCTTTGACTACTAAATATGTCAACAGCCATTTTTTATTCAGATCACTGATTCTTACTAAAAGAGTCAGCTTTGTGCTTCCTCTACCCATTCCTCTCTGAAACATGGTTCCTGTCTTTCCTGAAATCCTTGTTGAGGGCTGAACAAGAAAAGGTGTTCCTTGCCAGACCTAATGTTTGTTTAAAATCTCATGAGGTGCAGGGAAAGCATGCATTCTCAGGGGTCCCGGACATAAGGAAATCCACAAAACATGTCACGTTTGATTTGAGCAGGCCACCTTTAGAGAAAATGTCAGATCTGAGACAGACTGGTTGGCTCCCCAACAGAACATCACCCAACTAGGGACTCTTGTTGCAAGTCAAGGAAAAGGAGCTGGAGACCAGAAAGAAGGGAAATTCAGGGTTAAGGGTTGTAAATTGGACTATTGGGATGAAGTCAGAAGAAGGAAGAAGAAATTCTTTGGTTAGGAGAAGAAAGCGTGGTGAATGGGACACAGAGAAGGGTGAAGAAGGGAATACATAGAAAATTTCAGATGATTCTGGGTAAAACCTGGCTAACTATTTGAACTCTGGCCGGTTTTAGAAGAACTTAAATTCTAGGGCTTGTGTGGTTTGGCTCTGAAAAAGCAAGAATTTTAGGGTGATTGACTCCCTTAAGCTCCTTTGAAAATCCCAATTTTAAGGAATAATCCAAATGCATGCTTCTTAATATACATTGCAGTCATTCTGTGCACTACATGCAGATATGAAACTGGTAGCTTTTGACCAATTATGATGAATTCAAGAATATCTTAATTTAGATGAATTACATATACCTGACCCCTGTGCAATAGTGCAGGAACATGGTAATTAGTAACTTTGCTCCTGCCCACAACATTCTTTCCGGTTTTGAAATAGAAGTTGAGCAGTGGTTACTTTACTTTCAGCCATGTGTCCCTGTTCTGTATCTCTTTCTTTCTGCTGTGCTTTAGGTATCTGTTGCCATAATCAGCACCAACTTTGAGGGCCAAATATGTAGGTGATGTACATAGTGGTGAGAGTTACATGTCAGAAGATCAAATCAGGTTGGAGAAAGATGACATTCCTTACACACTTTGCTGAAGGAGATCAAGAGGAGAGTGTAAAATAAAGGATATAGTGCCCAGTAAGGTGATGTCTTCTTACATTCTCTTGTTGGATGGTTTTCCTGCTACAATCCATCTTTTCAGTTCAGCGAGGATGAAATTATATTAGTTTCCACTGATTTACACCAATTCACATTCACCTCCACCAACTCATCCATGCCTGACTTAATCAACACTGTTCACAGCGTCTCTGTGGTTGGCCCTGTGGTTTCAGATGTGTCTGTTGGTAGCTGTAGCTCACTCTGTAAGTTCTTTGTCTGTCTTTTTGGAGCCCGCTTTAGGGCTGGGAGTGGAGGTGCAAGGGAATGCCAGTGCGACATGAGCTTTGGGCAGTCAAGCAATAAGACACCTGCCACTCTTCTCTGGAGACAGCTCCACATCATCTTCGAACTTGGGAGCCTGAATCTGTTCCCCGGGATGTTTTGGAGCCGTTTATCTGTAGCTCAGTTGGTTATATTTTAGTATTAACTCAGAGGGATTTAGAAATTGCTCTGGACAGTGTTGTGCTAGCAGGGGTTTTGAACTCTGCATGGGAAAGATCAACAATGTGTCTTATATGCATTTTATAAGAAATGACAGACTACAGCAAGTTCCTAGAAGTCTATATTAGGGAGAAATCTTGCATGTTGCTTGGATGGGGATATCTGGCTATTTTTGTTCTGCGACAAGAAGTCTTATGGTCAGTTTATTAAACGGTCGGCCAGAAAGGGCAGCAGCTTAGTAACTTGTGCATAGCTGCAAGACGTGCCTGGACTAAACAGAAATGTTCATTCCTGCTTAAGCCAGACAATCTCACAACTATCAGCTGTGAGCTACAGCATGGACAACTGCTAGCGTATCCCTGCTTTAGGGACATGTTGATACTAGTCTGTTATGACACCTTTTATCAGCTCCAGAAAGAAGCCTTGTTCTCCACAGCGTATCATTCCTTCTCTGCTGGGTTTTGATAGTATACAGTTTAAGACATGTGCCTTGCACGTAAAGCAAGTTACTGGAGTCTAGTCACATGCTGACCCCTGAAACAGGACAATAGCCATGTAGCCTCATACCTTAAGTTCCACGCCTGGCTTAGCTGTCATCAACATGCCTGCTGTAAATGAATTGCATTGGGATGTGGCTGTGGACTCAGCCTCTGGTTGGAGGCAGTTCTTGGCTGGTTGGATAGGGAAGCCACATTTGAAAGACAAATCTGTGTTTTGCTGATGACAGAGAGAGACCAGAGGAGCTGGCAGGTGATGTGGTGTCTGTCTTTGCAGCTTTTTTAAGTCAGTGGAGGAATCAGGCTCCTTCATTTAATAGCACAACGTCTGTGCACTTGAAGCACTGTCTCCCGGATGGGGCTGGTGACATCTGCACCAAACAGAGAGGCAGAATTTGATTGATATTAACAACTATGGTGTTACAACACTTTTCAGTTTCCACTGGGCATTATTGTGAATGATACGGGTGAGAGCACAACCAATTTCCTCTTCTGACATGCACAGATTTGCTTAAATATGTTTCTTTTCCCTTCCCCCCAGAACTTTTTTTTCCAGAGCCTCTTGACATGAAATAAACTCTTGCTGTTTAAAACCGGTGAATGAAGTCATGAATATATTTCTTGTCCTTGACAGCAGTGGTACTCAATAGCAAACTGAATAGCTGCTTAACTATGTGAGGGTACTCAGGGCCCTCGCATCCCTCTTTGCATTAATTTTGGAGACACTCTTTTGTTTGCAGGCAGGAGGGGAGGAGCAGGACTGAGAAGCAGAAGAGGAGGGAGGATGAATCCACCGATTCCCTCCTGCTCCTCAGTGCCAAGCTACCTCCTTGCCTGTGTTGGAGCATCCTAGATGAAATGCTGTGGAGAGCAGCAATGGAACAGGTTTCAGATAAAATAAGAACAGACTAACAGAGACTCCTTAGGGGCTGCATTGTCTCCCTTGTGATGAGTCAGATACAGAGTGAACCCTACACACCACTGTAAATTGGCTCTCTGAGCATTCATTTATGTGTCAGTTTTACCTACCTGTGTTCAGATGTCACCAGCAAGAAGTAACCGGACTCTTAATTTAGAGCTTGATCCTAATCCAAGGGTAACTTGTTTTAAACTTCCTCCCTCTTCTACCCATTTTGACTTAGGGGGGAACACTGAAGTACTGAGAGAATGACTTGTTGCTTTCATGATTTTTCTAACCCACGCAAAATCAGCAGAGCATTGATATCTTGCCTGATCTAGTGAGCTTTCCTGTCCTGGGAGAGTTGCATAAATTAGAAGTGTGTAAGAAGGAGCAGGATTTCAGAACCTGAACAGAACTGCAAGTTTTCCTTAAGTTCACAAATTGAGAAAAGAAACTCAGAACTTACCTCAGGTTAAAGCTGCTAAAAATAACACCTGTTTGCTTAGTATCACTGTACAAAAGTCACCTTTACAGTGTCAGTTTGTGGACATTCCCCCCCACCCTCCTGTTTTATTTATTTATTTGTCTGTTGATTTATTTATTCATTAACATTGGAGGCTGCAGACGAAGCTCCAAACTGCTGAGACTTCACTCCCGCTTCTTCACCTTCAGTTTAATCCTCGTTCTTGGGCCAAATAAGAGAGGAGCCTGAGATCCGTGTATAAAACGCAGGCACACGTAATTATTGCTGTTGTGCACACTAATCCAAGTGATTACAATACCAGTGCCTAGCCAGATGCTATGATTTGGCCGGGCAGTTGTGGTAAATGTACACCAGTGACTCCCACCATTGCACAAGTGCCTCAGGCCTCTTGGTTAAACATTTGTGTGTTTTGTCTGTTTTCTCTTGTACTGCAGTAAGGTTGCAAAGTACTATCTCGTCTTCTTCTTTTGCCAGACATCCAGGACACATCCCTTGTTGAATCGCCATAGACAAGATAAATCACTCCCGGATTAAACAACATAAGGGACCGATGTTAAAAGGGAAGGCTTTGTGTGGAGAACTGATTGTGTCCTGTATGTACCAAATCAGATGTGTTTTCTCTAGGACTCAGGGATTTCCCAATGGAATTGGAAAAGACAGCGTTTCAGTGCCAGTAGGGAGGAAAGCCTGGCAGCATTGCAGAACTGTCCAGCAGACTCCTAGAGATCTGTAAGCTCAGGTGTCTCCAGGCATGCACACGGTGGCCCCAGTTAGCTGGCAGCGAGGATGTCATGTGCTTTTTCACACTTCATTTCTGTTCCCAGTAAAAAACGTTCCTGAATTCAGTATGTCAGGGCAAAAAATTATGCTTGCTTACATAAAGACTAGATTAAATGGATTTGTGAAAAATAATGTTTTGTTTGTGCACTATCGGTTATTTCTACATTCATGATTAAGGATGCAATTTACAGCGTCCTTTACATTCAGATTCAGATATCAGATTCTTTCTTTTTATTCTAATATATCCGTTTACCTCTGTTTTAGCTTCTTGTTTTCATAACGTATGTATATCAGCATAACCTGGTCGCTGTTTCCACAGAGTACGTTTACCCCAAAAAACTATTTAATTTCTGGGGCATCAAAGACTCTTATTCTTGAGCTGGAATATCTGAAAACTGCGACTCGGGTCTGACTAACATGGCTGTGTGTATGTTCCCGGGGACAGGCTGGCTTTACCTGTTCAGTGTAGTTCATTTTATTAAGTGGTCTGCTACAAAATGAGAGCTTTCACAATGACAACTACACCTTTAACAAGCAGTCATGCTCAACAGTCATTGCTTGGTTGCCAATATTTGCCTTTCTTTATTACCTCACTGTAAACTTTGGTTGGCTCTCAGCCAATGGATGACACTGACAATCTGGAATCTGAAGGGCTCCGATGAAATTAAATACCAACTTTGCGTGCCATCTGAGCCTTCGGACTGGCAAGTGAAAATAAATGTTCCAAAGGTTGTACTTTATATAGCCACAGACTTGACCTCTAAGTGCCTTAAAAGGGCTCACATACTTAAAGGTGCATTACTAGGCCTTACACTAATTCACTGTGATAGCTAAAGTGCTTTGTGTATACCACAAGAGACCAGAGGCCCTTGAGGATCCTTTAGAGCAGAGCATGTGGGCAGTTAGCATTATTCAGCTTGAATTTCGTATTTGTAGCCAGTCATGAGTGAAAGTAGGGGTAGACCATTTGCATATTGTTTTGGTATAAAACTAGAAAAATGCTTCCATATGTGTAAGTCATGTAACTTCACCCTGTGTATGTTTTTCAGATGCCTGAAATACTAAACAAAACAAGATCCATTTTTTTCTTGAGGTTTTCTTAGGAGCATACATCCTTCCCTGTTTTAAGTTTGCAGGTCTAAGCAGGAATACTTGAGACTGATTTTAATTCTTAACTAGATGGACATGATTTATTAATTCACATTTGAAGTAACAATTGCAGTCGGGAGGAATCAGTCGAAAGCCTTAATTACACTAGAAAATATGCAAGAATGTAGCATACCCCCGTCCAGATTTCACAACACATAATTATCATAATTAAAAAAAAATTATATGAAAAATTATGGTGGAGACCAGACTCCACTAGCTACCTACTCTGCTTCAAAGCAGCATCTAAAGCAGATCTGAATATTCAAATAGATCCTTTTTCCAACTTTTTGGTTATTGCCCAGCTATATATATATATATTCTCTGTGAAGGGTCTCGCCTAACCCAGCTATGATTTTTACATCTGAGCCAACTTACAGTTTCTGTGCCCAGCTCAAAGAGAAAATATGTTAAACGGTGAGCGTGCACTGGCACGTGAGCTGTGATTAGGTAATTTGAGATCACTCCACAGAAATCACATATGGGCTTTTGGGACTGGGAATTCATTCCTGTTCAAACAAGGTAATTTAAAAAAAAAAAATTTATAGTTCCTGGAAAGCAGAATTGCACCATAGAGCAGGAAAGTAAAAGCAAGCAAACAAACAAAGCATCTTCCTCTCCTTATTCTGAAAAAAAAAAGAAATTCAAGGACAAAAAATACTGTAATGTGGATTGAACCAGAATGAGGTTGCATTAACTCATGAGCACCTGCACTTATGGTGGCAGTCCAATGTTGGCCATGACCCCCCGTTCTCAGCCATTCATATTGTCCCCTGGGCCTGAGACTTCTCATGCCTGGTCTCAGGTCCAAAGTGAATTTCTGCCCCTTTTTCTTTCCTTTTCTTGTCACGTTTATTCTCTTTTATATCTCTTGAATTCTCCTAATCCTTAGTTTCCCATTTTTTTATCCCTGGTGCCCACCCCCTCCTCGATCAATTGGGGTTAACTGCCTATTCAACCTGTGCTGAGATTATTGTAAAACTGACGGCTAACCAGGTAATGCTAACCGTTGAAAAGTCAGTTTGTTGTCATCTGGGCAATTTTTGATTTCCGAGCATAAATAACTCCAAAACATGTGCAAAGCTGAGACCTCGACTCCAAAAAAACAAAACAAAAACAAACCTGGGGATGTCCAGATCTAGGGTTGTTGTTTGACACGTTCTGAAGAAGCAGTGGGGCAGTTGTGAAATTCAGATTCTAATGTAGGTTACGATTGTCAACCAGAGCCCCAAAGTTAAGGGGTTCTCTATCCATTGCTCTATGCAAGGCCTATCTACAGGCAGAAACAGACTCAGGGAAGGAGAGAAGAATCCCATGGCGGTACCTGGGTGGCCACGTCGCCAAGGCCAGAGAAGACAGAGAGAAGGATAAAGGAAAGCAGTTACAGGGAAACCACTGAAGGTTAGAGTGTGCTAACCAAGGCACAGTTATGGTCATTTATTGTTCTAAATATAGATTGCATAAGATAGCACGGTTAGGATAGCACGGTGTTCGCAAATAGTAACTTTTTATTGGCAACCACTATTCTATAGCTGGAGTATTTAACAGACATAAACGGTACAGATGGAGTATTAACAGATATAAAAAGGTGAAGTGACTTACTGAAGGTCAAACATCAAGTCAGTTGCAGAGCCAGGATTAGAATCTATGGGCCAATTTCTCTGCTGGTGTAAACTGATCCATCTCCACTGAAGTCTCTAGAGCTATGCATGTTTATGCCAACAGAGAATTTGGACCCACATCCCCAGGTCCTAGTCCATTGTCCCAATTCACTGGAACCAACCTACTTCTCATAAAGCAGGATAGCTCAAAGCCGGGTTCCCAGAACTGCACTCGTCCTTGAATTTGGAACTCACTGTGTGTGTGTGCCTGCACAAACAGAGCAGCTAGTTTCCCACGATGCCCACTGATGTGTGCTGTTTTGGTGGGAAGACTGGTGTGTGCATGGGGGAGGCAACTAGTGTTTTTTATCTGTGCTCCTCTGTGGCAGTACCTGCTAAGTGTGGACTTCACACTACTGAAGATCAAGCTTCCTGGTACAAGAGAGCAAACCTTGTTAATGGTAGCTTCAGTCTGTTCAACAGAAGTCTTTTACCTCCTCCTCCCCATCCACCCAAGTCAGGATCTTTTTTTGTTGCCTGGATGAGAGGAACATATTGTTCAAGCCAAAATTAGGAATGGTCAGACAGACAATGGTGCATGGTGCCTAGTCAGACATAAAGCAGTGTGTTACTAGAGCTGGGAGGTCCCTTAGAACTCCCAAAACAGGCTTCTCACCTTCATGAGACTTGAAAATAATCCCTTTTTAAAAAAGATTCTTTGAATGTTTTTGGAAAAACAAACAAGAGGGCAAGGAGGATATTTATGTCTGCAAATCCCCCCCCCCTCCACCGCAATCACCCCAGTTGAATAGCTCTAAATAAGGCAAATGCAGGACTGTACTTGAAAATTAAAGAGCAAAAGATAGATCTCTTCTCTGCCTGGCATGGTTCCTGACTGCGTTTGCTGTCTGATAGTGTCCCTCTGAATTACGGTACATTGGGTCATTATTACGTGTGTGGTGGCATGGACATCAGGAACAACCCGGGAAACCTTATACATATTTTTTTGTCAGTGAATAAGTGTTGTCCTCTTCTCCATTGCTTATAGATCACTACAAATCCAGCCACAGATGTTTGAAAGTGTTTGGAATTACATTCAAGATGTTTGACTAGCTTAACCCAGCAATATTAGTGGCAAAAGAAATACTGTACACACCAAACTCACTAGCTGGCTACTGGAGAAAATGCCCCGTCACCTGCCTCAATGGGTGTGGTGCTTGGTGGGGCTGAAAGCAACAGGACAGCCCCAGTTGAACGTGGGAGGAGAACACACTGAAATCATTCAGAGTGCCCCTCCCCTTCAGAGTCTCTAGCCACTCATTGGCCAGCTTGAGGAGGAAGAGAGATGACTGGCCCCTTACCCCAGTCTTTCATTAATTTAAACCCTATCCTGGGCCAGGGGGAGTCTCTTTTTGCTCTGTTCCAGCAGCTACACACTCCCCACACCATACTGGTAGCCTCAGAGCTGGATTTTGCAGATGTAGCAGATCTGATCAATCTCCTGTTTTGGCCTCAGTTAAGGAACCTGTAACCCTATGCTGGAACCACTTAAAAGGCCTGCTAGGTGACAGTTTGGTGACAGGGTGGCTAGCACCCCTCCTCTGTGTTACGTTTAATAAAGTTACGGCCTTCTTTCTGCTTAAAATCCAGACCTCTTTGTCCTGTGTCGCCTCTGTGTCCACATCAAGCAGGACAGGACTCCTGGCAGGCTGGGACAAAGGAACAAAATGCAGATTGCTTTCTGGGGGGTCATGCAGCCTCAGCAAGCAATCCTGCTCTTCCATTTTGGACAAGGAAGAATTATAAAAGCAAGTGGAATCATTACTTTAAAACCTGCCATTATTATTAGTGTTCAAGTACATACTGAAGGGTAACATGACGCTGAAAGCAGACTAAGAGAAACATTAGCACAAAATTGTATGTTTATCGGGCCCCCGGCATTGCGGTGTCTAACTACTTCCTATGCAATTATCCTCACCACTCCAGCCTTTCCTCCCCATCCACAGTAAGGCAAAGCAGAAGTTTTATTATTCCCATTTTACAGGTGGGACACTGAGACCAAGCGAAGTTATGATTCGAAGTGCTCAACGCCAATGGTTGGGTTGGGTTAGATATTCTTAAGAGCTCAGCGTTCCAGGTAATGAGCCCTTCTGAAAATCTGGACATAAAAGTCACAAAGGGAGCAGAAAACTCTTTGAAAAGCTACCTCCTTTGGTGCATGTGCTAAATGGGATCTGAGCGCTACTTAAAATCTGACCCTAATTGTGGATGCTGAACCTCTTGGAAGTCTTCTGGAGCATTACGACTTGCCCTCTGCACAGACAGGACTGGAATGCCAGTCTTCATGCCTCGCCTCCCCGCCCAGTGCCTTAGCACAAGGCCAGTCTTCCTCTGAGCTGGTTTCTCAGATGGCCACAGGTGCCCACATTTATTTTATTAAGTGCACTAAAAGGCATTTTTTGGGGTCTTAATGCCTATTTTTGTCCGTCCTATCTCTCAACCTGGGATTTGCTATAGTATTTTCCTTCCACAAGCTGTAGAAGCAGGGCCAAGTGGCTTCCTTCTGATGGTATTTTTCCGGGAAGACCTTGTAAGCGGACATTAATTTTTTTGACTGCATATGTGTATTCATTATTTCCGATTGCTGTTCAACTGGTTTTGGCTTTAAAAAAAAAAAAGGGGGGGGGAATGGGAATCTTGTGCTACACTGAGATATTTTTTGAAAGAGCTCAGTGGACTCATGGTCAATTCTGCAAAGATCTCCAACGACTCAGAATCCCTTCTGCAAAATGTGGCCAAAGAGTAGCATTGTTTTGTAGTTTCCCTGCAAGAAATACATTTAATATTGTAAGAAATACATTTAATATTTAGCAGATTATTACAGATGGGACCCGGTTCTGCCATGTTATTAAAATTAGAAGCTATCCTAATGCCTCTTCATTATGGGGTAGGTTGGCTTTAGAAGATTTGAACGTATTATCTTCAAAGTTATCTCTGTTGATATGTGAGTTGTTGACCTGCAGCGGGCAGGCGCTCAAATCAGTGCTGTACTTTTCTTTTTCCAACAAAGCCATGGAAATCTGATGGACTTGCTGGGCAATATTAAATCCCAAGCAAAAGCTTTATAAAAGCTATTTCAGAACACTATCAAATTATTAGTATGCTTTCTCATAATACAGATGGCTTCTCATTTTATTGAGAGAGAGACAGAGAGAAAGAGAGAGAGATTTTTTTCCAGCCCTCTTGGGAATGATTTTATTGAAAGTATCAAAACTGGGAAGATGACTGCATCATTTCTCTGATGCCAGGGGTCAGAATCTTTGACTGGTTTGTAGTAATGTAACATATAAAAATTCACTCAGCTCTCATTCTCTGCCTTTTATTTAATGTACAATCCAGCTAGAGCCACTTTGATTTTTTACATTACTGTCCCTAACACTGAATGTTTGCCTTTGGTGTTTTAAATTTTTCTGATCATGGATCCTGAGACAAGGAAAACCTTAGGAAAATTGCCATTGCCTAATATGCATTGATGTATAGTTGCCAATAAAACCGCATTTTGTTATTCTACCTGAATAACTGATACTGAATAAACATACACTGTATCTCTTGTTGGAAGGTATTGCTTGAAATGTGGTTCTGCTCTGTAAAGTGTCTACATAAAAAGGGCATCTTCCTACTAGTTCGCTGGAAGTCACATCTGCATACTCGAGTGATTAAAGTGAGTGTTTAATACTTTAACTTCTGTTAATACTAAATAGCAAATGCAGCTAAAAGACAGCTGATGTAAAAACAGTGAACAGATGGCTTTTACGCCTTCTTGTGCATTGCCAACAAATAGGTTTACTTAGCTTCAGAAATGGGGCCAATCAGTTACACCTGTGAAATCCTACTGAAGTCTTAACCCCTCCAAGGGCATAATTTGAAGACAATGGTCTGAAGGCATGACAATATATCCAGTTCACTCATTCTCCCTGCCATGCGTGGTTGGGGTTCTGGAGTAGAAATCTTTTGCATTGCAGTGGTAATATATAAAACGTTGGCTGTCAAACCAACTCAGAATGTTGATGTTTGAGTTGACATATTTGAAGGGGGCTGGTTCAAGTAGGTTCTGATTTCCTCTCAAATTGTTCAGCTAGCCCCACAGTGTGATCATGGTGAAATATCCACCTTGGTTAATTATAAAGAAATGTTAGCTGGCCTGTATGGAATTAGTTGGTAGTTAGACGTACCAATCCGGTACCTATGGGTCAAGAGTTACAAAAGCCACCAGCCATTTAATTCAGGGCTGAGAAACATTGATGGAACAACACAGAGAAGCTAGCAATCCAGGACTGATCTTCGCATGTGACCCTCATGTTCCAGGAGCCTTGTCTTTGTTTGCAAGGAGAAAGGAACCACAACAAGCCATCTGTAAATACCTCAACCACCCCAACCTCCAGTGTTGATCCAGCCCTTATAACCAGCTCTCTTAACCCAGCCTGCCCCGAATCCCTTTCCCAAACATCCCAACTCAAAATGAGCAGGTTACTGAAGTCTGCCTGAGTACCCCAGACACCATAGGGCCCAAGAAAACCAAGAGCCAGAGCTTATTGCTCTGCTAGTGTCTATGCTGTTTCTATTCTGTGAATCAGTTAGTTGTGAATGTCTAATCTGGCACATATGCCGAGCAGTAAACTCACTTAAAATACTAGCAACAAATAAATGCTACCGGTATCATTCAGATATCTGATTTGGTAGCTAATTCACAAATGATTGACTACGTAGTTGTGAGAGCATAGGGAACCTTTCTGAGCAATTGTCAACACTAGGAAAGTAGAGAAACCAATTGTTAAGGACTGAAAACAACAGCAAACAAGAAAGTCCTTGAAGGAACATGGCACAGGGCCTGCTCTAAGCATGAATTTATGAAAATGCTTGGCCAAAACAAAAGAAGATGGCAGCATCATTTCCCATATGTGCTGCTTATGGTTGGTTATTATTATTCCAATTTTTGACATTTGAATGAAATGTGGTATAATTGGGCTTCATAGACACTGCTTCAGGCGACATCAATTACCTTTTTTTTTTTTAAATAATGATGGCTTTGAGGGAGATCTTTTTTTTCCTTTTATGTTTTGAAGTTGCTGTACTCTCAATGCCAGTTGCATAATACACGGAAGGGGCATTGCACTCCGGGGAGGGCCTGCAATGCTGCGGGATTGATCTTGGGGAGAAATATGAGATGGAGAAGAAAAGAAAAGTAAACATACTGTAGGATGTTACACTAACGCTAGTCCCATGATATTCCTCCTTCTCTTCCCTCTCTAGACTTTTCTTTCCTGCAGCTCAGACATTTCCCCTCGTTTTCGTGCTGTATACTCTGAGCAGAGAGAACACCGTTCCCTGCCCTTTTCAACTTTGATTCAAGTTTGAATTCTGTCAGGTTTGAAGGACTTAGAGCTGCCAGGAAAGGAAAATCATTTCCTAAATTGTTCATTTCGACCATAAAAATATGCCATTGCCTCTTTTGGTTGTATTTATTTGTATGCTGCATGTTTGGGTGGTTTTGTTTGATTTTGAGGAGGTGGGACTGCAATTCAAGGTGGCAGAGAGAAGGCGCTTGTAAGTTTTGAAGTTGCTCTGAGCAGGAAAAGGAAAGATTTGTTCTTTGTTTTGCATTTCCAGTAGGAATTATTTGTTTCAAGTTGAATGGCTAAGCTTCCAAAAATAAAGCTGAAAATGCCAAAGAGAATAACAGAAATGAATGAACATACGGAGGGGTGAATCCTCAGGGGGTTTATAGGGGAGGCTGAGTTCTGCTCCATGCAGCTGAGAAAGGGGGGTGAAAAGGTCATGTTATGCTACCTATTTCCCCCCAGTCCATGGGCTGCTTCAGCTCTGGCACAATTTATAGTAGTATTGTGGCTGCTTTAAATTTCAGTGGCCCCAAAAGGACCATCCACCTATTGGATCACCAGTGTACAGCAGGTCTTCAGCCACACTGCCAGCACCAAGGCAATAGATGGCTCTTCACCACCTGGGAATTCCCTTGCTCTGAGAGAATCCCCGGTAAGCTGGTTAAACCAATTTATTTAAGCTTTGCACTGTCACTGGTGGAACAGGAGCCCAGGGTTTGGCCTTCTATGTATCAATTAAATAAACGACTATGCATTTTAAAAATATTTTAAAATCAGTATCATATTTGTGAAAATGGGCTGGAACCAAAATGCTGGATCCAAGAACTCCCAAACCAAAGAACATTTGCAGCCCTAGTACTATAATAGGCCAGACTGAAACACTGCCAGAGGATGGAACTATTCAGAGCTCAAACCATGTTACAGCCCAGGCCTATGACTTCTTCATCTATTTACCAGGCAGATTCTGAGTTCAGGATTCCCTGTTTCTGCTCTGAGAGCTGGTGAGAGTGCCGATACGTGAAGCAGAGCTGGAAGCTGCCTGCATGCTTTCGGCTGTAGCACGGCAAAGACAGAATCCTGAACTCTACTACTGGCAGGTAACGAAGGAGAAACTTTTTTTCAAATATGATGTACTAAAATGTAAAGCCCTGTGCAATTTTTAAGTGTACACGTTTAACTAGAAATGATTTAGGGTCTTAAACAATTTTTAAACATTCTTTTTAACAAAACCTTTGCAGTTAACCTTTAACAGCTTCCAGTTTATGGACTCTTTTATAAGAATGGGCAGGAAATCAATAACCCTAAGCAAAGCAAAAGGAACAACAATAGCATCAGCATGGCCCATATCATATTGGTGTGCCAGGACTAGCGAGCACCTAGAGAAGCAGGAGTCTGGAAGCAAAACAAAAAACAAAAAATAATGGTGTTCTCTTTTCGGTTTACTTTTGCATTTTAAACTGGTTCACTAAGGGACACCATTAAGAGAAGGGAGTGTGAAGCGCACAGCTCCATCCTGAGTCACGAGCAGCTAGCGAGGGACCACAGAGTGAAAGATGTCTGTCTGCAGAGCATGCCCTAAATCATTTGATTTCAAAGAGATCACTAGTTGGAGTATTGCAAGCAGGATTTAGACCTGTATTTGGTCTTGATTTTATTCTGGTCAAGGCTTTTATTGTTGTTTTATGGAATTTAAATAGCACAAGCCAGAGTGAGACTTAATGTCAACCTAACCATCTATCGGTCTCAGCTTCACTCTTTATACAAAAAGATCCCCCTCTTTCAGTAAGTACCATTGTTCAGCTCTCCAAAGCTTTTGTCTCAGACGTTAGAGAGTTGGACGCGAGGTCTAGCACTAACCATTTCATGTGGATATAGAAAGTTAGTTCAAGTCGTCTTCTCTTCCTCCCCTTAACTCATCTGAAAAGCCTACCTTGAAAACATACCCCTCTGTGGCATTGGGGGCTTTCTTTGTAAACAGGGCACTGCTTAAATGCTGCAAAAAGCAATCTGGGGACTTCCAGGAACTGCTAGGAATATGTCAGGTGTATGATAAGGCCAACAAAGCGTGGTGAAGGGCTACCTCTCCAGTCCGAGGACTGCTCGAGCACACTTTTGACTCACTTAATTCAAAGCAGTGCTGAAAAAGGACTCCTCAGATTTTAAGTAGACTGACATTGGATTGTTCAGATGTCACATGACACTTAGGCAGCAGATTGTGATGTTTTTGACCCATAACAGCACTATTGCTGCTGACAGCTATGGGCGCTTCTTTTTTCACTCAGTGGTACAGCCTAGTCCTTACAGTTCCTCAGAGTTCAGAGGGAATGTTACTGACAGATTGGAAAAAACTGTGACTTGTGTTGCTCATAATAACAAATGTGCGGGGAGGTCTCTCCCCAAATACTTGCATGGGGATTGACTGGGCTGAATCCTGCGTTCTCCCCATGACCAGCACTGACTCCTTTTGTGAGCTTGGGCAAATCACGCTAACCTCTGTGCCTCAGTTTCCCTATCTGTAAAAATGGGCCAGTTGTAGTCACCAGGGTGTTATGAAAATCTATGAATTTTACTGTGTATAAAATGCTTTGAGAGGAAATGCTCTTCACTGTATTAAGTGCTCAGCATCATTGTTATTTATTATTCTAAGGTGCTCTCAGTGCACTTTTTCCAAAAGATACATTGGAAGTTATATAAGTGGCACAGAAACTAGTTTCTTAGCTTTATTTGTGTGGTCATTTGGGGAGGTGGAAAGGGTGTCAGCGGGAGGACATGGCAGGAGAGAAGATGGTGTTGAGTTGTGCTTTGAAAGCTGGAACCAGGGAAAAGAAACTCCAGGATAACATTCGTAATGCGGCTTTAACAATATGAACTTGAAGGAAATGCACAGTTGTACTTACTATATAAACTATTCCCCCAAACATCAATATAAAACTCTCTATCCTTTAGGACTGATTTCTGTGCTCTCGCTCTCTCTCTCTCTGTCGCTTCCTCTTAGCTTTCACAAACATAAAAGGCAAAGATAGATGCATTATGCTGATATAAGCACAAATATTTGTGCATAAATACTTCATATGATGTAGTGGCTATGTACCAAATTTGCTCCAATCTCCCCCTCCAGTTACAGTGACTTTCCATATGGTGCAGCTTGCACTGTACACTCCCTTAGGTTCATGTGAAAACTACTGTGAAAACAGAGTCATTGATTTTTGTGAGTTTAGTGCCAGAGCCATTTTAGACGGTACGAGGCTGATTTCTTTGACTTTCGCTTTGCTGCTCTTGATGCTGTTGTGTCAAACTCAACACCTTTCACAACACTATCCTCCTCCTCAGAATAACAAAGCGCTCATCACCTCCTCCTCCTCACTCGCATTGTCAGCATCAGTGGCGGGAGAATGCTACAGGCAGCTGCATTTGTTTTGACAGTGCCAACTTTAGAAAGAATCTGCTGGATTTGGTGTGTGTGTGTGTGTAT
Organism: Mesoclemmys tuberculata; assembly: GCA_007922155.1. Taxonomy (NCBI): domain Eukaryota; kingdom Metazoa; phylum Chordata; order Testudines; family Chelidae; genus Mesoclemmys; species Mesoclemmys tuberculata. Next base: position 19,820,794 of record ML675614.1, on the reverse strand, counting down.
ATATGTTATATTCGCTTTTGGGGGACTTATACAATTGTGTGTCTTCTTTTGCAAAGGAGGAACAGTAAGGCTGCAGCCTCTGGGCTTTTAGACTCCTCATGTAGTGCTGGTCATTGTGTTGGGGAATTGCGTCCTACAGTACAACTCATATTCCAGATAACTATTTAGATGGAGGGAGTTTTTCAAGTCTTACAATTAGTCTGCGGTAATAGTGTAGGAGTAAAGATTTTGATTTTAAATTCCACTTTAAAACATACTGAAGGCTCACTTTTGATCTTAGAGAAATGGCCGTGTATCACAATATATTGCCTAAAACCAGCTACTGTTCATGCCCAAGTGTATGAGATCAGGTTCAGAACCTAAAGATCAGCCAAAAAGGATCTCAATAATTCTGGTCGCAGAGATGCTCAGTGGCCAGGATGTAGAGACAGCTCTTGATATAGTTCTAGTATGCAGTTATACAGAATTTCTCATTTTTCCCCCTCAAAGAATTAGTCCCACAAGATCTACTGCCAAGAATGAAAATTTAGTGTTAGAAACACTGGTTGATTGCTTCACTCCTAAGGCGTCGGCATATGAAGGTATTTTGGTCCCAGACATCCACTAATACTTAGTAAGCAGGGAAGGAATGTTTGAGACTTTTGTGTATTTTTTAATGTCAAGTTGTCCAAAGAGCGCATTGTAATTATTCTATCTGAAAAATGAGCGAGTCTTTGAAATTAAAGTGTATTACTTTAGCATCTTACAAACACATGCCAAAATTATTAATTTAACTAATATATTTTATCTAAAATCTATCCCTCCTGATTTTTTCCCTTCTACCTACTACTTGCAGAGCACACAAAATACATCTGTTGCATATTTCTTATTTCAGGGCTCAAGAGTACTGGGCTGTTAGCATAGTTTTTGTTCGTTTGTTTTCCTTTTTAAAAAAAAGAATAAGGACTAATGAAGCATTTTGGGGGGAGTGGAGGAGTTACATCTAGAAATAAATGTAACAACACTTTGGAAAAAATGAACCTTCCAAGATATGGTGGCTGGAGTTTCTAAATTTGGCCCCATCTGTGTACATGTTCCCTGTCTTGGGTGCTTTTGAAAAGCGCTTGGGAACCTATCTGGGACCTGAGGTCATTTAAGTAGGTGACTAAATAAGAGGTACTTGGTACTGAACATTTTTGAAAAGCTCACCTTGCAATGTACCAAACTTATTTGCACAAAAGGCTTTTGCATGGGTAAATATAATTTTTACACAAGTGATAGGAGCTGTAATAAAAAAAAATATGGAGGCTCTGTTGAGGGATGTTGAAAATGAGGATTTGTATCATAGTCAATGATTTTCAAGTGTTTGCATACATGACACTGTTTCTTTGTACCTCATAGCATGCACACTCGTGGTTTTTATTCTTTACTTCCAAAATATGGGAGAGACAGTGAAATTAGCTTTGGAACTATAAATCATGTTCTGCCCACTGAGGCAGGAGAAAATCCTGCTTTCACAGTACAAATTATTACCCTGCCCTTGGATGCGATAGGAACATAGAGAGATAGAGAATATATCTGTGAATGCATTGCTTATGCATCTACACCAAAGGAATACAACATTATCTTTGAACTTCAGAACATTTCTTTGCCTAATTAAAATTTCTAGTCAAAATTGTGCCATGGTTTATAACATACATCTGCAATGGAACCTATGATCAGCTTGCATTAGGGACAGAATATTCCTGTCCACTAGAGACAAATCCTGCTGTGGTCTGCCTATAAGCCCCTTGCCAGCAGGACCAGGGCATTTCTACTGTGTGAGGAATAAGGGGCATCCTTCTGTTTGTGGGCAGAGGACTTAGTAAGGGGAGGACTGCGCAACACAGAATTTAACTTCCCAGGGGCCTCTGGGCCGCCGCATGTAAGATTTAGAGCATGGGACGGGCTGAAGGATGTGCTCGCGTCCCGATCTTCCCATCCTCCTTGCCAGGGTGGGTGGTCACGTAATCTGTTCTAGTTATGGGTCTGGAGTAGTCTTCCTCCCGGCTTCCCCACTCCTATGTTTTTGCCCAGCATATGGACTGATGACTTTTGTGAAACTTCTATGGAAAGCCACGTAAGTTGCCCAGGGAGCATACATTTTGTACTCCCCCTATTTGCTCACTGAGAGAACACTGTTTTCAAGGTCCTTCTGTAAAGCAACAGTTCTGGAGGGTCACTTTCATTTAATTAAAGTTCTTAATTTTTTTTCTTTTTAGAACAATGGTCTGGGAGACAGAAATTCTGTGGTCTATGACCAGATGGGCCATATACTCCCTTAGTCTCCTTGTACCACTTCACCACTCTGTGCTTCTGTTTTCCCATCTGTGGAAGGAGACTAGTGCTTACTTGTCTTCAACAAGTGTTGTGAGATATAATTCATTCATATTTCTAAGGCATTTGGAGCCCCTCACTTAGGAGGTGAAATATAAGTACCAAGTATTACACTGTTATTGATTAATGTTATGTTTGAAGTTACAGAGACCTGCTCAAATGTTGGTCTGTGGCAACCAATTCAGGCACTGTGTAAACAAAATTGGATGCACACCTAAGCACATATTTTTGTGAGTACAAAAGGCTTCTACTTTAAAAAAATGGGTCTCCTGAGGTGGGCTTTATTGTATCTCTCAGGAAAACTGCCAGGAATGCATGAGCAGGGCTTCAATGGAAAGTATTACGGAGAAATTTGAAGGAGAGGAAAAACCCAAATAAGCAAGGTAACAATGCACTTTATTTTTCTTCCACATATCTGTTATATTTACTCTCCTTGGCTCAGATGCAGCTTGAAGTTTTCCTTGAGGTCTTGCTTAAGAGGTGGGCTGACTGTGGTGGATAGAGGCAAAGTAACTTGGTCAAATAAAAAGCTAGAACTATAACATAGATTACTGCTAACTCCTTTGTTTTAACATTAAACTACATTGCCTTGACCTCAACCCACAGGTAGTTTTAATATCCTGTCTGTTGTCAGCTAACTGTATGAATGAGTTATAAAATTAAATAATGTTGTATTGTGTTGTATGACTAGCACTTATGTGCTAAATTATCACAGCTTTTCTTGACCTTGGCAGCATTATAGGATTCATATTTTCACATCGATGAATTGCTCTTAAAACAATTTCGGCAATGTTTTAAGCACACACACTTTTCTCTAACCTTATAGAAACACAGTTTCTACCTCCTTGTATTATTGTTATTTTTCATACACCAGGCTCAATACAATGCCTACTGAAGTCAGTCAATGCCTATTGAAGTCAGTAAATATATTGCCCATTGAGCCCAATCTTGAACTTCTTACTCAGAATCAAATTATGGGATTTTGGCCTGAGAAAGGACAACAGGATCAGGTCTATAGCTTTTATGTAATTCAAAGGAAAATCCTCTATTAAAGTTTCAAAATCCTCTATCATTCTCTTTTAGTATCAAAGACCAATGATGTATTATATGGTTCACATTCAAAATTAAATTCATTGACCAACTTGTTGTGTTTGTTTAAAGATGCCAAGGTAAAATCTATTCAGGCACTGGAAGTGACACCATTAGGAACCTCAATATTAATAGAGTAGAATGTATTGAGGTAGTTCTGCTAATTATTTTCCATGAATCCAAGTTGTTGTTGTTGACTAACCATCAACTGATGCCTACTCTTTATGCTGAATATTGTATTTGTTGAGTATTTTTGGCAGAGCACTGTGTAAACTGAAAACTGCAAATTATGGCTTGTTCCATCAATTTATTGGATCCAAACATGCCATTTGTGTAGCACATTTGAAATTCACATTCAAATATTGCTTGCGCTATGCTTCTCCCACATGGGAAAGCTATGTTCTTTTGATAGCATAGTTTGCAATCAATGCTGCAGAGGGAATCCACAGAAACCAAAAGAGAAAATGGGACAGCGTTGGGGGCTGGATGGTTCAAGGAGAGCTTTTTATCTGCTGGTCATCTGTTCATATCTAATCCAGCTTTTCAGAGATTCATAGATTCGAAGGCCAGAAGGGACCACTATGATCATATAGTCTTTCCTCTTGTACAAACCAGAACACAGAACTTTCTGAAAATAACTCCTTTTGAACTAGAGCATATTTTTAGTAGATGAATGTCATTACGTGGAATAGCTGTACAATAGCTTCTCTGATAAGCTTGGTGATCTCAGTCCAGTTCCTAAAGGACTAGTGTACCATCCCAATAAAGACTACCATGCGTGGCACTATTGTCTCCCATGTCAGCAGTCTCAGCAGAGAATCCTAGGACTGAATGGCATGGAGTGGTCCTCGTTAGGGTCACTCAGGGTATTGGCCAAGTGGCATGAAAACAGTGCTCTAAACTGATTGTGCTGTGCCTATTCTGCAGATAAACAGAGAACTGCAGGGTCTGAACTTTCAACTTTTCAAACATACTTTTTTATAGTTTGCAAAAATAGCATGTGGAACTCACTGCTACCAGAGTTAATTGATGCTGAGAGTTTAGTAGGATAAAAATGATTGGCAATTTCTAGGGATAATGAGAACATCTCCAGGTATATTGGATTTTTTAGAAATTCAGGGATATAAACCTTCATGCTTAGGGTATAAGCCTTAGCCAACCACTAAATTCCTGGTGTTAGTTAGGAAGTTACTCTTCCTCTCAAAGCTTCTTTTGTAATTGTCCATTACAGGGCTTCTTGCATCTTCCCCTGAAGCATCTATTACTGGTCACTGGACGTATTGCTGGTCTGATTCAGCCTGGCAATCCCCAAGTTTTCTATCGTTATTAATTAAAAACCTGGTTTCAGCCAGTTATTCTGCAAAAGGATGAGAGAGGGAGGGGGAAGAATCAAATCATTTCAACAAATTATTAATGCAACATTAAATGAGAGAAAGGGAGAGAGACACACACCGAAAGATGTGGTTGTAGTCTTTTGTTGTAGATGGTTCTCCAGCACAGTGTAACATAAACAGATTAACTGCAGTGTTTATTCAGTGTGAAAAAGCAGTTCCAAGAGCCCCAGGTGCCTGCCAAGTCCATAATTGTACCTCCTTAAATACGTTCATTACTTGGAAGTACAATAAGGGAAGCAGGGACACATGCTTTCCATTTTCTTGTCAACAAAACACCTCCAAGAAATTAAACTCTATTTTCTCTAGAAATTTGCAGTGAGTGTTTTTCTTTTTCCTTTCTTGGAGAGGTGGGAGGAACACCTGATAGGGGATTGCAGAACGACTCCCCAAATAAAAGGCTTTCAGCATGCAAGAAGAAAAGGCTTCAACTGAAAGGGCGAAATTAACTTTTATTAAAGTTTTGTTAAATTAAGGAGTCCATCACAGTATGCAGTATTTCAACAAGGGCCCTACATTCTCAACAGATGGAAAAATGAAAGAGGTTTAGCTTTGGATGGAGTTAGGTCCTGTCTATATATCTGCCTATATATATATATATCATCTCACCAGTACAAGATCAGCCAGTGAGTGCCTTCTAGCAAAAGCTGTGTTTTAAGCAAGTAGAGCAAAGATGTAGCGCAAAGATGGCTGGGTCATAGGTACCATAAGAACATGTTGATGATAGGTTTCCTGGGACCCTGGCCGGGCCTTCTTCTCGCTACAAAATTTTCCTATGTTAAGTTTGTCAGCAGTCGTGTTAAATGACATGGGGCTGAATATGTTTGCTCCTGGCTTACAGTGATCAATAACCACCAGCAGCAGCATGTCAACTAACACGATGACCAGCGATCATGCTCAGACATGGTAGAATGAGACCAGGCCTCAGTGAAAGGATACCTTTCCCTTGACCTTGCTTTGCCACCCCTTTCCCCAACTAACAAAGGGACAAGAACTTTTTCTGCCCCTACACTCGGAGGCAAGTCCTCTCCCCCAGCTTTGCTTTATCATTCCAGTGAGAAACAGTCCTCTGGGGACAGCAAGCTGTCCTCCTTCCCTACTGAGAAAGAAAAACATCTGCTGACAGGTATTGTGCAAGTGCTATTTGGGTCTTCTAAATGTAAAAGGCTAGACATCGGTGAAAGCACACAGGCCATTTGTGGATGGGCCAGGATGTAATCTGCATCCTGAGGCAGTGCATCTTTGTCCCCAGGGTGGACAAGATTTTGAGGGGTTTTCTTGTGTTTTGATTACTGAACCAGCGAAGCAAAGCTGTAGTCATTTCCCCCCACCCACCCCCTGTACTTCACCCCCCATCCACCTACCTAGACATTACAATCTCACACAGTTCTTGAGGGGGGATGTTCCCTGGTCCGTGATAGAACGCTGCTAGCAGAACCTGTGTATAAACAGAGCTGTACCTCGCACAGTTCTGCTCTCAGTGTGGGCAAGCCCATAGTGTTACATGGGAGTCTTGAGAAGCCCATGGTCTTGACATTTTTAAGTTTTACTTATCCTTTAAAAAAAGAGTGTATTAAAATTAGTTGTTCTCACACCCTTGCACGGTTAGAGCTACCGGTTATGCGTTGGAATAGAAGGCACTCATCCTGTTCCAAAAGAGAAGCAGTGTTGTGTCCCTATGCCATGCCAGTCTGTGCTAACCAGAAGTCATGTTTTCTTGGAAATTCAGTGACAAAAAAAGAGTTCTATGTCTCTGATGATTACAGTGAGATCTCAGTTGTATTATTTTGTGGTGCTGGGGGAGAGATCTCAGACCACAGTACAGAACTGGTGTGTTATAATTCCACCTGTCCTAATGGAAGAGAATATCTTTTCGTCAAAGGAACTCATGTAAGTGGACAGCCTTGCCAGACAGCTGGAATGTTAAGGTTTGAGCGCAGTGCATGTGAACGGCCGTTGGAGTATCTTGTTCCCTGATATCCTTGGAGTTTAGTGTGTTAGGATATGCTTCAATGTGAGAAGGTATTTGCCAGCTTTATTTCCATGAATCCAACAGTCCTTTGTAATGGCAGAAGAATGTCTGTCCTCCCAGATCAGTTTAATAGTTTTCCTGTAGCTCACATCCTTTTTTTATCACAAAGAAATCTTTTTATCCTGCTGTGTAATTAATGCACATGTACAGTGTCGCAAACATTTTCCTGTAGACTGCTTATTTTGCCTGTAAATTACAGGAAATCCTATACAATGCACCAGGGAGCCCTGCAGTTTGAAATTAGAATACAAACTGTCCCTCAATTCCTCCTACTTGGCCCATGCACCATTCAGATTTTGAATATCTTTTTCTAGACACATATGGCGACATACTCATTGACTTCTCTTTAGCTAAAAATTAAGACTGGTTTTAATTCTAAAATAAAAACTGTGTCTGGCCCATTGAATTACTGCAAAGGAAGTGCGGAGGCTTCCAGTTACTAATTTCATTCACACACATGCAACATACAAATTTGTAACAAAATCCCCATAGTTGAAAGTATGTTACTAGTAAAGTCTATGGTCAAGCCTTAGTTTTGTGTGATGTCACATCTATATGAGCCCTGAGATAGCATTAAACTGGCAACAGCTGTTTCTTATTGTAGGAATATAGACTTCTTAAAGGGAGGCTACATATTTTCCTTTTTCTGACTAGTGCTCTGTGAATCTGAGGAACAAAAGAACCCTTTAGGAAAATGATCAGAGCAGTCTGACTGGGTACCGTAACTGTCAGTCTTTATTAGTTTGGCATAGACTAATTGCAGTGTATTTCTTTTATTTCTTTTTTAATTTTTTTTGTGTTGGATTTTCTGGCAGCATGGGATGCACAAAATATCGACATCCTCTTGTTGACTGTTTATGAGCTTTGTGCTACAAGACATACAGCTTTTTGTTTTCTTGTTGAATGAATATTCCAGTTCAGGAAGGATACGGTAGTTTTGGGAAAAGAGATCTCGTTGCTCTCCAGAACACTGCTGGCTGCTGACAGCTGCAGTGAGAGCGCCTTCCCCAGAGCACTCTGGCAGACATAATCACATCCCTACAGGTGAGAGAGGTAATTCAGTCTCTATGAAGCTCTTTTCTGGCCCTAACTCCCTCTTAAACAGGGAATACATCCAGTTATTAGAGAGTATCTGAGATTAGCAAATTCATTTCACTAATTAGATCTGTTTACTTTAACAGTAGTGGGCCAAAATTGTTCTCAGGGTCCATCCAGTTGCGTTCCCTAGATTTAGATTGATGTAGTTGAGAGAAAAATTTGACCAGGTCCTTCATAAATGACCTTTTCCTCAAAGTGTTAATATAGTAGTTTTTCTATTCTGCTTGGCAGTGGATGGAGCAGTCCGAATGGGAGTCCATAAGGAAGCTTAACTGGCTGGTTCTGTGGAGGAAGCAGTTGGAAAGCAGTTGAAAAAGAAATCATTGCCGGTTGAACCCAGACTCTGTCTCCCTTTTACTGTAGTTCTGACTTCCCTCTTAAAGGTACCCTTCCAGTCCAGGACATCTTTTATAAGGTGTTGTTCACCAGGTTGAACTAACAGTTTGTAAACACAATGGAACTCTTTGGAAATGCAAGACCTAAACGTCAAGGTTTAAGCTTTATTGGTACATCTGCTGAGAAATTTAGAAATACCCAGTTTTGATTGTTTTTAAGGCTTTTAAAGCACTGATGGCATTAGGTGCCTTTCCTTTAAAGCCATGATGTGGCTGTGTAGGAATATGATGTCAGGGCTGTAAAAATAAAATAAAACAAAACTTGCTAAATACCTGCTTCACATTTGGAAGTTTATATTTTACACTGAACAGCAAACCGTCTGTTCTCTTCCCTCCGACCTTCACCTTCATTACAAGTACCCCTACCAAGAACACTAAGGTAGGCAGGAACCACCATTCCCTTTCTCCTTGTGGGAATATAGCTACCTTTTATTACTAAAACTTGTTCTTTCTTTAATGGTTTTGCAGTAAAAGTTTGGGGGGGGGGAAGAAGAAAAAGAAGAAAGTGGCATTTAAACTACTACAGAGTCATTAAATAGCCAGCCTCCCTCAAGAATCTCTATAAGTTTTCCATTAAGAAGGGTAGGATTTTCTCTCCCCTTCTCCCCCCCCCCAGTTTTATTGGAACTTCACAGTAGGACTACACAAATTTGAATTCATTTGATTGTTTTCATTTAATAAGACTCAAAGCTCTCGGCCCCATCCCTCTTCTGTGTCTTATTGAAGTGACTGATCCTCCAGAATGCTGAACATCCTCAATTCCTACTGAAGTCAGTGAAGGTTGAGGGCATGCAGCTCTTTGCAGGATCTGCTGACAAAGTCATGGGTGAATCATGTGTATTCTGTGCATTTTATATGGCCAGAAACGTGAGATCAAAACAGAGATTGAATCAAGTCAACACTAGAATCCAGGCTTTGAATACCACAAGGGCCAAGAGGATTTGCATACGTGGTTTTGATTTGGACCATTATAAAGATAGGGGATATCTAAAGAAGTAGATGCAGGTCCTGCTTCATGTTTCAAACAACCCCTTCCCAGAATAGGGTGTTTGAATTTGAGGTTCTGTTTTGAATTCATCCTTCTGCATATCGGTGGGTCTCACTAGGGTGAGCAAAGCAATTTAGAAAATTAGGACTGACTCAAACTCAGATTGAACATGAACCAACCATTCTGTTTCGAAGGTTTAAAAAGATCATTTGACTCACCTCATCCCTTCTAGTTTTCTTCCTGCCCAGCTGTGCACCACTGGGTTCTTTGCAGGGTTGGAAACAGCAGTAGTGATATACCATGAGGAAGGTGAGATAAGCCGGAATTACAGGACAGCAGACTCCCATGAGATTTCCAGATCTGTTTTGCAGCACCAGTTTCCAAACTTTTAGTTCTTATCTGATCCCAACTTTTTGTTTTTTTCCCTATCACTAATACTCAAGTTCCCCTTGTAGTCCCTAAAGTGAGACATGATCTAGGAATCCCAGGCTTTATTCTCAGTTTTCCTTAGCTTATTTTCTCAATTCTGTGGCTCATTCAAAATTTAGACTTGAAACAATCCTTTTTGGGTAGTACGAAGTCCCGATCAGAATTTTGTGACATTGGCTGTCTCTAAGCTTTATTCAATCCACATACAAATATCCATCATCCTGCATTCAGTGAAAACTCCCTTGTGCAACTATTCAAGGGAACAACAAAACTGGTTCCTTAACAGAAATAGTCTTCTAAAAAAGGTGGAGGAGAATTTTACACATTACATTTGAGGAGACTTTGTGGGAGTCTCTCAAACCATCTCTAAAACCTCTTGGTTTTTGTTAGATTCTTTTTATTAAAGATTGACCACTTCAGGAACAATATTGCTAGATCTGTTACTGATACCTTGAGTTTAATTCTCAATGGTGTGCTCTTTCTTTCTCTTACACCCCTTTTCTACCTGGTGTTGCCGGAGAGACACCTTGTTCAGCCTCCATTATAACAATTCTTTTCTGTCTTCTGCAGTGACACCCTTGTAGTTGAAGTAGGAGATGTATTTATGCCCTCCAAATGGAGGCATTAATCATCAGAGGACAAGGAAAGTCACTAGGGGCCTGGTCCAGTTTCATGGAAATGAAAAGACTCTTTCAATGCATTTTGCTGGACATTGAATCTGGTCCCAAGTCAGAGTGCTCTCAGAGAGGGGCTGGAGTAGGTGTGCCCGTATGAGAATGGAGTGGGAAGTCTCCTTTGTTAAGGTGTTCTTTGCTCCTTGGTAATCATTTTTCTTATGCTATTTAGTGGGCAGTGTGTTTAGGCTGGAACTCATTAAACTGTGGACATGAGATTAAAAAAGGAAGAGTAAAACAAATATTTTTCTATGTTTTACTGGTTAGATTATGTTGTTTAAAATAATACTTTCATCAGCTAGTCATTTTTTTTAACCAGCCTGGAAATGCCAGAGGCACAGCAAGCTTGGTAGTTCTTTTCGTAGGTGAACTTATCATGGTATGAGTGGGAATTCCCAACCTCACACAACACTAATTAAGAGTAATTCTCAGTAATGGACGTTAGCTGCAGGCTAAATAAATAGTATTCCTGAATATTTTTCTTAAATCTCACAGAAATGTGTTAATTGAAAGTCTCACATCTTCTTCTAAATTGAATCCAAGCCCATGTTCTTTGATTTATGTCTTTTCATGTCTGCTGTTAAAGCAGTGTCTGCTAATACCATGGTAGTTAAAGATCTGTTGGTATTCCAGTTCAAATTCTGGTTTGTTTGGTTTTTTGGGGGGGGAGGGGTCAGTTATTTACTGGCCCACAAACATTTGCTCTGGGCTCAAATGCTGTACGTAAATACTCATTCCATAATTAGATCTTTGTTTTACAAATTACAAAAGAAATTTCCAAGGTGACAGGCAGGGCTGTAATTATGGTGGGTGCAAGAGTGAATCTGCTTGTGCCAGGTATTAAATACTTGCATCCATTCTCACCTTTTAGAGGTCTAGATCCTGAAGTCATTACTCAGTTTTTACTCAGCCATTCTTCTGATGGATTCAATAGGAGAGTTCCTGATGAAGGGGTGAAAACTGACTAAAGACCTCTGGATTTGGCCCCAAAAGGAAGACCAGGAGAAAGAGGAAAGGGATATGAGTGGATCATCCACTGGTGTAAATCATCACAGTTCCACTGACCTCAGACTGTTGGCTTCAGTGGAGCTGCATCCCTGGATCTGATCCAAGATTCATTGTTTTACATTCCTGGCAGGTGGCTGGCATCTCCTGGCTTGAGGAGCTACTCTTGACTTGTTTTATTCCATTCCCCATGCCTCTTCTCATCCTGCTTATTTTACTCTTATGCTCATTCTCTGTCTGCTCTCCTCATTCACCTGTTAGCCTTTGTTCTGTCCCTTTTATTCCATTTCCCCTGTCCCATCTGTCCTTCTTGTGCCAATTTTTCCCCTTATCCTCCATCCATCTCCTCTTCCCTTCTTTTTATCATACACTCCTTCTTACTCTGTCTTTCTTCCTTTCAAATTTCTCTGTTTTCTGGCTCCTCCCCCTTTTCTTTTCTCTCTGCATTTCACCTGCTTTCCCATTTCCTCCTCACCTCACTCTTTCCTGAGCCTTGCTTACTAGAGCTGTTCCACTCTCTTCATTCCCCACGCCATGGCCTCCCTTCTCACACTGCCCTGTTTATTCTCCCTTTCCTTTTGTTCCCTTTTCTCCTTTTCTGTGGTCTCTTCTCTATCCCCTATGCCCTGACTCCCATGATCTTCTTGTTTTTACCCTACCAAAGGCTGTGGAAGAACTCTTATGATGCTCCAACATTGCAGGGTTCATTAAGTCGTCAGGTCTACCTATTGGTTACATGTACACACAAAACTGTGTTTGTGCCTACAAAAAGGGTGATATTTACATGTGCAGTTAGCCTCTTTGCATGCAAAATGACAATTTATGGGTGCCAATGTACAGTGGAGCCACATGTATTTTCCCGGGTACATCCTTTGTATCCACATTTGAAAATTTGGGGCCAGATTCTGGTCTCAACAGTCTGTCTTTTTTTGTGCTGCTCTGGCAGTGCAAACCCAGTAGAAAGGCTGTCTTGTTGGGAAGACAGCCAGTGCAAACTAGAGCACCCCTGAGGCTGCTCTACATTATTCTTTGGCCAAGCAACCCCTGCTTTGCTCTGGGGTTGGGTGTGGAGATGCATCAAGTAAAAGTGGCATAAACCCACCTTTGTCTAGCCTTTCATTAGTTGTGCTAAGTTGTTCAGCTCAGCTGCAGAATATTCAGTGCTTGACCCTGAAAGTTCAGGCTGAAAAACTCCCCTTTATGCCCTGACAGCATTGTGGGAGCTATAGAACAAAAAGGGCTCTCATATATAAGCCTGAGTACCCAGGCGCAGTAGGGGGGAATTAAGGATAATGTTTGAGTCTTAACTTGAAACCTCCTTGCGTTAGTGAATTTAACTACATTTTTCTGTTGTTGTTTTTGTATGTATTTTTTTTTAATTTGGTTTAATTATATTGAAATTATAGTGGGGGTTCAGTAACCAGTGGCTTGAAAATTAACTGTATTATGAAAGCTGAAATGTTGCTAGCAGCATCAGTTAATGACAAGGTCGCCACCACTGTCATATTCAAAAGAAATGTCACACTTGAATGAGGCCGAGATGGCTGCATCGTCCCAGGATTCCAGGTAGAGAAAATGAAGCCAGGGCTCTCTGGGTACTGTTTTATCCCGTGTTTGAATCTAATGCATTCTTTTTTCAGCTCATTTTAGTTCTGCTGTGTTCCCACAACATATGGAGTCCCCAGATATTCTGCTGTAACATGGAAACTTTTGGAGCTGGGAATAACAGATCATGAATAGATTGAAAAGTCCCGCTAACTGTCCCCTTGGGTGGTTGGTGAAAAGATTCCATTTTGTGTTTCTGTCTTTTACAACAATCCAATAAGCCTAGAATTATTTTTGTCTAACAGGCTATATTAGTGATTGGAATTCTAGCATGTCCTCAACCACCTACCAAACAAAGACATGACTATCCTTGCAGCCTTGGTCCAGTCACCTGGTGTGGAAAATGTTTTGTTAATTAAACAGAGAAACTTCAGAAGACCCAGTCAGAGAAAACAAACTAAAACCCTTTATGTTTGCACAGGATGTTACTTGCTAAATCATTTTTTTCAGCCCAAGCCTTCTTGTCTGGTGGGGAGATTTTGGTGTAGCAAACTAGAAGACAATGATATTGAACTTGATCCTGTCCCATTGAAATCCATGGCACTTTTGCCCTTGACTTCAGTTGGAGCAGGATCAAACCCATTATGCCTGACTGACAATCTAGTAACTCAAGGAAGTGGCTATAGAATGTTTGTTTCTATGTGTGAACTCACTATTTTAGCTGCATAAAAATGTTGCAATTACACAGTTCTAACAGTTGTTTAATGTGCTCTCATGGCCTGACAGGTTTAGAAAAATGAGAATTTCCCCATGCCCCAGCCCAAAACATGAATGAAAAAATGACCCCCAAATTTGTTTAGACTGGAGAAATTTCACGTAAATATCCTCCTTTCCCTACCCAAGAACAAATCTTTTTGTCTGAAGTCCTTGTGAATGCTGCAAGTCTGACAATCTCTGCCAAACCTGCTGTTGTCTTTGAAGCTCACAGCCTTCCGAGGATGGGGGAGAGCAATCCTGGCATGGGCTGAAGGAATTTGTAGAATGCGTGACGTTTTTCTGATTTCAGGCTTCAGGAAGGAAAGTGAGAGTCAGGGAGGGTGGGTTTACAGTGAGTGAAAATACGCATGAGGATGGGAGAGCACTAGTGGAAATTTCACTAAACTTTCTGAGATTTCTTCCACTGATTTCTATTGGTTTCTACTAGCCTCTGTCAGTTTAAGTACGAGGACTGGGGAACAGCAGCCCACTAGACCTATTGCTCTGGTCCATAACTAAGTTGGATCCAGCTGAAAATGTTCAACTGGAAATTCCACCAGTGGAGAGTGGTGACTGGGAAGAAGGCTCTGGTAGGGGCGGTGGCTTCTTTTAACATATGCAACATTCATTGAAACAGGGGAGTATTCTCTTTGTTAATTCTAAACTTTCCCTACGGTGGTGCTGATCTAGCAAACATGGGTAGGGGGATATGATAACTTTGCTTAGAATCACTTCCTTCAGAAGTACCTCTTCCTCAATGCTTATGTCCTCTGCCCGTCATGCATATTTTCTTAACACAGCAGTGTTGGGGTTTGAATGAGGAGTAATCCACACCATTTGTTCTCAATCTTTTCTATACCACAGACCTCTTTTTCATAGTGCGACCCCCTTCGCCCCTGAAACTCTGTCATTTAGCAACAAGGATAGTTACGATCTACTAACACCATTCATGATCCTACTCAGACCCCCAAGATGAGAAGTCTTCCTGTAAGTAAAGAAGCTGGACGATTTAATGTAACAGCAATTCATTCAAATGATGATCATCATAGTAATTTAAAACAATCACGTGTTTGCTAGAAAAATCACCGTATTGCAAGATATTTCAATCTTAATAGAACACTTTATTTCATTTACTATTTACATAAACTAACCTCTTTATGTCCCTATTTACTAGTGCATCTTACAGGTATGAATATTTCAGTCATGTAGACTAGAAAATACTCATTGTTTTTATTCCATTCATAATTAAACAGAGAGCAGTAAAGGACCAGTATTTATTTCAGGTTTTGGAGATCTAGCATTTACACAATTCAACAGTTGTTTTCCTCAGACAAATACATTTAAAATCTTTGCTATCTCTTTTATTGCTACTCATTTACTTCGCTGGTTTTTTAGAAGAGCTATAGCACCAGCTTTATCTAGATTTCCACTAGATTTTCCTCTTTGCAAGAAGAAGCTATTGCTATAAGCTAAGATGCATTAGAAGCTGCCCCTTGTAGGATAATAAAGTGCACCTTCAAGTAAAGAATTTGGAAGATTTGGACTCATAAATTGTTTTTATCTAAACTTGCCAGTACACACAAACTAATATTTTCTGTTTCTATTCATACAGGTATGTAGTTGTGGTTCTAGGGCTTATAAAAGAAAGAGAGTATACAGTCCACTTGCTTGATATGAAGATGGACAGTAACTGGACCAGACAAATCTAAACTTGCGTGTGTGTTAAGATATTTACTTGTCTTTGATTCTGTTTTTTCACTTGGTGGGGAGTGGGTGTTAAAATGTGGTCAAATCACAATGTGAAATGTGATTGGTGAACTTGAGCTACACTATAAATAGGACTTATTTATCTGGCAAATGCCAAGTAACTCAGAGACACCTTTTTGCATTAAATCAGCTCTCTTTGCTCGTCAACAGAAAGGGGTAACTAGAAATCATGATAAGAACCTATCTCACTTTCACCTTTTTTATGGATAGTCTCTCCATAGTTAATGAATGAGCTGAGCTTGATCAAGCTGTGTTGGAAGGTTTGGACTTCCAGTATATTTGGGTCCCAACGATTCCATGTGCTCCTGAGATTCCTGTGTTCCCCTAGTCTGCAGATACCATAGCCATATACAGCCTCCATTGAGTTCCCCTACTTTCCACAAACACTAAATTCATTGCTACTTTTAAAAAAAGTGAGGTACTTCAGCTTCTTTTCAGAATAGAAACAATAGGGCACAGTGTAGCAACTTCTAAGTCTTTTATCTTTCTACAGATTCAACCACAGTATTGATTTTTTATTGACCTAAACTGTCCTAAGCATGGCTGTGGTTTTTTCTCATATAGTCTATGGGAGAGTTAAAGCAGCTACTACTTTAATATTGATTTTTGTGAAAAAGGTGCAGGAAAGGGGGCAATTTGTGTCTGCAGTTGCTCTTCACTATAAAAGATACCATTGTTAGGAGCTTATAGCATTATATCAAGGGTCTTAATCTGTAGCAATCTTTTTTTACAACTTAGAAATAGGCTTGGGCAAATGTGTTATTGGTGTTAATGATATTTTGAAGTGAGGAAAATTTGTCAGCCTTTCTAAGTAAAATCCTCAGCTTAACCATTTGAGAGCTTGACAGGTTTGCTACATCTGTTTGCAGAAATTATGTCCTTTGTTCCTTTGGAAAAGAATGTCCATTTGAATAAACAGTGATGATAATATATGAATAAATCTTTAACAAATTGGAATTATTACCACAGGCTTAAATAAGCAAGAAGTTTTGACAAGAAAGGCATTATCATCTAATTAGAATTATTTTAAGAGAAAAAGGGGCAAGGGCCAACCACTGAGCCATCTAAAATATAGCTATGGAATGATACCAACTGCAGGATTAAGAAGAAGCCATGAGACAACAATACAGTACATTTAAAATTGCAACTGGATCCCTGGTTACATTCTATATGCCATTTTAATTGTAATGTGGAAGCTATCAATAAGGGAAATATAACGAGTGTGCTGGACTTTTCCTCAGAACAGACCTACCTAAATAGAGAATATAATTTTGTGCCAGCTATTTTACAGCATTCCTGAAGACTATTTTAATTATCAATTAGTCAATATTAATATTACATATTAGCTACATGTTGGATAAGATCTATATTTTCATTTCTAATCAGGTGTCACGATATAATTGATATGCAATTTTTTTTCTTCCTGTAGTCACTTGGTTTGCTAAAACATTTAAGAAATCTGGGAAGACACCTGCTGTCCAGGTTATTGGTATGTACCTCATATGCTCTGCTCTTAGTATGATCAGCGATGTTGGATTATAAAGAGCTGTACCCATTTCTTATCACATACAAACCAATGTAAAACTAGGTACCCTAAATAGGGTTACATGAGGGAGCAGGAGGTGAAAGCATGTATGTACATGCTATTGCTGTGAACATAAGTTTTTTTTGCATTTGATGTCTACTTTTGTTTCCCCTCCACAGGGGAAAGCTGTTAAACAGAACAGATCGCTGTCCAGTGATATTCATCGTCTACTTGAATATTTTAAGTTGTTTGGCAAATAAGTTTGACTAGTTTAAAACCTCTGTAGCTGCATTTATTTCACAGAAGAAAAGTCTTTGGATCATAATTATCAGACAGAATTGACAAAGTAGCATAAATCTTGGTCTGTGTGGATGAACTGTTAGATCTGGAAATACATTCTCCACAATTCAAGTAGCATGTGTGTGCATGCATGTGTGTGTATGTGTGTGTGAGAGAGGGAGAAAGAGAGAGATTGAAGTAGCATGTGTGCATGTATGTGATATGTGCTGTGTATAGATATTACACACCAAAATACTATGTTTAAAGAACAATAGTAAGCATGCAAAGTCAAGCATTTGAACATAGGAAATGCCAAAATGAAGGTTGCCTGGCTAACCTTAATTCCATTTCTTAATAACTACTTCTGCATGTATGTTAAGATACAGTTTATAATGACATGATCGCATATAATTATTTTTCCATAGGACCTCTGTCTCATTCAATACACCAAATGGACCTGCTCTGGTGATGAATCAGAAATTTGTGGTGAAGGAAGCTCTTGTCCGTTGGACTCCTGCCTCACAGTTATTTTTCTGTGTAGTTTCCTAGGTTTTTAAAAAAACAAACAGAAAAAATCCACCCAATAATTGTATCATGTTGTAGTATATTGATGCTCCCATTCTCCTCTATAGGTCAGGCTCTGTGGTCAGACTTCATCTCCCATGATGTGCCATGGTTTCTCCTGCTGGTGAGGGGAGGCAGTTGCATCATAAGAATCTATGGCCCTGGTGCCTCAGGGATGTTATAGTTTAGCTGTGTAGCCTGGCCCACAGAGGAGAATGGAGACCTGAGGAAACTGAACTACAACTCCCATGAGTCACTATGACGAATCTTAGTATTTTGGTTTTTGGGCATTTGATTTTTAGAAAAAAAATTTGAAATTTTCAGCAGAAAGCAGAAACTTTTCATGAAAAAATGAAAAATGTGTTCTCTTAAAATGTTAGAATTCTGTTAAAATGGTTTTGACAGAAAAATTTTGACCAGCCCTAGCATTCATTCATATCACAAGTCCCAAACCACCATCAAATCAAATGGCACCAATTTTTAGTCACAATCAACACTTCAGGCTTTGAATGAATGACCTACAGGCAGGGAAATCTATTGCTAGTTTCCAGATCTGTCCAATCCTCAATAAGATAGTGTGGTAATTAATTAGATGTTTGACTTTACTTCATAGAGCTGGGAATTCACATGTAGTTGGGGGTATATTTTCATTTTAATATCTGATTTTTGCTGTTCTCCCCAGATATGGAATGGTAATTTCATTATTACCACTTATTTTTCTAAACAAAAAAGTGATTTTTGATTACAATATTTAAGATATACAAGGACGCCAAGTGTTAAGAATGTGCAGAAAGGTGTGATGTCTACAAATAGAGCCAAGCTGTAAAACAGTTAATGATTAAAATGGCCAAGGTAAACAAGACACTGTTGAGGCTAACTTAGTCCCACCCATATCCCTCATATTGTGGGTTTATATATGTCAGCAGAGCTAAGTTAACCTTAACTGTGTCATGTTTAACTTGGCTATTTAAATGGCTAATCCTTTTTGTAACTTGGCACAGTTTGTAACTGTCACACCTTTCAATTACTGACCTTTTCTTGTCTAACATGTTTTTAAATACATTTTTGAAAATTTTTGTTCATATTCAATTTCCTTGAGTTTTTTACTTTAGCAAATATTACAAAAAGTATTTATTATGATAGAAAGCCTCATTTTTAATGATACAATTTCTTAACTTCCCATATCAATAGCTTAGACTCTGAAGAAAGACTGTGGTGGAAAAACTCATTGAAATAAAGGCACTGCCTTTTCCATAAATTTAACTGAAAGTTACTGTAGAGAAGAAAGTCAGCAATTTATGGCTGCAAACCTTTGAAATTTTGAGAAGACAATTTGCTTCGACAGCTTGAAGTTGGAGTATTGAAAATGTGCACTGGATAGCATTGGATTTTGTGACAGTTTTATACATACATGTGTCCATTACTTGTAAGTGCTATCATTTCTGGTTAATGGAAGGTTGTTACATGTATTGTAGATTTATTAGCTTTATGTCTAATGTCATCTGTATAATTTATGGAACATGGAATCTTTGTGGACCTAATCCAGTTCCCATAAAATTGAATAGAAGGACCTCCATTGACTTAATTGGATCAAACCTTAATGAAGAGAGTGGAAATTATTTTCACTATGCCGTATGTCTAATCGGGAATTATGGAGTGGTGAAAGTTAGTTCATTCTTGTAGTTAAGTTTGCAACTCAGTTTCCATAATGAACCTGATTTTAGCTCCCATGTTTTCCTCTACAGAAATGTTGTACTGAACTCTTGTACTTAGTAGGTAGGCTTTATTATCCTGTATGTGGTATGGGTTTCATGGTCTCAGAACAATTTCCACCAAAGAAGGGAACACGTTCTAAAATCCACTACAACTGGTACTAATTGGCAACTTTGCTGGCAGTCTCTGGTGAATAACTCATCATTATCCATTTGTACATCTGTTGTTTAAATCCCCAAACATCCTAGTCTTGTGTGCACAGTAAAAGCTATGTTATCATGGTGTTCATAAAAGCCATGTAACCTGTGATTCTCCATCTTTTCCTTGAGCATCATCATTGCCTTTCCTTCCCCACAACATCCAGTCTAAGATCAAAAAGTGTCATTGGCATGGAAAAACATGCCTCCACATATACAACCTCTCAGCGAGTGTATGTACCCTTGCTGGTGGTGTGCATTGGTTATTTTGCTGTTTCAGGCTAGTGGTGGTAATACACAGAATGTTGAGTCTCTGTCAGGACTATTGGCCATGGGGCATATTTTCTGTCATGTTTTTTTCTGGTTTGGACCTCAATTGTAGCCAATTTACACAGTGTGGGTTTGAACTTATTCTTTTAATTAGTGTTTTTCATCTTCTCCTCTCATCCAGGTTTTGGCAGTCTTTGGGATTTTGCCATACTTTTGCCACAACTTAATAAGACATTCTTCTTTATTTTCTGGTGGTAGATTTTGCCACTTAGTGACCTCTCCCATCTTCTGTCATTGGCTGTTGTGTTTTCTGTATAGTGGTAGGTCATTCCTTTAAGTACTGCATCATTTGCCTGATCAGTGGAATCCTCATAATTCAGATATGGGCAGTTTCTTTCACGTATCATTTTCACTTCAATTTTTCTGAAATTTCCCTTGTTCGTTCCATTTGTTCTAGTTTCTTTCGTGATCTCTTTCTAAAGCTTTTTTCCCTAGCTGTGATAGCTGCCTGAATCTTCATTGAAGACTGCACTGCACGCATAGTTTTTCTCATGCTCTGTGGTGATGTTGTAGGTATCGCCAGCATATTCAATCTATTTCTAATTTCCAACTTGTTCTCATATGGTTCTGAATATCCATCACCAATCCAGTTTCTTACATTTTGGTATAGTTCTTTCATCAGATGTAAAGCACTAATTGTTCACCAAGTCTCTTACTATTGAGATCATGATATAGAAAGCTGCAGGAACACTATCACTGTGTGAGCTGCAGGCAAATTTCCTTTTACCAACCTATTTTGCTGGCACTGTGGAAAAGGGCAGAATTCTAAGGAATATACAACAGCTACTGCTTTTCCTTTTCAATACATGTTTGATGATAAGAATGCCCAAGAAAGAAAGTTAATCATTTTTCACTAAATGAAAGTTAATCATTTATTTCTTATATTGTTTAATTATGCCAACATTTGTGAGGCAAGATGAGCTGATGGTTAACGCAGAAAACTAGGAGTCAGGACTTCCGGGTTTTATTCCCAGCCTGTCGCTGACTCATTGCGTGACTTTGTCACTTTAACATTTCTATGCTACAATTTACCTACTTGAAAGAAAATATATGAATACTTACTTCCACACAGTAGGCCTGAACTTGCACCATTAAAGTTAAAGGGAGTTTACCACTGAAGTCAACGGAAGCAGGATCTGGGCCTCTCTGAGACTTACTTAATGAAGTACTGAGAACTCCTTGATAAAAGCACAAAATATCATCATTAATAAATAGCTTCAGTGCTTTAAATAATTGCAAGATTATTCAAGATTCTTGAAATTAAAGAATGACGGAGATTTTCCTTAAGGATCTCCCCCATGGTTTTGGCTAGATTGGTTTCTAATGAGCAGATCTTTTATTTGCTGAGAAACTCTGTCTCTCTCTGGCACAATTATTCATATTCAAGTCCTAGAGCCAAATTTTGCCCTTAGATGCATATTTGTAGCTCCCATTGGCTTTGTTGAACGCTGCAGGCACTTATTCTTAACTATCGTTTGGTCCCCAGTATTGCTGTGGTCATATTTGCTTGTCCAAAATGACGGTGGATCTTCATTTAAAATCTTGTAATTTGTCATCTTTACTGAGATGCTGCTGAGTTTTTTCTTTCATTACTAGCATCTTATTGTAATATTGATTTTTTTTTTTTTTTTTTTTGTTAAATGGCACTACACTGGTAATTTTGGCGGGCAGCTTCTTGTTTTTGCTTTCTTTTGTATACTTTTGAATAACATGGAACATTCAATACACTGTATTGTAGTTGACTTCCTTGATGTGACCTATAAGTTCTGTCTGTCTAAAGTAATTTAATTGTATCTAATTTTTCTGTGCAGCTCCCAATCACCATGGTATTTAGGCTGTAAATGAAAGCCCTCTTCTGAGCCTCGTAATGATGCTAACTTCCTGTTGGAGGGAGTGACCCATTCATTGTCATTCTTTCTTTTATAAACAGTTTTTTCTACATATTTGATTTTGTTCTAAACATTAGTGACCACCCGCTGGTTCAGATCGGGAAAGAGAGTAATTGTTATACACACAAACATGTACACGCAGTCTCATGCATCTGTAGTGGAAAGTTGCTTCAGCAACTTAATTCTAGTCAAGAGACCTGGCTATGGGCCAAATCCTGGAGTCTGACTGACTTGTACGTGGCCTCTTGTGACAAATTAAAATGGCCCTTGGGCTGCATCAGTTTACACTGGCTACTAAAGGCCTAAAACCATAGCTAGGAACCCAATATATGTGTGATCTCTCCACATCCCCTCCACTA
The DNA here is from genome assembly GCA_007922155.1 of Mesoclemmys tuberculata. NCBI lineage: Eukaryota > Metazoa > Chordata > Testudines > Chelidae > Mesoclemmys > Mesoclemmys tuberculata. The sequence continues at coordinate 19,798,414 of ML675614.1, read as the reverse complement.
GCAGGTGAAGGAGACACAGGAACCTTTACACTACTTCTACGCCACCTGAGTATTCCTCTTACACTGCAGAGATCCTCCAGATATCAGGTCCACTTACTGTCTGATCATAAAACTGCCAGTGATGTAGTGAACACTCTGTCCTGACTCCCTGTATGTCTTCCTCCAGTGCTATTATTGGGCAACATTTTCAAAAGTGCCCAGATGTCTTAGGAACCTCAACCGCATTGGCTTTCCAAGGCTCTATTAATGCAGCTGCTCTGAAAGTGCGATTATGGAGAGGGACACTCTAAAAGTGGCAAACTTAGTATATTTTTCCTATTCAGATGCAGCATTTCTCCTATTTAATAGACCAGCTTCACACAATCTAGTCACTGACAGTCAGTCTTAAACCTTTGTGCTCCATCACCTTACCCCTTGCTTGAGGAATGAGCACCAGCTGATGTGAAGTCCTACTGGGGAAATCAGAGCACTTATTTAGTCACCGGAATAAGGATTTCAGAGTCTAAGTTTAGGCACACTTTGTTGTGGATCTTGGCTGTAAACTATAAGATGCTTATCTGCGCTGATGTGAGCCTCTGCAGTTATCCTGTGAACCAATTTTTCAGTGTCCCCCAACTCATTAGCGCTCTGAAAAAGTTGCCATTTTCATAGGGAAAAAGTCCACCTGGGAAAAAAATCATCTTCCATATTTGTAGAAAACAATTGAGGTAAAACACCAAAATACTTGTTTGCTTGGCACATAACTGATAAAAATCACAATTCTATTGGCTGCTTTTGTTGCATCTGCATTATCACTTAGCTCAGTGCTACTTGTAAAGACAGACAAAAAATAATGTCCATGCTCCTGCCTGAGAAGGCACATCATTGACTTAGCAGGAGAGCCACTGTCTCTGCTGTAGTGCCTCATGGCCATTGGAACAGGACAGGACTTTTAAAAAGCCTAGCAGTGTCCCTCCATAATCACCCACCAGGAACACTACTTCTTTCCCATCCCCCTCTCCCACCCATCTCATTTCAGAGACGAGGCCATTGCCTCCACAACAACCATACCAAGCTGTGACAGACATTGCTGTGTGCAGGATGGCTTGCATGGGACCATCCGACCCTGGATTCCATGCTCTTCTCTTTGTGCACAAAACAGCATGAGAAAGGGATTCACAAACTATGAATTTGTTGTCAATTTTCTTAGGCTTAAGGCAGGCAGTAATTTCAGTTTTCACTGCCATCCGATAATAATAGTAATTAATTAGTAAGTCACACTGTTGGGATCTAGAGGTGAACTAACATGGAAAATGTGAATTAAAAAAAAGGCCACTAATATTTGAGTTTCCTGTCACCATCGAGGGTATATGTCGGTTTGTCTCTCCAGAATGAATTGCTGCTCTTAACAGCAACTTATATTGCCCATGGTACTGTCTGTGAAATATTTACTGCAAAGAGAGGTGCTGCATCAAAATTAGTCATAGAGGGACCAAGAAATGAAGGAAAAAGCTACCAAGAGCTGTGCTTGTTCTAAATTTAATGACCTCTGTGCTCCTCAGATCGCCCTTCACACAAATTTCCCATAATGCTTACTGTTAATATTTGCCATCAGTGGTAGAAATATTTGAACTCTCTCTCATAGGGAAGTGTTGACTAAATCAAATCTGCATTCATGTTATTCCTTCCCTCTCCGATGCTGACACCTATGATTGGACTGGCTTTTTCCCCATCATTTTACATCATCACTTATGAGGCAATATCGGACATAGTCGTAGGAAGCAGCAGGACATGCACAGCCCTTTCAATTCAAGGTCATGCCAGAGAAAGATTAAAGATAGTATTCTTGGCTGGAGCATTCAAAGACACCTAATGGAGTTAGGCACCCAATTCCCAGTGAAATTCAGTGAGTTAGGCACCCAGCTCTTGTACGCACCTTTGAAAACCTCAGCCCTTGGGTACCAAGCCCTGTGATTGGAAGGATCCTTGACCCGAAAGCAAATCAGCAAACAGCATTTCTTTCAACCTATCCCATTTGAAATGTGGGATGCAATGATTCAGTCATGTAAACGGGTCTTCCTACAACCTCTGTTTTATGACTTTTTATTTCTTATTTTAATAATTTCACTCACAATAAGAGTGAGTGGACATCAAATTTACATGCAAAGAGGAAACTTTGGGACTAAAATGAGGAACATTTGCAAACAACAGGCACGGCACTGCGTATAGCTAAGTACTGTCAGCCAGCCCCCTACAGCCAGCACAGGATCCAGGGAGGATACAGATGCACCTTGGATCAGTGCAGGCCCCTCGGCCACACAGGTGATGTCATGATATGATCCTAGGGGAGAAGAGGGCAAGCAGTGGATGAAGAGTTTCATTTTGACTTGCTCAATGTGCATAGCCCACATTCCTGGCTCTTCAGAGGCAGAATTATTTTGTGATGCTAGGGTGAAACAAGGTCCAGTATAGCTTTAGATCATGCTTTTTAAGAAGAAGGTGGCATAAGAATATGGGAGCCCTGCAGAACCAGACTTACCCATGGGCAGGACAAGAATTTGATGGGAAGAAAAAGAGAATTAGCTAAGGCAGGTAGGGAAATGCAATATCTGGCCATATATATTACTGATAGACTTCAATGAATAGCTTTGCTTAACAGTGTATACTTTCCTTAGTACGAATTAATTATTTATACTTTTAATTCCAGAGCATCTGTATTATATGTCTAAGAACTACTGGTAACAACAAAGCTGGATTCACACTGACTTCAAAACAGCACCCTCAAATGCATACAGGCTATGATGTAGCTTAATTTGGGCTTAAATTCTGTGGGACAGAAGACTGGAACAAAGGTCAGCCAGATCAGAGCTTTGAGTCATAGATCATGCCTTAAATAGCTCTAATTTTAAAATAGTGGAAGAGTCTAATAAGCTATCTGTTTCAAGTGCAAACTCTCTCCCCTCTCTGATCGTTGCAATTGGACCTCCCAAGTTCTTAAAAAAGGCTTGCAAAGGAAAATCCTTAGGAAGTCCCATAAATGTAATTATCTAGCACTGAGCACATCAATGACAACATGCATTCTTAAAAAGGCCCCACCAGGAACACACATGCTTTCATTCAAAAAAGTTGCATATTTTACTTTTTGTAGGCACCCATCAAATGGTTTTAATGCTAGAAAAATACTTTCTTCCATTCAGATATATTCATGGGATCACACAGATTTAGAAAGACTGGATTTAAATGAAATTAGTGCTGGCTGGATTTCAGAAAAATCAATTATCGTGTCATAAGAAACTAGTGGTTTGATTTTCAAGGTGAATATTATCTAAAACTGAAATGCTGGTTAAGTCAATATTTTCTACCACACTGATAGTTTGTTCTGTTTTCTTTAGAGAGAACTGCCTTCCAGGCCTGGCTTTTGTTCCACTGCTCTGGATTCTGTCCTTAGTGAAATCTTAAAATAACGAGGAATAAACTTTATTATAAACATTATTAAAAACAGTTTCTTAAACTGCAGTGCTATGCAGCTACTTTATAGTAGGTTACATGGTATAAATAATTTTCAATAATAAAATACATAGAAATATTAAACTGATGTGGGATGTACATATTCTGAACTAAAATAGGGAACTACTGAGAACTTTGCCCACATGACCTTGTAGCCATGACCTTTCCTTTTCTGTGATTCCCCCCCTGTTTATTTTTAGTGAGTTATTGTCTAGGAAGCAACATAGCCTGGGACATTGTGTCCACCACAGGTAAAAAAACAACAACATGGCAATATGAGAATGGTATTGGGAGTGAAGATTTTACTGAGAAGTGGGTAATTAGAAATAAATAAATAAAATAAAACACATGAACAGTTACACCAAAGAGAGACTAGTGACCTTGTGATGTAACAGCACTACTTTCCTGTGTTGCTGCAGGGTAGCTGGTGTGCTGCACTGAACAGGCATCTGTTTTGATACCATAAAAAAACCTCAGACATAAAAATCCACCAAGAACTTATCTACCTTAATGTATCAACTCCTCAGAAAATACCTTTCCAATCAAATCCTCTCCTCCTTATAATTATCTATTCAACTGATGCAAGAGTTGAGGGTGATTTGTGACTTTTTGGAAACACAACTATAATGGTCCAAAAAGTTGTTCATTTTCTCTCAGACAATCCAAAACTAAAGCAGTGAAATTAGCTCATTAGCGGCTCAAATACCTGTTCTCCAGCTTTGTCGTCTGTTTCTCGCCTACAGTTGGATCATGCAGCGCTTATACACATTAATGAATGCTTACTCATGCAAGTAATCCCACTGAAGCCAAATAACTCCTGTGCCAGTTGCACTACCACTTTGTACGAGCATTGAACCATCAGGGTCATCTTCTCTAACAGAGACACACTTAGCAAGGAGTTTCTTACACACGTTAAGGTAAAGACAACTGGCCTGTTCTTTCTAGCACTTGGAGTGATTTGATCTCTGACAGCTTTAGGGACTGAAGGCAGTGGGCCGGATTCTGCTTTCACTTATAATGATGTCATCCCATTGAACACTCTAGATGTACACCGCTGTAGCATATAGCATGCGGATTGTGGCCCAGGAGGTACAATTTTGGGGCTCACTCTTTGGGTGTAAGGGCCACTGGAATTTCAGTCAAGTTGAAAAGTGAGCCAGAGGGTTAAAAAGCAGTGAGACGGCTAGCTTTGAAATGTCTCCCAGGAGGCCCTGCTAGGCATCTGGCCCCAATCCAGCACTTAAGCACTTCAGTTGAAGGTAATGGGACCACTCACGGGCTTAAGTGTTACTGGATCACGACCAGAGCGCTCAGCACCTTATAGGATCAAGCCCCTAGAAGAGCTAGATTGTAGCTTTTCAGCCACCACCTCCTGCAAGGGGAATACTGGAGAGATGGCAACTCCAGCAGACACATGCTCTCCAAGACTGCTTCATGGGCAATGGATGGGGTGAGCAGTCTGCTTCATCTCCTAGGCTGCAGGTAGGGTCTAGACCAAGTGGCCACCCTAGCCCTGTTTTGCTGGTGGGGGAGGGGTAGAGCAGGAGTGAGCAGTCTCTATTCTGCTGTCCAGATCACAGGCTGCTATTGCAGTCATGCAAAGAGGTGCAGGCTGCTCGTGTGCTCCTCCATACCAGCACGCCTGAGCAAAGGCCTCTGACAATCTGGCCCATAAAGTATTGAAAAGGCAATGTCAATGACTCATTTTATAACCAAGTTATCATTTATCCTACTAGCAAAATCTGTTCAACCCTGGTTATATAGGTTATACAGTAATAAAAGTTCAAGTATCCATAAAATTGCCATTGAACTGTAAATTAATGTGAGGTAAAGCTGTTGCCCAAGGGAATGACCAAGCTTCAGAAAGGTGTGTCCTAAATTAATTAATACTGAGTTCATTACTGACTGAGAAAAGAATGAATCTGTCACAGCCTTTGATTGTTGAGTGCTGAGGTTTGCTTCAAAGAGTCATTGCCCCTTACATTTGCATGATGTCACCATTTTGCTTTAAACAAAGCTCTGTTAAATAATAATAGCGAAAAGGGTAACATTCATGACTGAAATGTTGTTGTTTTTAGTTACTGTTGTGTCCCTCTATACTTGCAAAGAAAAATCATTTATCTGACATTCCTGTGACTCACCATCTTCAGGGATTGTTCAGTCACTCACGTAACCCCTTCTATGTGCAGTTCTTGTTCTCCAGCCTCTGCAAGTCACAGGCTGCCTTCCCCTCTGTTACTTCCCCTTTGAAAGCTTCGTTTGCTATTTAGTGTACAGTTGTAAACCCCTTTGTGATACTGCGGACTAAGGACATTGCATACAAATGCAATGATTGTGCTATTTTCCATAGGAAGCTACTACTTTTCAAATGCAGTGGGAATATAAACTTAAATATGTTTAGCCTTTTGAGGTGTCCGTAGGTGCATGTTGCAGCATAGTCTTCAAAAATTACCTTCTGTATCTGTGCATGAATGTACAGTGCATTATTTCACCAGGCAGTGCCCTGATCCATCACCCATTGAAGTCACTTGGATTTTTTTTTTTATTATCTTCATTGGTCATTGTATCAGGCATGCATAGTAGTGGCTGTGTGCCAAGGTATCAGAGCACGGGGCTGAATCTGCAGATAATACCAATTATATTTTCAGTGTCTAGCACAATGGGGTCCTGGGCCAGGACTGGGGTTTTTAGATGCTATGATAATACAAATATATAATAATAGTTAATGCTTGTTTCTAAGCACACAGAAAATATGCTGTGACTGAAATGACAGTCCTTCCGCCCCCTGAGTATAAGAACTCATGGAGAGACTCTTGTGATAAAACAATACACTCAAAGAATGCTTTTTTTATGTTTAGTCTAACCTTGTCTTATTAAATACAATAAAAGTTTTAATTTTAATGCTAATTTTCTTAGCACTGATTTTTAATAGATATGGGCCCAAACCAAATACTCAGATCCACACAGCTCTGGTTTTTGAAGAAATTTGGATCTAGTTCCATATCTAAACACTGTACCTGGTCCCTCTGTGTATAGTAGACTGAACTAAGAATCCCAGATCTAAATACACAAAAACCTTGGACAGTTTAGATTTGGATCTAAAATATGGCGCTTAAGCCAATCTCCACATTTTAATGTGAACCTCACATTTCTTTTATCATACAATCTACTCGAGAGATTCGGTACAAGTTCACGCTTAAAACTATTCCGTATTTATGCTCAAATTATTTTTCTTAACTGAAATTTTTCCTGAGAGAGGGCAATGGAAAGGTATTCTGCACATTGCGGCACTAGCTTACCTGGTCTGTTGCGTAGTGTTCATTATATCTGCATTATAAATCTAAACAAAAACAGCAAGGGAGAATCTATGATCTGCAGGGCCAAGGAGAAGGAGGGAAATAGGTTACTGGCGCAGTGTACTGTTTGAGTGGGTGATAACTAGCTGTGAGATCAGTTAGACTGTGGAACAGGCTTCTTAGGAAATGGTGGCAACTTCATTTCCTGGATCGCTTAAAACTGGAAAATGCACTCAAAAGCATTATGGACCAGATCCTTCCATTGGTTTGGCTGCTTTGTGCCACTCCAGCAGTGTAAAACAGGCTTAACGGGCCCCTTGAGGATTCCACCAGCATGTCTGGAAAAAAAGGAGGCCTGACCATGGCATCTGTATGCCTCACTGATCCCACAGCTGTGGAATGACCACTGGGGAGTCAGAGGCTACTGGCTTAAGTTACAGCATGTCAGTTTATGCACTAGTTTGTGCCAGGGGGTCCGTGCTGGAGCAGATGGGCACAATGCAGTTCTGTGGGAAGAGGTGGATTTTGCAATCAGTTCTGCAACCAAGGAATGGCAGAATATGGAGGTCCCAGATCAGGAATGTGAGCATAATGTGTACATGTTCGGCAAAAGTGATCTAGTCTGACACCCGCAGTGCTCACGCTGTCTGCTCTTGCTGCATTACTTCGGTGTCTGTATACAGTTGCATACCTGTCATATAAACCACCATTCCATATTACCAGAAGATTGAAAAAAGATATTTCCTAGTTCTCTTGCCAGCATGCCTCCGAGATTTGTATTGAATAGCTGACTGTTGCCTGATCACAGCAACAACTTTTCCACGAAGTTTCTATCACTTGTCACTGATGTCTGTCTGTCTGTCTGTGCTGAACAGACACAATGGAAACCAGCACTTGCTGTCAATTACTAACAAAAACTGCCACCATTGTTATTCTGTACTGATGATCCAGTGCTGATAGTGTTCTTGGCATTGCATAAGGGCTGATGCAGCCAGAGTGGAACAACTAGGGTTTCTACGGCACCATTCATGGCAGGAGGCTCTAAAATAGTTAAAATGTTTCAAACTCATTTTTTCATCTTTTCTAAATCCATACAAAATTTGTTTTCAGGTCTTTCCTCTCCCTTTCCCACCTGCCTATGCATCTTTCTCCTCATCTCTTTTCAACCAATCTCCTATTTTATTCTCATTCTTCCTTTCTCCCATCTCTCCCTCCTTTCGTTCTACCCTTGTTTCATTCATCTTTTCTCTTCACTTTCTTTCTAATTCCTGTATTCTTTTTTCATCCTCCTTACAGCTTGCTTCTATTGGCTTTCCCAGCCCTTACCTTATTTCTCCTGTCTTTGCAATCCTAACCCACAGTTGAAAAACCTCCTTGTTTCAGACATTATATGCAGTTCTATGCACTGACAAAATATAGAAGCGGCTTCAGGAAATGGCTTATTGTAGACCTGGATAAATATCACAACAATGTTAACTGCATTCCTCCCATCAATAATGTTACCCCTTTATTTTGTCATGAGTCATTAGCCAAAAAATGTGGACTCTTGCAGGTTGTTCCAGTTAGGAGGAGAAACTGATGATGATGTCAGGTATTTTTTTCATCTGATCCTGTTTGTTTACACAGATGTACGTAAAATCCTATTTCCCTGAACACAGGAGGAGCCAAACAACACGAGATAATTTCTTTGCTGATAGCCTCAATCATCTTTGAGCCAGCAGAAAACCTTGCTTCTCCAGTCTGAGTATGTAGCTTCTCTCGTTTCACTGTGCTTCTTCCCCCACCTCATCAACCCCCCCACCTGCGCGCACACACACACACACACTTACTAAAAACTATTCCCAGATGACCCCTCTGCCCACATAGTTCTAATTCCTGGGCAAACACAGCCTTTGGTTTAGGTGGCAGCTGCCATAAAGGAGCTTACTAATTTCTTACAGCTATTTTCAATGAAAGATGTTGGTTACATCCCCAGGTGTACATTGCAGGTTCAATGATGTTTCACCCAACCCATAATAATAAAGGGAAATACATGGATGATGCTGTGAATAATTACCCTCAAATTTACTTGAAATTAGAACCCAATAACATAAGAATGGCCATTCTGGGTCAGACCAATGATCCATCTAGCACAGTATCCTGTCTCTGACAGTGTCTGATGCCAGATGCTCGAGAGAGAATGAACAGAACAGGGCAGTTGGAATGATCTACCCTGTCTACACCTCCCTGCGTCTGGCAGTCAGAGGTTTAAGGTTTCCCGAGCATGGGGTTTCATCCCTGACCATCTTGGCCATTGAGAAATCTATCTTCCATGAATTTATCTAGTTCATATTTGAACCAAGGTATACTTTTGGCCATCACAACATTTCCCGGCAATGTGCTGTGTAAAAAAGTACTTCATCTGGTTTGTGTTAAACCTGACATCTATTAATTTAATCAGGTAACCTCTTGTTTTTTGTATTGTGTGAAAAAGTAAATAAACACTTTTCCCCAGACCTTTCATCATTTTATAGACCTCTACCATATCCCCCTAGTCATCTCTTTCTCTACATTGAACAGCCTGAATCCTTTTACTGTCTCCAGGTCTATTATATTCTTTTTGAGATGGAGCAATCAGAACTGAACTCAGAATTCAAGGTGCGGATGCATGATGGATTTATATAGTGGTATTATGATGTTTTCTATCCTAATATTCTGTTAGCCTTTTTGACCACTGGTGTGTACTGAACTGAAGTTTCAGAGAACTATCCACAGTGACTCCCCAAGCGTTCTTTGTTGAATGATCACAGTTAATTTAGAGCCCATCATTGTATATGTGTAGTTGGGATGTGTTTTTCCAATGTGCATTACTTTGCACTTATCAATGTTGAATTTTATCTGCCGTTTTGTTGGCCAGTCACACAAAATTGTGAGATCACCCTATAACTCTTTATGGCCAGTTTTGGACTTAAATAGCTTGACTAATTTTGTATCGTCTGCAACCTCTGCTACTTCACTGTTCACTCCCTTTACTAGATCATGAATGAATACTGCACAGGTCCCACTACAGATCCTTGGGGGACACAGCTGTTTACCATTCTCCATTGTGAGGAATGACCATTTATTTCTATATACCCTTTGTTTCCTATCTTTTAAGTAGATCCATAAAGGCTCTTCTCTGTTATCCCATGACTATTTTGTTTCCTTAGGTGCCTTTGGTGTGGGACATTGTCAAAGGCTTTCTGAAAATCCAAGTGCACTATATTGGCTCATCCTTATCCACATGTTTGTTGACCCCCTCAAAGAATTCTAGTAGTTTGGTGAGGCATGATTTTTCTTTACAAAAGCCATGTTGACTCTTCCTCAACAAATTCTGTTTAATCTATGTGTCTGATAATTCTGTTCTTTACTCTAGTTTCAACCAATATGCCTGGTACTGAAGTCAGGCTCCCACCCCTTTAATTGCCAGGATTGCCTCTGGAGCCCTTTTTAAAAATCAGCATCATATTAACTATCTTCTAGTTATCTATTACAGACTCTAGTTTTAGCAATAGGTTACATACTACAGTTAGTACTTCTGCAATTTCATATTTGAGTTCCTTCAGGATTTTTGGGTGAATATCATCTGGTCCTCATGACTAATTACTGATTAATTTATCAGCTTGTTCTAAAATCTTTCTATTGACCCATCAATGCAAAAGAACACTTCAGAATGTAGAACAGTACGTCAGAAGGATGCATGAGTATGCATATACTGTATACATGCTTTTGTAATGTACATGCACATAGGTTGGGGTTCATCCTTCTGAATCTAACTATCGTCTTAAATGACATATGCTTTTTCTCCCTTTTCGATGCAATTGCATCATCTGACTTTATGTAAGAAAACTCCATTGGCTGTTCCTAAAGACACAATTACCACTATCTCTCAAATACTGTGCACTTTACACAAGGAGGGGAAGTAATTAGCCATGCTCCACAATATGCTCCTGTGGAAATTCTTGAAATATCCTTTATACCATGTCATCCAGACCTGTCTCAAGCCCGTCTGACTCAGGCTCTGAACTGGCAGTGACAAGGTGAGCTACTTTTGTGTCCTAGTCCAAACTATCTGGTGAGAAACTGGGACTGTTGAGAAAAACTCTTTTCTGCTTCTGATATTTGCTTTCAGGCTCGCACACGGTCAGATTCCTCCCTCATGTCTGTATATCTCCGCCAATAGGAGAAATGCATCTTTGGAATGCAAATAATGGATTGTGCAAGGATGTGTTGCAGTACCACAATCAGTTGTGCAATGAACTTGTATTTAAGGTGAAAAGCAATGCCAGCATCACTTGCAATGTGCTGGAGGTGCGTGCAGCTTCTAAACTATAGTCCGACAGTAGACTGGGAATTCAGTTTTGTCAGGACACATAATTGTTGTAGGTCAACCTAAAATAGAAATTGGAAACCTCAAGCAAGAGAGAACTGTAGTGTGAGGTTCAAATTGCTGGAGGCAGCCATGAAATAGAAATACACAATGGGCAGTTTGTCCACTGAAAGCTTACGGAAATTGAGCATCTAATTCCCGTTAGTGCCTTGGAAAATCTCCCCCTACAATTTTTGAGTTATTACGTGCATGGTCCTAGTTTGTCAGGTGCAGGGTGCCCACATCTTTAAATCTCTAGAGTGCACACACAAATCCCACTTCCTTATTCAACCTTTCAACTCTCCCATGCACACAATTTAATTTCTTTGCAGTGTCAAAAACTTTCTGCTGTAGCTGAAATATGTCAGGGATGTTTTTGTCAAACCAGAGACCAGGTTCTGCAACTCCCACTATGCCCTTCTCGGGTGATCAGATCAAAATGTTAGTGGAGTCACATAAGAGCTTATTAGCAGCTGTTGCAGACACTTTCTCTGTGCTCTAAAAACAACAACGAGAACAACAATTCAGCTGGGAAGAGCATATGCAATAGCCTCTTAATCACTGCTTCAACTCACCATGCCATGATGTGTAAGCTTTATCATCAATGAGGCTACAGATAAAAACCAGGGAACTTCTTAAATATTTCAGACCTCTCTATCTTGTGGAACAAATGTACTCAACCACAGAATTTCCTGGATCAAAAGTGTCTCACTTTCAGGCAATGAAGGAGATGCACAGAAAATACCATTTTTCTCTCTTTGCTTTCCCCCAGCCCTCAGCCCAAACTTAATGATAAAATTCTGTAATCTGACAACCCACTGCAACTTGATAGCTGAATATGTACATGCTCAAATGATGCTTTTTCTACGCAACTATGCAATTGTAAATCTCATTGACATGAGCCATTTCAATGCTAGTTAGGCACTGCCTTCTTTCTGTTCCTATCTGCCTTGCCCAGCTTTGCTGTCCTTCTTTATCTGCTCCAATTTTGAAGCCAACACCAGTGGCCACACATAGGGGTACCTAGGCAGCTGTGGGATGCAAATGCCAAGCTTTAGGTTCTGTTTATTCAGCAGTGGCATCAAAGCGTGTAGCTGGTCACTGGACTGATTATCTGCCTACAAGCCTGGTGTAGGATAAGTCTGTTGTTCAGCTGCCTTGTTCCTCTGGTCTCCAGTTTCTTGCAGTCAAAGTAATGAATTTGTTTCCTTTCATAATAAGTCACACAATAAAGACATCACTACATTTTTCATAACACCCACAGGCAGGCCTCTTGGTTCATGTTCCTTTGCTCTGGAATTATACACTATCTGAAAGCCAAGTTGCCAATTGACTCAGAATGTCTAGTTTTCCAATCTTTCTGCCTATAGCCCGCAATTGTACTACAATTGGTAAAAGGTAAAATTGGCCAGCACGTAGCTCAGAGGAGGTTTCTTTAGGGACTACAGCCCCAGCTCTCTTTCATTTTCAGCCTTACAGACATTGGACTACATGAGAACCTCACACCCCACTACTGACACCCAATTTCTGCAGCTATAAAAATTGCAAGTATTTAGCTTTACCATCACCCACAACCAGGAGGCTAATTTATTAAAACGAAGCCATGGCAATAACAGTTGGAACCACCATAGCGCTTTGAATCTTCAAACCACTTGGCAAACCCCAGCTAAGTAAGGCCAAATCTAAACTAGAAACTTTTGCCCATAGAAAAGTCACCTAGGGATGTGATTTTTCATGATATTTCTATACGAAAAGAAGTTAAAAAGTAGATGCAGTTATACCAAAAAAGTGCTTTAGCCATATAGCTTATTTTATTGTGACAACTGGCATAAGCCGTACCTGCAAAAGCAGTGTTTTGCTGGTATAAGCTGTGTCTACACTAGAAGGGTTTGCTGTGTAGGTATATTGCTATAGCTAGACTAGCAAACCTTTTCTGATGTAGACGACAGCTAACGCTCTCAGCACTACTTTCAGATAGATTAAATGACTTGCACACAGTGAGTTCACGTTAGCAGTGGGGTTGGAATTCTGGAGTCAATAGCTCTTTGTCTGTGTTCAAACCAGTCCATTTCATTTTGTCCTGGATGAGGTGTAAAGTTCACCACTTTGTCATATGAGACTATGTCCAGTAGTAACATTTTGCAAAAGTACTCCATTTACACAAGGCATTTCTTTGAATATTCAACAGTCCATCACAAATTCTGTCATGTTTCTGTGACTGAGGGGCATGTGCAATTACGAAAAGTGGTTGATTTGAATGTTATATCCCTCTTGTGGACTTATGTTTGGACCTTATCGGGAAAGACAGGGAAGGGATTTTGTTTCTTTTTGTTTGATCATTTCTCAACACAGAACTTTGTTTGACTCAAACCACAACGATACAAGCATTCAAACACCACCTTCAGATGTAATATTGATTTATAAAACAGCAGTGTGCAGCTGCTAAGCTTCACGGTTGCATACAGAACATCTTCAATTCCCAACAAATTACTGGCATTTCTACCTATTTACAAATTAGTACTTCCTCTGAACCTTGTGTAGTTCTTATTATTCCAGTGTGCTTTCTTCAGTCTCTGCTTGGAATTTGTGTGTGTTATGAGTGTGGGGGGAGAGTGGGGGCGGGAACAACTCTAGAGCTTTAGTTAAATTGGAGTTAAATAAAAAAAAATCTAGATCAACTTTTATCCTTAGGCAAGTTATGCACTGAGTGAAATTAAACCACTATATGTACTTGTAGATTGAGGAATCAGAGGTGGCGGATGGTTCAGAAACACTAAGATCAAAGTTTCTCTTCTTTGAAAAAAATCCCTTTAAAGCCCCTGTGCCACCTATTCTGCTTGTTAATGTTTTGACTGGAAGTGTCTGGCAGTGTCATCATCAGCAGAATATTTTTAAAGGCTTTTTTTTTTTTTTTTGCACTGACTCTAATAGCAAAGCAATGGATCCTTAGCAGCCTCTGTTATATGTCTCTTAAGGGAATATTTTTGTTAATTGCAAATATTTGATTGACAAATATGGGATGCAATTAGTAGGCAGGCACAGTAGGAATGTGCAGTGAACTGGATCTCTGAACCAACAGATCTCAACTCTCTCAGCTTGATCTGAAATAGACTAGAGCATTTAAACCATATGTTTCCCTCAAACTTTTTCTTTCCTCTGAAAATTCCTTATATCCCTAAACTGGCCTTCTTTCACTCTCTTTACCAAAGGAGCTAATTCATCTACTATGATCACCTCGAATAAAGAGAGAAAATTCCTCACAAGCTTCAGACTTACACTGCATTTTGACTACGGCAGTAAAAATTAATGTGGACAAGACTACACATGCCAGTTGTGCTTACAAAAGCCCTAGGTGAAAGAAAACAATCTAATTTAACTTCAGACATTTTGAGTTTAATGGTCTATTTAAACAACCTGGTATCATCTGACTTGATTTATTTATCAGATTTATCAGTTCTGTTTCTTTTTATTTACAAAGAGTACTGTCTTTCTAGGGAGGCAGTAATTAAAACTTACCTAACTTGTCCTAAAATTCTGCGGCATGAGAAGGAATTCAGAGGATCTGTCTGTTTTTAATTCTCTTATTTTTAAAACCAGGGCTCTTAAATCCACTGGGGGAATATTATTATTATTTTAAATGTGCATTGTTTGTGGTGGGGTTGAAGTGTTGATGAAAATACTTTATAAACCATTCTGATAATGTAGCATGTATTTTCTGGAAGTGAGGGATTCATCCCTCACTTTCTATTACAAGGGTCGTTTGTATGAAATTCGGCATTGTGTTGCTTAGGAATTCATCTGCTCTTCAGGCTGCTCTTTCTCCAGTTGAGTTCATAATTTTCTTTTTGTGACATCACAATCATCTCCGCAACAGCTAATTGTGACATCAGCAGCAGCAGAATGTTGCTTCTCTTGAGGACTAAGCAGCAGGAGCTATTAAGCATGGGTCAGGGTGGCAGGATCTCTGTGCCTGTATCATACATCATAGAATAGTTTTGAGAACATGAACATATGAAAATATTTTAATGTTATTGCCATTCAGTATTTTACATATCTTATGTACCAATCTTATCATACTCATGCAAAGCTAAAATCCCATTGACACCAGGGACTACTCATGTGAGTAAAGAGAGTTTACATGTACCTGAAGCCTTGGACTCTGCTAGAACACACCACTTGTTAATAAAGACACTTGAAGATTCTAATGAAGCTTTTCTTATTTCAGAAAGGCCTTATCCTGAAACATTTACTCATGTTGGGATCTACTCGTGTGATAAAGGATGGCTCATATAAGTGTTGCAGGGGCCAGCCTTCAATTTTCAAATTCTAATAATGATATATCTTAACTGGACACTTCACTAATGCAAAGAGAACTGGGTCTTTAATATCTGCATGATAACATTAATATATAAACTACATTTCCTACAACTGCCCTGTAGAATTTCATCCTGAGAAAAAGCAGCTGTTTGCTCAATAAATTTTGAATGTATTGGTTTATATTTTCTCATTCTTATTTTCGTCTCACAATTCAGTTACCAAAAAGAGATTGTTCTAAAAATGTAATCATAAACCTGGCATGATTCTATAATACTGTCTGCCATTTCTTAATTTACATCCCTGTTGTATGCACTAATGTTTAAAATCTGTCAGTCTAGTTTAAATTCTCTTTCCAGTAAACTTTGTTGAATAATTAGATAAATATACTTAATGAGAGTTTATTATGGGACTAAACTCACCTTGACAGTACTGTGTGATGAACTATTATGTCAGAGATATTTTAAAAGCCTATCCAGGAGCTTGCTTGTGCATGTTCAGGTTGGTCTTAATGAAGACCAGCGTTTTTCACTCCAAACCTTTTCCTTTATGCTGAAGTAGTGATCCTCTCTCTCTGCTAAGTGTTTGGCAAAAATGTCCACAGTTAGACAGGTTGGGCACAGTGTAAACAGACAACTGGTGAAATTATTCCAAGCCACTATGGTGACTTTTGTCTCAAGCTTTCAGTTCCCAACCAGTGATCAGTGCCACACAGTATAAACTGGGTTTTTGTGTCATGCTGCTACAATTTTAACTTCCTTTTATTTTAATGATTTAAATTGTCCAAAATCAACCTGAATTTCAGGTTATCATTCCAGTGATCTTGTAGTATTGTGTAATAAATCACAAGAGCTAATGTTATGAATTCAAGTGATAACTGGTGTTGACATTAACTGTTGCAATTACATAGTGTACATATGGACTTCTCTATATACATATATATTTATGTATGCAAGCGCATAGCATGCCCATCTATACATTTACACATTATAGAAATATGCACACATATGCCTATGCAGTTTGAATTGAATATGACTGAGAGATTGGAAACATGCTAACTCTTATGAAAAAGTCCTTTAGAATTGAATAAAAAAACATAACCTCTCTATAGGCTATTTGAACCATTCTGTAGAATTTAACAGCGAATTATAGCCAGGCTATAGTGTTCTAGAGGATCGTGTTTCAAAACACTTTTACAAAGATATAATTGTAGGCTTTCAGAGTGATTGCTATGGAACCCTAATACATTTCTGTGGAACCCTATTGATTACATCCCTGTTCCATTCTATAGGATTTTCCATTTTCTATTTGAAAACGCCAAGTGGAACTTTATGGTTTGTTTGCTTTTTAAATAAAATCGGCATACATTTTCTAAGTAATCTGCGTGGAATTATGCACAGACATTGTTAGAACAATAGTAAAACTAAATGACATTCCCCCTGCCCCTCCAGTAACTACTTAGACACCACAGTGTGCTTCTGGACAGAACACGGTGGAATAAAAAACCTTTGCAGATTGATGCAGCAAACCGTAGTAATGTGATCGCTCTTTGATGTGCTGAAAGAGAGACGTCAGGCTCTGGGCTCAGTGATGCCTTGGAGGTCCTGGCCCATGCTTGGGGCAATGCCAAACTGCACCATCCCCAGAGGAGCTCCAAGAAACAGCCTCCCTCAGGAACAATGCCTCCCAGAACTCTGAGAAGTTATGTACCCACTAGAGCGCCCATTTATGTGGTAAAGCGTACTACCCCTCCATCCTGGTGCTGGGCTTTGTGAAAGTGGAGCTATGGCCCTGCTTCTTGGCTTTGCTCCATTTGGGGTCATGCGGACCCTTCAGGCACTAACGGAGACAAAGAAAACCCCTCACCCCTGAGCACAGGAAGCAGAAATTATACCGGCAGTGCAAGTAGGGGAGGGTCACTTCTGTACAATGTGCAGCTCTGTAAGGGCCAGAGAATACCTGGCTCTGTGTGTAAACCCCAAATCAGTCTAATTTTGATCCATACCATGCACTCAGCCATACTGACTACTCTCCAGATACTCTGTGGTGCGATGCAGCCACCAGTTTGGAAGCCCAGATCACAGACCAGCAGTGACAGAATCCTCAATGCAGTTAGGCCAGGTCCCTAACATATGGTTTGTATGTGGAAGCTCTGCACAGAGACATGACAGGAATAGGGTTATGGTTTTTAAAGAATTCTATAACATCACATGGAAATTCTCTTCCATTTCTATCCCCCTCCCTCCCCCCGAGTCAGCCCCTAAATGAGTTTCATTCTGGCAATTTCCAAAACAATTATTATTTTTGCTTCTGAATGCAGAAAAGAATAAGAAGGTGAGGGGCGTGAGAACCAGCAATCGGCCTACGTGTGAGTGCTTTGTTGTCTTCCATCCAGACAACACTTTCTGAGCTCCTTTGTTATCGTAGCCTGATAAATAAACAGCCCCAAAATTACAGACCTTATTATGGTAACAGAGTGAAGAAAACAGAATGCAGACCTTGTCTGCCTATCCCTTACATTGCCATTGCTAAAGTTGCCTAAACCTGTGCTTCTCAAATGATATTGTAATATTAGCCTTCTTGCTTTTTTCCCTATGATTGTTTTCTGTCCGTCTCAAGCTGGGTGTCAGTTCATTTAGATTTACATCAAGTAGTAAATTAAAATAATCACTCAGCAAACACTCTCAGCTCAGTTTTCTCTTTCAGTCAGGAGTTGCGCGAGATGCTTGAAGCATTCAAGCAGAAAATATTGCTGTCTAGATATTTGTCCTCTGGGTGATAAAGGAGGCATTGTCTTGGGACCCACTCAGGCCTCAGAGCTGATAGTTGCTGTGCATCACAGCTGTGAAGTGCGCTTTGTTATGTGTCTGAGGATTAGGGTTCAGGACCTTGTTTTTCTTGAAATACCAGACTGATCAGAGCTGCATATGTTCAGGGGAAAGCAGAGGTCGGTGGTTCTCTGTCCACATTTTTACTAGATTATTCTTGGACAGAACTCTGGGAGAATACCCTGCAGCTTAAATCATCCCAGGAGTTTCTCATATTCTGCATTATAGCAGTCATGGAAAATGTTGTAGTTTATCTACATGTGTCTGAAACAAAGGACTACAGCATCTCAGAGTCTCTGGGCTTTGGACCAAAGCTGTAATGCACTCAGTTATAAACCTGCCCCTTTGTGTTCCATTTACTGTACAACTGCCCATTTAGAAATAGAAATGCACCGTCTTATAATAATCCAATATGAATAATGCGTGGCCCTAAAGAGGCTGCAGTCAATTTACAGAGGAATAGCTAACATTACAACAAGGGCTGGAACTGATGTTGTAAATGACTGGGAGGGTTTGGGTTTTTTTTTTTTTCCTGAATAGTCCATTTCAAAAAGCGGAACATGCTTTTTTTTTTTTAATTTTAAAAAAAGAAGAGAAAATGTGTTTATTTTGACAAAAATGTTTTTTGTCAGCAATCTCGTTTGGCACCCTGTTCTTGAATCGTGAGTCAGGTGAAACTCCCATTGAAGTCAGTGAGATTGTAACTTGAGTAAAGACTGCAGGATCTGGCCAATATTTATTTAGCCTTTCAAGCAGGCTGATCTTTGTGTCAGCAAAATGTGGCAGTTTGCAGAATTGAAGGCTTTGGGCCAGATTCTCTCCTCTCCTACAACTTCACTGAAGTTAATTGAGTTGCACTGATACCACTGAGAACTGAATTCGGCTCTTTCTTTGTAAATAAACCTACAAAGGGATAGTGCCAAATTCAGCTCTCAGTTTCGCTAGTGTAATTCTAAATGAATCCCTCCTAGAATGGGGCCCTGATCACTGACAGGGGCTTCTAGGCGCTACTAAGATATAAATAATAATTCTGCTGATTTCAGTGAAGCTGTTCCAGATTTGCTCTGGTGTCAATGAGAGTGGAACTTGGCCCATATGAACTATGTTGCCATATTATAAATCCTAAGGAATAAGATCTCTCTATTTCTACAACCACATAATAAATAGCATTTGTGTTGCACCTCTGACCTCCTCACTTGTACTCTGCCCACTAATTCATCTTTGTCAGGGTGAATTTTAACCTTCCCAAAGCCCTGAACAAATTCAAAGAGCCACCCATATATATATATAGTTTTTTAAAAATCAGCCCGCCTCAAAATGTCTCCTCCTTTCATCCCAGATGTGGAATTTCACCCCACAGTTGCCCTTGCCTGAGGCTCCGGGGTGGAACTATTCTCCTCGGAATGGGTCCTGACACCCTCCCCAGGAGCTGAAAGGCTCTGGAGGACATGCTTGTCAGCAAATTCACTGTGCTTAACCCTTGCCTGGCCTTGGCCCACCCTCTGATATTCCCTCAGTGCTGCTACAAAGAGCCACCCCTCAACCCCCGCCCTTGAGTCCAGGCACACAAGGATGCACACAGGGGGTGCACAGTCTCTGTATGTCCCCCCCCCCCCAAATCTTACACCCTCTTGTGCAGTTGAACAGCACTGATAATTCTGCTTAGGCCTGCCTCTGCCCCCATAGAAGCATGAGGCTGCATGAGTGAGTGTACACCTGAACGCAGTCTCAGCACATCATCTTAATAAAAAGGAGACACCTGGGTGATTTAAAAAGTCTTGGGGCCCCATGAGGAACCACTGATTGGATCTGTCCTCTGCTTTGGCGCCCCGTGACAAAAGAGTATCGTATCCAGAACATTGATTTGAGTCCCTCAGCCAAAAATGACTTGTGCAACAGTCACCTAAATCCAGCTCTTGGTTCCAGTGGCGATTACAATGGTGGAGTTTTCATCCCTGGTGTTGCTGAACTAATATTTTCCTGTCTTATCATCCCACATCCTGCCAATCTCTCTCCTGTACACTGGAGAGGGAATGTCCATGGAGCATAGCAGCAGCGCCTGGCGTGGAGGGAGCTTATCCGTTGTTTGCTAGAATTTCTGCTGGTATAATGCTTTGCTGCAGTCATGCATTTCAGCTGGCAGAAAGCTGATATCATACTGAGGCATTTGTCACAAAACAAATAGTAACAGCAAACTTTGAACAAAATGACACAACTGGCTTTATCACTTTGGTTGATGGGATATTTTTCCTCCTTTCACTCTTAGTTTTTGTGCTTCTCCCCCTTCTCCCAACTCTGTTCAACATTACTTTAGAATTTGGGTGGGGGGAGGGAGATTTTAAAAGGCACAAAAGCAATTAGGCCCCTAAATCCCACTGACAGGCGTGGGGTTTTGGACATCTAACTTCCCTTTGCGCCTGTGGAAATCTTCCTCTATGTGTTTTATATTTCACCTCATGCTCCTTTTTTTTTTTCCAACAAGATTTTTAATTCAAATGTTTTAAAATGGCCTGGTTGGTTTTTCTCTGGCTTATTCGAACTCACCCATCCTTCAGTTCTTTTTGCTCCATGAGATATTTTCCTCTTTTGATTACTGAGTTTCTTATACGTTTTCCCTTTTCTCGCCAATCTAATTCTACTTCTTGCCTTTCTACTTCAGCTCTTTTAACTTGTACTTCTTTCCTTTCTTCTGTACCCTGATTTGGCACCCTTTAAAAGATGATAGCGGCCTCTCTCACACACACATTCTCTTACACCCTGCCCCATTCCTCATTTCTCTTTTCCTCGTCCCTGCAGAGGATACTACCTCTAGTGACACTTTTCCAGCATCACCGGGCCTGCCCTTCTTCCCTTCTTGCAGCAGCTCTGTTCTCTCTTCTGTCACAAACTGTAAACTACATGACCCAAGCATTGTATACACAGTGACAGAGCAGAGCTTGGAGGCAAAGCAGCAAAACAAGATTCAGAGAAGAATACAAGAAGGCATCAGAAGGTTAGGCAAGGGGCAAGAAGTGGGTTGCTGAACGGCAGTACGTAGTCCTTTTAAAATTGGGCCTGTCCCACCAAAATCAGGGGTTCCATGCAGTTACATGTTTTACTGATCTCTCACATCATCCATGTATGGCTACGTCAAGGTATACTATGAAGTTGGACAATATAGCCAAGAAAAAGGAAAGTTAATTTCCTGACTTAAGAAAAGGAGCTGATGGGATGGATGGTCACCAAAGCCAACAGCTCCTTGTGTGTATTCAGAACGTTATTGCAGCCAGTCATGCACGAATGTGGCATCTGATCCTGGCTGCCATAGACTCCCTTTGCTACAAGACGAGAGGTACTGAAGGCCAAGATCCTCAGGTGGGGTAAAATGGCATCGCTGTGTTAAGTGCCGTGGAGCTACATTGATTTATATTGACTGAGAATCAGATCCCAAAACTTTAAATCAGCTGACCTGAGCTTCTCATGTGAAAATGTATGTGCATTTGCACACCTATGTCACAGCGCATGGTGAAATAATGGATGAAAATGAGTGTTTAGATATCTAATTGCCAGTCTGGCATGGAGTCATCAAAATGGTCCACAGCATTGCTGAAAATGCATGTGCAAATGTAGGCAGGCAGATACTCAGGAAATTGTGTGTGTACAAGTGGGACCTACATAGTTGGCCAACCCTCAGTTTGGACTTGAGTTGTAGTATCTCTGAGTCTCTTGCCCCTCAGCCCCTACAGGAGCTTCCACTCCTGGGCAATCTTACTGTTCCCTGCAGGAGTTCAGCTCACTACCAGGGTCTTTCCAGGGTCCCATTTACAGTCCTCTTGTCTTTAGCCCTCCAGGGCCTTTGCTCATTCCAAGCAAAACAGTATCCATCATGTGCCTCAAACTAGGGAGTTTGAAGGAAAAGGTTAGCAACTGCTGCAGGTTAAGATCTTCTTGTTACTGATGCTCTAGGAACATCCCTGTTAGAATAATAGAATTATAGAAGATTAGGGTTGGAAGGGACCTCAAGAGGTCATCTAGTCCAACCCCCTGCTCAAAGCAGGACCAACCCTAATTAATCATCCCAGCCAGGACTTTGTCAAGCCAAACCTTAAAAACCTCTAAGGATGGAGATTCCACCGCCTCCTAGGTAAACCATTCCAGTGCTTCACCACCCTCCTAGGGAAAAAGCTTTTCTAATATCCAACCTAGACCTCCCCCACTGCAACTTGAGACCATTGCTCCTAGTTCTGTCATCTACTACCACTAAGAACAGCCTGGTTCCATCCTCCCTGGAACCCCCTTTCAGGTAGTTAAAGGATGCTATCAAATCCCCCCTCGTTCTTCTCTTCTGCAGACTAAACAAGCTCAGTTCCTTCTGCCTCTCCTCATAAGTCATGGGCTCCAGCCCCCTAATCATTTTTATTGCCCACCTCTGGACTCTTTCTAATTTGTCCACATCCTTTCTGTAGTGGGGTCCCAAAACTGGATACAGTTCTCCAAATGATGCCTCACCAGTGCTGAATAGAGCGGAATAATCATTTCCCTCGATCCGCTGGCAATGCTTCTACTAATGCGTAACACTGTTCCTTCCCCATGGCCAGTTTTCACCCTTTTAAGCTCCACTTTTCCAAATGGAGCCCAATCTGCAGTTGTGCCTAATTGGCACTTCCTGAGAACAGGAAGGCTCATTAGTCTTTTCGCCCAGAGGAATGGGGTTGTGTCCCATCACACCCTACCCATTGAAAATGTGGCCCAGAGAGTTCAAGATCTCTAAACGATGGTAGCAAACAAAATGGGGCGACATGGGAGTATTAAGCAGGCAGGAGGAGAAGGGCTTTCCTTCATGCTTGCACATATCCCTATCAAGAGACTGGTTCTGCAAACTCTGATAATTGAAGTCATGCAAAGTTCACAGCTTCATAATAATTTTAAAAATTCAGCATTCTACATCAGTCAGCCATTTGGAGTTCTGCACCTTCATCTGATTAGACTGTTAAAATCTAAGCATTAGATTGTAAGCTACTGGCCCATCTTTTTGTTCTGTGTTTGTTCAGCACCTCACATAACAGGGTCTTAGTCCATGCCTGTGGCTCCCAGGCACTACTGCAATACAGCTAATCAATAATGTTAGTGAGTCCAAGATATCTGACAACCTCAGAAACAAGTTTTCTTGGTATCATGCCCACTATTTTAGACTTGGAGAACTGACACTATGTGCTAGCACTATGGTCAATAGACAATTCTTTTTATCAAGGTCCAAATTCCTTGGTCAAGGTCCAGACTCCAGAGAAAATTTAAAAAACCCCAACAATAATGATAATAAGTAAATAAAAAGATTTTGGGGTCCGTTCAAAAACATTTGACAGTCCAGATTGACCCGTGGTGTGCCTATTGACTACCCCTGTTCTAGCATGACAGCCATGAATAAGATGCACAGCAGGATGGTCCTTTTCCTTACTGCAATCTAGTCTGAGTCCTAACGAGAGCCCACAAATATTTTCTGCTGCACAGTATGTTAATGCGTATTAGAGGTATACACACACATTGCTAAAAAGGCAGATAGCTACATAATATGTGAGGGCTTTTCCATTCCTTAGAAACTCAAAACTTAACTAAAAAGGCTTCCATGTTTTTCTGAGGTTTTTACATGTAAATGGCTTTTTTTTCCCAGTGAAAATTAGCTCATTTTTTCATGACAACATGCATATTCCAAGCCAAAAGGGTAGATGAAAAAGCAGACTTGGCCACAGCTGCTACCTGAAAATCCAGAGGCAGTTGCCTTCCTTATCACTTGATCTGCTGCAAATCAGCTGTAAACCATGGTGACCTGTGAGTAATGTGGCCATTCCAAGCATATGCTGTTTCAACCTTTATACCCCTCCCCCCCATGATGTAGCTCTTGCTTCCTGTTTCTGTAAGATGTTCCAGTCCAACCTTTACCTCCTCCAGTTTAAGGCTGTGGCAGTGGTCCTGTCACAGTGCTGCTCCCCTCCCCTCCCCCAAGATTCAGAAGTGATAGACTTCCGTGGGCCAGATTCTTTGTCACGCTCCAGCCTCTTTGCTCCAACGCAGAGAGATCATAAACCCAGAGGATCTGGCTAGCGGAGGTTTCTTCTGATGTGGAGGCAAATCCCTGGGTGGAATAAAGCTGCTGTAACATCACCTCTGCCACCCAGCTGCTCAGGTTGAGGGCATAGCAGAAGCATCCCTGCATCCCAGCAATTCCTGGCTGCAAGAATGGCCCCGTGGGGCAGCAGGCAGCCGGTAACTTGGAGCAGCCCCTAGGATGCTGTCAGTTATTTTGGACATTCGACCTGGCCTGAAGGTGAGGGATTCACAAATGTGATAAAGTCACTGTTGTCCCCTCTCTCCTCAGCTATGCCAAGGGTATCTCAGCTGCAGCTGAAGCTGTTACCCACTTTGGGTATGCTGGTAAGACTTTATTAAGACCATTTTTCCTCCACCAGCAGCACTGCGTGGGCTATATGACCGTTTCCTGGCTTCATCCTTACAGGTCACTGTAAGCTGACTTACTAAAGATGAAGTGACAGGGAAGAATATTTGCAGATAGTTGCTGTGGCCAAGTCTGCTTTATCATCAGTGCATGATGGGGAAGGAGAGAGATTATTTTTTTCTCTTTGGCTGCAGCCCTCATTCCAATCACTTTATTACCTCAAGGTTGGATGGCCTCCAAGTGTTCTTTCTACATGGTGCTATACCGAAGGGCTCCTCTGAAATGTAAGCTAAGGCTGAAGGTTTTGACCTCTGGTTAAGAAGAGCCCTTCTCTTGGGAGCATGTCACACTGGAGCTTTGTAACATTTCTGGAGGGAGTTGGCTATGATTTAAAAACACCTACATGGATTGGCACCTGGCTGGAAGAATGACTGCCTTTCTCCCTGTACAATGCCACCACAACTGCAATCCGTGGACCTGCTCAGTTGGCAGGCTGTTTTTCCTGTATCTTGAGGGGCCATCTGTTTTTGGTCTGAGAGAACCCACAGCTGCTGAGCCCTGGGGCCGTGACACATTCTCAGGGTATCCAGGACTGTGGGTCTGACAGCGTTACCCCTCTGCCTCAGTGAAAGAGAGACTTGTTGGTGCTAATCAGTGTGTCGGCTCCCTGACGCTCACCGACAGTTAGCTATTTAGACAAACTCCACAGGGACCAGGGCTCTGCCAGCCCTTACTTTGCCTGGCATGTTAACATTTGGTGTACCCCAGCCCCCGAACACCTCCGAAATGTCCCCGTGTCATGGACACTCACAGTAAGTATCAGGTTCGCTACTCCCAAGGGAACGGTGTACACACACACACCAGCTTGTTTGATTCAGCTCCAGAATAGTAACACAGGCTGCACAAACAGTATAACATGCTTCTACTAGACTAAAACTTGTCTCCTTCAAGATAACCTTGTCTAAAGCAATGTCTCACCTAGGTCCTTCCTTGCTGTTTCAATCAAAGTTGGTTGAGATCCTGTTTTCATGAGCCTAACCACGATGCCAGGTTGTCCCTTCAAGTGCAGAATAAAAGAGGGGTCCTGGTGCTTTCCTTTTAAACCCCACAGTCTGTTCCTTTTGTCACACAGTCAGAATGATTCCCTCTGATTTCTTTTCCGGGGTGTGGACTCCAAAGTGTTTCCCGTTCTCCTGTTTGTTTCAGATCCTGCCCCCACCCCTATCAACCTGCTTTATTCTGTTGACTTTCATATGTAAATAGGGGCTTCCTTTGTGTTTGGCTTTACAATGCTTATTTTAAATCAGTGACCTATGCAGTGTTGTTATAGCCATGTTGGCACAGAAGGTGTTTCAATCAGAGACCTAGGCAGATAGGTCCCTTTGTCTGGCAAAACATCTTGCTAATCCTGCATGGGGGAGACAGAGTGTAAATACATTATCAGTTCATGAATACGTCATCGTAAATATCACCTGTACACATATCACACCATGGTTAGGAGGAGCAGCATGATGTAAGCTTCCATGAGACACCTCACACGAGACTTTTGGGGTAAACTCTATGAAAGCAGTTTGTTAGATATAATGAGTTTGTCAGGCCTGAAAGGAGTTACTGTTACAGTACAGGGAACCTTTTGGCAGCTGGCATTTAGGGATTCTTAGGATCACAGGGACACATTGTAAGACTCATCAGTTTTCTCAGGTTTTTGGTGAGAGGGTGGGATGCTGAGTAGCTGGAGAGATTCTTCTTGTCCTTTGGGTTGGTTTATATTGAAGGTACTGTGGTCAGTTGGGGTGGTTATATTTAGATTTCATTTGTGTATTTTTAAGAGGTGTGCAAACACCTAGAGCCTAATACGAGTGGGTTTTTTAACACACAAAGAAATAAACATAGAGGCTTAGGTCCCAATCCCACCATGAGCTCTGTGTGATCGAACCCTGGAGCCCAATGCCTTTACTGTAGCTCAGAGCTCATCGCAGGGTCAGGGCTTTATGTTGTCTTTTGAAGCCTTACATTTCCAGTTTGACCATTTAATCATTATCTTTATTCCTACGTCGAGTGTAACCTCCACGGGGCAGGGTCTGTGTCTTTCTCTATGTCTTGCACAAGTCTGAGAATGCTGTCGGCACTTTGCAAACCATAAATGATATACCACGGCTTCCTCTTTCTTGTGCACTGAGAAACCTGCTCCATTTTGGACTGAGAAAAATATGTACAGCTCACTGCAGGTGTCGTCAAATTATTCCTCCCCTTCACACTTGGTCTCGTCTTCATTTTCAACATACTTAATACCTACCCAGGTTCTTTTGGTAACTGACAAGCTGATCCAGTTGCACACCAGAGGTGGAAATATTGAAGTCATGCAGTTCAAACATGGAGAGATATGTAAAACCCCTTTTTCATTCAAATCCCTCACCAAAAAAAAAAAAAATTCAGACTGGCCGCCCATAATTAAGGGCAGAAAATAGAGCACACAGTTAATAGCTCAGAGGTTTGCCAATACTGTGATGTCATAAGTACAAATCATGAAACAGGAGTTATGTGGCTTAGTGGATAAAAAAAAAACCCTGGCTGTTCTCCTCTGAAACTGCAGTTCAAATCCAGCTTAAGGTTATAAATTAAATGAGTCCCTTAACCTCTTCTAATAAAGGTGATCTCTCCAGGTTGGAGCTGAGGTCATTGGCAGGTCACCAAGATGAAGCTTGTATTTGTTGGCTTCCGCACGCTTGCTTAATGGTATAAACAGAGGAACTAAGGTCCAAATCCTGGCAGTGTGCCAGAAAGCCAGCCACAGCAAGCAGCAAGGTGTACCCAGATATACAGCTAGACATGTCCAGCGAAATAGAAATCTTGAGTCATTGAGCAGAATAGCCACACACTGGGCCAGATTGGTGCACTGAAGGTGCTGTTTATTGCTGTCTTCTGGACTGATGTGTCCCATGCTAACAAAGTCATCTTATGTTTGCAGAAAGTATCGTCAGAAGAGCTTGCTGGATTTTAGGCCAACCGGTCCTCTCGGATCATATTCCCAGATCTACGGTTCACTGCTCATTGCTTTAGCAGTGCGTAGCTGTTGTCAAACTCTAGTGCTGGATCCTGCCTCATGCACACTGCTGTTTGAATGTTGCCTTTGCCCTCATTGCTCCCTTTCCTTTTCTTACCCTCCTGCTGTAGCACCAATAGGATGTATCTCTCAGTGGTTAGGAGCCCACTCGCTGATCCTTGCCAGTCACAATTGCTCACGTCCAGTTAAGTGTAGAAATATAAACAAAGAGTAAAATACTTCTGTGACATTCCCTGTTCATGCTGTTGATGTGAGATTTGCACTGCTGATTGCACTACAGACTCACCCTCCCACCTTTCCTCTGAGTTTGGAAGTTATATGTTCTGCGGTTTTCACTTTGGATCCTGAGTTGGCTTCTGGGGCGTGTTGCCATCCAGTTAATTGAAGGAACAGACAGGGACATTCAGAAAGCTGCATTTACACTTGGCAGAGTTTGGTGTTCAACACCCAATGGTCCATTTCACTAGCATAGCCTACAAGAATATTAAGAGTTAGGGGAGTTTCAACAGTCTCACACCGAAGAGCTAAGACTTAGACATGAAAATCCTGCATGGTTACTTTCCATTTTACCAATGTAAATTCTTTGTTCAAAGCATTTAAATGGCTTTGCAGGCTGGCAAATTATTTCATTTCAATAATTTCTTAATTCTTTAGCTCAAGAATCTGAGTTTGGGCAGAGAGGAATCTGAAAGGAGTGTGACTCTGAAATGAAACACCTGTCTTTCATTCAAGGCTAAATTGACAATCAATAATTTAGTTGTCTAAACGCAGAGCTTTCAGGATTTCAGGATGCATAAATGTCAAAAGATATAAAAATGCATGAATAAGGTTCAAAGGTAGACTACCATGTAGGCAAATATAGAGTGGAATTTCAATTATTCAAAGAATGATAACTCTCAGTTATCTGAATGTTGAATATGCTTTCCACTCAGAATGTAGATTTCATTTATAACGTTTTCTGAACAAAACACCATGTGCTGGATTCCCTAAGTCTTTGTCCTGCAAACTTTGTGAGCTCTTATCTCTGAAGAGTTTATAACATCTGCTCGATCTCAGCACCAGCCACCTCTTTTTATCTGAGCCTTTGTTATCCCAGTGAACTTGCGTTTGGGTTAGGGTTTAGAAATAATAAATAATCATTTAAATCTTTTCTCCTACTAACCTCCAAGCACCCTGGCATTTTCTCTCTTTACAGTTCTCTAGCTGTATGCAGAGTGTACCAGGTTAAAAGGGAATTCTCTCAGTGCATCGGGAGAGCTTTCTACTTGGGGATGCCGTGTCTTCTAATTAGTGGCCGGACTATAGAGCCACTTAGCACAATTTAACATCTGCTGCCTGGACTCAGTGAGCCAAATTCTACCTTTATTTTCATCCTTGCAACTTCTTGGACTTCAGGTGACTTCTGAGGGCAGCATGTGACCCACTTTCTGTACCTCTGGAACATTGCTGTCTCTCTGACTCATACCAGCGGTATTCCCTCAGGGGAATCTGGCTATATATTTGACTGAATCCAGCCCAAAATATTTTCCAATGTGTCCCAATTACTTCTGAGATAGTTTGACATTATTATATCTTCAAGAGGGAAGCAGCTAGTATTTTCTAAATCAAAGCAAAATAGACCACTAGGACCCTGCCTAGGTTATAGGGGCTTTGGAAAGGCAGTGGAGGGTGCAGACAAAACTGGCTTGCAGTAATGTGGTTGGAGTGTCTTCCTACACATCTTTCCCATCTTCTGCCATGCCTTATTCATGTCTCCCGCTCCAGCTCCTTCCCCCTGACATCTTCTTCCATTGCTTTGTAACACCAGAACATACCCTCTTTCTTCTCCTGCCTGTGGCAAACAAGCAGTGCAGGGAATCGCTTCCCTTTTCCCAAAGATCCTGTTGGATGGCAGGATGCCATCAAGTGTTCTCATTCCTTTCTCTCTCCGGGTGACAATATCAGGAGAGCACAGGATGATGGATTTTGCTTCACCTTTCCTCTCACAGTTAGGTCTCTGAAAGAGCCAGACATGGTGGTCAGATCTTCCTGTACAATTAATTCCTGGGCAGGGGGTTGGGCAGATTTTGGAGGGTCACAGAATTAATTAGAATTTGCAGATTTGAGGAGAAACAGGATGGTTGTCAACACTAATTCTCACACACATTTTTAAGAACTATAATAGTCAGTCATGGGGGCAGATAATCTGGCCCTGGGTGAAAAGCCTTTGGAGGGGACTTTAGCATTTAACTCCACATGGAATCCTTATGGTTCTTGCCTCACGTGGTCCTGTCAGCCACCACCACCTGCAGAAAAGCCACCAACAAATCTGGCAGAGGCTAAGGTCCAGCCTCCCCCGTGCTGTTTCATGATGTGTTTCTACTTAAGCCCTTCTACGAAGGACTTCTTCCTCCCCCA
The DNA here is from genome assembly GCA_007922155.1 of Mesoclemmys tuberculata. NCBI lineage: Eukaryota > Metazoa > Chordata > Testudines > Chelidae > Mesoclemmys > Mesoclemmys tuberculata. The sequence continues at coordinate 19,768,212 of ML675614.1, read as the reverse complement.
ATGGCCCCAGGAGGGCTGTACATGGGAAGGCTAATACATGGGGCTGTATGAATTCTCTGAATAACTTCTGCCTCACCTGCACCCCCCTCCCCACTCTTGCCAGCATGGACTCCGGTCCATCAAAGAGAACTACATAACATGGAAGGCAGGCAGAGCTGCAAAGATATCTGAACTCACTTTACACCTGGGGGACCTCTCCATGGACAGATCTAGAGGAAATGAGGTGGCCCAGTGTCATCAGCTTTTGTTATTATGAGTGAACAGAAGCACAACAGGGGATATTACACTGGGAGTTTTAAAATTCAAAAAAAACCCTGCCGCCCTCCCCCTGTAATATTGCTACAAAACCAGAATTTTCAAGCTAAACTACAGAAGGCAGACATCAAAGTCTGTGCTCAAATAATTTAAGTCTTAGGTGTCCCCTGGTGACCAAAAAAAAATTTAAGGTTGCATTTTAATTGAATTATGCAGTGGCATTAATTTAAACATTAGTAAACAGATGCAATTTTGTGTAATGCTTTAAATTAAGTTTCTCACATATGCATTTGATTTAAATGTGTTGAGATGGTTATTTATGTTAATAAAATAATTAAAAGCAGTTATTTAAGACTAACTATGAAATAGCTGTGTAACTACCTATATTAATAAGACAGTTAGTTAAAGGATAATGTCTATTGTTTTATAGTGTAATTGCAATAAACAGCTGCTGAGTTAGATTAAGAGCTGAAGTGAAACTAAAGTGTTTTAGCAATCTCAAAAGCTATTTGTTTGTAAGTATACTACAAAGCAATAGAGATTATTTGTATTATACAACAGCTATAGCAGAAACATTAAAATATGATTTTCCTAAGTGCTTTGTTTCCTTTCTTTCAGATTTTCCAGTTACATCACAAGGGAGGATGAGGCTAGAATCAGTGGGGAATGGCTTGTGTGGCGAAGGACATGTTTATAGGGTGATTGACTGTCCTACTTTATAGCCATGCATTATTATTGACTTCACCGAGGTTGTGTGTGGATGTAAGTCAGAGCAGAAATTGTGTTAATCAGCTATGTTTTTAGGGTATCATAATTAAAAAATCTCTTGTCTGATTTTTTGGTAGAAAAAAGTCTTCCTTGCCCCCAGATCGAACTGATGAATATTTTAGATTAATAAGACTTTCGTGTGGATGGGTGGGGGAGAGTTGAGCTTATAGTAGAAACTCATCTACAGCCGTGTTTAGGAAGTGACCTCTGCCATTCCATAATTAACACACAAAGAAGAGACACTTTCTGGTCCCTAAGATATGGCATTTTATGGCTGTGGCTCATAGCTAAAAAGCAGAACCCAGATGTTAGGTTGTGGTAGCTAAGCAAGTGACAAAATGATAATGCTGTGTATTTATTTGTATTGCAGTTGTGTTTTACAGGTTCCGAGTTGGCTCCCGTTGTGCTAGGCACTGTACATACATCCAGTGAAAAGATGTTTCATGCTCCAGCAACCACAAAGACTGATTCAAATTATTTGTAAATGCGGTAAGTCTGATCCTACAAGTCACTGGAACTATCGAGGTGAGAAAGATTTGCAGGAATGGGCTTTTATTTATAACGTTTATGCCACCTTAGTATGCTTCAGGTTTTGTACAGGATGGGGAAAAGGTGGGATTAATTTCTTAAAAACCACTTCAGTTCCTGTTAACCTTTTAAGGACTCGTTAGTGTTGTCAAACTGTAAACTTTAGACTATTGATTCAAACACAACTGTGCAAGTGTATTTATCACCTGTATTGCTTCTTATGATGACCGCTTTCTTCCCACTTCAAGTGCTTTAACTTTCTCTTTGACCGTACTGAAAGAACTAAACTATTGGAGTCAGTACGTGCCGTAAAACAAAGCTAGACAAAGCTTTCATAATGGTAGTTTTATTTGGCTCATGGTTTTGTTATATACCCATCAGTTGTGTGTGGGCAAGACAAGCCCGGTAAGGTGTAAAACAAACAAACAAACAAACAGCAGAGTTCAGCTTCTGAAGACCTCCTGTGGGCACAAAATGGAAAGAGCAACCATCAAGCAAGTGTGCAGCATCTTTCACAGTATCACAGATTTGCAGTGAGCTGTCCTAGATCATTGTTCATGGCAAAGCAAACCATGTCACATCTGAACCTGTTCCATTATCTCCAGAGAGAGCCCAAATCCAGGTAGCCATTCATCTGGTCTGATGATGATGTAGGAGTTCCTGGTATTTGCAGTGGATCTCTCCTATTCTGTGTGCCACAGTGAGCTGATGGCGTTATCATCTGGGCGGAAAGTATGCAGCAGTGTCTGGACAGGTAGCTTCCCATAAATCCCTGAATAGTGGCAAATGTGGTATCAGTTGGTGATCAGTTTGCTGACCGTATTCGGACACTGGATGTTAGGTTGAGAAATATTGCCTAGGACTATAGCTTAATCACACCATAAAAATTATCACAGGCATGTTGAAGTCAACAAAACTTGTGTGGTTATCAGTCCTAGGCAATCTTGTCTGGACACTGCTGCATACTTTCCATCCAGATGATAATAACATCAGCGAACAAGTTTTGTTGGCTTCGCCATGCCTGTGATAATTCTTATGGTGTGAGTAAGCTGTGTGTCCACTAGTCTAGTGTGGGCAGAATTTAACCAAACTCGGGCACAGTATTTGCCAACTGAATAGGAGAGAGTGCGTCCCAAAGTACACATTGTTTGTGCACTGGCTTCCCAGGCGGACCCTACCATCCTGTTAGGAGACAATTTCTGCTGTTGATCTACTGAGCTACTTTAGTGAGATAGTATTTGCATGTGAGTGTGTGATCTAGGGTGATCCCCTAGATATATTGGTTTTGGATCATATGCCAAGTGCTGATCATTCAAAAAGATGTTAAGGTCAAGCTGGTGTGAGCATGATGTGAGTGGAAGCATCTTGACACAGTCTTTGGTGTACTTCATTTCAGTCTCCATTTCTTGCAATAGTCACCTATGGCACCATATCACAATTCAGGCTCTCTTCAATCTTGTGAAAGCCATGGTCCCTTCAGCCAAGCAAATATGGTCAACGAACATGGACCGCCTGGAGATGGTGTTTGGTGGGTCATTGGTGACTACATTAAATAAAGTTGGGACCAGTACCAAACCCTGCAGGAGATTGTTCATGGGGCCTAGAGATACCTGTAAACAGCCACCCTGGAGCATCAGCTCAGTTACCATGTGATATGAAAGGATTATATGTATCTAGTTGAATCGGCCTCTGCGTGGTGGGAGTCATATTTGTTTATGTCAATGACTCTTTGTATCACAAATATTACTATTGTATATGCTTGCTCACTCCAAATCTATCAATTTGTAATAATAAGGTTACTATGTTTAACACATGAAAGGAGCCTCTCCCTCTGCTGACAGAGTGAGAGTATTTTAACCTATGAGAGGGGTCTTTCCCCTTTGTTGTTAAAGTAAGAAGTTTCTGTTGATAAGGAGTTTTCTACCTTTGCTTTTGATAAGGAGTTTCTATCTTTTCCTTTGTTGCTTTCGTAAGGAGTTTCTGCCTGCTGTTGAAGCCCTAAGGGAGAAACATGCAGGGTCTGGGATGGGAGCCCTGGCCAGGTTCCCATCACAGTCCCCTGCATGAGAACCAGATATCCATCAGGTGATCTGCGCACAGTCACGTATACTTGTTTGTTCCACTCTATAAAAGCTGGACCCACTTGCAGCGACTTTGGAGACCTCACCTATGGGTGGACGCACCGCGTAGGGCTTCCCAATTGCCGGGACAGGCTCTCCAAATCCTCGCTGCAACCGGGGCTCCCCAGCGACTGTGGATCTGGATGATGGTAATGTATTAATAGGGCAATTGGTGATGTATCTTTCTTAATCACTATAGTTGATTTTATGTAGTAATGATCAGGTGCATTACCTTACTTATTCTTTCTATTGCTTATGTATATATTTCATTTCCTGTAATATTTAGAAAGAGATAGTAAAGCAACCTTGTTCTTTCTACTGGTGTCTGTGTTCTTTCTGCCAGCCCTGTCAATTAGCAGAACACCATGACAACTCATCAAGGACAAACTCTTGACATCTTGTACAGCAGACCAGTGTGCCAGATGGTGTTGTGGGCTGCTGCAAGTTCAAAAAAGCCAACTCCCGTTTTCCTCTTCTCTTGAAATCCATTCTCAGTGTACATAGTAAGTGCTAGTACTTGGTTGCTGCTGCTTTGGTTTGGTTGGTAACCTGCCTGATAATAATCCTTGGCCATAATAATTATTGGGCATAATCCTTTACTAGATCAACTCCAGAAGTTTGTAGCTACAACACAGGAGTGATATTGGGTGATAGCTAACTGCTAAAGAGTTGTTTTTACCTGGCTTTGATAAAGCTATTACCTTAGGTTTTCACCATAACTTGTGTATCATGTTCTCCTATATGACGTGGGACATGGCAATTGACAGCCAACACTGTCTTTTCTTCCCAAGATGTTGTAGTACTTCTGGCGATAAACTGTCAAGGCCATGGACTTTTCCTGTTTTCATTGATTTCAGTGCCTTTTCTATTTTCTCCCTAGAGAATGGTTCCCTAGTTTTTGTATTGGTTGAACTCTAGAGATTTTCATATTCATTCCATTCATTTTTGATTAAAACCTTGAAAATTTTATTTTCGTCTGTGTTAGTGACATTGGTCAGGTGTGCAGCAAAACTGGAGAGACCTTCTGTTGCCACATAACTGGGGATTTTTTGCACCAAATATCCTAATGAATGTCCATGTTTTCCTGCTAGATCTTGAAATGTCCCTTTCGGAAATTGCTTTTCTCCCAGCCTGCTCTTTGGGCTACATTCAGGCTCTTTGAATCAATGGATTTTTTGTATTATTTAAAGAGGTCTGCACATTCTTTGTCTGGACATAGTATAAAGGTTCTCTGACAGCCATATTGGCTGGACTTGGAGGTAGCCTTAAAGGTTGCTTTTGATAAACTTTAAATATGCATGATCTATTGAGATGTTATGTGGCGTGCAGAATGTGCTTAGTGTAATTGTCCCAGTTTGCCTTTCTGTAGTTCCCATTTAGCCTTGTGCTAGAGGTCCTGATAGATATGGATCTATTTGGATGAGGATGAGGTGATGCTGGTTGTGGGGGAAATTTCCAAGGACCCTGCAGATGACTGCTGCAGGGAAGTGTCTGAGAGAAATTACCTGCCTGAGGCCAGGGGAATAGCTCTGGTTCCAGCAGACAGAGTGAAAATTTGCTGGGTACCTCTGGTCATGAAGAACATGTAATTCATTGAAGAAAGTCCACTCTGCTAGGCCTATCCCTCTCTGATCAGATTCTTTATAGCTCAAGTGGTATGGTGGCTATTAATGTCCCCAGCATAGATGGCAGGATGCTGGAGTGATGGTAGAGCAGGAATAGGCCATCATTGATTAGGGTGCCTGTAGATACTAGCCACCTCAAACGGACTGGTCCTTATGATGTCACCACCATCAGATGTGGTCTGCTCAGTTTGATGTTACATAAGTGGCTCAGCCATATTTTACATGCAGACTAGTCTATGGGGTTGAAACCAGAGATTATGAATTGACAGGCAATAAGGGAATTCACATGGGTTTCCTGAAGACAGATGACATCGATGTTGTGTCAAGAGACAATATTTTCAAGAACAGAGTGTTTTTGACTGATAGGGCCTTGACATTAAACTGTAGCACCTTGAGGGAAGGGCCACCATTTATGGCATTTCCTTGTGCAGGTCCACAGTAACTGGGATCCAGTAGATTCAGTTCGCTGGTTGCAGCTTTGGTTTCCCCTGAGGGGTAGTCAGAGGGTACATGACAAGCATACAGCTGCATTGTAACTTCCTCATACCTGCGTTGTTTTCTTATGAATGTGAAACACAGCCAAGGTTCACAAATCTGGATCAAGGTTCATGCAAGTCCAAAAAGAGTTTCAAATTGACTTTTGACGTTCCACCCACTGCTTCTCCTGTAGGTACTAGGGAGGGAATTTTGTCCAAAAAATTATGCACAGTTTTGTATTTTCAGCCAAACAGCAAAACACGGGGAAATCATGGTGAGTTTGAACATCACATGAACCAAAACCAAAATAAATTCATTCAACCCTTTTTGACTCCAATTCACCAATTTTTGCACAACCAGGACTATGATGTTTATAAAATGATAGTGCTGTTCTGCTTTTTTTTGAGGTGTCTGTGTTTGTTGTCTTCTCATGTTTGAGAAATCTGGGATCAGAAATTTAGGCTGAACAATTTTCTCAGTATGATAAACATTTCCTAAAATTTGTTTTCTTTTCATGTGATATAAGGAGTTTTACAGTAAAGTATAAAAGTTACCTATCAAAGGCATACAAATCCTGTCGAAGCTATACATTTCCTCCTTTTAAAGTTGTCTATCCTGATGGGATGATTACATCAGTGTCTAGATGGCCACACTGGCACAAACATGTCCCATCGTTGCCATCACAGTGGCAGGTGTCAACGCTGCTTCATAGAAACAACCTTTAAAAAAGACGACAGAAAAAGGAGTCTCGGCAGAGTCTTTCGTGTGGTGATTAATCCAAGTGCAGATCCGCTACTAATCTTCCATGGAATTATTTTCTTTCTGGTGTGCTAAGGAAACAGACGTAACGGTGGTTCTGGTGTGTGTGTGTGTGTGTGTGTGTATGCGTGTGTGTGTTTAGGCAGGCCATTAAAAATTCACCAGTTCAGATTATGGCTGTTAGTCACCCAAAATAATTATTTTCAATGGTTAGGATCCAGCACTGGGCAAGCTCCACTGTCGCTGCTTCCGCTCAGGCTTAGGCACCTGGCAGAAAAGCCCACCCAGTGACTAGCCTTGTTAAGCTTCCAGGGCTTGCTAACTCTGCCCTGGGGAAAACCTGTGTAACAATGGATAAAAGCTTTTGGCTTCCCAGCTTAGTTACAAAGGATCCTCTTCACTCATCCTCTTAGTGAGAAATCCAGTTGAATGCTTTTTGAAATCTTTCAAATTTTAAAAATAAAATAAATCTTCTTACTCCATTCCCCGGCAAGTCTCTTGACTGCGCTGCCATGTCGTTGTGCACTTCAGGTCCTTTGCATCAGAGAAGTCAATTGAAAGGACGTCTTTATTTCTGTGGCTCCAGGCAGGTACATGGCAAAAAAGATATTAATTTCTTTGTGTTCCTTGAAAACATAAAAAAAAAAAAGGCAAGCAGAAGATTGCTCTAGAAATCAAAACAATTAGTGTGCGTTTAAATAACTTGGTAGCAAAATGCGGTGTCCAGCAATTTCTAATCAGCACACACTAACTTCTTTTGCAGCAGTCTTGAGAGAGGACTGGTTTGGAAATAGGAAGGATTGTTCCAGCTGGAGACAGGGAAATATTTCTGTGTGTATGTTGGTTTTTGCTCATTTGTCAGTGCCACACGTGATGCCAGTGGAAGGTACATAGCGAAAGGGTGATAAAATGTACACAGTGTGCATGAGTGAACTGGTTCCAATTAAAATAACTTCCCTATTTGGACCATCATCTATTTCCAGACCTCATCCCCAGAATGAAACAAGTGAAGCCATACCCTTCCTGTCAACTCCCCTCCACTGCTCTGTCTCGCACACACAGAGCTTGGCTACATGTCAAAAGCTACAGCAGCACAACTATGCCACTGTAGTACTTTAAGGTAAACATTACCTACAACAATGGGAAGGCTTCTTCTCTCAGCAGAGTTAATCCATTTCCCCAAGACTGGTAGGTAGGTCAAGAGAAGGATTCTTCCATAGGACTTAGTCTACATAGGGACACAATCTACATGGGGACTTGGGTCGGCTTAACTACACGCAGTAGTTAAAATCAGAAGGCGGGGTTCACACCTCTGACCAACATAGTTAAACCAACCTAATTTTCTCATGGAGACCAGACCTGCCCCATCCCCAGATCTTTTCCTCCCTGCACTGTCTCCGTTTAATTTGCACCGTCTTCTAGATGGCCTGTACAGCTCCTCTGTTATCTTCAGGAAGTTGATGGCTAACCCACTCATCTTGTCTTTTTAGGGACACTGATCCATTCCTCTCCAAGGCTGATAGGCCTGCTTCTGTGAAGTCCCCCTCTATTAAAATGTGTTGATGGCTGGAAGTTTGCCTGCCACCCTTTCTCTCCTTTCTTTCTGATGCCAACCTGGAAATGCTCCACCGGCTACTACACAATACCCTTAAACATGGTGGAATTGAAATATCCCGGATGCACCATCCCATTCATAAATCCCTGTTGTCTATGAGAAGAGATATTAGTATTTGAAAATATTAGAAGAATCCAAACTGACTGTATTGTTCTTGAGGCGCCACCAAAAGGCGCTCTTGCACGTAACCTTACAAGTTCTTCGCATGTGAGCACTGTTCAGTCCCTGAGAAATGCTGTATCGTTAGTTTTGTGATGTGATTTTTTGGGGGAGCTGTTGCAAACATTAAGTTAACTGGGCATTGTCGTCTGGGCTGAGTTTTCTAAAAGGAGGCATTTGTCTGTGAGCTGTCTTTGGATTTCTCCTCCCAGGGGAAACCAACTTGCTAAAGTTGATATGTACCGTCACTTGGGACAGGGGCAACAATATTTTAAAGGTGAGACTGGGGCATTTAGCAAGCTGCCACGCGCAGAGTGCATTGCAGAGCCACAGCACTACCAAAGCTGCACCAGGGGGGTCGTGCCTCAGGAAGGCACAGTCCCTCCTGTTGCTCTTCACGCAGAAAAGTGCATTTTATAGCAGCCGTTAGGCTGGCCTGGACTGACCCTTCTCGGCATTCTCACCCCAACCCAGTGGCCAGTGCAAGAGGGTGCCTGTTCGACCTGAGCTGTTTGCGTCACTTAGGGAGAGAGAAATCATTGCAGGGATTGTGGTATGTTATCAGAACTGTGCTGGCTGCTTCTGACAGGCCAGAATGAACGTTTGCCCCGTTGTATTCACATTTTTCCCTTGTAGCTAGATTGAGAGGTGTGGTTGGCTCGTGTAGTTGGGGGGTTCTAGGCTTATTTGACAGTGCTGTGACGACAGGTGCACGATCACCCTGTGAGCCAGACTCTGCCGGGCTGTGCAAAGTGAGGTGTGAGGTGCAAGGAGTCTCTCCGCAAAGGGGCCATGCAGAGTGGGAGAGCCAGAACTCCGGGACTAATGGTACTGCTGCCTATAGCCTTTGCACAGGGTACAGAGAGGGAGAAGGGCAATGGACTTGTGGCCCTCCACAGCTGGCTGGGTGCAGAAAGGATCAGCTGGTCAGTAGTGGTGCAGAGCCATGTGTAGCTTCATGTGTAGCGTCTTCATGGCAGCCACTTTGCATGAAAACAGTGCAAAAGCCACCCTAGAACTGGCATAGCCAGCTATTGAGAGATTACCCTAGGGTTGAGGACATGCTCAGGATAAAGGGGGGTGAGGCTTAGTTTCCTTACACCCCAATGATCCCCAACTGCTATAACAACCCCCTGGGGAGGCAGGGTAACTTGAAGCAGTCTAAGGCTGAGGGACTGGCCTGATGCACTGCAAAGATACCGAATGCCACTTTTGGACTTTCCCTTTCTGAGCTGTTCTGTGCATCGCTTGGCCACAGGGCTACACTGTGAGTGTGCACTGCAGCCACGACGACTCTGGGAGTTCCTCCTGGTGGGATATGGGTCTGCCTCACTGCAGCCATTTCAGCTCCTTTTTAATCATTACAGAGATCACACTGATGTGTGCATTTACCACACTGGATTTAGTGTTGGGATCATGTTGAAAAAAATCCACTTGTCTGGTTATTTTTTTTTTTTTTTGACACCTTGCTACCTTTATTTCTTCACCTTGCTGAATTTAGCCTTGGTTCATTAGTCAACGAAATCAACAGCCCGGTTTTTTTACTAGCACACAGTGTATTCCAAGCCCATGCATATCCTGTAGCTTGTTAAATAATTATTTATCCTTTAAGAAATTCCCATTAATCTCTGACGAAGAAGGGCAATAATAGGTTAGTCAGTCATCATATATAAAATCTAAATCATTTTCACAAGTGTCTTTAATGGCTTTCATTAATTACATGTCTACATTTTTTTTAAAAAGACACCCCTCTCAAACACAGTGTCCTTTCATTCTTGAAGAGTGTCTAATAACTGAAATTAAGGCGTTGATACCGTTTGGCCAAATCAAGCAGAAAAATACACAGACGGGGCAAAGGGAGAGTACAGCATTCATGCTTTCTATTAACTTGTAAGCTTCTTTCAGTACAAGCTCCCCGTGCTCACCACCCATTCAGAAATATTGCTGTCAGACTAGTTTGTTGACTGAGGGATGATGCATTAGCTGCACCTGCATAGGAATAGTCCTGAGAGGTATCATGACTCACAGACACTCTTCTGAACCATAATTTCCTCCCCCACTTCCTCCAATGGGGTAATCATTTGCAATTGGTCTGTAACACCAGTAAATGACAGCACACCTTTCACCCTCTTAGCTGCACTGGCTAGTGAATAGGGGAAGGTGGGTGTTTAGAACCCAGGCTCTATCCATTCCCTGCACCTCCCCATCCTACTGCTTCCTGACCTGCTCCAAGGAAGGTGTGAAACCTTGCTTACACTCATGCGTCTGGACCAAAGGGCTAGGTAGCTCATATGGAGGTGTAGGGAGAGGATTCTTACACCCTTGCTCAGTCAAATAGTCCAAGTCATGATTTACCCCACTGGGCGAATAAGATGGTATAAATGCAGAGGAAAGTCTTTTGCTTACTCATAGTGTTAGTGATCATATAAAAGGTTTACAAACTACCTCTTCTACAGTAAAGGCTGGATTTAAAAACAAAAGGCTGTTTTCTTTTCCCTTGCTAAGGAAGAGAGGAATATCAGAAGATGAGAACAGGCATTCTGTGTTTTGTATGCAAAATTAGTCCGTTATTTGGCTGAGATCCAGATCTATTGTGGTGAGAAAGTAATAGATGAACCAACGAGGGACCCAGACTCTCTGGCTCATGTCCAAGAAACATTAAAAAATGGAGTTCTGAACATAACAAGTAGGATGATGCATGCAAATGTTGATCTCTTATTGAAAACTGTTAACTTATTAATAGGTTAAGTTTATAAGTGTGCATTTGGATTTAAATACCTGCTGCCCATGTTTGTGCAGCAAAATTACCTGCTGATCTACTTCACTCAAAGAATATTTAAAGTCGCTTCACCTTGGCAAGGTAGTTCTTCAGGAAGTGACCTTGTTAACACGAACATTGCTGCTGCCTAGTGCTGAGTTGCTACTTTTGGAGGCATGATGTGGAAATATTCTCTTTCAGATCTGCAAGATACGTGGCAGGGCAGCTGATCAATGGCCCCACTTTTTCAATACACCACATCTACCCTACCTGCAAGCAAGCTAAGTCCGGCTCCTCAAAGGCAATTAGCTTTGAGGATCTGGGCCATAGTCCTTACTGTCCAGAGATAGGAAGACCCAGCAATGAGCACCCTTGGGCTTTTGTGAGGGCATTAGATCATGAGTCTCATGTGGGGCCCCGCATGTTTCATAAGGCCTATGGGGGGTTGACAGAACCCAGTAAACCTAAAGCTTGTAGAGATTGATTAACCCTTGACTAGTCTCATTAGATTTTAGCAGGGAGTTGATGTATTTACCCATGCAGAGCCTTACTCCTTGTCATGTACTTCTGTAACAAATGGGAATAGAGCTTGCTTATAGACACCAGATGTGGTCATCAGACGATCCTTTAGTGCTCTGCCAGATGTGGCTAAGGTTATCTTTAAATAAGGTCTTTTATATATATCGCCACCTAGTGGCTGAACAGTCTAATGCTGTCTAGCATTCTATTACGCTTCTAAGGGCTGCCTTCCCAAGGACCTCAGGAAATATGCATTAGCGAGGAGCTCAGGAGCCAGCTTACCCTAACTCTACCCCTGTAGTAAGAATCCAAGAAAATCCGAAACATAGGTTATGTTATCCATCCACGACAGTGGCCTTGAAACCTACAGAACTTAATAGTCATCATTCAGGTCCAGATTGTGGCTGGCCCTTAATGAGTGTGCCTTGAGACGGCAGGAGCACCCATATCCCTTCCAAAGAGCAGTCATGCACGCCAGTGAGCAAAGAGTCTGCACCTGTGATTGACATACAGGTGAGTGGAAGGAACAGGGGGTGGGGAAAGCTGATTCTGTCCTTTTCTCCCCCAGGCACTCATTCAAGGGCCAGCCACAACCTGGCCTGAAATTAATGTCATGCAATTTATAATGCAACCTTGACATTTTTATTGGTGCATTGCAGAAAGCATGTGAGGTTTTCTTACCACACTTCATCTTTCCATGGTGACACATTGAAGAGCCCCAACAGCACATGCAAAATAATTTCTTGTTGATTAATAACTATTTAAAAAATAACAAAACAAAAACAAAAAAAAGAAGAAGTTATGCAAGAAACAAACAAGTTGGAAAGTTAGGTGTGTTTTAAATGAAGTGCTTAAAAAAACCCAATCAGCTGCACTGGCACTGAAGTTTTGTACAGAACATAGGCTTCTGAAACTTCTCTCCATAGCAGAGAGATAAGCAAAACAGTTCAGGGACTGCTGTTTATCCTCAGTCATGACTCTCACCATTCATGGAGGTGTAGGTCAGGTGCATCAAGGGCATGGATCCTTGTTTGTTCCGCTTTGATTGTAGCGTTGTCCCCTCTCGAGTTAGTTTTTAGTTAGGGAATGATGTGATGCTGGGTCTAACAGGTGAACAGTGGGGATCATTTCTTTTGCTGTCCTTGTTTATTCATCATTAACATATTGAGCATTCCCAAAGCTTGTGTAAGCTGGATGACCCCTTTTTTTGTTGTTGTGAGAAGCAAGCTTGCTCACATGGTGGGTTTTTCCAAATGCTCCCAGCTTTAATTGTTGCATGCAAATTGTTTAATAAATAATGTTGACAGGAAAAAAAGAAAGAAAAGATATTAATTAAGAAAAGGATTTAGGCTGACTCAGTCTCATACATGAGACAAAAGGTTAAGTAAATGCCAAGGCCGCTATGCCTCTTCAAACAGTGAATATTAGTTTTAGAATCATTAATGTCTGCTTAGAAAACAGAGTCATATTGGAGACTTGTATGCCAAAATAACCAAGGCCAGGGCTGTTTCTTTTCAATCTGAAGCTAAATTATTCTCCAACAGAGGTCTAAATGTATGCAATTAACAGTGCTAGGTAGGACAACAGGGAATGGTACTTTTAATATGCAGCCAAATTGAGATCAAGTTTTTCTTTGAATCTGGTAACTTAAACATTTAATATGCACAACCAAGCCCTACAACAGAATTAGTGAAGAGAAGCAGATAACTAACTCCTTCACTGCTGGTCAGTGTAGTTTGAGGGTGACTGGCATGCTATCTTCCTATCGTTGTCATGCCAAATTGTAACGCACACAAAAACAAAGGACTTTCAAGTCTCTTCTGCACTTGGTGAAAGATACGGAAAGTCGTTCCCTATTGGTTAGAAATAGGATTAGAGCATCATTGTTTAAAGAGAACTTCATCCTGTCAAAGATTAGCTTGGCATGTCCAGCGAATGTCGAAGTTGGTGCTAACCTGCTCACCTTCAGGATGGTTTGAACTTAGAAGGCCCATTCCTAATTATTTTTTAAAATATTTAAATGCAACAAAAAGAACGGGCCAAACATTTGAAGGGCTTCCATGAATCTCAAAAGATTTGGCCCGCGTGTTCAGCAAAAAGCCAAGGTGATCAGTCAAACCACTCACCACTCCTGCGACTGCAAAAATGAGATGCTCACATGCTACTGTGATAAGTGTAATCAAAGGCTAAGAGTAGAACCCAGAGGCTCAGCTGAAAGCAAAACCCGACTGTGGTAGGCGCTGTACAAACCTAGGGAGAGACAGTCTGTGCCTCAAAGAGTTTACAGCCTACATAGACCATAAACACAAAGGGTGTGAGAAAGGAGGTATTATTACTTCCCTTTTAAAGATGGGGAACTGACACAGTGGCCTTGTGTAGCCTAGGAGAAATAGCATAATGTTAGCCAAGCCATGGAAACTAAGACATCTGAAAAGGTTAGTATAGACAAGGCAATATATACTTCAATATGTGCTCGCAGGCTGAGCTTAGGCCTAGACTCCCCCTAAACTTTAACCTGTTTAGCGTAGCATGTTAAAAGTGTTGTCCTTGTCTATCCTAGACATCTGAAACGTGTTAGTTAGCACATGTTAACATCTCACCTTCAGATCCTAGTCTAGATAATAATATCTAGCTCTTATATAGCACTTTTAACAGATCTCAAAGCACTTTAGGGAGCAATAAGTGATCTTATCTCCATTTTACTGATGGGGAAACTGAGGCACAGCATGGGGAAGTGACTTGCCCAAGGTTACCCACCAGGCCAGCGTCAGAGCTGGGAACAGAATGCAGGTCTCCTGAGTGCCCATGCAGTGCTCTAGCTGCTGGGCTTAGCCATAAACCATCTTTCCTCTTATGGTAGGTAGGTAGAAACTGCACTGCAAAATCTCATAAAAATATGTTTATAGAAAAAATTTATAGAAAGTTTTAAATAGCCAATCTAGAAGCGGGAACAAGGCTTTGTGAGTTGGCTGTCCAGCCATCCACCACAAATAACAAACAGCGACGCGTTTTCACACAACCCATAGCATGAAAAGTGTCATTAGATAAACCACGTGACGCATACTTACAAATTACAAGTTCTTTTCCAGAGGTCAGGAATGGCTCACAGATTATTTGCAAGTAGTAAAAAAGAGCTGAATTTTCATCACAGATTATTCGGACAGATGAGCTCTGCGTTCAGTCAGGTCTGTGGTCCAGCTAGAACAATATCCTGTTTCTAATCATAGCCCAGTACCAACTGCTGCAGAAGAAGGTACAAAAAACTCCACAGCAGCCTGACATAAGCCGAACGTTAAGAAAAGCTACATGGTTCACATGGACTATTTAGCCTACTAGGATAATTCACATTTTTAAGAAAGGCAGAATGCCCTAAGGTGACTGTGAAAAACAGCTGCCCAAACCATTCCCGTGCCAAGGGTGGAGTCACTGGCTGCATCCAATCCGATGCCATATAGAGCCATGAGTGCTGATGTAAGGAACAGGCACGAATGTGTCGGTGACTGGGACCTGGACAATCATGCCCAGTGGTCAAAGCCAGAGTCAGGCCTAATGGTCAGAGCCAGTGTCAGCAATCAGGAATCAGAGCTGAGGTCAGAACCAAAGTAAAAGGACAAAGTTGGAGCCGAAGTCAGGAATCAGAACCCAGGATCAGGACTGGGTTACCTGGAATAAGACAAGGCTGGAGCAGGGTTGGGTTCAAGGCAGCAGCAGGACGGAGCGCAAGGCAGGCACAGGAGTTACCACAGCTGTGGGCAAATGCTTTGAGCAGCTACTGAACTGCTCCTGGGCTTAGAGCCCGGCTACTGACTCTTCCAACCAGGTAGCCAGCCAATCAAGCAGCCTGCTGTCAGGCCCTGCTTTCTGACAGGCTCTCCTATAGCCCTGCTTCCAGACAGTGTCACCTCAATGCCTAGCGGTGGTGGGATGTTCTCAAGTTGTAGAGACACTGAATGAGTTTCATGTCCTGGGGAGATCAGTTGCTGCATGGTAGCTCTGAAATGGAGCTTCGCCAGGCACATGAGATAGAGGGTCCACCATGGGCACTCTGGGGAGGAAGAGTAGGGAACTCTTTAGCCTTTCACCCCTGTGCTTTTTCATACACTATGACCTATCAAGCCTATTCCTTCTCCCCCTCACGGCAACCTCTTCTATCTCCTTATGCTTTGGGGCAGCTATCCCCAGGATCAATCAGCCCAGGTCACAGCTGGTTCATGTGTCTGTCTACAGCTCTGGTGCCCAGGGCTGATGGTGATGGAGGCCTTATAAATGAAAAGAGGGATGCTTCATAATATCACGTGAACCCATTTCAGACCCTGGCCCTCCATGAGTAAAGGATCTGAGAATAAAATGAGAAGAGAGCTACACTGCATCTTTACAAGAATTTTCATTGAGGCTTTGTTGTTAAGCCAGCTTTTGGTTGTACCTTTGATACGAATGTGCTGGTAGTTATTGTATGGGCCAAGCATCATGGGAGCTGACTAGTTCTTGCAGTTGCGAGCCACTTCTGTCCAGCTGCAGCAAATCCTGTGTTGAGCTATGCTGCCTGCTCCAGCTCACTCTCTCACTACCCTCCAGGCTGCTCCCGGCCTTTCTCTTAGTTCCTTCCCAGACCGCTTTGAGCTACATTCCCTTAGTTCCCATTTGCTCTTCCAGGTACCCATCTCTCAGTCCCACATGGCCACTCAATGCCACCGTCTCCTGGTTCTTCATGGACCTTTGTCTCATTTTTTCTGCCTCCCTGCCAAATGCTTTCTCTCAACTTGCTAAGGCCGTAAGGTCCCCCCCATCATTGTTTACCTTTTCTTTCTTCTTGTTCCCCCTCCTCTGACAACGCTGCCATCTCAGATTCCCACAAGTCTTCTTTCCATACTGGGTGTTTCTGGGCAATGCTGCACACTTATTGCGACGCCTGGGCAATTGGAATTCAGCTGTAAGATCTTCCTGGGGTAGGGGGGATGTACGTACATTAAACCTAAATTAAACAATTTCAATTCATTTCGTCCCTCATGAGACGTCACCCAGTTTTACAGCTTAACCTGCCCGAGCAATCAACATACCTCACACGACTAACAAAAGAGGAGCTAAGCAAGTGCTGGGTTCTGGTCCTAGCCACATTTAGTCTCTAACCCCAAATGACTATGACGTTTTAGGCTGTTAGTCCAGCCCAGGCTGTTAAACGTTTTAGCCCAGGCATAATTCCACTAGAACCATTGATTTGTTCTCAGGAGTTCCCCATGATGCTTTTAATAAACTATCTTCATGCCTTCACACCACTGTGCTTTACATGATCGGCCCTGCTACTTTCTGCCACAGCAGTGAAATAGCACAATAGAAAGCTCTCTACGTTGTACATATATTAACAGTTCTGTTTCTTCTCTCTCTGGTCTAGTGCAAGAAGGCCCTGTTCCTACAAAGGCAGCCCTGTTGCTCAGAAGCACTCCGCTCTTCCATTAAGAGTATTAGGAATGGGATCTATTCATAATGGTTTAAAACCCAATAACATTAAAATATTATTAGTTGATCACTGCTAGTTTTATATGCTGACTTTGAAGGTAGTTGAGAAGGGTAGAAATGTGTTTGTGTTAACTTACATTGTGTTTCTATAGCACTGTAAACAGAAGGCATAACTAAAATGTGGTAAGAGACTCACTGGACAAAAAAATAAGAAGTTAGTGGGGTCATCCTTGCATTCATTTCATAAAAATTGTGTGGTGGTGAAGAGAACGCGTTAGCTTTTTTGTACTGCATTATCACTGTCATTTATCAGCTTCTATATCACATGTCACAGCTACTACCCTTTTTGGCTTCCAGTAGGGTATCCAGTTCCTGGAGAATTCTGAGTTCTGCTGCATGGTACACAAGGCTATGCATTGAGTGCGGCAGATAGAATTTTTTTCCAATATGCTCCTAATAGGACACTCAATAAAGCAAAACACTGTGATTTGCCAACTCCAGGAAGCATGGATAAATAATGCCCCATTAGAACTGTGTCTCTCTTCTCCTCATAAACCTTTCATTACTACTTAAACTATGGCAATGCATTTGGAACAAACAAAAAATAAGCTAATCAGCCCTGTCCATTGTGCAGGCTTCTTTTAGTGGAGTATTTCACTTTAGTCCGGTTTCAAATTACTACCACTTATTAAATCATTTTAAAAGTCTGCTTCTCTTTTAAATCATGGCCATCATGCCCAATTTTGTGCATATGCATACTGTTCTTACATGCGAATCTGTG
This sequence comes from Mesoclemmys tuberculata, assembly GCA_007922155.1. Lineage (NCBI taxonomy): Eukaryota > Metazoa > Chordata > Testudines > Chelidae > Mesoclemmys > Mesoclemmys tuberculata. The sequence continues at coordinate 19,750,394 of ML675614.1, read as the reverse complement.
CCCACTAACTTGGATGTGTAAAACAGGCAGTAATTCTAAAATCTAGGTAGAGTTCCCTTTGTACGCATGGTCCAAAGAGTTTATAGATACTCTATGAAGAGTTTGTACAACTTGTGTTCAAACTGGCATTTGAGTACATGATCATACGCTTTTCAAAGATCAAGCTGTTGAAAGAGAACTCCCAGTTAAAAATAGCGAAATGGAGTGAAGCAGGATCATAATTCACGGCGGTGGCTTTTTCAGCCCTGAACATGTGGGCTCAAATCTGTCTTCACAAGTACATTGGACTTTGTGGCCTCAGACCAATCTCCAGTGGAGACTTGTCCATGCATTTTGGTACATATATTGCCAGTCAGGGATGAGACACCTTGGTAGGAAGGTAGGTGCTATCTAGTTTAAGCAGCTCAAACCATTGCTGTCAGTTCATGCCAATGTGACAAGAAAATACTGTTCTTCCAAATGAACCACATTTCAGCTTCTCCCATCAAGTTATGTAAGCCTTAGTAGTTTCAGTACAGGAGTGGGACTCCTGAGTTCGCATCCATCGCACGCCATCCCTTCCCCTTCCCGGCTTGACTTGGGCAAGTCAATTAGCCCTTCTGGCTCAGATTTGCTGGGATGATAACATTTACTTACCTCACACGCAATTTGTGAGGATTAATTAATGTTTGTACAGTCCTTTGAAGATGAAAAGTGATCCATAAGTGCTACTTATTAATAATGATGATAACTGCTGATTTTAGTGTTTGCAAGTCTATTTTGTAACCTTCTTTCTAGCAAGATTTTTCCACGTCAAACAGGTAATCCTGGATGAACCATTTGTGTCTAGTTCTTTGTTTTCTAAAGCGTTTGGGAAAAGGCACTATATAAATACAAAATCTATTCAACTGCACATTTAAAATATGGTCTGGTATGTTTTAAAATATGGTATGACACAGGGTACTGAGCTAATATGCCTGAGGTGATTCTGTCTGTGAAATGTATTAGCGTTGAGCTAAACTGCTTTGGAAAGATTCAGGTTCTTTGAGTTTGGAGGCTTGTGGCTATTGCTTGTATTTTGCTCTTTACCTGCCATGAGCATAACCATATATTTACTGTAATTCCACGTTCCCTCTTGACTGCGCCTTGCCACTGACACTCTACAGAGCTGGTCTGTTGTCTCCTGAACTCTCAATGGTCTACAGATGCCCTGCTAGCTTGCTTCGCTAATAATCCTGGTTCCAGCTTGTAGCTGTTAGTAGAAGCTCACAGGAATCTACATGGCAATACACTATATTTTTTCATTCAAGCTTTGAGCCTCTTGTTGAGGTGTTCATTATTTGATTTTAATAGGAAGAAATGCTTTGATTCTTATGCCTCTTTCCCTCTATGACTAGCCACTTGGGGGAAGGTCAGGGACAAAAAGAATGAGCAAGGTATAACAGAGAGAACTGGCCATTGCCAGCAGTATGTTCCTACCATTAGCCATCTGGATTTTATGCCAAGACAGTCATGCACCAGAAAGGCATTTAAGGAGACTTGAGGAACATCAGTATAGTTAAATAATGTAAATCCCTATATTTAAACAGTCTCATGCCTGCGTAGTCCAGGCTTTGAGAGAATTTTCCTAACATTATGAAAATCAATATTGGTGTGGAAACTTTGACACCCAGGAATTTCAAGTCTTGAATATAAACAGTAGAGCTGCAATCAAAGAGTAATATTTCTTTCTTAACTTGACTGGTTCAAGTCACTGTATCCAGGATTAGCTAATGTTTCACAAACTCTGCCTTTTTTTGTAGCTTTAGAATCCCTAGGGGAACTAAGAGATCCAATTTTGAAGAAACTGCTTCTGAGCCTATGGAAGGAAAATGGAAAATAATGAAATTTAAAAGTGTAGCACAGAAATCTTGTAAAATCTTGAAAAGATCACAATCTGGAATTCATTATCTGTGATTTTTCATTTTTTCTGCCCCATATAACATACACACACACACATACACAGCTCCCTCTACTCAGATGGCTTATGTCTAAGATGCATTCTTTTGGAAAAGTTCCATTAAGGATGTACTAATTTGCTGACACCCAGACTTCCTCTGATGAATTCTTCTGTCTTTGATGACAGAAAGAGCACCTTCAAAATACAGGGTAGTTTCCAAGGTAGTGAGCATATCTTTTCCATCTCCTTAGCTTCTCTTTGTATTATGAACAAAATAATTGGGTAATTTCTGAAAATGTTGCCCCATTTTTTGTAAAGGAACTTGTTTGTGGCTCTTGGCAATTTCTCTGCGGTCACAAACCAATTTCTGGGGCATATTGTGATTTGTTTCTATGGGCAATATTCTTCATGCCTCTCTCATGAGTGGAAAGGGAGCCCAAAGCAGCAGAAATGGGATGAAAGACACAGGAGGGGAGAAGCAATTCCAAGTCATGCGCCTCTCTAACCCTCTAAAAATGCCTTTGCCTCAAATCTGCAAGGACCTTTATACCTGTTTGTAACCATGTTAGGCTTTTGAGAATGTAAGCAAAAAGGACATTTAAAAAAAATGTTGTCCTAATGCATCTATCTTCTGTGTCTTGTAGGGTTTTGTAATTATTAATTCTCCACACAACCTGTGTCTGGAAACTAGTTTTTACTGGGCCCAGTAATGACTATGAGGCAAATACTTTACATTAGTTATTTCTTGCTTGTGAAGCAATATCATATACTCGTGAAGACAAATTGACTATATGTACAAACCATGGCAGCCTATAACAGCAGAAAGTGAGGCAGAGGTGTGTGGGGGGGTGGATTATTATTCTTGTCCAATGTACAGCACCAAGGTAAAATGGAGCTCACTCAAATCCTAAGGACAATGTTTTACTTTCGGTCTATGGTCACCACAGCGTATTCATATTTGAAATGCTAGAAAGAAAATCATTCATTTTTTTTCCAGATTGCTTCAGTCTGTGATATCAGCAATAATCACCATGGCATTGTTGCTTAGGCATTCTTGAAGAGTCAGAAGTGGACTGTAATTGAAGAGTTCATTACCAAGATCACTTGGCTCCCTGATTACAATGGCAAGGTGAAATATATATCCTCACCAAAAAGCAACAGCTAAACCTGTAGAGAAGTCGCCCACTTTTCACTCTTTTTCATTAGAACCCCCGACAAGCTTGTCAGCAAAATTAAAGGTATGTCATTCATATCGCGCATGCATTGCAAAGGACTATAAACCTGCCAACCTCTTTGATGAAATAAAAGGGTTTTATTTATGATTCATGTAGGAATATGAGGTTATTTTTATTCTGTCAGTACACTAATAATCAGACGAGAGTTCAGGAAATGAGAAGGCAAACTGGCAGGGAAGGTTCTGATAAAGGGGAACCCTCTAGGGTATTTTGACCCTTTTGTAATCTCCTCCTTTTTAGTGTGCGGTTATAATGTGGCATAGTAAAATCCTGCAACAAGCCTGGGAACAAAAACAGTAACTATCTAGCAGGACTTGAGGTTTAATTCCACTAGAAAAGGAAAATGCTTCCACCAGAAAAGTGTGTTGTCACAGTGATGAGAACAAGTACATTTTGTGCCCTTCTGGTTTCCAGGCTGTAGCAAATTGAAAAGATGTCCTTTTTGGGCTCTGCTCCTACAGGGCAATCTAACTAGTGTTTAAAAATAAGGTAAACCTCATGTGCAGTCATTAAACATTTCTTACCTATCATTATTGGTGTTCTCTTTTACAGCACCATTGCCCTGAGAAGCTCACAGTCTAGCTTGTAATGAAGGGGACACAAACAAAATAGGGATAGGAAAGGGAAGGAAGGACTGGGGTGACCCCCTTCACAAAGTAATGTAATGCTAACATATCTCTGTGTGAATGTGCCCTATCCGGGACATTTCAACTGCTTTGGTAATTCTGGACTGGTTTAATTTTGTCCCAGCAATGTGAAGCTTTTGGAAGCGGTTTTAAATCTAGTTGGTGTAAACTCTCATTCACAGCCATAGCTATCATTGAGATTTGAGGAGCAATCCTTGTAAAAAGTAAAAAGGTATCAGTTTGTTAGCTGGCTAGCATTAAGTACAGGAGTTTGCTAACAGTGGTATCTTGGCAGAGAAACACAGAATAGCACAATATATGCAGGATGAAGTGAAACAAAGTTCACTGGAGGAAAAAAAATAATACTAATCCTTCATTCAATAAGCAATGAGTTAAGTACATTTTGTGTGTGTGTTGAAGAAATGTAAAAGTAAAGGTAAGAGTACAAATGTAAAGGTAGTGACTAGCTTCCTTTCAAAAGACAACATATGAGACATTTAGGTGTTGGTAATAATAAGAGATGGACCTGAGCTACTAAGTTCAAATCGAGATCCTGATCTAAACTTCCACAAAGTTCCATGTATCTGTGGCTGTCCTTTGAATAGGGAATCCCTCCCAGTAGCCCCACGCCTCCCTTCTCATTGCTCCTGGTGTATAGGGTGCCAGGGTATGAGATGGGGACATCGGAGGCCTTTGCAGCAGTCAGCCATAAATTAGAGCAGCTCTCAGATAAATCTGTAGGAACATCCTTATAATTACACTTCTGCCTAAAAAGGTTTCCCTAATTTGATACAAGCAGCACGTAAGTTCATCGTTGCTGAAAGAGTTTGGAGCAAACAAAATATTTTCCTCGGCTCTTTCAGGTCTTTTTTCAGTTTCTTTTCTTTATGCACTTTGCATAGTCAGTTTCCTGGTTTCTCCTGCACAGTCACATAGTCAATTTCCCCTCTTGTTTGTGTTAGCCATTCAACAGAGAAGAGAAAAATCTTTTTAAAAATAGAAAACCTCGATTGTACACCATCGAAATTGGCTTGAGGGCTTCAGGACAGGTGCAGCATCTGGCATTGCTTAGAACTCATTTTAATATACTGACTAGATTTCAAGGGCCATAAACCCATTAACTGGCTAGGTTAAGCTAGTTTCTAGCTGCTTTTCATTGCTGGAGTGACACAAAGCTGGCAGAGCTTTTGAGTAAACTGTCTCTTTAACAAAACCCCTTTCCCTTCATCAGTTCAGCTCTTTCAAATAGAAATATAATTATTCCCCTTTCAAGAGCTCCTCCCTTCCAAAATATTGATCTTTTCACTTAAGTTGGGTGAGGATAGCCTACGATTTAGGAAGTTGCAGCATTACACCTTTATTTTCCCTAGCAGCCAAGTACAGCTCTTTGTACCTCTCAAGCCTGTGTCATAGTGCTGGAAAGTAGAGCAGGTTACTACCTCATCAGTCTAAGATTTCATTCTCATGGAGCACGAAGGTTCATTATACTTACTTTATCAGCAGTAAGGTTTAATGCTGAATCCATGAGAGATATTCGTGTGAAACATGAGCAGAGAGAGAGAGAAGCATTGCATCTTTTCATTAATAAGCCCTCTTCTGGGATCCGGCATTAGTGAGATTCAGCGGATCATAGAGCACAGGGGTATCATTTTTACATGATTACTCTAAATTCTTAAACCAGAGGCTTAAGAAAGAGGCTTCTCACAAAGGCAGCGGCGGGAATTGTTAAATGATTGGCACAGCAGTAACCATGGGCTGAACCACTGCAGGTACCGCCAGTCATGGGGGTACCGGCAGGCATTTTATTACCTGCCATCCAGGGAAAAGGGGAAAGGAAGGCCTGAAAGAAAGTGAGAATAATGTGCTAACCCTGCAGAATCTCTCCGGGTTCCTATTCCTCTTACTGAACAAAACTCTCAGGCCTGTCTACACTAGAGAGTTTTGTTGGCCAAAGTCAGCTTTTGTCGACAAAACACTGCAGGTGTACACACTGCACTCACACACGCCCACCTCCCAATGATGCAGCTGCCCTGTTTTTTCAACCAAATAAAACCACCTCGACGAAAGGCATAGAGCTGTTGTCAACAAATGTTTATCAACAAAGCGTGTTTGTAGACACCGCACGTGTTTATGTCATGGGAAATGACCTCCAGGAAGTGTCCCACAATGCCCATCCTTTAGCACTTCAATTGTCCAGTGGCCCCACTGATTGTTTGGCAGGCTTCCTGACTCTGATGTACTTACATTTATTTTTATTTATTTATTTATTTTTGCTCTTTGTTTTTGTGTCTTTAGCTAGTTGCTCTTCAAATTCTTTCTTGGGCTGCCTTACAATACTTTAACATTTGACTTGCCAGAGTGTATGCTCCTGTCTATTTTCCTTACTAGGAACTGACTTCCGCTTTTTAAAGGATGTCTCTTTTTCCTCCAACTGCCTTTAACACACTGCTGTTTAGACATAATTCTCGTATGGTTAGGTTTTTTTTTTATTTGGCTATACATCAATTTGATCCTCTATTATGGTACAATCCTGGCATCCTATTTGAGCAAAGGCTATATAAACCCAGGTCTTTAAAAGATCACTAATTGAAAAAAGAATTTTTTCCTTGTTCCTCACTCGTACCTTTCTCTATCTTTATATAAGGCTGGGTATGAGCTCAGCTAGTTATACCACTTATTTGTCTGGAACCTGTTGTTATGAAAGTTTCCTCACGTGATCTTACATTTTATTAGATCTGTATTCTACGCAATATTATACAGTATTTTATTCCACTAGTTAAAGGATTAATTATCCCACATTTTATCCACATAGACAAAGTTACAGTCCATGTGGGTTGCTATGCTCCTATTGGCTAAATGACCTCGGAAACAGACAACAATGATACATTGTTCCAACCTGTGTTATAGTTAGCACCTGTTTCTAATTAATTCAGCAGGACAGCTTAAGAAATACTGGAAAGAAAAATGTGTTAGATTCTAAACAAGTATTCTTTGCTATTTGATCAGAACTATTTGGCATCCAGGAAGTTGTAGTCTTCTTGGCTCGCTATCTGTCCTTCTCCCTCACGCTGTTTGGTACTTGTGTAAAATTCTAAATTGAAAGAAATCCTCCATAGACAGAACTGACTAGATTCTCATCTAACTTAAACTGGTGTAAAACAGATGTGAATCTTTTCAGGTCAATAGAATTACACCCACAGCCCTATATACTGTGGAAGATATCCCTAAATTCTGCAGCACAGAGTCATAGATTGTGGTTCATAGCTTGTGCAGTGCTATTGAACAGCAGCCTGGAAATTCTGTGGCAGGTACATTTCAGTTTTAAAAAATGGAGATTTTTAATTAATTAAAAAGGGAAATCAATAATAAAAAACAATACAGTTGCCCTTCTGTTATTTATGCTGATAGAAAATTCAATTAATTTTACTCTGTCCCCACATTTTCATTTTACAATATGCTTTATTAGTCATTGCCATTATGTACATATATCAGTGGTGTGGCCTCATCTGCAATATTGTGTTCAGCATTGGTTCCTGAACCTCACAAAGGATATCGCACAATTAGAAGGGGTTTAGAAAAGAGTGACAAGAATGATTAGGGATATGAAAAAAAACTATCGTAGAAAAGAGACAACTAAGGTAAGGTCTATAAAATCATAAATGGTATAGAGAAAGTGAATAGGAAAGTGTCATTTACCCCTTCATGTAGCACAAGAACTAGGAGGCACCTGATTAAATTAATAGGCAGCAGGTTTAAACAAACAAAAAGTTCTTCTTTTCATATAACACACAGTCAGTCTGTGAAATTAGTTGCCAAGGAATGTTGTGAAATCCAAAAGTATAACTGAATTCAAAAAATAATTAGATAAGTTCATGGTGGATAGGTCCATCTGTGGCTTGCAAGATGGCCAGGGATGCAATCCCATGCTCTTGATGTCCCGAAACCTCCAATTGCCAGAAGCTGGGATTGGACGACAGGAGATGGATAACTCAAATTGCCCTGTTCTGTTCGATCCCTCTGAAGCAACTAGCACTAGCCACTTGTCGGAAACAGGTTAGAGGGCTAAGTGGACCATTGGTCTGACCCACTATGGCCATTGTTATGTAAGGCCCAGAGTACACTTCAGCCTCACATTCTGTGTTCTATCAAACCTTGAATTTGTAATATATTGCTTTGAATAGTTCTTTCACGGTGTAAATCATGTGACAAACAAACTGCTGTGTGTTTTTTCTAAACTACCAGATGAGAGTGCTAGGGTTTCCAAGAGTTACTGTATCAAGAGCAGCCTGATAGATAAAGTGGTTTATCCTTTTTCTCTCTTTAGAGAGCAAGCTTCAGAAAGTCATAGTTCACTGCTTTCTATCTGCATAAGGGCAAGTCTCACAATCACATGATCACCTGCACATACAGTGTGTTCATGGGTTGGCATGGGCAAAGCACTTGGATATAGCATAGGAGACTCCCATTTTTCAAAGCCATTCCCTAAATTCCCTCTTGTGAGTTTTTCCTTAGGATCTGTTCATGACTTCTTTGTGCTCTAATAATCATTTGGGAAAGAGGGGCTTCTTTCAAACCTATTTTGTTTCTTTGAAATGTGCCAAGTATAAATATAGAATCAAAGAAGTGTACATTAATAAGAAAGATGTGTGAAAATGCATTTTTTTGCCTTTCTAGAGAAAGCAGCAGTAAGTCATATTGTGAGTTACCAAAAAGATGCCAATAATTCTTCAGACAGAAATCTGTGTGGCGGGTTTCTACCTTCAGCACAAAAACTCAGCACAAAAAACATGTGAGGCCTGGGCCCTGTGTGTCTCATAGGACTGAACCTTAATATCATAAGGGAATAAAACAAATTTTCTTATGAAGACTCAAACTCCGGTCCTATCTTCTTCTCTTGGAGGCTCATAACTGTAAGATGTACTCCTAGAGGATCCCATGGTATCCATCCCTCACTAGCCAGCTTAACTGAACTACATCTGCAATCAACCATATATGTTGTCTATGACCTCAATAAACATTTTTTCAATGACTGCTCCAGTACAGTAAAGTCAGTGCAAAGACTCCCATTGTTGAGGGGCTTTGGATCAGGCTTTAAATAAATGTTTTAATGGCGGACAGATCTTGCAATTAATCTACAGCACAGTATACTTGCATTTAGAGTTGACTCCCCAAAATAAAACTCCAGTGCATTTGGAGATAGCATAGAGGACTCCCAAATAACACTGAATTATTGAGAAGTGCAGCTATAGATTCAAACTTCACAGCTGTATCTCATTGTTAATTTTATTGCATTTCATCAGGTTCTTCCTAAATTATTTTATTACAAGCATTTCAACATTGGCCAGCTCATAGTTTGCAAATATTTTTAATGTGGCACTACATTCTCACTCTGAATCAATGCATATCTAGACTTTTTTTGTTTTTCTTTGTTAAATGCACACACACACACAGAAAATGGGTTTTACAAGGCTGGGTTTGAACCTGGAAATTTTGCATATTGTTATAAGCAAGACCCTTGCCAGCATATCACAGGTGTGCACAATAAAAGGGAAAAGGGAAAGAGAGATTCTGATCATTCAAGGCCCTGATGACAGCTATGAGTCCAATGCTTTCACCCAGTGCTCCCGTACATCTGTGAGTCAGTACAATTAGGCTGGGCTAGGGGGAGTAGCTTTCAGTTTTAAAGATATGTTAAATAAGTGATTACACATTTCTTCCAAAGATGATCAAAGTGGCAATGTGAACAAAGGGGAATGAGGAAGAGAAGGACAGTGAGGGTGGCTCAAGCAATGAGAAAAAGTGCTGAGCAATCACTGGACGTGTGGAGATGGACTGGGAACCTTTAGAAAAGGGTATCTTTCACCCTCTAGTCAGCTGAGGTGTTTTGTTTTGTCTTCTGAGTGCCAAACTCTTGAATTGTATTTTACTGGGAATCAGAAAGATCAGCTTACTCACAGGTGAATGGTTGGGTCAGATGTTTCACTCTCAGGTCATCGCTATGTCGTCCTTAATTGAATAATACCTTTCCTTTCTTCTTTTTTCCTCATTGATCAAGCTGCTTTTGAGAAAAGTGATTCTTTGCATATCTGGTTAAGTGCTGTTAACAGCCTTTGCCTGCGGTTTGTTAAAATTAAAAAAAAAAAATAGAAAAGAAAAAAGAAAAAAAAAAAGTGTGATCTTGCCGGCGAAGTAATTTGCTTCTCTCCAACCAATGATGGCTTGCACTTTATGCAAATTGGTATCTAGGGACAACAAATCCCATTTAATACATATGCATAGTTCATAAAAAAAACGACGTGAGAGAAAGCGAAAAAAGATAAAGCAACGAGTCAGCAAAAGAACAGGTTCCAAGGAAATTTATTGTCCCAAATTGGACATTTGTAACAGATGATGTGAACAAGTGTTAACTTTGTTTTCAGCAGCTCTTCACGTACATTCACTAGACATCACACAGATTATGTTTTAAGGATCTGAACTGTAATAAAAAAAAAAGTGTCTGTGGGCTTTAGAGTGTTGTGTTCCATATGGTTAGGGAAGTGCGGAGTTATTGCGACAAGCATCTTGTGAAGCTCATTACGCGCGGCGGTGTTAGATGCGAATTGCTGCGCATAGCTATAGGGTACATACATGACATCCCACAGTCAGCAGATAGCAACTGGAAATGAAAGATATGAAGGCACAGAGTACAGCTTCAGGGAACATGTTAGACAAAACATCTGCTGGTATCAGAACGCTGCATTATCAGATCATTGTGGCCATGAATTTTTTATAAACACATTTTTTTAAAAGCTGTAACTTTGAAAGTGACATTTTGTGAGAAAGTTTTGATTGAAGTGTGATGTCAGGATAAAGGCCAGTCTAGTTTATTATCTATGTAAGAACCAATATTGGCAGCATGAAATACCTTCTTTCTCCAAGTAGTTGAATTGTCCATTCACATATTACTAGTGTTTTTTAATTTCTGATCTGGAAGGCTGATAAAACCTTTGCCTGGGATACAGCACATTGCTTTGCCACCATGCTCCACATGAAATGCTTTAAGCTGGGAGCAATGTAGTTCTTAGTGTTGCTTAACAATGCTGTATCTAAGTTAGAGAACAGTGAGGAGATATGCAATATATGTGTAAATTGCAGACCACTTGCATTAAGAAGGTGAACTGTTTTCCATCCCATCACCTTTTGTGCTCTGATTACTACAAGGTAGACTTCCCATATGTCACTTCTCTTTGAGAGTACAACTGTAAAACATTCTCTCCCTCATGTAAAACATGTAGAGATGAAGAACTTGTGTTGTTGATCCCTGAAAATTCCACATGACCTCTATCTTCCCATGCACCTTGGGACATTAGTCAGGTGTTCATCTTTGAGAAAAGACAAGGGTGCTGCTTTTTAGGCATCGTTACAGGACATCACACATTTCAAGAGAGGGGTGGTGGAGAGAAAGAAAACTTCCAAAATTTCATGATTTATGAAAAGATTAAGCTTTCAACCATCAGCTTTCATTCAATTCTGTTCAAGAAACTGATCCAGTGTCCTGATTCATGTGGAGTAAAGTTATAGATACAACATCCTAAATAGTAAGCCATTAGTTAAATCATAAAAACGTAATGGGGGCTGCACACAAAGCTAAAAAGGAACTGAACTGCATCACAGGTGCTAGGACACCTGAATGTAAGTCAGATATTTTGCTTACCTGACCTATTGTTGAAGAAGGTGACTGTCCATTGGACATCTCTCTTGGCAGCACCTTCTTCATATGACAGCCAAGGTAGTCCATTGCAGTAACATCATTGCCCCAAACACTTCCTTTCAGTAATGCAGAAACATAGCAAGCCTAGGAATAGAACATACTGGTGGAAGTTTGACTGCATGTTGCTTTGGTGTGTCAGTTACATAGAAGGTGCCTATGGCAGAAAGATATTTTAGTGTCTACGAAATCATATGAAAATAACAAACAAAAAACACCCCACTTACTTGCTAACAGATTTTTTATGCCTGCCGCTTTGTGGTGGGATTTTCAAAAGTGCTCCATGATCAGCTTCAGTAGGAAAAAAAATTCCACCATTAAAGTTCAGTTTTGATACTTACTTGCAAGCCAAAATCCTGGTTCTGAACATGACCAAATTTTGAGAGAGGAAATCAGATCTGAACCTGAACCCAAATGTCATATCTGGCTGCCACATCTACAAAGGGCTAGTTCGAAACCCTGAATCCAACTATGAGGTGCTCAAAACCTGAATCAGAATTTTGCAGTTCAGGCCGAGCTCAAATTAATCTTTTTTTTCGTATTGCCTTATCTCAGTTACTGGCAAACTGTCCATTAGTGTCAGTTATGAAAACTTGAATCAGACAAAACTGTAAAATAGAGTCTCGTTTTTTTAAAAAAAGAATGATTCTGTTTCTCTTTGAAGTTTCTTCCTTTCTATGCTGCCATAATATTTAGTAATGGGATCCCCAAATCAGTCAACATGTGGATTGGGTCAGTACTTAGATGGGTCAGTGCAATAAGAAACACTTAGGGTTTATCTAGTCTGCAATCACAGCATATGATTGCAGCTGGAGAAGTCTCAATTGAATTAGATTTAGTATAGCTAGCTCAGGTACCAGAGCAAAGATGCTGTGGCAGCATGTGCCTCAGTTTAAACACAGCAGCTGCATATGAAGAGGAAATTTAGACAACGAAATACCCCCTTTGTAAATTCAGTAAGCAACTATTTTTATCTGCAAATCAGTATAAAGTCATATGCGAATCTGTATGTGCAATTGCAGTAGTTGTGTTTCCAGAAACAAATGCTCAAATGTGCACATATTTTTTATGGTTCCCCTTTGTTTCAAAATTTGGACTTAACTCTTTGCTTTCTCTGAAACTGTTGCTAAATCCCAATTCATTTATACATTATTCTTTATATATTTCCCCTGCTAGCTTAGATGGATAAAGTGGTCTTCATTGTTTTGTTCTTCACTAGGGTGATAATTTTTTCTGTATAGAAAGATGGCTGCTATGTTACAACTCAGGGGTAGCTGGATTTCAGAGGTAGGCTATGTGATTTTTTTTACAAAGAATTAAATTTTGCCTGTGCCTATGTAGTGCCATAATAAGGGAGGAGATAGTAAAGATGGCAAAATGTATGTCCAGTCAGTAGTGCATGCAGCACGGGCAAAGACTTGGCATCTAAATATGGAACGACAGTACGGAAACATATATGGACATGCAGTTAACAGGATGCACACAAGGACACTGACTTCAGGGGTGAAGGGTCGTGACTGGTCCCAGACATGGAAGCACACATGCTGCCATCCACTGCAAGTGTACGATGCCGCCATTAGTGACAAGCGCACTGCTACTAAGGAAAACAGCTGTGTAAAATGCCCTGAAATATTGAATCTGCTGACCAGTGTCATCCTGGTCTGGTGACAGTAGGATTTCTACACTGGTCAGGACTGAGTGCATATCTCGATAGACATAGTGCAGGCGGTAAGAGAGAATGCCACGCCATTGTGTGTAGAAAGTATCAATAAATCAGTGAAGCACTTTGGGAGCCTGTGAGATGAAAGGCATTTTATCAACCAATACCTGTGAGATGATTTATTTTATTTTATTATGTCCAGTGCCAAGTGTATATAAAAGAACACTCATTTTCTGTCTAGATCATTGCATAATTTGGTACCGGCTTCTTTGTTCGTATGGCTAAGTATTGCATGCAACTCCTCCCCCCCATCCTGTTATTGATTAGTAATTTTTAAGCTCAGAAGAAACTTGATTCCATAGCTGATATGGATCTCCCATGGTCAGATATAAAGTCCTGTTCAAAGACTGTCCCCACCTACTATCTATAAAATATTAATAAATGCTACAAAATGTTTCATGAAATCTGTTTCTCCATGAGGCAAAGTATCTGATGGCTTTAAGTATTAACTGATTCTACGGCATCTACATATTGCTGATTTATTGTTGATCTGGAGATTTTAAAGCCAAGTATAACTGGGGTTTACAGTTTGATCTGAATTAATCAAGTCTGATTAGACAAAGACAGATCGATCTCTTCTGAATCCCCGAGTCTTGGTAATACATTTCTGTGTGCTGTTCGAAAAAAGTTCATCTCTTAAGGTAAACGATGTTATCTATTTAACAGCCAGTCAGTAATTCTTACAAAAAGGAGCAATAAATCTTAAGGATAAAAGAATGTTCCTGATAAACAGAATGTGAGGAAAGTAGCATTTTTTAAAAAGAAAAATATGGAAATTTTAGAATGGAGTGACCGGGTGGTAGATTTCATAAATGTAGACAGAGACACTTCTTTTTTCTCCCTTCCTTATCACACTGCTGAGTCTGTCCACCTACAAGCTTTGATCGATGGAGTCACAAAAACAAAAGAGTGCATTTAGGCTAATAAGCCAACTTGAAGAGACATTGAAAGGTTGGAATTATGTATGGCACAAGACAATTATGGAAGCTAAATTATTCTTTAATTAATAATGAGATCCATCAACGGCAAAAGATAAAAGATCACAGAACAGAAAGCTTTATGGTTTACTGTGTATGTCCATATGTGCATGTTGTGTGCATAAATGCATTCTTATGCATAAATGTGTTGAATCTAAATGCACATTAAAGTTCTATGTGTACTATAGAACGTGCGTGTTAATAGTTTTTGGTTGTCTATAGGAAATACATGCAAATAATAAATGTCTGTGCACATCACCTATGAATGTAGTGGACCAGAGAAACTAGACAGTGTTTATTAGGCTACGGGTTCAGGTTCAAGCAAGATCCAGAGCTATGGTTGGGTTCAGAAGCACCAAAGCTTCTTGGTCTGTTCCTGTAAAATAGAGTCATAAAGTGTCAAGAATGTCATGAGATCAGCTATCGTCATATAAGTTCGTTCATTCACAGCTGCAGCTGAACCGCTGGAGGAGGATGAAACGTGTGCCTAACTGCTCCAGTGCAGACAGCCCTGTCAGAGGCAACATTTACGCCATTGCCTGCTCTTTGGGGTTTTTTTCCCGAGACAGCAGCTTCAGTTTCTAGCCAAGTCTCCACGGAAGCTTTGCTGGTGGAAGATGCCAGGAGATGTGCTGGGCCAGCATATCTTAGACCACCTTAGCCACACTGTCTGACAAGCACCACCCACTTCTGAGCTGTTGGCCAGCTGAGATTGGCTCAGTGAAGTCGGAATTATGAATATCGTGCATTACTAAGCAGACTTACCGCAGGTCCCCATGCCTTGTATAGCTGTGGTAGAAACCAGCATAAACAGAGGCTGAATATAGTCCCTGATTTTGCAGTCACCTCTCAGCACTTAAAATTGTGAGCTTGTATCTGGGGATTTTAATCAAAACCCTCTGATTGCTGAAATATGGTGATGGTGGTTGGGGATGTAGGAGGAAAAGAGGGCTGGATCTGAGATTCCATTCCAGACCTATCTAGTGTACTGTGGCTGTTTCGTTACACTTGAATGTCAGTGAAATTTAACTTAATACTGCAACTGTTTACTTTCAATAGGTAATGTCGCTTTTGACATAAGAACCAGATTCACTGCTTGGTTTAGGTTGTCCCAGGGCTGGAAAGTCTGCTTGTGGGGACAGAGGTTGCAGCAACAAAAGTCATCTGCAACCTTTGCTTCCGCTGACCCTTGACCAAACCACTTTGGTGGGGCAGGCGTAAGGACTGCAGCACGAGGGCACACCAGAAAGCACTCGTTCAGTGCTGATAGGCAGCCTCTGCCTGCAGGGCTTCCAGTGAGCCCTACATGATATTGAAATCTGCCTTCCCCTATCACCTCCTGCTTCTCTGTAGGCCTGAGATTGTGCAGATCAAGCACCCCTGAGACAGTAGGGGTGAATCAGTCCCTCTGTGTATAAATATTCCTTGTGCTCAGGCTCATCCTCATTTGAGAACAAAAGAAAATGAAATTGTGCTTTACATCCCTGGCATAGATACCATTAACACCAATGATCATGTGAAAGGTGCTGTAGTGTGGGCACCAAAGATGAAGTGTGCAGTGCAAGGCCATACTACGTCTTCCATGTCTGATGCAGAACATCAGCGTTAAACCTTCCCCACGTTGGCCGGTGGAGAACACTTACCCTCAGTGAGTTAATGACGCAGATGGAAAGGCTCCCTCATAATTCCTTATTCCCCTCTCTCTCCCCTTCTTCAGTTTGCAGTCAGTTCAATGGACATGGTGAAACAGAAGTCTATCTGTAGAGTTATTGGTTTGGCTTCCTTCCTGCAGCTTTTATCCCTTCTTTCAAGTTTCTGACTGCATGCCAGAGCAACAAGCCTGACGTTAAAGAGTGAATACTTTGCATACTATACCAGCATGCAGAGTCAGGGGGGAAGTGGGTAATAATGTTGGGAGAAGGAGGAAGAAGTGATTATCTGATAGCGATTATTCAGCAGGGCAATAGTGGGAGGTACTGTAACTGACAGGGACTCACTATGGGACGCAAATCACTTAAGGCAAAGCCATTAGGATCAATTTAAAATATAAGGAGGGAGGCTAAAGTGACAATAGCATATTTTAATTGAAATCACAAATATCACTCTGCAAGATATAGTTAACACGCTGTAGAGCTGCTTTATCTTCACTGAGAAAAAAGTTTTGCTTTTAAAAATGTACCTTTTTAAACAAAGATCAAAATGGAGCGTTACATTAAAAAAAAACCTTAAATCTCCATTTCTCCCCATTGTAATGTTTTCTTCCTCTTGGTGGGCATGGAATTAACTACATTACTAATGCTTTTAATCTGATTTTACTAGAGCCTAAGGCGGAGGCAGGGAATCAGCATGTGTCCCATTAAAAGAAAAAATACACTTATATAGACACTAAATAGCATGTCCAGACAAACACATTTATCCTTGTGTTAGCCTTATTTATGGGACTAACTAGCCGACGTACAGACCTTTATACAGAAATGAAGTCGATATGATGTGGTTATTACTGCTTTTGGCATCTAAAATCTAAGCGTGATGAAAGAACCTGGCAAGGGAAGCCCACAGAGTTCGGACACACTCCACTTGTTACTAGCTCTTTGATTTCGACTCATAAAATCTGACATATGTTGGGCATTGACCTTGTTCTTTTAAATAAGCTTATTTTAGGAGACCTTTGCAAACTGCTGTCTGTATGGCCACGATGTAAGCTGTTAGGGAAATGTAGTACAAACAGAGTGGTTGTATGTTTTGAATGCCAGAGAGCTGTAAGTTGAAGGGCTGTTGTTCAGATCTATACTTCTGAGTGCTTCGAGCGCTATTAATATGAAAGGGTCCATTTTGGCTTTACCAGTCGGGGTCCAAATTATGCACATCTCACTCAACCAAAGTTCCCATTGATTTGTATGGCAGTTTTTCCTGAGCAATGGGTGCAGGACTGGCAGAGCTCTAAGGATTTGTCGACATGGCATGCTGACACAGTTCTCTTCAAAAAGGAATTACATCAGTACTTACTAGGAAACTTTCAGTGTGCGCCACTAGAGTCCACACAGCCAGTTACTGTGTGACATTCTGGCATGCACCAGAATTTACTCTTCCTCTGGTGCTCACTAGAACACCATGTAGACAAGCCCTAAGAAATTCTAAAGCATTTAAGCCAAGATTTGTAAAAGGAACTACTGATTTTGTGTGTCCTACTTAAGGCCCCTTTAAAGACCCTCATTTTCAGAGGATGGGTGCTCAGCACATTTCGTAAACCACGCCCAGTAAGGTGCATCAGGTTGAGCACCCAAAATTCAGGCACCCAAAATACTGTGAAAATCTTGGCCACAAACAGCGCATCATTCCCATTTTCAGTAAATGTGCCTGAAGGAAAGAATCTCCTCTTTGCTGGGGAGGTTAGTTTGCCATTTTTTATATGGAAATGGCTTGTAGGAAAGTTAGAGAGACAAGTTGGGTGAGGTAATAGCTTTTATTGGACCAACTTCTGTTGGTGAAAGAGAAGATTTTGAGTCACACAGAGCTCTTCTTCTGGTCTCTCAAACCTTCACATTAGTACTGCAGCCTTGCAAATACCAGCAACCAAACAACTTGCTGAACACCAACATGCTAAGTTAGAAAGAGTGAGAATGAAAAATCCTCTGTCATAACAAAAATGTGCTTCCCTCAGGAAAGCGGTTGAAGTCAATGAAAGACTCCCATCAAATTCAGTGGGAGGAGGAACAAATACTTAAACTTGAAGATTTAGAGCTGGTTTCAGATTTCCTTCTGTTCTCTGTAGGCCAGATCCCGCCCTCTTGACTGAGACTGTGATCTCACGCAATTTGAGGAAACAAGTGTCTCTCTCTATATATTTGTACATTGTTTTTCACAATGCCAGGGCCTTGAACTTCACTGGGGCATCTAGGCACCACTTTAACGTAAATAAAATAATAGCATCGTAGAAGATTAGGGCTGGAAGGGACCTCAGGTGGTCATCTAGTCCAACCGCCTAAGCAGGATCAAACCCAACTAAATCATCCTAGCCAGAGCTTTGTCAAGCTAGGCCTTAAAAACCTCTAAGGATGAAGATTCAATTACTTCCCTAGGTAGAACCATAGAATCATAGAATATTAGAGTTGGAAGGGACCTCAGGAGGTCATCTAGTCCAACCCCCTGCTCAAAGCAGGACTAACCTCAGCTAAATCATCCCACAAGGGTTTTGTCAAGCTGCAGCTTAAAAACCTCTAAAGATGGAGATGCCACCACCTCCCTAGGTAACCCATTCTATTGTTTTACTACCCTCCTAGTGAACTTTTTTTCCCTAATATCCAACCTAGACCTCCTCCACTGCAACTTGAGACCATTGCTCCTAGTTCTGCCATCTACTATCACTGAAAACAGCCTAATTCCATCCTCCCTGGAACCCCCTTTCGGGTAGTTAAAGGCTGCTATCAAATCCCCCTCATTCTTCTCTTCTGCAGACTAAACAAGCCTAGTTCCCTCAGCCTTTCCTCATCAGTCAAGTGCTGTAGCCCCTAATCATTTTTGTTGCCCTCCGCTGGACTGTCTCTAATTTGTCCACATCCTTTCTGTAGTGGGGTGCCGAAAACTGGACACAATACTCCAAATGAGGCCTCACCAGCACCGAATAGAGGGGAATAATCACTTCCCTTGACCTGCTGGCAATGCACCTACTAATGCAGCCCAATATGTTGTTAGCCTTCTGGCAATAAGGGCACACTGCTGACTCATACCCAGCTTCTTGTCCACTGTGCCCTCAGATCCTTTTCTACCGAACTGCTGCCTAGCTCGTTGGTCCCCAGTCTGTAGCTGTGCATAAGATTCTTCCTAATTCTTCCATCTGGCTAACAGCCTAACCAAGGCTATTAGCCAGATGGCAGGGGTTGCCTTTTACCAGAAGCTGGGAATGAGCGACAGGATGATCACTTGATGATGATGTGTTCTGTGAATTCCCTCTGAACCACCTAGCATTGGCCACTGTTGAAAGACATGATACTGGGCTAGATGGACTGGTATTGCCATACTTATGTGCTCATGATCTGATGTCAATAAGAAGTGTAATGAATCGTTGATAACCAAGTTTAAAATAACTGCACATTGAAATCACTTCCAAAGGTCTTGTCTAACTCAGATTCTAAAATGAACAATGAGGAGTTTGTGACCTGTCTTTTCTAGGGTCAGGTTGTGGACCTTTTGGGGAGTCTTTGACTGTCTCATCATTGATGTTAGTCCTGGTAGATGCTTTACCCAAGACCGGTTGGATCTGTGCCATCCATTAACAGGAGCGACGGCAGAGAATAACAGTTTCTGCTGCCTCTTGTAAAGGGGCCCTCCTGAAATTCCCTTACCTATCATTCACAGGCTCATTTTTCAGGGAAATAGCCTTCATTTGTTGTGAGTTCCTAATACAGAAAAGCTTCTTACAGAAATTAAATAATGTAACATATTTCAGGTTCTGGGCAGATAAAAATTGAAAAGACTGTGGTGCTTGTGGAAGTGTAATGATAGTGACAAGTGCCATGTGAAATCCCTGAAGGTGGTGTCAGGGGACATGCTCCCCCATAAAATGATGAAAGAATCTGATGTAATGGCGCATTGTGAGACAATTTGAGCATAAATGCCACATTCTTTCCCATTAATGATTGACTTTCATTATGCCAGGAATTTTTTTTTTTTTTAGAAAATGTAGATTTTGAGTACACCAAGAACAAAAATTTCCATTGTGATAGTACTGCAGTAAGTTTTAAAGGTTGTGGTGGACTAAGAATTGAAATGCAAATCACTCTCACATACAACCTCCTGCTGAGGCCCAAATTTTTATAGATCAGGTTCAGCAGCCCTGATGAGGAGTCGGTGATCTGCCTTTCCTGGCATTCACAAATTAGTTGTGGTCTAAGGTAGCATTTTCTACAATATAATTGTAAATTACCAGATGAAAGTTTCTCACTGAAGACAGTCCTCTGATCATCCATTAGTTTTCCAGCTGCATTGCCACTAAGGATTCTTTCACAGACAATGCAAATATACACATCACACCTCCGTCTCTGAAACACACACTTCTTGAATATAAACACAGTGTGAACATTGTTTCCTTTTTCCTTTCCCCCTTGATTTTTTTAACATGCAGGTGGTAAAATATGGGCTGCCATGAACTTCATGTAAAAAATTAAAATTACCCACTTTTGGGGGCTGCTTGATAGAAAACTGCCACCTCCTATCTTTGCTGCTGCTGTAATCACTGCAAGGATAATAGGACATATATGCTTTTGTGGATAATTTTGTTTGCTAATTGCTCATGAAATTTCAGATAAGGACCATCCCATTCAATTTGTTATAATAGGTAATTTCCTGGGTGGTGTTTTATTTATTTATTTTTTTTATAATTGCCATTAAAAATGCACAGCTCTTCATGTTTGGAAGAGCTGGATTGACAGCAGGGGAGACAGGAAGTTTTTATCCACCAAAGAAGCTCAATGAAGATAGTATTAATGCAAAGCTACTCCTATCTCCCTGCCAACAGGCCTTGGCCCTGTCGTAGAGGAAGTGTCGTGTTTCTGACTATAAGCGTTCGCTCAAAATGTTTCTTCAATCCTTGGCTTCTCTGAGACACAGACTGCCAGCAAGAGTGGCTTTAACAATGGTGGTTTTTTTGAGATGGACACTTTCCCACTAGGAACTGTACTGAGACCACCAAAACAACATGTGATATAGGGCATTAAGTGTATGTCAGATGGTGGTAATTTCCAGTCATTGCCTATTCGTTTGTCAAATTTGAACCAGCGCGCTCAATGTGAACTGATCCATTTTGAGATAACAATCAAGTGAATCATTCAGTGCTTCCAAGAAATACTACAGCATACCCTTTGTCTGGGTTTTAGATGGAGATTCTTGATCCTGGCACTCTTGGTAAAGCCAAGAAAATTAATGTTGGGCAATGATTATAGGTTTACTGTTTAATATGCAACCAGTCCTCTTTTCTCACTCGTTGGTCCATACCCCCTTTACCACTATTGCTATTAGGTGGTTACTAGCTTCATTACATATTGCTCTATTTAATAATTATGTGTACATTAATGAGAATTAGCATTCATTAGTAGCCTTAGCAGGGAATTTCTGTCCATGACATTTCAAGAGTTCCCATCACTGTACTGTCTTGAGGGCCAGCTACAGTAATTATTCCAGAGGGGTAGCCATATTAATCTGTGTACAGCAAAAACAATGAGAGTCCTGTAGTACCTTAAAGACTAACACATTTCAGCAGGCATAAGCTTTCATGGACTGCAACCCACTTTGTCAGATGCAAGACCCAAGTTGCAGCCCACGAAAGCTTATGCCTGCAGAAAATTGTTAGTCTTTAAGGTGCTACAGGAATCTCGTTGTTTTTACAGTAATTATAACTCACAAAGGGCAAATTGTCATAGGCCTTAGTTGGTTCTGCGGGGAGGTAGCCCTCTCTGCCCCCCGTTATTCTCCAGTTCTATCCTGCAAAGATTGTGAGTGACTATGGTGTTCCTTTCTGAGCAGGAATTGCCAATTTGAGGGGTGGAACAAAAGAGTTTGTGAGCTCTCCCATTTCCTTTTCTGGTCCCTGTTCCCACCTGTTACTCGGTCTTTAACGAGTGAATCAAATGTTACATTTTCAGTTCACAGGTTTTGGCTCAGATTTGTATTTTAAAGTAAATGAATATTTCCATTTACCACTGTTGGAAAAGAAACTGCTTTCACCCGCACTGCAAAGAGGGTGAGCTGTAGAAATGCAGAAGAGGTTACAAGAGTTAAGAGGGCAGAATAGGGAACGCTGGTCATAAGCAGAGATTGGAAGTTGGATAATTAAGTAAATCTCAGGCTGTGGCTGTTTTTAATTTATTTTTTGTTTTATGTGCAAAGGAACTGGGCCTGGGAGGCCTGGCTAATGTCAGAAGCCTGGATTTTTGTAGATTGTAAGTCAGAGTCCACTTTTTTTGCGGGGGAGGCAGGGGGGAGGGGGAAGGTTCTGTTTTTGGTGATGCTGGGTTTGTGTTTGTGTTGTCTTGTTGCAGTGGCTGGATTTCTTTAGTTAAATTTTTCAGTTCCTCAGGTTTGAGCCAAGTGACTGATTTCAGATTACACAGTACTTTCCAAAAAGGGGATTATTTTTTCAAGCAAGGGGAAGCTGTAACTTGCTTGCAGTCCAGTTTATCTAAAAACCACAGATGCCATCTGCAGTGCTAATCCACTATTAATCCAGTATTCTTAGCATCTCCTAGATAGTTTATTACCCATCATAGCTGTATGACAGGAATTCTGTATATATTTTTTGTTTTGTCCCTCTGCTGGCTGGGAAAGTAAATCCCAAAGTATTTCAGCAGGTGCTATTAATATGCAAATAACGGTGAATACACTAGTTCTAATAGACCTCCCAACTACATGGGAGGTGTCGCTGTTGGAGCAAATTAGCTTTCTGTAATTTGCCTGCTTTTCACAGCCTCCTGGGATTATATTTTAGATCAGAGACAATAAAAGTATATGCAGTTAGTTTAAAATGTAACTAATTTTAGACTTTGAAACAGTTTTACCCTAACTTCTTAGTGGTGTTAAACAGTTATTTGCAATGGATTTTTACACAGCCTCTAATTTTCATGGCATCTCTCTCTCTCTCTCTCTCTCTATCTCTCTCTGCCATTAACTGCTCCATCTCTCTTTAGTGTGGAAATCAAGGAGGGATCATGCCAGGTGGCTACATTTTCAAGGACAGGTCAGTTATCACTAAAATAATCCCAGATCATACCCCCTAGGTTCTGTGTGTACATGGATCTTTCCCTTCTCTAACATTAACTTTGCAGCACCACCCTTCCCCAGTCCCAGTCTCTCTGTGGGACTGAGATTCCACCCAGGAGGGAATGATTTGGCCCCTAGTGAACATTCATGCAGTGAAGATGTTATCTGGGCAGAAAAGAGAACCTGGAATAGTCCAATGCAGATGTTAAATGGAATCATCTAAGCCACACCTGGATGTGGATCCTTTTGGAAAAATCTGGTTTAAAAATGTCAGAAAGAACTGAAGTGCATTAACTTCATTTTAGCCTGTAGAGCAAAACATTATTGCACCATATGGGCACACTGTCGATTAACACTTTGCAAGTTGCTATTGACCAAACATATTTTTTTAGCATTCTAGACACTCATGGCACACTACAGAGAGTGAATAATGTAATATGGCTCTCACACCAGAGTTACTGTACAATTGTCAAGATATGCAATGATTGCTTAATATCCCAGATATGAATGCTTTGGTTCTGAGCCTGGTGGTTGCTGCCATTTGGCAGGGTTGGATGATGGCATGGACACTTGCATAGATTCACAGCTACCTAGAATCCTCCACCTCAACAACTATGCCTGGCTCTGGTCTTCTGGCCATGGGTGTTTGCTGAGGTCACTGCAAACAATTACCTAGGCTCTCCTGAACTCACAGCCTTGATTCCAGCAATGCCTGCTTTGAAGAAACAGAGGAGGTGCTTTTGAGGAGCAGCAGTTATATGCTTTTTTCCCCTTTTTGACATCTTCCCTTCCAAGGTGTTTGATGCTATATGCTTTGAAGAACATGCAATTACCAGGGACTCTTCATTTCTATTGCTTCCCTTAAAGGAGCCATGTTGTTTTGCTATTAATAATTTGTGATCTTTGAAGGGTCAAATAGCACCTTTATTAAAAAAAACTCCAAACAAATAAACCAGACTGATTCCTCATGTGTCAATAAGAACATTTGGAGGTTACGTGGGACGGCTCAGTTTGTGCAGAATAATACTGTTACAGCTGAGACTGGAAGAAAAGAAGTGTTAAAATGTGGCCAAAAATATCTTCAGCTTTGCTACACATAGACTGGATCAGAAGAAAACTGATGATGTGCTAGCATGGGAATACATGAGATGATGCTATTTGGAGTACAAACGTATATCTTTCAATAACAAACCACTTGACTTCTTTCAGCAAAAGCTTACAGGTTGACAAAATCAGAAGACTGTTATTAAATGGAAGTACTGTGAACCAGTAAACCTCAGAGCATTTTATCTGGTGTCATTGCAAAGAGTGAAAACTGAAGAGCCAAAGCCACACATGATAGAATAAAATATTGATAGCACATTGTGTCACAGGCTTAGTTAGCATTGTAGTAGGATATGCTGCTGCCAATCAAATCAAAGTAATGTCTCTTTCTCCAATGACACAGGCAGCCAGCAGATTAATGCCAGGGCTGCTGGTGTCCATTAAGAGTTTTCTAGTAAAATTTGAGATACAGTACTTCTTGATTCAACTACACGAGACTACTGATGGATGTATTCCACTGCCCATACAAATACTACTTCACATGCAGCTCCTTGCAAAAGTGAAGTCTGGGAGTCTTGCTGATTTGATATCCAAACGGAGAGTCCTATAATAATAATGCAGGCTATATTGTATCTGACGCCATATGGACACTGCTCAGACCTCTGGGAAGATTTAGTTGACTTTTTATGCCAGAGGAAAGGCTTGCTGTTGCTGTAGAATTTGAGAATTTGGCAGGCCCACAAATGCATGCTTCTTTGCCCTTGTATATGTTGAAATGAATGGTGGCTACCGGCAGCATCTCTTCCACACCGAAGATTTTTGGCTGTCACCTGGGAAAAAGTTTGATCTCAGATCAGAAAAACAGATTTTCTTTTCTTGCTGAGGCTGGCTTTGGCCTGTCTGACTACTCTGTAGATCCTAATTTGCTTTTCTTCCTAGCTTTTCTCCACGAACAGAATGTGAACAGTCACGTGATCACAGGGACATTCATTTGAAAGCTTGGCCTCTGGTCCACTCCATTTTGTGGCTATTTAGAAGCACTGGGGTAATGAGAAATTTTATGATTGAGAATAATATGTCAGCAGATGATTTGAAAATTATGGCTGGATACCTTGGAGTTCTCAAATCCTCATTCTCTTGCTGTTTTGTGAATTTTGTGAATGTATCATATTTTGAGTTTTCACAGATGCAATTATTTTCATTTTCTGGAAATTTCACACATGACTGCCCTCTCCTCCACTCACTCTACTGCTACCCCTCCCCCCAGATGGTGTCAATTATGCAAAATGAATTAAATGAAAAACATTGCATGAATTTATATATTTTGAAAATTCATTTTGTTATGGCTGTCATACTAGAGAAGCTTCGCTCTCATGTTTTTGTTTTTTGAATATAAACTTCCATTGATAACCTTTTTGGATCATGATGATTTCTTCATAGGCCAATAAAATATATTCTGTCACAAGCTAAGCGGTCAGTATTTTGAGAATGTGTTCACAATTTGGCCTGAATTGCTCTTATTAACAAAGCAAAAGCTTACCCTGTCAAACCTAAAATCCTGCTACCATCTTTAATGTGTGAATTAAAGTCTCCTTCAAGCCCTCAGTCATGGTGCATTTCATCTGGGGGAGTACTACAATATCTCACTTAACATCTTAGTTGTACAGAGGAAAGGAGAACATTTTAAGAGATGCATCTAAAAAACTACGGCTATGAAAGAAATCCAATAATTTATTTTTCCTTTACTTTGACAGCGATTCAGGAAAGTGCTTAAACGTGTGTAAATTATGCAGCTGTTGAGGTACCTTGCTGAAACAGGGCCCTTGGAAAATATCCAAGAGAAATACAACTATAACCAGGGCATAAGATCTATATCGCACTGTAATGTTCCTTTTAAAATACTTCACTAATTTAAAAGAGGGAGAGAGAGAGCGAGAGAGAGAGAGAGGTCTTACAGCAAACATCATGAAAAGTTACTCATGGATTCAATAATCTGAGCTAAAACCCTTAACTATTATTGTCTGAATAATAATTAATTTCTTGTTTGTGAAGTCTCTGTACTGGTGGGCAAAATGTCCAAATTTCAGTTCCTAAAGTTAGGCATCCAGTGCCATTTTTAGGCATCTAAAATAAATGGTCTATTGATTCAGCAGAGTGAGTGGATTTTAGCATCTCTGGAAACCAGGTAACTTAGCCCCAATTCAGCCAGGTTCTTAAGCACGTGCTTCACTTCAAGCATGTGAGTAGACTCATTGAGGCCAATGGAACTAAGCATGTGTTTAAGACACTGTGTTGAACTGGGGCCTAAGTCAACTTTTATTAGGTACCTAAATGTGGAATTAAGTCCTTAACTTTGGACATCTAAGTTTAACAGTTTAGAAAACTTTTGGAAAGAAACCATGGCTCTGAGAAAAGGTGTCATGGAACTGGTTACCTCTATAATGTGGTTCATGCTACAAAAATGATTGAGAACTGCGGTATTAATACATTCTGATTAAATTAAAATATACTAATGTTGAGCTCCAATCAGTGACAAATTATCCTATTTTCATGTCAGGCTACAAGCACCTTCCCCATGTCACTCTGAGCACATCACTTACCATCTTCCAGTTTACCCATCTACTAGATGGGGATAATATCACTGGCTTTCCTGTCATTCTTCTAGGATTGCCATGAAGGTTGATTAGTTAATATGTGTAAAGTGCTTGGAATGTGTGTGCACCTATATTTGCTTATATATATGTGTATAGTATTATTATTGTTGTCCCTTTTTGGCGTGGGTAGTTTGTCAATATGCCGGGCCTTGTCAGTTTGTTTCTGTTAGGAGGGAAACAGGATGATAAGAGTCAGATATTTCTCTGGTGCAATTATATTTGCATACAAAGACTGTTCACACAGTTCCATTTCACAGAACATTGTAGGAATAAACAACGTGAGGAAGTTTCCTTTCTCACAATTTCCAAATCTGCTTTTCCAAAGTCCTGGCCCCCCGGAGCAGGCTGTTCCCTCGCAGACTCGTGCTCAATACTGCTTCTCTTCTGTCTTTTGGCTAGCTGGTGGCTTTCTGGTTCTGACACCCACACAGACAAACAAATGACTTTAACTAGTCAGTGCCCAAACCCCTGTGTTTACAATCAGTTTCTGGGGACCCCCCCCTGATATTTTCCCTGAGTTAGTTGCTGCTCAGGACTTCCCATTGGTCTGGTGCCATGGGTGGTGGCTTCCATTGTTTCAGCTATCTTATTCTATAAAAGAGCTTAATTGCTTCTTCCATTTAAGCAAGGCACCTATCAGTCTCTCTGCTGGAGAGCCACAGAATGCAGAGGTGAAACTGGGGTAAAGTGGGTGGAGTAGAGAAGAAGGTGAGGATGGAAATGACAGAGCTGCTGCTCCCTGTGGCACTGCCATCTAGAAAGCTTGTTTCCTCTGCCCCCTGAAATCCACTGAGAAGGCAATACATCTTGAAGCTATATTATCTCCTTCTGGGGTTGCTACTGAGGTGCTACAGTGGCGGTCACTCAGCCATTGCACGTGTAGCTTCTAGAGGTTCTGGTCAGTAGCAGAGAGTGCAGTGGAATAGTCATCTGCCAGATGTCTCCTCTCTTTAACTGAAAGGTGTCTCCTGCCTCTCCTCTTCCCACTTCTCTTGGTTAATCCCTGACATCTACAGGATTGGAAAGGGAGCATGGCCTCCAAAATCCACAGAAGTCCACATCCTTCCCATCAGAAGGGGTGGTTGTTCAAGGAAAACTCAACAAGATAAATATGTGATAATTCACCAAAACCTTCTATGGACTTTCCCATTGTGCTTTGGCCCCATTTTCTCAGTACTGTAATAGCCTTGTTTGCATTAGGGAAGCTGGACATTTCTTTTTTTATCATCATTATTATTATGGAATCAGACATTGCTTAATTAAAGAATGTGCTGGGGGGTGCACTCTTTATACAGAAACTATGTATTTTAAATGCATTTTTTTATGGTGCTTGCAGATAATGTGGTAAGCTCAGCTGTGATTCATTAGCGTAGTAAAAGAGATGCTCAGAATTATTTGGTATAATTCACAGCACTTAAGAAAGAATATATTTTCATAATACTCTAAATCCATTGCGTATGATAGTAACTCAAGCATATTATGACTGGTTTGCCATAGCACTGTCATTTTAAAATTGTGGTGCTGCCATTTTTTCATTGTAACTGGCCAGCACAGGCATTGATTTAGTACGGTACTTTTAGTTACGACCGTGCTATCGCATGCTGTTTGCAACGCTACAGCTGAGCTTGTTTTGGAACTTCCATTTATATAGACCCTGTTTACCTAAACCTTTACCCAAACTCTCTGCACCTCTTTGGCCTACAGCATAGACATGGAAATTTAATTAGAACAGGCTTTTCCATCAATTTTCTGGTTTTTCTGTTTCTCAACCAGAGGTGAGAAATTCTGCTGAATTATTCAACTTCCTTTGCTCCAATCAGAACTGCTTTCGAAATGACCTCTGTGCATAAGCCATGTAGAATCCTATAATGAAGCAACTTTCATGTCTATCACCCAGCCATGCAAATTTGTTCTGAGTTGGAACTTTATTTAATTATTTTTTTATGTTAAAAACCCCTCTTCAATAATTTTAATTAGTGGAAGATTTTTTAAAAAAAAATAGGTTACTGTTACAGTATTTTGTCTTTCTACAACACAGTTCCAATGGTCAGGAAACAAATTCTAGAAATTACTGATGTTTCTCCCCTGTTTAGTCCCTCCTTGCTTCATCATGACTACCCCTGTGGCTGAACTAAGCTGGATTTGACTCCATCTCATCTTTTGCTAGATGAGCTTCAAGAGGCTGTCTGGTTGCATTCACAGAAGCAGCCAGCCCTGTCCTACAAAAATCCCCATCTCCAAACACAGTTTTAAAAAACCGAGTCTTAGAAACCATTTCAGATAACGCAGTTTTGCCAGTGAGTAGTAGATTCTGCAAACAGGAAAAGATTATTTTTTGTTTTGTTTTAAAAAAAAGGTTGGAAAAATGTTTTCAAAACCGTGGTTTTCAACAGCCTTAAAAAAAAAATTAATTCTCCCTCTCCACACAAGTGTCAACAAAACTATATTTCTTGAAATGTTTTTCAATTAGGAAAGCTGCTTTTGGACACCAGGGACAACATTTTTAAAACATGGCTACCTAAGTTAGACTCCTAAATCCATAATTTGCACCTCAATAAGTGGACTGATTTTCCAAAACGCTGAGCACGCAGCAGCTCTCACCGACTTTTATGGCAGCTGCTGGGTGCTTGCACACTTCTGAAAATCACAGCCCTTATTTAAATGCCCAAACATGGCTTTAGGAACCTAACTTTAGTCACATATTGGTCAGGAATTTTTGCCGTGTAGTGAGACGAAAAATTCATATGCTTATACAAACCTTTTCCCAAACTTTCTGCACCTGTTTGGACTACCACAAAGAACTACAAATGTAATTAGAAGAGGCTTTTCCATCAGTTTTCTCAGAGGTGAGAAATCCTATTTATTTATTCAACTTCATTTGTTACAATCAGAACTACTTTCAAAATGAGTGTCTGATCAAGCCTCAGAGATTGATGAAAATGAATCATTATTCTGATTCGTTACACAGAAAACCTTTTAAAAAATTTTCTGAGGTTACAACATATATTTTTATTCTGGTGTCTACACATGTGAGATGCTTGGAACAAATTTCAAGTTTCCCATGACTGTATTTAATACTGTACAAGATTTCACACCTCTGGGCTCTATATTTACAGCTCTGTCATGTTCCTTTCTTGTACTGACCCGAACAAGAGGTTTTTCTTATCTCTTGAAAAGGTTGTCTGTCAAAGGTGCAGTTATTATAGCACAATATACTACCTAAATCTTGACCCTGAACAAATTATGTACAAGGACAGTTTACCACAGAATTCCAAAGAAATTGAAAATCTTTTCATTCATTCAAAAAGAAATATGCTTGTTTGGTTTTAATAACATTAATTTAATTCTGAAAATCTTCAATTGAGCCTCCCATTTAAGTGCTCTTGGTCAGATTCTGATCTTGCCTACACAGATTTTCTCTGGGCTTTGCTCCTTTGCACTCAATGGTACTAATCTGGATTTACATCGGGAGGAGATCAGAATCTGACCCTGAGCCCCTTAAAAAACCAACAGTTTTACTATATGTGAAAAAAATTAAAGAAACTTTCAACCCTACCAAGCCAATTCATAGTGCACTGAAGTCAAAGACAAGGCTGCTATTGATTTTAGTGGGTTTAAGAATGGGAGCCTTCCTTGAAGAGTCTTTTCCATTTCCCTCCCATTACATGCCGCTAGTTAGTTCCCTCCTACTCTCATGCAAGTTGTACCGCTGGTCCATCTCCCCTGAATCTGACAATAGTACAGGGAACTGTGACAGTCTTTTAGATTCAGCAATTTGAGGAGATGAGGAGAACAGCATGTCACAGTCGGGGCTTTTGAATTGTATTGGTTCTTTTATTTAGGAAGCCTTCCACTCCAGAGAAACCCCAAACAAACATTTCCAGTGCTCTTTCACCAGTGCTCTACTGATCTCTCTGTAATCTATTCCACCCAAACTAGCTTTTCAAATGATCTGCTGCCCCCTTCAATCTAAGATGGACTCATACGCCCCTTTATATAGTTCTGTTTGTACTCAGTGAGTACTGCCCACTAGATCTGGGAAATTTCACCTCTTTTTCTGTTCAGATTGTCCTTGAATGGATTGGGAATTTTCTCAAATACATCCATTTTTTGAAATTACTTACTAAATATTTTGGTGAATAATACTTGATACATAGCTAGTTCTGAAGCAGGTCATTGTGAGTTTACAATATTCAAAATTCAGGCTATTTTAAATGTATATAATGGTCATATGGGATTGTTGTTTTTCCCTGGTTAGATAAGGACAATTAAAAAAAGCTTTTTGAGAGAAAAGTTAACTCCTAGTTACCCACATTAACTGATTCAGAATTTGTTGTCTGCAAATGTTTTTTGAAATTCACTATTTCTGTGAACATTCTGGCCAGTTTATTTGTTCTGTAGAATATCTCCAGAAGGTGAACGTAAAAGAGTGATGAACACCTTCCGAGATAATTCATTTGTGAATTTTGTTTTGTTCTGTTAAACATATACTTGTCCAGAAAAATTATGAAGCCTTTACTTAGGCTGATGATTACAAGCAGTGGGAGATTTTTTTTTTCCCCAATGCATAGTAGATTAGCCAGACATGCATTTATCAGGACACCAAAACTGTATGCAAATTCAGACCAAATTTGACAAATAGTTTCAGCTGAAAAAACCCCAAGGAAATGTTTTTAAAATAAAAAGGCAAAATGGTTCATCCTGTTTCTGTCAAAAGGCAATGTTTCAACTCTTTGTTTCCAGAAGGTGTTTCCTGTGGAAAAATTAGGAAATGTACCTATTTTTTAAAGAAAAAAAAAGAAAAAACAAAAAAAATTATCTTGAGCTCAAACAGAGTGCTTCGTTTGTTTGAAATGAATTTTTTTCATTTTGGAGGGGATTTTTCAGTTCCACCCCACCCCTAAACCAAAATATCATTTATTTGCTCGGCGGTAGTGGTTACTTACATTCTCAGATAACCCTACTGGTTTCTGTGGGACTACCTGTGTGAATAAGTGCTCACCATTGTGAGTCAGAGTTCCACAATCCTGCCATTAGTTTAGCTTTATAACGAGAGATGAGCTGGAACGGGAACTTTGAACCCAAATCCCTTCAAATTTGGGTGAAGCAACCATTGATAACTAACCGAAAGAGGCAATCAGGCAAACTGATTGCTTTAGTTTATTTTTGAATGAGATACAATGCTAGCAGGAGGTCTGTTTTCAGGTGCTGAGGGAGCTCAAGTGGCAGAAATCTGGCAAGGTCATGATCCCATGGAATTATCAGCCAAGATCTAGCTATAATAGTTTGCAAGATTTCAGCATCATTTAATATGAATCTGAAGCCTAGCCCTGATTCAGATGTGATCACAAGACCTTATCTAAACCAAATCCAGCCCCAAATACCATCTCCTTGGCCCATGTCTTTGTAGCAAAAGACTTTTCCGAATCTGATGTAAATGAAAATGTTTTCCTAATGTAAAAGTTCAATGTCCAGAATTTACCATGGCCATACATCTTCCATGACTGTAGGAGTGGTAAGTTCAGTCTCCAGAGCTGCCCATCTGGTGCCTCCTACAGGTGCTAAAATTCACTTTGTTAAGGAGAAAAATACATGAGCCCTGAACAAATAAAACTAAACCAAAGACAAAAAATTCTTCTTTTGCCAGATCAGATAAATGACCTGTGGAAAGATCGGAGAAGGGCGTGATCATTCCAGTTTCCTCCTGAACAAGCGCTGATGTCTGCTTTTGAAAAGAAAATATTTCAAATGTCTCTTTTGTGAGTGTATGTGTGTGTGAAAACTGCAGTTTCTCAAGAGTCATCTTAAAATAAGTACACGAACATTTGAGAGTGGTGTTCAGTTTCTCAATTAAAAAAAAAAAAAAAAAAGCTAATTCCAGCTGGAATTACCCTGGGAGGCTAATGCTGGTTGAAGTCAGGTAGCCAGTAGACTTGATTAATCTATTCTGCCAAGAAATAGCACAAGCTTTCAAGTTAGGAAACAAGGTAAACTTTGTTATCTGATCCATCTGCTTTTCACAGGCTTAGCCAGGTATGTGCATACATGCTCTAAATGGAGATGACTCTGAAATGATGGCTAACTTAATCCTATTTGTTTTAGTCATGGCCTGGCTTAGCAATACTGTAAAGAAAGTTCAGCTCAAAGAGAGGCATTTTTATTAAAGGAAGGAGGGACACACTCTGCCTTTGAGAGAAGTTGCCCTACTGCTGGCAGCTTTCCACAATGACTCACCAATGCTCCTTTCCCCCTTCAATGGCTTGGGGAAGTCTGCTGAATTGTTTCTTACGCCTGTACTGGCTCTGTGATGGTGCCTCACTACAACCATAAATTCACATCCTGCAATGTCACAAGAGGCTCCTGCAGGTAATCGGAGACTGGTACTGACTTCTCTTATAGCTGCTGCTGCTGAAGCAGAAGAGGCTTTGGAACTGGCATCTTGCCCATTCCTCTCAAGTGGCTCCTTTCCTGCTAGAGGGGCTCTCCAGTAGCTCATGCTGCCTTTTTGTGTTTCAAACACCCCTTCCTGAGTACTATGAAAGGTTTGCGGGGCATCAGAGATCTGACATGTGGCTCCTTACTGTCTATACTGGTCCCTTCTATCTTCCTCTCTTTTCCTTGCCACTTGACTTCTCCATTTTGCTTGTGGCTTGATGTAGTCTGGAAAGGATCTCAAGAAGAGGCTCCCTTCTGCCATGTGAATGTCTTCAGTCAGAGTGTAGTCACTGTATGGGCACATACTGGCCACAGCCCCTTCCAACCCCAGTTCGGTGATCAACTCGTCTGTCTGCATGGGAACAAAACTTGCCATGATCATTAGCCCTTTAACAGATGGTTTGCTCTTAATGAGAACCTAATTTGTATAGAGTTGAAATACTTCTCCTCTCCTTCTCACTCAAAGACCTGATGTTCATAATCACAATGCAAGAGGAGGTAGTAAACTTGTACACTAAAGCTGGAGCACTGGAGGAGTGTTTGCTGCCAACAATGTCAAATGTTCAGTGGAATTATTTAGCATAGATCCTTAATCCTGTGCACTTTTCCATTGGCTTCCCATACTCCATGATCTTGTGAAGTCACACTCGTTCAGTGGAACTCTGGGCAGAAATAAGCTTCCATATCCTGTTGCAGGATTGGTGACTAAAAAGAGGGTTTAAAATAATAATGTTAAATTTAATTAATTCACTAGGATTCTGGCAGATGGAAGATGTGGGAAGAGAAACGCCATCCAGAGGGAGGTACACAATGCTCAAATGAAATTCAGAATGTGAACTTCTTTTGTTTAATTTCAAATTCTTAATCAGTTTCATTTGCATCTAATTTCTATGTTTAAAACCAAATCATTCCATTTAGGGAAAGTGTGTGTCAGACTGGAAGTATTTCATTAAGGAAAATATGCATTATCCACTGTTTTGATAGCTAAATTACCATTTTGAAATATTCAATATATTGAATTTGAAATATTCAAATTCAGGGACATGAAAATAGTTTTTAAAAAATTGTGAAAAATTTGGTGAAACTTTAAAAAAATGTGTGCACAATCTTTATTACAGGGCCATGAAAAAATGTGTGCCAATAGCAGAATTCCTATAAAAACCCAGAAACTAAAACAAAACAACAACAACAACCAGAAGGGAGATAGAACGCTCATTCAGTACAAGAAACCATTCTGGAAGACCCACCAATACTGGAATAAATATAAGAATCTCATGTCAACTAACTCCATGTCTTATTTACACCACATCTGTTTCTTTTTGGTCTTTTAAATTCTTGCCAGTTAAGCAAACTTTTTCTCAGCTGGTTTACATTGCAGTCAGAGCAACTAAGATGTTTCAGGGTCCTGAAAAAACAATTCTAAATGGCCAAGGGAAGCAAACACAATTTACTTGTGATCATACCTAACTTTACACATACCGTATATGAAGCTGGAGGAATCATATATTGAATCTATGATAAGCATGGTGATAGCCATTAGAACAGTGCTGAACTACTGTGAAACAATTCAGGTAGTCAGCAAAGAGTGCTAATTACTAGTCTGTGGGAAATTATGTGTAATTTACTGCCCACCATGGGCTTCTACCTAAAAATAAGATCTTTTCTCTCTCTCTCTCTCTCTCTCTCTCTCTCTCTCTCTCTTTTTTTTTTTTTTTTGAGGACTTGCATGTTAATGCAGAATACCTGATGCAATTATGTTCAAAGAAGGCATTGAGATGTGCTTCCATAAATGCACTTCTGCTTCTTAATTACATTGTTTCCTCATGGAGCCTTTGGTAGGAACACTATTCTTCATTTAATCCAAACTGGTGAATAACCACTAGACCACAGGTAGGACCTGTTACCCCAGTTGTCTCAATCAAAGGTCTATGGGTAGCACAATAAAAATGAGAAAATAAAACACTTTGCATCTTTCACTGATAATTACAGGGACATGTTACAAGGTAAAATCTCTTAAGTGCACAGATACTGAGGATCTGGCCTAAAATGTCTTTACACACCAATGTTAATTAATTAAGAATCTTTGAAACTCCACCTTTAAGCAGGAAGATAAAATCGCTGTAAAATAGTTTCACTACAATTAATTCTTTTTTAAAAAAAAATAATGCAATGAATTGAGCTTGTGAAAATCAAGACAAATCTTTTGGCGTGGAAGACGTAAACCAAATGTTTAAATGAAACGACAGCCTTTGGGATAACATTTGCCAACTGAACTACAGTACAAACTCCCGCACAATGCATGTTTTCAGTTCATTGAAGAAGGCCCCTGCTGGTTCTCAAGGAAAACGAACTTGCAGAAGCAAAATAAATAGTGGCAGTGCGGCATAACAGCTGAAACATGCAAGCACAAATGTGTAGTATTGTCAGCTTTTATATCAGATAAGGAGTATTCAGACATAATCACTTTAGTGTCTGGGATGCGATGCATGCTGCAGAGCTACCCAAGTATGGTCCTACAGACACTTGCAGGGTGTGTTCTGTCTAAACGGCAACAAGCTGACAGGATTTCATAACATTATTGTTATGTCTAGTGAGGGCACATGTTTGTGTAATTTAGCTGTGACTTTGAAATAGCTTTAGAATTCGGGACACAAATGGAGCTTTATTATTAGTTGTCAATAATGTCATACCTACTGTATGTCAATAATGCCCAGTACATGCACACAGGTCTAAGTGTTTTCCTTCAGATGTGTGCCTTATAACACTACCTGAAAGATAGAGTAATTACTCTGAAATGTACTGCCTGTCATATCTTGTTGCTTATACATTAAACAGTTGCATTCATAAGGATTAACAGTCTTCGGGAATGCAGGGCTCCAAGAGGCAGCGCGCCAAACAAAACAGACTAGGCGCACATGCATGTTGTTATGCAAGATCAGTTGCTCGAGTAAATCTAGCAGTTTCTTCATGTCTGTCATTGCCCATCATAATAGTACGTCTGCCACAGGGCTACTCCATCACTGTCCCATTAAAATGAAGGTACCCACACCTTTAAAAAGACATGGCCTTGGGTATGCATTGAAGTATGGCACACAAGGGGTTATTAACATCTGGTTTCAGACAAGACACTTGTAAAAGTGTAGAGTATGTATTTAAGCTTAAAGAAATATGGCTCATTGATTCAGTGGTAGTCCTGTTAAGACATACAAAGTATTTCAGCAAGGGACAATTTAAGTTACACATGCCACATGATTTTAAGTAAGTAGATATTATTTAAGGAGTGGTCTGAGTATTTTTTAGGTCTAATTTATGACTGAGTTGCTTCATTTTAGTTACATCATGAGAATAGTTAAACCAAGCCTGCAAAATATTAAAATAACTTAAAATGTATGTAAAATTTATGAGAGCATGTCAGGTGTAATGCTTGATAAAGTAAGTTTAATGCTTCCGAATTTATTTTTCTTCAGGCAGCGAAAGCTGAATCCTGCAATTTTATAAATTCTTTTCTATTACACCATTCTTTTATTAATGAGATTCAGACCAATTTAACTAAAAGAAGTAAATTCCTAAAGAATTTTTGTACCTAGCATATTGGAAGCCAGGAGTTCATACTGCATGTGTGATAAAAGGGGAAATTTCCATGTGTTCATATTATACATTTAATCTAAGAAAGCGAAGGGAAAGAAATCCATCTTCAGCAAACTTTATATGTGTGTCTCTTCAGTGAGGTTTTTCTGCTATAAATACTGTTACACTCTGAAAAAAATAAAAGGTTTTGTAGCTGACAGGAGCTGTACTTTGAACACTCTTCATTTACTGTGGGTGTGTCATGTTGTTACATTGTGTGACACTCCATATTATCATGAAAGGACTAAATGACAAAGTCCCATCACTCTACTGAAAATTCAGAGCATCTTATTTCCATTTTCTGCATGGTCCATGTACTGGTGTTCCAGATCAACTAGTACAATGGATCAGCATAACAGCATAGCAGCAAATGGAAACTATGTGCATACTTCTCAATGGCACTGTATTAAAGATACAGCACATCAGTGATACTAGAT
Source organism: Mesoclemmys tuberculata (assembly GCA_007922155.1). Taxonomy (NCBI): domain Eukaryota; kingdom Metazoa; phylum Chordata; order Testudines; family Chelidae; genus Mesoclemmys; species Mesoclemmys tuberculata. The sequence goes on along the minus strand of ML675614.1, from coordinate 19,713,223 downwards.
TTAAATTTACCTCCATCAAACAGAAACCTAGCATTATCTCATTCTTCTGTTACGTAGTAAGTAGTGAGATCAGAAATGTTGAATCTTGAAATAATTTTAGAAGAAAATTATACTTGGTAATAGTCACATTCCATCACTATTGTTCGTTTCCTTTGAGGATTGCAAAGGCCTTAACAAACATTAATTAATTTAGCTTTATAACACACCTATGAGGGACAATAGAAAGCTAGTATTTCCCCCTTTAATGAGGAGGATACTAAGGCAGTGAGAATAGGAGTGATTTGCCCAAGGTCACATACCAAGTCTGTGAAGAGGTGGGAACAGAACTCTATTCTGTACCTTAACCACAAGACCTCCATTCCTGCCAAAAAAGACCCAGAATTCCATCTAATTTCAAGCTTCTTTGTTGTTTAGTTCCTAGATTTTAAGACTTTAACAGGGTTTTGAGTTATTAATATCGATAAAGAGTTCTGTCAGACTTATTACAGCCAGTTTGCAAATGTTTTCATTTGTGACAAACCAAATATCCTATCTTTACTGAACAGAGCATTTTTGAACAACCATGGCATTCTGAAATAAAGTTGGAAATGTGGAAGTGTCTGATTGTTTGATTTGATATTCATGACCTCTCCAGCCTCTTTTTCCGTTTTGCCACTGAAAGAGGAAGATAATGCAATGGTTTTGTTAACCTTTACTATAATAACCCTTTTTGCTCCTGCTAGTTGATTGGATTGACTATTACCACGCAATTTTTAGATGGCATTCCAACAAAATTCTCAGTATGCTCTGCTTAGTTATTATGTCCATGAAATTCAAATCGGGCAAATTAACTAGTGTATAGCTGCTGCCCCTTCTATTATCATGTAATTACGCTAAAAAGATATCTCTCAGAAGGATAGCTTCATATTCAGGTGCCAACTTAATGTTACCTGTGTGTACTCTTGAACGCTGCCTCTCTTCCTATATATATTTTCCAGGTGTCTCAATCATACTGTCTGTGTCTTCTGATACAGTACCTGTCTCATATACAGCTCACAAAAAATCAATCTGAATCAATACATTGTCCACCCTCCTTGTATGGTATTTGTTAAGGTTCAAAGACAGGACCATTACTGTTAAGGTTGAATTGTCAGGTGTCAGATGAGAATATGTATGTTGAAGCACTACATAGAGATATATTTACGAATTCCTTTTGCTAGCAACAAGTCTATAAACGGAACCTTTTGCAGAATTCTAGTTGAAATTTCCAAAGTTATACATTCACAAGTCTTTACACTGCATCAGGCCCTCTTGGGAGGCACATGTTATCAGTGTGACAGCTAGCTTGCCATAGAGCTACACAAATGCCACACATATTGTTTAATTATAAAGCATGCATCTAGCTTTTTGAGCACTGCTCTAAAAAAGGGGAAAACAGGACAATTCAATAGTTCAAAACACTATACATGAACAATTTTGCCATGATACAGCCACAGCCACAGCAAGCTGCTCCCACAGTTTGTTATAATTACACAAGAAAGATATCCCCAACTCCACTATTGCTCATCCAAGCATGCCCTAGCCACTTAATCAACACCCCCAACCCAAAATGCATTATTCTTGGGTGCTTAGCTTCCACAGTGATAGACATCAGACTACTGCACATTCCAAAACTCAGCAATCAAGCCCCTACAATATCCGTGTTCATGTACTGAATAAATCAACAGTCATTCCATTCAAAGTGCTTATGGCTCCTGTGACTGTAGGCAAGTGTGGAATAGCTGCATGGCTATTCAGAGAATTTGCTGGGTCAAGGCAAAATCAGATCCCTACTTTTTAATAAACTTGTAATTGTCACCATATTTTTGGAGTCTTTGGAATTTTCATGAAGCTACCGAGAGGGAACGAGTGGGAGAGCATGCTTTTCCATGTGACATTGGCTATCCATTAATGTTCCAAGATGATAGTTTTACAAAAATGTCTCTGCATATGTGTATTGTATTACATTAGGAAAATAGTATATTCTAGGAAAGCACTGAATATTATCAAATACACTGAGCATGATGCAAAGCTAACGTAAATGGTAAGCTATGTTCTGGCCTAATTATCAAATGATTTATAGTGTACTGCGCCATATTTTCTTCTGACTGACAATAGGTAGGTATGTATGTGTTTATTTTATTGCAGTCGTGTTTAATAGCTCCAGTCAGGCCTAGGACTCAACTGTATTGGGTGCTGTGCAGACACAGAACAAAAAGATGGTCCTTGTCAAAGAGAGCTTACAATCTAAGTGTATGACAAGAGACAAGAAGTAGGTACAGACAGATACATGGGGGGAGCACAAGGAAACAATGATACAACAATGGTCAGCATAAAATAAATAGATACCATTTTGGCACCAGTGCTCTGGTTGGAAATCAAGTAGGCCTCTTAAATTATATGAAAGGTCAATTAATTGTGACTCCTACTATAAACTGGGCTGGAGCAGAGAAGGAATGAGGGCTGAGTGGGGTTTTGGGCTTCTTTTTGCCCCCTTTATTATGGAGGAAGTTTGAGTTGGGATAAAATGAGGGGAGAAATGATGGTTGACTGAAAAGAAAGTAAAAAATAAACAACAGGTCTATCATTATTTATATCTTTCTTTTATGTAGGCTGTTTCTTGGCATATGGCACTTCGTACTCCCTTGTGATTTTATCGTATGTGGATATGTTATAGTATTAGATTCTGAACTATTAGCAAAATCTCACCATCATCTGTGTATTTTTTTTAGCTGTGTGTTTACCAGGTTTAAATGATAAACAAGTATTTTAGAACAATTAACACCCAAGAAGGTCTAGCTTTCACAGAACTGTACCAAGAATTAGTTTTTTAAAGTGCCTTTCTATGTCTTTGCAAGGATTGCAAGGATTTTAGGTCTTTGTGATGTAATTCTTCTGCCAGTCAAATCTGGCAGCAACAAGGGCAGGGTACAATATCTTGGGGTTCCTTTCAACAATATAACACAAAACCAGCTTGAACCCCCACCCAGTAACTTAGGATAATTACACACAACCCCTTGGGTGCCTCTAGAAGCAATACTTCCCCTCTCACAAGAACAGTGACTGACTGTAAAAAAGAGACTTTTAATAAAAAGGGGAAAAATAACCCTGCATTAACTTGGGAAAACACTGAAAGCAGGATTAACACACATAAAACCATGAACAAAACACCCACTCCAGAGTACGTTGGGCAGTTTCCTTTTGCCTCAGGTTCTTAAGTCCAGCAACAAGAAGTTCCTTTAATGTGTTCCTCCCCTCAGAGAACCCCATTCATAGGTGTTGGCCTTATTCAGCCGCTATGTTCCTGCTGCCCTGCTCTGCCAACTGCTTGGCCAGTCACTCCGCCAGCCACCCTTCACCAGCCACTGTGCTTCATGCCATCACCTTCTGTTACCATCTGCTTCTCCACTACAACCTTTGCGGGTTGGTCTCTTGAGGTTCCACCCAGCTCTCTGATTCTCAGGTCGCCATGATTTCAGCCGTCAGCGATTGTCAGCTCTCGGTGGGTAAACCTGGATACTGAAGCTGGACTTGAGCACATGCTGTCCCACAGAGATGATTTCAACTCTAGCAAGCACTTAACAAAACAAAAGACTCCTAATAGAATCCTAATTAGCTTTGTCTTCAAACAGTGGGAAGGAAAGATTAAACCACTCTCGGGGCTCTTAGGCAGAGCCCACATTTCCAAGCAGGAATACCTGTCCCCACCCCCGCATCCACCTTCACAGGACTCTGGCATCCAAGCCTCTTGCTTAGCCAGTTCAGTTCAGATGATAATGACCCTTCCATCAGAACAGGCTAAGCACAGTTCTGCTGCCCTTTGCTCATACAAGAAGGGGAACAACATTCCATTACCCCTGCATTTAACACTAACTCGATTTGTAACCCAACAGCAGCCAAAAGGATCATTTGGGCAAAACAGTCCCACCATGCTGAGCACCTAAGCAGGATGGATGTGCTCATGCAAATACAGTATGGCCCCGATGCCTGTTCTTCTGCCCCCAGTCATCTCGGCAGGACGTTCAGACCCTGCTTACGTCGACATGACTGAAACTGAGTTGAGAGGGCGGACATGCACACTTCAGTCGGAGACTGTGTGACAGGAGAAACGCAAAGAAGACAGCATGCAGGAAAAAGGGGATAAAGCTGTAGGCAGAGGTAATATGAAGAAATACTGACATTCCGTCAAACCTACTATCATATTGTTCCTTCTAAATTACCCTACTTTCTTCTGTGTCTTGCTTGTTTGGCATTAACTCCGCTTTGACATTTTTCTGGTCCATTCCTCAATATTCCTTCTGTGTATGGACGGCCCTGACAAAGGCAGACCTCTGAAACATCAAATAAAGAGTCTCATCTGTCCTTGAACAATGCATGAATAAACCCAAATTCAGGGTAGTTAATCCAAAATACACAAACCTCCTTCTGAAGAAGTGTTTGCTTTGTTTACTGCTTCAGCCAGTTTAAAATGTGTTTTATTTGCTTAAGATTATGAATAACAATATTTTAAAAAATAGCTGAGAGCTCCCTAACTCAGAATATGGTCACTTGGGATGACTAGTCAGGTAACATAACATCGGACCTAAACTGTTGTCCAGCCATATGCTGTACCTTTTTTGTGGTTACCTTTTTTTGTTGTTGTACCTCTACATGTTCTGGAAAAGGATGGAAACCAGAATGGTCTGATATAATAGTGAGAAGGCTGATCTTACTTACACCTGGCTACAATAGCCATAAGACGGTATCCCAGCATCCTATGGTGACTGTACATGACCTGGGCCTTCCTGTACACAGAGGGAATTCTCAGCTGGCCAGGTAAGCCTCTTAAGCCAGGCCCCTGACCTGGGAGCTAGGAGAGTGTGGCATGGTGCTGCTACATTGATGGTATACCACACTGGGATTCCCTTTGCACCACTGCAGCAATGTGAAGTGGAAGGCGACCCAGAATCTAGCCAGAAACCTTGAGTTTAGTGCCTCAGTCCTATACTTAGTTTGTTAGTTTGTTCCTGGTCATTGAAAAGAGGAAGGGAGCATGCTTTTTTAGAGGAAGAAGAATAGAGGGACAGACAGACAGACTGTCAGTTTGAGCCAGTCACATAAGCAGCAGGCACACCAAAATTGTGTGTTCAGTGGGGAGGAAGCTTCTGGTTGTGGACCCTCTCGCCATGTCTTGGTGTTTGTAGAAGGAGATCACAATCTAAACAGCAGCCCAAGAAGCTCTTGAAAACAAGCGTGTCTGTGTTTAAATAACACCATTTACAGGAAACAAAACTCCACTTTTCCTAATATTTGCTAAGAGAAAGAAGGCAGAGAGCTCTAGGGCAACAGCCAGCACACAATTCGTCACCACTGCAGCAACCACACAGCTAAACAATCATGTATTTCTTTTCTGTGTATGGGGAAAGAATTTAAATTCTTTGGCACTCTGGTGGAACCTGAAAAAAGCTCTGTGCTCCCCATGGTCCAGATGTGGAAACACCCCACAGATTCCAATAAAATGAAAAATAGAAATAAATACTTTCTGTGATGTAGGATTTGAAGTGCTTTCTGAATCACAACGTGCTTATCGTATGTCTCTGTTATTTCTACACTCTGTAATGTTGGCTCTCAGAAAGTCGGAGACAAAGTGAGATAGATGCTACAAGTAGCACGGATACTGCACTGGGAAACCAAGTATTTGTGGTACATCCAGATTTATGGCAGATGGCGGCAGTAAAGTGAAAGCAAAACTGCTTGCCGGGTCTGCAGTGTTGCCCATTACTGTGTTTGCCCTTTTTTCTTGGTTAGCTAAAGCTGGAAAAAAAGGAAAAGTGTAGTTTATATATAGTTTTGAGAGACACTTTTTGATGGTAAGGTCAATCGGACTAGTTTACCTAGTTGAGGTATTTATGGTGCAATAACTCAGTATCTTTAAGGAAAGGTTAGCTATATTTATGGGAACCGTAGTGTGTTGAATCCTTCCTGCTTCACTGAGGTCTTGACCAAGATGACCCAGGAGGCTCCTTCCGAGTCTATCAGCCGTGGTTTCACAACTGATGTTTTCTTTTACAGTATTTTCAAAATACAGAGTGCTGTTGTAAACTCTAATATGATACACAATGTAACTTCAACGCAATATCTTACAGTAAATGGCTATCTGGTAGCACAGGTTTCTTGCACCATGGGAAGAAAACAAGGAAAAATGGCAATGTAGTTTCCCTGCAGAAAGACTACATTTAAGGTATTTCCTGCTATTGGGTATAGATTGTACATCCCTTACTCGGGTTGGTGGATGCTTAACCCAAGTGAATAGTCCCGTCCAAGTCAATGGTACCAATTGTGAATAAAGGTCACCCAATCTGGCCCTTTATTAGGTATTTCCAGAAGAGCTCACCATGTAGCAGGTGGTTTCCAGGGACAGTCCCCCCACCCTGAAGAACTTATATTCTAAAGATAGATCCTCCTGTAGGCTTTGGCTTTTGAAAGGAAAGGCGGTCCACTGGTTAGGATACTCAGCTATGAATTAGGAGACCTGGGTTCAAGTTCAGACTTTGTATCAGACTTCCTGTGTGACCTTGGGCAAGTCATTTAGCTTCTCTGTATCTCGCTTCCCCATCTGCAAAACTGGGACAATAGCAGACACTATGGAAATAGGGGATGAATATGTAGCTAAGATAATAGCTCTAGCACTGGCCTCGTGAGTATTCCCCCTGTGTAAAAGAATGGCCTGTGGTGTGTAGCATCTCCTTTGCTATCTCTTACCAGTCTCCTGATGTACAAGGCATTGCTGGCATCCCCAACTAGTAGAACAGGTCAAATGGACTGGTGATCAGCTGGTATAATACAGAAGAGCCTGAAGGCAGTAATGAGGACCTGCAGATTGGAAACAACGTATCTTTGCATTCACTAATATAGGGGATGGAATTTCCTCCTGCTATATCCTTGAGCAATTCTTTGACTAACAAAGGGTTTGTACAGTGTAAGGGTAGAAACAATGGAAGGGTGAAAAGAGGGCAAGGATGGATATTTTGTCCTTGCAACCTCCATGAATGGAATCATTGTACCATTCTGATACCATTTGAGAAGGTCTCACACCTGATCAGCAGATGAAACAAAATCCCAAGCAAATAAGCAAACACACTCCAGAATATGACACTTTTAGAGCACCTTGCTAAGAGTGAGGACATTGTTGGGCAGCATGTTATTAGAGGACCCTACATCCATTAACTACATTAAGGACTCTGAGGAATAGATCCTTGGCAACATTTTCTATTATTTGAATCAAGGATACATCCTCAAAGTCAGTTACTGTCTCACAGGGAGTGGCTTTCAAAGAGCACTGCAGATAGAGTCTCCTGAGGATAAGAGTGCAGCAAGTCAGGGATGCTTAGTGATGAAGTACCTGCCCATGTGTCATTGTGGGGCAGGAAGAAGAGTATGTGGGGAAAAACCCACAAAAAAGGTTTTAAAAAAACACTTATGAGAGTGTCATTGCATTCAGAGGGAAGACTGGGACCAACTGTTTTAATGTCCTTCTGGTCTAATTCATGACACGGATTAAAAAATCTTAATTAAACTGTGAGGCCTCAATCATGAAGTCTTCTCTGTAGGATCCAAGGGACATAGAGATCGAGATTATGATGACTTTCAGAATGAATCTTCACAATTACCATCTTGGAGCCTCTGTGCTGGGAAGAGAAACCATAACAGTCACTAGTTTCCTTCTTTCTTGCATTATGGGCCGGATTTTTAAACACACTGGCTGCTATTTCTCTGTCTTGCAATTTTGTGCAAATAGTTGGGTGTCTCTGTTTCTCATTGTGCCTTATTTAGTTATCATTTTTCCTATTCCTCCCCACTCCTGCCGTCCCCCCCCTTCGAAAGTCTGTCAAAATTTTTCATTTGAAAAATTTCAACCAGCTCTAATCATGATGTTGTTGCTGCTTCTCTTTAACTCTTTCTTTATCCCTGTGTCACTATCTGAAGTAAGATGCTAACTTGGTTGGCTGTTTTTACCAAAGCTGATGTGGCAAAATTTTGCATCAAATGGAGGTTTATAAGCCAGTTTGGCTAGTGATCTCTATTGTCATACAGAGCAATCTGTGGTGGGAAGCTTTAGTTTCCTTGTATATGGTATGTAGAATTCCTGGTGGACAAGCAGCTCTTCAGTCTCATTTGTATTCAACAGCTGTTTTCTACCTGAAAATCAGGGTCAGTACAAGGACGGAGTGCTGAGTCTTTCTTGGGCTGATCCTTCCAAATGTCTGAGAGGGCTGAACTGTTTGAAAGTAAGTGAGCAAAATATTCTTGTTGCATTTGAGGTGTTGCGTTTGTGTCAGGATCAGAAAAAATGATGTCAACTAAATCGTCTAACTTCCTCACCTGGAGGCTTGGTTATTTAGTATTAGAACACAGATCTGAAGAACTTGGTTCAGCCTTATTTCTCCTGTAATGTAGGTCAGACAATTAACTGCTTTAATGCTCCTGTCTCTCTGGAATTTTCCTGTCAGAAGACTTGTACTTTGTTCAAATCTCATGTGAATGTTTCACTTTAGCTTTTAGAAGTTAAGGATACTTAAAGTCTCCTCTGGGCAGTGCTGGGTGTTATGGGCAGATGTCTTGAAAAATCTACAGATAAAAGACTGGGGAAGCTGTGAGAGAAAGTGGTGTTCCCCCGCCGGGTAGCTAGCCTCCACCTTTTCAGTGGCAGCCCAGTTCTGTGCTGTCAGAAGAGGCCTGGTCAGGGAAGAGTGAAGAAGACAGGGAACAGCCACTCGGCATGGCAGGCTTTGTTAGGGCAATGTAATTCATGATTCATGGTTGGGCTGTGCATCAGGTGTTGGCTCAGCCATTGACAGCACAGCTCTCGTGCAAACACTGCAGTTCTGGAAGGTTCTCAGATCCTGGGCTGATGAGGACTTTGGAAAGAATGGATGAAACTAGACTGGAATACCGCCACACCTGACAGGGGGCTGTGAGCGGATATTCCCAATGTCCAGACAACTGCCGACACAATATTACCATTTCCTGCAGAACTCCACCTACGCTGTGTGAGAATTTATGTCCATGTCCCCCAGTGTCTCTCCAGACCTGTTGGTCTTGAGAGGATAATGTAGTGGCCAATAGCTCTTAAAATGCTGCATAACACTGGAAAGTTATGCTTGTTTTCTCTGCCACTTTTCATGGGCAACAGGAGCATTTGACCCTAAGGGTACTGTTTTAAGCATTCTTCTAGCAAGAAAGGATACAGGAATGTGATACATTGTTACTCAAAGCAAGGGGATGCCATGATCCAAATGTAATTGTTTTTTCTATCTGTTTTATACCGAGTCAAAAACATCCAAGTGCTACCAGAACGCGGTTTTGGGTATCTGCAACAATGCCAATACATGCAAACGTGGAGCCTCATCCATTTCTTGAGTTGGCTGACAGACTAGCAGCACAAGCATGTGGCTGGGATAAAGATCCTGTTAATAGTCATCTGATAACTGGCTTGTTGAGAGCGTGGGGAAATGAAGCTGTGTTTTTTGAGGACAATTAAAACACACGTGGCTATACTCAAGGAAGAGCGATAAACAATGAGATAGGATATACTCCTCCCCATATGCACCACACACATTCACACAGACAGTTTTTGGGCCAGCTGATTTTCATAAAGTGTTATCTGCTGAAAATGATTTCTACAGCTGAGCTATGCCCCTGACACCTGGATCTTTCCTCTCTGCAGCTTCACTGTCAAGGCATTCAGATACCAGCATGATAAATGCTTTATAAACATGTAGATAGACAGACACACAGTCCATGGATCTATTGATGGACAACCACTTTAAACAGGAAAAATAAAATGGGGGAGGGTAAATATGCCATTTTAAAAGCACCTAAGTAAAAATGATAAAAACTGATGGATTGTACTTGAAATTCCAGCACCTTAGGTTGTTTGGAAGAGGGATGGATAGCCATAACCTAGACTGTAGCCTCTCTGGAGCAAGGGACTATGCTTTCTAGTTTTCAGTCAATGGTTCCATCGTTTGAAGTAATAAAAATTATCATGTGTAAGTAGTAATAATACTAGCACCGAGCCTTAGCAATAATACTAGCACCCAGCCTGACAACAGACTTGCTGTCCTGTTTTTCCAGACCAGTTTGACGCTACTCTAGTGATAAATTCCACGTATTAAAACTACAACACAGAGTGAAAATAATTCTGGGCACCTACCTAGCTACTTTAAATGATCTCAAAGCACTTTATGAGCATTAATTAATCTAGCCAACCAACATACTATCACCGTGTCCATTTTACTGATGGGGAGATTGGGGCATAGATAACTTAAGGTAGTATACAGCTAGCCAGGTGTAATGCCTAATCTCAGGCTGTACTTTAGACCAATGAGTTAAGGGAGATAAGGGGACTTGCTCTGATCCCCAGGACTGTGTCCAAAATCTTGGGATTTTTGGTAGCGGTGCAACGGCGTGCCGCAGTGTACCATTCCCTTAGGTTTTGCAACAGGAAGGGTGATAATGAATAGAAAAGAAGAGCTGTAGCAAAATGGATCCTGTCTGGGCTGGTTGCAAAGAAGATTCTTGTTGAATGTTTGCACCCCTTCATCACTCAAATTCACCTAAAGCAAGGGAGAATATTGTTTTCCTGATTTAAAAAGAAAACCATGGAGGGTCCAATGCTGTGCAGGGCTGAGCACCTTTAACGCCCACTAAAGTCAATGAGAAGGGAGGACACTTGGTGCTTTGCAAGATCAAGCCTTTGATGTTGTTTTTTATTCCCCTGTGTTTTACTCCCCACCAAAATTCTAGAAAGGACTCCATTTTAGGGGGGTTGTAATTCAGCGGCAGAGCAGAGACAACAACCCAGCTTAGGCTACCAGCCCCCTGCTGTAACTGATAAATGATCCTTGTTAAAAGTAAACAGTACTGGGGGACGCAGAATAGAAATATACTAATACATCTGCCATCCTAGTAATTCTGCGTGCATACTTTTCCTATTCTTAAATGCACTCTATGTTTGTTTGAAGAAACAATGAGTTTCAGAAAAGAGAAAAATAAGAACTTTAAGGATAATCAGAACCCTGGCTTACATACTTTACCATAGGCAATGGAAAATAAGCTTCTGTACTCTTTATTTTTAACACTCCAGATATGTAATTTAATGCAGGTCTAAGGACAGTCTTGCACATACAGCTTTAATTGAAATTGTTCAAGCTCTGTACTGTGACAAGAGCTCACAAGCTACCAGCAGGGCAGTCCATTTTCCCTGCTTCTGCAAGGAAAAGAAAAGGAGGAAAAAATAAAAAACTCTTGAACTTATGTTGCTATTGATGTGTAATATACAATAAAAAAACAGTTAACTTTCAATTACCCACAGGTAATTATAATTTTATTGTTTGACTGTAGTATGGGGATTTTTGTAATTCCCAAGACTAATAATTTTCTATAATTTTACAGGTTGTCAAATAAAGTATTAAAGATTATCTTTGAAAAGGATTCTGCAATTGTAAGGACATATCATACTGTTCATGTACATTATTAGTAATTAGAGATCCCTGGATAGTGAAATATCTGCACTGTATGCTAGCCGCTGGATACCATATTTTCTCCCCTGTAATCTTGAACCAAAGCTTCCAAACTTCTCATCCAATGCAACCACTGTAGCTGAATCACATCCAAACTTTTATTAATATTCACAGAGCTTTCGTTAAGCAATTCGGGTGTGTTCGATAGGTTACATCTGTGCTTCTTGATGTGAAAGGGTAACATCAAAAACAAACAATTCCAGCCCAACTCAAATAGGCCTCAGAGGACTGATTCTGATCAAAGCTGGGGGGGGGGGGAAGGAAGGATAGAAGGAGGAGCAAGTGAGACTCGATGGGAGGGGCCCTGTGCCCCTTCCTCATGGTAGCTGAAGGCTGTGCTCCCCAGACCTCATCCTTGGCAGCTGTGCCCTGTGCATCTGCCCAGGTGCTGCTGCCTTCTTCTGCACCCCACCCTGGTGGCTATCACAGGTGTTCTGAATCCTGTCCATCTCCCAGGTCATTTGTTTCTTCCAGATGTTTCCTGTCTGCTCCCCAGCATCCAGCCCAATCTTGTGCATCTTGGTGGCTACTCCCAGCCCATCTTCCAGGTCCCACTTTTGCCTCTGTGAGATATTGTGGGGACAGAAAACAATGGGGAGGGGAGCCCCAGAAATATTTCCATTGTGGGGGCATTAGCCACTGCTGTCCCCCCCATTTCTGCCACCTTTGGATCACAGTCACACCAGTGCAAGTCAGGACTAACACCAATGAAACTGATTGAGTAACTCCTGGCTTATGCCACTCTGATAGTCTGTATCTCTATGTACACCCTTTTTACAACTCTATGACAAATTCTGTATAAAATACACCTGGTGAGGTATCATTTGAAAACTCATAGTTTGCTGATCATTAGTGTCTAGTAAAATGTGTGTGGCAACATTATATGTAAAGTGATAAGATTCTACGGTGTGACATTGCTGAGACATGCCCCAGGTTTAGAAAAGTGAACGCAAACCATTTCCTCAAAGACAAAAGGCAAACTGACTCTTCAGCCAGGTAGCCACAAAATCAAATGGACCATCACCTGATTAAGCTCCGTTCTTGGGCATCAAAAGAGGGGTGAGCAAGAAATCTACATTTTGGCAGAGAAATGGCTGGGGGTTCCCATCCCCACAGATTTTCTATCTCCTGAACCTCAGCTGGCGATGATTTTGAAAGAAAAAGAGAACTATAAGAAAGGGGAACAGATGCCCCCTTTTCTTTCTGCCCATGGCATCAACAACATCCGAAAGACAAGGAAATTAACACTGAACCGGGGAAGAGGTCCTGGCTGAAAGGAATCCAAATAATACAACTGCTAAAGCCTGTGGTGAGAGAGACTATTTGCTTTGAACTTATTTAGCTTGTTAAGTTGGATATTAATTGTGTTTTATCTTTTATTTTCTTGTAACCAATTCTGACTTTTATGCCTCATTGCTTGTAATCACTTAAAATAGATCTGTAATTAATAAACCTGTTTCATTGTTTTATCTAAACCAGTGTGTGTTTAGATTGAACTGTTTAGGAAACTTCATTTGGGATAACAGGATCTGTGCATAGCATTTTCTATTAATGAAATGATGGACTTTCTATGAGCTTGTATTGTCCCAAAGGAGAGCTGGGCAGTACAAGAGGTACATTTCTGGTGGCAAGACTGGGACTGGGAGGTTGATGGTGTTGCTCTGCAGTGTAATTCATGGGTGGCTGGCTATACTACTCGGACAGTATAACTGGGAGTAATTTACATGCTGGAGGCTGTGTGTAAGCAGACCAGGATTGATTGCTCTCACAGTGAAGCAGTGTAAAAGGCACCACAGGTTGGCTAATTGAGGGGGGTCATGGCTGTTCAATAGTCCAGATTGTACCATGGGTAATGGCCCAGACACAGGTCCATTAACAGATATGGCTCTCTCTGAGCATAGATGGATACATTATCTTACCAACAACCCACCTCGCCCTAAGAAAATTCCAATATTTATTGATACCAAATTGCAAATACAGTAGGGCTGTCCTAAAATCTGCATTTGCTCTGAGTGAAAACCCTCCATCAGGTAGAGTGGTATGAGAGTAGCACTTTCTCCAGCTGGAGTTACGGCATTGGTGCCCTTCCTGGATGGGGACCTCCTGCAAGAGAAGGGGCCGTTGTTGTTATTTGTGTTGCAGTAATGCTGGGGGTACATTACAGCTGAGGGTTACAGTCAATCCTGACTGTGGAGTAGCAGCAAGAGTGACTCTCGTTGCTGAACACAATAGCCAGCCAGCCAGAATGAGAAATTCTGAGGTTTCCTTGGCCCAGTCACCTGGAAGTTTGAGTCCAAAGTGACAAGGCGAGGTCAGTCTGTGCTCCATCGTTGTGACATTCATAACTAAACCTCCAGATAATTTTACCTTCTGCTCTAGTGCCCATTACCCAATGATACTGCAGAGCTATAGCAAGCAGACATCAAGTGTTCCAGTTTCTCTGCTCTGGGTGGAAAAATCAAATAAGCAGCAATTACCAGGTGATAATACCCTGCACCTGTTTGTGTGTTGTCTTGCAAGTGGTGGTATTTAGCTTGAGTACTTCAAGGTTATATTTCTAAGGAGTACTGGGGAAGTGTGGGAGTATGAAGAGAATCCACTACATCATATACACTATACAAATAGGGACTGCTGCAGAGGGCGTAAAAGTAAAATATAGCTCAAGGGGCTAAAGGGTTCCTGAAATTGTTGGTATATTGCCCGAGGAGCCATCAAAGGCACTATTTTTACCTGCTGACAACATTTTTTTTTTTACAGCTACTATCCCTGGAGACAGTCATTATTTGTTTTATTAGCCTCTTAGATGGTGATGTGCTAAACCCCTGTTCTGAGGGGAACGTCAATGCAGAAAGATTTCTTTACGTGCTGAAATCTCTCTGATGCAAAAAATGTTTATGGGTCTGATTTTCAGTGGGGCCTTGGCCCTGCCTCCATTTGGCCATGAGTCATTTTTCACATCTGTATACACGCGCGCGTGCACACACACACGGTTATCACATCTGCACACACACACACACACGGTTATCACATCTGTACACACACACACACACGGTTATCAATCTTGACATCCAAATGCTATATGATGTAATTAGAGGCCAGCTCCTGGGACATATCAGAACCACACTCTGTGTAACAAAAAAGGGTGCATTTGCAAAGACGATTTTAAGCCAGCTTCATGTCCTGCCCCTAGTCCTCCAAGGGCCTTTTCTAGCAGCTATACCTTGCCAGGGTGCTGGGGCACTCAGGCCGTGCTTCCTAAACCAAGGGGAGGGGAGGGGCGGCATAAATCTCCCAGCTAGGGATTTTCTTTACGTAAGGGAGATCTGGAGGGGTTGGATTAAGTTGTTTTTAAGGTTGTACTGAGCAGTACAGAGCAGCTGTAGTGCACGGAAGGATGAGAGCTATCAGACTATTGCTCTCTCACTTCCTCTAAGGAGGGCAACAGCCCAACTTTTTACTGATCAGCTTTCTTATAAAAAGCCAAGGGGCTCGTCTAGATATACACATGACAGATACATTTTAATGTCTGTCTGGCTTGCTGTCCTATAAATAGATGTATACCATACATAAGAGTGTGTTGAGGGGGAGGAGGAGGAGGTGAATGCCATGTCATAAACAACAAGTCTCTGAGATGAATTTCATTATTCTGCCTTCTATGTCTATCTCCCTGCATTCTGCCCACTAATCCAGCTCAGTGGGGCTGCACCCCACATTCCAAATATTTGGCATTCAGAGCAAATGCACACATGAAAACTTACACCCCCCACACACAAGGTGCTAGATATCCTTGAAGATACATTGCTACTGTTTTTGTTGGATAACATATAATACCATAACACAATATACATCTCTCTTTCTCTCTAAATTTTTAGACACGTCAGTCTTCTCTTGCAACACACTTCTTGTCACAAATGGAACCTCAGAGCAAGCACTGGTAAAACATTCAGACAATTGGCTAGTGGAGGAAATAAAAGAAATAGAATTAACTGATAAAATTAAAACCCTGCTTTCCTCAGGTCTGAATACAAATATTGTCATTCCCATTATTATTAATTAATATAATTATTAACATTCCTAATCCCTGCACATTTTGCTGAAAAATTACCCTTAGCTCAAGAATAGAATTGTTAAGTCAAGAAAATTGTAAGTAGCAGCTAAGCAAGACTGAAGTATTAATAGCAAATGGCAGGTTAGGCAAGGATCAGACTTTTACCCATTACATAATAACCTCTTTGTTTGTTCATCTGCATAAAATATCTTCCATCTACTTCTTCATTCTTGCATATATATCCTTACAGTGTATTATTTTCAATCGTTTTGAAAGAAGAAGAGAATAAATAAACATTCTTGCCTGCTTTACTTCAAGATAAGTCATTGCGATAAGGTAGGTGCCCTAACCTGAAGGCAATGTCAGGGTCAATTATCTCACACTGGAAACCCTACTGCAAGATACTTTTGTGATCAGAACAATATGTGTAACATTGTAAAGCCTTTGTTTTAATGTTGAGGAAAGCAAATCTACTTTCTCTAGATTTCCTGACACTTTGTCTCTCAATTCTGAAGGTCATGGATTATTCCAATATTAAATAGAATCAGTTGTTGTGATGTGGCCGTCTGAGCAGGTTTTCTTGGTGCAACATAACTTACTGTCCATAGTGGAACTGGAAGTTGGCTGGAGATTTTGTCTAGCATTCTTTGTCATCTTATTTGTTTTCTCAGTGGATTGGTAATTCACTTTTTACCGTATGTTGTCTGCTTCATGGAAATATTTGCTAGTAGTATGTAATTAGCTATATAGACAAAACAGAAAAAGCTAAAATTTCTTTACTTTCAGGAGCTTTCGTTGTCTAAGGGCTCAGATGATAATACCTTAATATCATTTTAGCAATGTTAGTTTTATGTTACTATCTATTATTACCAGCTTCTGTTGGTTATCTTAAGAGAATTGTTAATATTGGGCATATGATATTTGTTATTAAAGAAGCGATACCAAAGTCTGTTGGCATGTATTTGTTATAAAAGAAGCAACATGAAAGTCTGTTCACTAAGGATATGTACCTTTATCTGCTACTGTCTAATTCTACAAGGTATCACATTAAATAACCAATACAATATATCAGGTCTAGGACCTTCCACTGAAAACCATAGGCTCTTTTTTCTTTTTATGGCCTCCCTCTGTGATAAGGAGTCACTTTCTAGGTTTCTAATGATAACAGACCCTAATTCATCGAAGCTGATGAAATGACCAACCACCCATTCACTGCTCTGTGGAAAGGCAAATACTCACCTGCAGGTTTGAGGGTTTGGGTTCAAAAGTTTCCAAGTCCCAGGTTGTGGTGTCATTCCAAGTTTAAATCTCTGCATGATTGTCCAGGTTCAGGATTAAAGCACATTGTCTGTGCAAAGAGCTTCTTTTGGTATTCATTCCCTTTTACTTGTGTATAACTATACCACATGACAACGAACTTTGTCATGGGCAGGAATTTCAACAGATTAAAACCCACATAGTACCAAGTCCAGATAACAAGTGATTCCCTGCCAAAGGGCCTAGTGGTGAAGTCTTTATTACATACTGTAAGTGCATTGAAACCCTTGTGGCAAATTATCACACCTTGTCAATTGACTCTGAAAGCACTGAAATATCGCCCATAGCAGTATGTGCGTATCTCCATCATGCAGAAAACAAAACTAATACACAGTGGTAAAAAATATTTGTACATGAGTTCCTCATTTCAGGGGAACATTATCAAAGGGGACTACAACCACTGGTACAGTCTGTCCAACAATAGCAGCAGCCTAGCGAGACAATCCCTTCATGGCGTTCCATCTTTTCACCAATTCTTAGTCTTTATGTAAAAGACGTTTGAGGGAAAGCAGGGGAGAGGGAGAGAGACAGGAAATCTTTAATCTACTCTCTCTTCTCCATCTCTTCACATCTATGGTCCTTGTCAACTTTCATGAAACATGAGCAACACAAAAACTTAATGCTATATCTCCCAGTTAAAAAATCAAACCGAAACAAAGCTTAGACTATTTCTCAGTGTGAGGAGGGATAATCACAAATAATTATTACATGAATACAGGGCCATAAAGCAGCATGAAAGGATCTCTGTGGCTATAAATGTAGAAAGAAAAACAAAGCAAAATTTATATTAGGAAAAGTCAGATGTATTCAACCATTCAGTACAGGTCACTGAAGTATCTATGGGTGAAATCCTGTCCTCATTGAAGTGTAGGGGGGTTTTGCCATTAAGTTCGATGGAGACAAGGATTTCCTTCATGTATTCAGCTATTAGACATATTTATTCAATAGCTGGATGTAGTTCACTGTGGAATCCATGAAAAGAAGGAAACATAAGTCATACTGACATAATAAGCAGATTATGGGAAGTGATTATTCCCCTCTATTCGGCATTGATGAGGCCGAATTTGACGTATTGTGTCCAGTTTTGGGTCCCCTACTACAAAAAGTATGTAGATAAGTTGGAGAGAGTCCAGCGGAGGGCAACAAAAATGATAAAGGAGCTGGAGCACAAGACTTATGAGGAGAGGCTGAAAGAACTAGGCCTGTTTAGTCTGCAGAAGAGAAGAATGAGGGGGGATTTGCTAGCAGCCTTTAACTACCTGAAATGGGGTTCCAGGGAGGATGGAGCTAGGCTGTTTTCAGTGGTGGCAGATGACAGAACAAGGAGCAACAGTCTCAAGTTGCAGTGGGGGAGGTCTAGGAAAAGTTTTTCACTAGGAGGGTGGTAAAGCATTGGAATGGGTTACCTAGGGAGGTGGTGGCATCCATCCTTAGAGATTTTTAAGCTGCGGCTTGACAAAACCCTCCTCGGGATGATTTAGCTGAGAATAGTCCTGCTTTGAGCAGGGGGTTGGACTAGATGACCTCCTGGGGTCCCTTCCAACTCTAATATTCTATGATTCTATTATATTAAACCCTCAACTACAGCTGGTTTGAAAATTTTTATTTCTGCATATATTTTGAAGTTTTTGCTAAAAATTCAAAAACCAAAAGGTTTTTATCTGACCGCTTAAATATTTCTGCCAAAAACCAATAGATTTTGTCTGAAAACCAGAAGGTTTGGTTTTTGGTTGACATACTTCGATGAAAAAACAAAATGTTCTGTGGTAAGTTGATATTTTTTGCCAAACGATTCATTTGGTCAAAAACTCAATTTTCCATTAAAAATAGCTTCAACAGAAAATTTTCAACCAGCTCTCCACTTTGCATGCTCTGTTGTTGTTATTATTAATTATTACTGTTTGTATTCCATTAGTGTCTATTGTCCGCAGCCGAGTTTGGAACCCCATTGTGCTAGTTACTGTACCAGCCTAGGGTAAGAAGCAATCTCTGCCCCGTATCTTATGTTCTAAGGAAACATTTAATCACATGCTTAAGTCCATTAGGTGATTTCCTGAACAGAGATGCCTTCATGAACTGGGGCCTAAATAGATAAGAGAAAGGGGAAAACAGAGGCACAGACAGGAAAGTGACCTTCCAACGGTCACGTTGCAGATCAGTGGAAGAGCTGGGATTAGAAAGCAGCAAGCTTAACTTGCAGTCCATGTACTCTGTTCGCTGGACCACACTGCTTCTTAGGTGAGAGCTTAGTTGTTTTCTCTTTGCTGTGGGGCAGTAGAACAAATCCTATCAGGCAGCCCAGGCTGGGAAGCAGCGATGGCTTGCATAACGAAGCGTCAGTTTGTTGCTTTTGCGAAAACATGACCACTGTGAGTTAACAATATCAAATGAGTTAACAAGCTAAAGAAAGATAGCAATGGATTAACGGTAAAATTGACTAACACCTATTACATACTACTGTACTGCATTTGTTTTCTAACTAGACTGTTCCCAGCCTGTATCTATAAATCACAGTCAAAATGTCAACTAGTGTTCTCATGGGAGTTTTATGGGTTAAGCAAATACAATCTTTGTGGAACACAATAGTGCAAATTGTGGGTTTTAGCCAAAGTCTTTATGTACTGTTTCACTGTGGCACTATAGTCACCTTTTCTGTACATGTGACACTGTGGCCTAATTGATCCTGCCAGTCTTTATTGGGTTAGTGCCGGTCCAGTGAACTCCAGGCCAGTCAGTTGCTGGCTTTTCTGTCCATATCAGTCACTAATATCTGTCTCCACCTCTGGCCCAACATAAGTCACAAATAACAATAGACAAAGGAAAAAAGAAAGCCCTTTTTAAATATCAGGCCCTGAAGGCCCCATGATACTTTTCAAAAAGATGAAAGGATAATCCTTGCAGCCTAGTCAACACTAACTCTCTTCCTAAAACAGGTTCTAATGTTAAAGCTTAATACAAGCACTGTAGAGCACAAGAGCAGTTGCTGCCTACTCCTGCTCTCTCATGGCACTGGTGGTATCTAATCCATTGCTTTATAAAGTGCTTGCGATACCCCCAGTATGGAAGTGGCTCAGTGAAATCATACTCCTGTTCACCACTTTATTAATATCCACTAATTCTCATTAAGCATATCTAAAGTTAGCTGGTGAGGCAAATCTGTATCTCATGATGATGTGAATGCAAAGACAGGCAGGCTCTTACTCCCATTTGGGGATTCTTTGTATCTTCCCACGGCATAATGCAATAAAAAGGCAAAGCCCAGAGACAAAAGCAGAGGAGCACAAGTCAAGAGCAGGAATCCCCACAATCTTGGCCCAGCTACACGAGCTTGATGGGAAGACATTCCCAACACCTGCTGCAGTGGTGATAAGGCACACTGGGGATACAGGTTTAAGTAACTCAGTATTTCTTGCATTAATTGCAGTAATATCAATGTACCCTTGGAAGAGGACCAGAAACAAGAGGACTAATGTTTGATGGTAGATATAATGTAAGAAGATCCAGTATGTGCCTTTATTCCCAAATCTACTAGTAGTTTGTAATCAGTCCTGCTTGTCTGCTTATTTCATCCATATGTACAATGAACCACATTCCATCACATCAAACAGATTTCCAGTGTGCCAGATACACACCATCTGAAATTCTGTTGTAACCGTCATAAAACTAGTGGTCTGATATTACACGTGCACAGTACCTACCTTTTTATTGAAGTTAACAGAGGCTCAGCATCTCAGAAAACCCAATCGGGAAGTCACTTTTTGTCTTCTGTGGCTTTTTACACTGACTATCCATTTATTATTGCCAGTTCTTGGTCTGCTATATACTATAAATAAAAATACATGGGCCTCTCGCCATCGTTAAGAGAAATCTGCTAAAGAGATTGTTAATTCAATCTGAGAGTCCTGATAACGTCTAAATGACTCAAGCATCGCTCTCTCAATTTGCTATGTTTATCAGGTCGTCTCAATAGAATTACACCCTAGTAATGGCTACATTCCCATGTGTTATCCTCTGTGTAATGATAAATAATAATAATAATCTATTCCATCTTTCATGGCGACACTAACATTGAATAGGCCCCCTAGCTATTCTTATTTTACACAGTCCTTATATCAAAGTGCTTTCTCCCCCTCATGCATCTTAAGAGCAAAACCCTGCTTCTCGCTCAGATACACTCTAATCTCTCCATTTCTATTACAATACTTCATTAATTTGGACTATCCCATTGCCTCACAGCTTTGAAGAAGAACAGAAATGAAGAACACTTGAATTTGCTGTAACCTTTGCTAGAGAGAAGCTGTTTCTCTAAATATTTTAGATATTTCTCTCCATCTAGTGCACCATCATGTTTCAGTTCCCAAGAGCTGTAGATATTTATTCAGTATCCTCCCACCTCCACCACCATAAATTTCTCTCTCATAACAAATAGCTCACTCTGAACATTACTTGTCACTGCAAAGGATTTTCAAGAAGCATATGCATTGCACTATGGGGTAACCCCAGCTCAGTTGCAGGCACGGTATAGAGTTTTACTGAATCAGCTTCATTCAATTTAGAGGATAAGTATATGTCATCTTAATAGTTTTACCACTTCTTATTGCAAATGTCTGACTGCTTATGCTGCATACTTAGCGACTCGCTGTTCCACTGCCTCTTCAAATGAATACTACTCCTTAAACAGAGAAAGATGTGTGCCTATCAAAAGATTTAAGGATTTCAACTGTCAATAGTGCCTTAACCATCTCTAAGAATCTCAGATACCACAGTGATGGGTGCTGTGTAAAGAAAAAAATAGATCCAAATAACCCATTCAAAGCTCATCATACATGCAGATCCAATAATATAATGCATAATATTAACTTACATCTCATCTCTTCAAGTCATAACACATCATGTTATGCTATTTCATGTCTTATGTGTAACATAGTGGAACTCTGCATCACACCTCAGAACATATTACAAAGTGAGTAATTATACTTGTTAACAATTTGGAATGTGAGTATCTAATCCAAATGTATTGTGGATTCAGATGGTGGGAAGGCATCAACCTGGCAACAGTGCAAGCAAATTTTTTTCTTTTCCATTTGATTGTCCAGCAGATGCCCATTTATCAGTTTCAAGCCCAATTAGAATTTTTTTGTGCACGAATCCTTTTTCTTGAAAAAGACACAGCATTTTCATAGCAAGCAAATTAGTGAAAACAGGCCCTTGAAAGTACATAATAAATGTATATTTGTGAAACAGAAAATTGGAAAATGGCCACCTGCCAGCAGCCACATACATTTTAGAGGCAATGCATTTTCTGTCATTATACCTTATCACAAGAATTGCAAATATTTATTAAAAGAATTAAAATAGTGGGAGTGTTAAATGTTTCCTTCAGTAGTGAAAATGCATATTGCCACAGAGAAGAGACAATATTGTGATACAATGTTTATTAAAATAACTTGACATTATTAGGCTGCCATCCACAATAAATGGGCAAATACAGTTATCACAGGAGCTATTGTGAATATGGGAAATTTGTTGATAACACTAGGTCAAAATACATTCTATTCTGTACTATATTCAGTTATGAATCATACAAAACTTTCATTAATGTCCTTAAAACCAATTATTTTCTAACCTTGTTTTCTTTTTAAGCCATACCTCTATGGTTTGTTAGCCAGTTGGTTTGCTTAGCTTTTAAGGTATCATTAGGATCAAATGTACATACTTTAATTTATATACTTGTAAGCTTAATACATACAACAGTCAACAAACTACAATGGCTATAAGTAGATCCTTTCACAGAGCACCATGTAACATGGTAATAATATGTTGAGATCTTTGTACCTTCCCAGTTATAATGAAAATATTAAAAGGGATGTTACAGTCACCGTAAGTAGCGTTGGAGAAATCTGCAAGATATCATGTGAGTAACTAGGCTGAGAAAACAAGGCAATTACATTCCATTTTTGACCAAGTTTTGTCATAAGATAAAGCAGAGAGGTTACCTTTATAAGGAGCTTGTTTTTGAAGTGAGGTGTTAACCTTGTAAACAACTTTAAAGCCATGGCACATAATCTCACAGGTCAACTTCTCACACAGTGAACCCTCCCTAAAAGGAGCCTGAGAGGATATCTGAGAAAGGATTTGAAGGTCCTGTTGGGTGAGACATAGCCCCTAAATATACTCTTAAGGATTTGTGTCTGTGGAGAATTAGCTGACTAGTTGTCTCTCAGAACATAATTAGAAAGCAGCTGGATTAGAAGGAGATCTCTTGAGCTAAACTAAATGATTGTCTTAAAGTGTTGCAAGATTTCTGATAAGTTTTATGTTGTTGTGCTTGTTGGATAGGAAACAACATCAGTCCCACTTTCTGTGATCCCCAGAAAGGAGGAATGGTAGCCAATGCCTTCTTTCGTAGAATCATAGATTAGGGTTGGAAGGGACCTCAGGAGGTCATCTAGTTCAACCCTCTGCTCAAAGCAGGACCAACCTAACTAAATCATCCCTAGAGAAGGGTCTCCCAAGCAGCTTTTAAAGGTGAGTGTTTCAGAAATAGAGCACAAGATGAGTTCAGAAATGAGAAACACATACTGTGTCTTCCCAAGATCAGGTCTCTAATGCCATAAATTCCATTAAAGAGAAGTGAGCTTTGGAAGCATACAGTAAGTTGGAGTTGAATAGATCAAATAATGAGATCCCAGATTTATAAACAATCCTATGCAAGAAGAAAATCCTTCTCTGGAAGATAAAATTCAAGTCAAAAAAAGAGGAAGCTTTGTTCTGCTCATGTATGGTTCAGTCTTATTACTTTGTTGTCAAATATCAGGAAAAATTGTGACTATTTCATGAAAAATAAGCATTCGGCATGATTTGACCATATTTGAATTCTTTAGTATGCATTTTTGACGTGTTGAAGATGGTCTGCATGATTTGATGGAATACACATTTGAATGGGTAAATCTTGGCCCTTTCGCAGGACTTGGCAAAACTATCATTGACTTCAACGGGATCAGGATTTTATTCTTAATGTCAGGTATGTGTGCTCACTGGTACAGTGGCTTGACCAGTTCAGAAGTTCAAATACCAAGGCTTGGTCTACACTCAGATGAGCAGCAATTTAACTAAATCGGTTTAGAAACTGATTTATTTAAAGCAGTCGGACACACTTATTGTGTATTAAGAATGTGCACTTGTGATTTAGCTTAACTTTTTTTCTTTAAATGAAATAAATTAAATTGATATAAGAGGGCACTCTACATCCCAAACTTCCTCAGCAGAGGGGTTTGCACCGACGTAACCAGCACTGGATACTTTGCGAATAATCCCTCTGCACACTTGTGACGTTCACCAAATATTTCTGAATGCTGACCCAGGTCTCAAATAATCCCCACCACACAGTACATACCAAAATTCTTTAAATGCTGGATTTTGTGACTACTATTTGACCAGCTCAGTTTATTATCCTGGATTCTCACAATATCTGAATGAGGGATAGCTGGGGAAGGAACAGCTCTGGAACATTTCAGGGGGTTGAGGGCAGCTGCACTTTCCACTACCACATTCTCTAAAACACAGCTCCTTGTCTTAGATCTTGTGTGTACTAGCATCTGTCTCTGAAGTGATCAAAGGGTAGTGAAAGAGTACCGGGTCTGAGGCCAAGGAGCACAGTTTGGCTTCTTAGGGAACTGCTAGCTCTCTGCCTCTCACATAAGTTTTGCTGACTACAGTCTAGGCTCAACCCTCTGTAAAGGGCAACAGACTGCAGTGATACCCCAGCAAGAGGCTGGGGAAGGAATTGTGACTCCTTTTTGCCAGTCAGCTCTGCTGGTCTTGGCCCAATCCACTACCCAATATCAGGAACAAGGTCTCTAGGGAGCACAAACACTGAGGGTAGAAAGTTGAGGAGTATGTGTGTGTGTGTGTGGGGGGGTCATATTCCTCCTTTCTGCCCTGTACAGCCACATTCACATAGGTCACCATCTGGCTCGACGTTTGTAATGCACAGTGGTTGTGCAGAAATGGAAAGGGTAATCGTTGACACTGAAAAGGTTTCTTCTGAGAAAAGGTGGTATCACGAACAGTGCTAAATCTGAACGATGCTATCCTTAATTGGTATCACAGAGGCCTGTGTGCGGTCAGCAGACTCTTTGTGTTTACACTAGAATCCCAAAATTCTGCTGATCTGAAGGGTATGTGATTGTTCCACATTAATCACAAGCTATACAGCAGAGAATGAGAGCAAGTGGGCAGATACCCAGGTGGAGTAGTACTAAAGAGCTCTCATTACAATCATCCTGTCAAATCAAAAGAAAAGCCTAACAAGGAAGACCACTGGACTAAACAAGTAGCTATACATGCATGAACTTAAAAACACTGGTCTTAATCAGATTTTATGAACCGCATTTTCTGAGGCCGGCTCTTTAAGCTGCACTCCAAAATTTATGCATACAAAACCTGCATGCAACATGTGTAGTTTGCTTCCCTAATATAAATCTGGACATGCAGGTGTCTGTTTTATGAAAACAACTGGTTAATTGTATGTGAAGAATGGGACATGTGCACACCACTCTGGGCCATTTAGAAAGACCATTTTGAAAATGTTATATTATAATGCTAATAAAACCCAAATGCACACCGTGACGTGCAATATATATGGGGACATCAACACTTAACACTCAGGTTTATTTTTATCTGATACCTCCGCTAAAGAGAGATTTTTCCTTATCACTGACCATTCCCACATGATATGATATAGGTTTGCACAAACAGAAGATTACCATATCAGATTTTTCTATCTCTACAGAGTCAGATATTTTCATGTCTGCTTTTATCTCTTGGTGCAGAGTTGAAAGATGTAAAGAAAGATCTTTGAGATCATAAAATTTAGTGTCTATAATTCATGAAAGGGCTACAGCATCAGAGAAGAGTCCATACCATCCAGCCTTCCACATACACTGATGTAAGTTACTGCATTTACAAGTGGAACTGAGCGGAACTGCAAGTGGAACTAAAAGGAGAAGAAATCACTCTTTAAAAGAGAGGAATTGGACCTAATAAAAGATATAGAGAAATGGGGAAAAGGAGATGTTTTCATATAGAAATGGTATAATATGTTTGGGCATGGTTAAGAAAAATGAGTGAGAGACAGAGGGGACTTTTCCTCAAAGGAGGCGGAGAAGAAAACTGAGATTGCTGTATGTTTTGAAGTAGTTCAGAAATAATTTATATATGAGAGATGAAGAAAGGGAGGGAAGAAAAAGAAGAGAAAGTCAGCAGTGCCTGGTACACAGAGATGAAGAAGGAAAAGAGAAAAAAAGAGAGAGGTTGAGACAGAGGACGGACGGAGAAAGAGAGGGATACACTAAGGAATAAAGTAGAGAGTTGGGCAAAGGAGGGATTTAATACAAAGAAAATCCACTCTGAACCATGAGTACATTTTTCATTGTGGAATTGACTGCTAAAAGTGTCTGCTTGGTCAGTGATTCTTAGCTTTCTTAAATGTTATCTAGCATGGGCATACTGTCTGTCGCAGTAACTCTGGTCATTGTCAGCCTGTCACTACTGGAGTGGCCGTTCATCTGTAAGCACATTGCTGTCAGCCTTACAGGAGGCAGTTCCATTATTATACACCCCGATATATGCACAGCTGTACAGATGTGCAGTGGTGACTGTCTGATGTCATACTCATTGAAGTTAGTACCCAGTGCAGCCGCAGCAATGATACTACCCCATGTTAAGTTCTCTGACGAACTAAATAATAATGAAAACATCTGGTAGGTGCTTTAAAATGTGAAAGCATCTCCCTTTCTCCTCTCCTCCTTAGACTTGTGTTGAACACTGCGACTTAACCTGCACTTTAATTTAAACCCGGTAAAGTCAATTAATAATTACCGATAAATAATAATAAGTACACTTCCACCAAGGGGCAATATCTGTGAGCATCAACTTATGTAGGAAATGAAGAAGCGCTTGGTAAAGCAAAACTGTCAGCTGATGTTGAAACTGGTTTACCTGCACATGTATACGGAACTTGAATGCCCTTTGCCCTTATTCAGTTTCAGGCTTTCCCAGCACTCATTTTCAGCCTCTCTAGCTAGATGTTACTTTGTTCATATTGTCTAGTGTACTGTCCCTTTGAGGTAGACATTTTACGGAGGGGAAAACTGAAACAACAAGTGCCAGGAAATATATACTACTTTGTCACCTGAAGAATATGGATAAAGGACTGAGAGTTTAAAGTCTTTGACTATTCGCCAGGCATAAAATATTTAGAGTGTTTTTTTAATGTAATACTTGTGTTGTTATTTCTTTTTTGTTTGTTTGTTTGTTTTTGTTTTGTTTTGTTGTTTTGCTGTTACTTCTCCCCAATATTTTTATCCCATACTGTAATAAATCAACATATAAATGAACTGGATTATTTCCACTTGAAATGTTGGCAGATATATAGTGCAAAAGATCAACTTGGTCATTTATCATATTGGTTTAGCTACATTTTTCTTCTTCTTTTTTTTCATTTTAAAACTGTAAACAAATGTTGCACAATCATATCAAATGCTCTGTGCCTAAGAGATGTGCTTGTGTAGTCACACCTTTGAAGTAAATCTCATGAAGACCAACTGCTCCTCATTTACTTTTTTTTTTTATAGGAATAAAAAAGAATTTTGGATCAGACCAAGCGCTGAAAAATATATTTTGCTAAGCAACAAGAATAGATTTTCCTCTAGCAAAACCTGTGTTAAATCACACACACACATACATGCATATATGCACAGAGTAAAATGCACATTAATATGAAAAAGCATTCCTTTAAGGCAGAATACAAACAGCCCAGCTACAAATTAGCTTTCGGCCCCATCAGGTGTGAATCTCTCTTGTCAATAAGTACCAAACTCTCTGAGATAGAACCACATGTTCATGAATTTTATTCCTCTCCTGCTTAGCTCCTAGTTCCACTCTCCCTTGTGGATTAACTCAGGGATGATTTACAGTGGGAAAGGTGACATTAAACACGTCATTGAGCATGCAAAGATGCTGCACTCAAAGCAGCATATGCTAGACTTTGTTAAAAGATGAATGCTGTCAACTCCACAGTGCCCACCAAGATCTGGCCTTTTTCTTCCCAACAAACTTTGAGGAGGATCCAGATACTGGCCTGAACACTGAGAGAAATAAAAGTTAATGTATGCACAACATGATTGCAGGCTGATTTAGCAACGTCTTGTCTAGTTTGTCTCTGCCGTTGCCTTTCCTAATTTACTCGATGCACAAAGAAAATAAATAAATAAGTGTACGATAGTCTTATTTATCCTTCTTTGGACATTTCTTTACCAGGCAGATGGTCAATTAAGAGCACTAAACAATGACACTGTTTTCTTTGTAAACATTTTTTTCTAATAGCCTAACAAATGAGAATCCGTGCTGCCATACTGCTGAATACCATCTTGACTTTCTAATTACTAAGAACTGTGTCTTGATAGTAACAATTACAGCTGCAACAATGATTCCAGGACTTGAACAATATAGTTGGAGGCAAAGTGCTTATCGGAATATTCACAAATAAAGGCTTACAATTATGCCTGAGCTGGAGCTGGGAGGTTAAACAATTGGGGAGGGGGAAGGGAGGGTTGTAGAAGAAAGGTTGAAAACATTGGTTTACTAGCTACAGATGTGAATTTGAATCCAATTACTTTAAAAGCAAACTGCATGAAAAGATGCTATTTCCTTCTGTTTGGCTAATCAATAGGTTAAAGGGTTATTAAAATTAACATGCTAATAACACTAATTTTGATATTTATCTACACTTCATGGTATTTTCAAAGCACTGTACCTTGTGAATTAATGCCAGTGCTTGAATCCATTTGTCAGTGAAATGGTTGTTCTCAGGGTTAAAATGAGATACTTCTGATCTTTTCATTTCTTTTTGAAAGTCAGTGGAGCTGAGGCTTCTAAGTCGCTTAGACACTTTGGAAAATTTCACCCAAACAGGTTTTTATTTTTTCCTCCAAAAAAGAAATGTGCAGGAAAAAAGATATTAGTCCTGGGTTCACACTGTTCCAATAATGAAACGCAGCTGGGAGCATGTGGTATATTTATCCTGGGAAAACTCAGAGACACTTAACTGTAACAAGATTTCTAGGTGCCTCTGTCACAAGGGAGAAAAAAAACATTTAGGACCAAATTATAGCCAGCCATGCACTGGGGAGGAGAAGAGGGGGGCACAGTGCTCCATATTTCAAGCAGCCGTAATGGGCCAACTCCCTGAGTGCCAGTGTGTGTTTGTGGACAGAGACACTAGCATTCCTGGTTGTGCTGTACTGTACTGGGACCAATATCTTATCCCTTGCGGGCCAGTTAGCGCCAGGAGGGAAGGACTCATACTACTGTATGCGACATTTTTCCTACCCATGCACTTAGTGCTGAAGCACTGTCCCTTCTGCACCCCTGGAGTCATTATACCTTATTCAGGCAGGATTTTTCTCTCCACCTCTGCTTAACTGGTACGGTCGTCTCTCACTCCCATTCCCAGAGCGTTCCCCTGACTCTCAGAGCTGTAATTTAGTCCATGTTTATTAATGAGTGCACATAATTTGTCTCTAATGCTGTCAATTTTAGAAGGCAACCTGACTTTTTTTTGGAGGGGGAAGGGTCAACAATTTAATGAATCTTGTCTGCATTGTAATTTGGCCCTAATAATTTGCCTCTGGCTCTTTTCTTAGACAATTGCAATGTTTTCCAGGATTTTATTTGATCAAATCCAACACAATGGGAAGTTTACTTCCCTGTCTTGGGTACATTCTGAATACAATACATCACATGCAGACCAATCATAATCAAAGTGGGATATAAATTGATTAGCCTTTCAGGGGATTTTCTGGTAGTTAAAGCATGGGATTGGCAGCCAGGGGCTCTAAATTCTATAGTCTCACCTCTGCCCCTGAATTGTGTGTGACTTTAGACATGTCACTAGAGTTCGCCGTGATTCACTTGCCCTGTAGGAATGATATTTGCCTCTCACTGGGATACAGCGTGGCTTTCATATCCCCACATATCTTTATTATTTGCTCCTGCGCATTTTTCCCAGTTCAAAAATAAAGTTCACTGGCATGCAAAAGTTTTAGTCACTGCTCCTCTCAGAAAACATAGTCTGAAACGAACACAGCCTTCATAAAATTAGAAACAAAAATGCAATCCCCTTAGTAATGGATCAGATTACTGTCTAACTATGCTCCTGTTTTGGGGTGAGACTTGAATCTGAGCAGGTAGCTCAGTGGACTTTTCTGGGTGGAAAAAAAATAAAACAAAAAAGGCCCTTTGATCACCATGTCAAATGTAAACAGAATAGACTTGGTTATTAACAGATATGTGACGGGGGTTGCATGAGCTCCACAGTCGCAGTAGTTCCTTTCTGGATTTTACTCCGCCACTGTCACTTGCCTTGACAATGAATGAAGTTAATGTATTCATGACATTACTGCACATGCATTCTCAATTCGCAGCATATTGTATTGTTTACCCCTGTTCTTTTGTAGTATTGCATGTAGTAATTTGCCTTCTAGCAACAGAAAATTCCTCAACTTAATATTTTTACCCTCATTTTATTTACCCTTAATAGGGAAACCCGCCATTTTTCATTTTTGTGGCATCACAACTAGAGAAATGTCAGATTTTACATTTTGATCAAATGTGTCTTCAGTATATTTTTATGCACATCCTGCATCTCTTCTCTCCCATTTACTTTTCTGTAGCTGTTACTTAGCACATTTTATATCTTGTGGTCAATTCTTTGTGCAGGATTGTAAAGGGCATTACTGCATTATCACTCGGAAGCTCGTTATCCTGGATCTATCTTCCTAGTCCTGTATTCCTGCGCAACACGGCGCTTCAGTAACTCTACCACCTTGTAGACTCAGGGCAGCTGCGTCTGAGCACTTCTGCTGCTGTCTGGTGAATTGTCTGCCTTTTAGATGATCTCCCACTCATGTTCATTATGGTGCCCCATTGAAAACCACTGCCAGATTTAGACACCACATGCAGAGAACTGTATCCTTTCCACATAACATGCAACTTCTATCTCCCGGAGCACGGGTAGTTAAGCTAAAACCATTTCCCACTCCTAGGCTACCAATTTATTAATGAAACAGGAATGAATATCCAATTTCTGCATCTCAGTGTCTTCAGAGGTGAAGCAGGTTATTTGCTGGGTGAGGGGGATAAATTAATTCAGAAAAAAAAAAATCATCCTGAGTGCAGCCACATCCCAAACATGGACCCAAGCCCTTTAGAAAGACATGACTGATACTTCAGACAGGCATTCTTGTTCTGATCCACAGCTAAAGTATCCCAGTTCAACGCCGTTAACTAATCACAGAATCATCAAAGATTAGGTTGGAAGGAACCTCGGAACATCAGCTAGTCCACCCCCCTGCTCAAAGCAGGACCAACCCCCAACTAAATCATCCCAGTCAGGGGTTTGTCATGCTGGGCCATAAAGACCTCTAAGGATGGACATTCCACCACTGCCTTAGGTAACCCATTCCAGTACTTCACCACCCTCCCAGTGAAAAAGCTTTTCCTAATATCCAGTCTAGACCTCCCACAAATGCTCTGCTCTCCAGTGATTCTTTCCTTTGGCTGGTTAGCTACCGGAATGATATATCTCAAGCAGTACCTTCCTGTGTCAGATGACTGTTTGTTCAAAATTAAAAACTGACACACTTGTGGCAATGTTTTTTAGGGTTATGTTAAAAAAAAGTGGGTTGTGTCATTACTGCTCCCTTCCGAGTCCACAGCAACACATTTGTATGTCTCAGAGGTTTTTTTGGTCAGGACCACAGTGTTCTGAATGAGTTTATTAATTCTGAACAAACGTCATTAGCATTTACTGTGGGCACTTTGATAGTTTCTGCACTCATTCAGCTTCCCTCTTCCCCCAGAATGGTTCATCACACTGAATACTTTTTCCGTTTTGAACTGTTGGGTTAAACACAAAGCAAATTCTACTCCATACAGCAATACAACTTGAACCAACATGAAAAACCCAAACACATTGACTGATTAAATGAAAATCAGGACATTTCAGATGTCCTGAAAGTTTCCAGGACATCAGACATCACATGAGAAACTGTGACTATCCTGGTAAAACCAGGGTGTATGGTTATTTTACTCATATGCCTGGGAAAGGAGAAAAGCTGAAGACACAACATCCACTAGGACCCTCACCTGCAGATCTAATTAAGATGGGAAGTGTGTATAGATATTATGGTGATGGGCACTGTAGAAAAACCCTGAGATACAGAAATACATGGTGCAAGTGGGAGACTGCAATGAAGCGGATTTGGTTTCTTCATCAGTGGAGGGATAGAAATTCTAGGCTGGGTGAGGGACATGTGCTTCTGGAAATTGAAGACTAGAAAGTAATCATAGGACAGAAAGGCTTTTATAGACCATGGAGGTAAAGACTGGGAAAGGATTTAATTCAGTAATCCACCAAATAACAACAACAATAATAATAAAATGCTGGAAGCCAACAAGAATTAAATTACGTGCAGTATTGTGAACTACCTATCCCTATCTTATTCTTGCCCAATTAATCTACTGCCTAGTCAACGAGATGGAACATAAAGCTGAATTGTTTCTTTAAGCCACAGATTTACAGGGCAAGAGGGTGGGGACACGAAGGGAGCATGTTCCCCCAAAAAGGAGAGCTAGACAAAGGGAAACTGACTAATGAAAACAACACAGCTTTTTGTCAGTAGAGTTCAAAGCACTTTACAGAGGAGGTCAGTGTCATCCCCTCATCCCCCCCCGCCCCCCCAAAGGGCAGAGCAGTGAAACAATTTGCTCAAGATCCTCAGCAGAGACTAGAACCTAGGGCATCTGTGTGCCAAACCAACGGGCCTGCCACTAGGTCCTAGTGTCTCCCTTACACTGAATGCTGATGGAAATGCTCAGCATAGTGACTAAATTAAAGCAGCCCAGGTAACGGGTTTCAATTGTGCCTGAATCTGTCTCAAGTTCATTGGGACTGTACAGTACCCATGTGTAGGTGGGTTTCAGGCTTGAACACCTCACCTTGCCAGAAATCACTGCGTTATGTTGATGACTAGGTTTTCCGTGGCACGTTTCGCTGGTTTGTAGCTGTCACCTGCTGGCAAGCTGGCTATTTGTGTTTTCTGTCACTTTGTTCTACTTCTTTTCCGTTCCAAACCAGCAGTGAGTGCTGCGGCTGCCCCCACTGCCAAACACGGGTACTGGATTCCCTGCTGTTAACTCCTTGTTTGCTTGCGCTGTATACACTCAGATTAATTTTATGGCTCTTTGCCGCTGCATGGACAAGCTGTGCACCCACGGGTCTCTTTCTTCCTTGGCTCACGCGGTGGTATAATCATTGAAGGGCCAGTCAAGTGAAATCCTCTGCTCACAGAATTTTTGGGCTTGAGCGTTGTTAATTATAAGTCATATTATTTAGGGCTAGGGTCATAGCGGTGGCTCCTGCGGACAAATTCTGTATTCCTCTTTTTCTGTGCTGGTGTGCACTGGAAAAGAGAAGGGCTCGACAAAGGAGATTTTAAGCCACATTCGTGCTGCCTTAGTTCTACCATCCAGCACAAGGTTGACCAGCACTTGGATGCTCTACAGTGCACTGGCCTCTAACAGCCCTTTATAGGCCATTATGCTAGCTCACACTAGCCAAGGGGACAGTGCAGTCTAGCTACATCACCTCCTTCTCCCAGCCTGCCCCTGACATATTGCCTAAGCTAGGGCCCAGAATGTATCCTGGTGGAGACCCATTATGCCAGCTCTGTACCTATCATTAATCTGTGAGGCCTCGTTCTGTTCCCTTTTACCACCTCTTTGAGTGGTGGAGTGCTGCACTGTAAAGGAAAATGATGGCTGTTCTTTTGTTTTTCCTCCTCTCCAAATCTGACTCCAGGCTAGTGAGCACAGTACTGCAAAGACCAACAGCTGAATATGCCTCTTCATACATTTGTCGCTAAATTTTCTAGCTTGATATTCAAAAGGTGCTCAGCACCCACAATTCTCATTGATTTCGGTCAGTTTTGGGGCCCTGGTAACTTCACATCAGACACTTGACTTTAGATGCCAAAATACAGATGTAAGTGCACAGCATTAAGTACTTAGGCCCAGATTCCCTAAAGGGAACTAGGCACCTCAATAGCTTTGAGGATTTAGCCCCGAATATGAAAGTTTGCACAGAATTTGAAGAAGAAAAAAATCTTGAAGTCAGCTGTGGAGATGGGAATTTTAGTTTAAACCTTTCTTCCAGATGGTGCGGGTAATTAAAGTTATATTGAAAAGAGTATTCACTCCAGTTTTCTGAAAACAAAGGGAAAATAATACTGGGAATTTAGAAAACATGAATTTTTAAATACTTATAAGCTACTCTAACTTCCTATAAAATCCCCTGACCTTACATTTTTATTTGGAAATACAAGATTCTGAATGAGACCAGCTTGGATAAACAGGTATAATTTGCTTGGCAGAAACAGTGTTTATGATAACGGTACTTTAAACTTAGGGCTACAATTTTGTCACAGAAATTTTTCTTAAATTTCATAGCACACGTGTGTGTGGGGGGGGAAGGTCATGGAAATGGTGGGTGTGGCAGAGGGAACAAAGAGCGAGCCCCCACTGTATTCACCTGGCAGCAGCAGCTCCTGTGCCATGGGACAGAGTCTGGCTTCCTGCTCTGGACATTGCGACCTAGTGGATGTGGTTGAAATGCCCCTCATGTTTGATGCATTTGCCTCTTCGGAGATGGAGGGGGCAGAAGGCCAAATTTGATTGGCATTGCAACCTAGTGCATGGGATTGCAATGCCACTCAGGTTTGGTGTTCCCTCCCTCTGCAGGTGGAGACGAAGGAAGTGGATGGGCCAAACCTGGGTGACACTTTGACCCATGCTCCAGGTAAAAATACCACTCAGTTGGGGAGAATTTCACACTGTTTGCAAACATTTCAAGACTTTATTCAAATTCACAGTTTCTATGACCTGGGTGACAAAATCATCACCCTACAGGACATGAACAAAAGCCCATTGAAATCCATGGAAAAATGCCCACTGACTTCTGTGGGTTTTGGATCAGCCGCAGAGTACTTTTCGCCCAAGGATCCTCAAATGTTTTCCCAATACCAGTTAGTTAAATCACACAATGCCTGAGTGAGGTAGGTTGTGTTATCCCCATTTTACATATGGGCAAATAGAGGAAAAAGGAGATCAGATATGTGTACAAACAATTCAGTGACTGTCAGGAATAGAATCCAGGGATCTTTTCCGATGCCTGTTCCTCTTCTCTAACAATGAGCCCATTCTCCATCCCATATCATTAGCACTACAGCACATATAAGAAATCTTGGGAACAACCACTCCTTTTTAATGAATGCACCAAGAGAAGGAAATTAAAGCAAACCTATAATATCATTTTACAGTAGTTTTAGGCTCACAATATTGACCTTTTCCAACCTGACTAGTGCCAGATATAATGAAATTTAATAAAATTAATATCAAACCAAGCTGATCATCGGCCAACAAAGCACTCAACTGATTGTTGGGTTGGCGTATGCTTTTGCCTTCTCTTTGCTTTATTCAGTCTTTTTGAGACCTTAAACGTATTATAAAGCGCAATTTATTTCTACAGTCCATGCCTGCTCCTCCTCCACCCAATCTCTTACTGTTCTGGTTGCTTGTCTCACACAGACACACACACACACAAACTCTCATTTATCTTGCAATACTGGTATTTAGCCTCAGTTTCACTTTCAACATTACAGCAACTCCTGAATTCACAAGCTAACATTCACAAGTATGAGCTGGATTGTTTACCAGAACTTTTGGAAACACTTTGCCAATGTCCTGCGCTGTACCCTTCCCCAAAGACTAGCCTCTCACTTGCCCCACAAATTCTGCTTCCATCATAAAACTGAACTAGTGACAAGCTAAAGGTAGTTGGTGCTTTCCATAACGTAGGATAGTCTTCCATGAAGAATTTAGGGCCAGGTTATGATGTCCTCCCCCACTTTGAATATTACCTCACACACTGAAGTCACTGGGACCACTCACATGGTAAAGCACTACTCAATGTGTGCAAGGGTATTACAGTCTAGCCTTAGAATAAGACAAATCAAAGACTTGACAGGTCAGATAGGTGGGCATGAAAACCAGCAGAAGAAAGGGTCCTTGGAAAGATGGGCTTTAGGAAGGATTTTGAAGAAGAAGACCATTGCAAATGTAGGGAGCAGTCTTAAAAATTATATGAAGCTGAGAGAGAAATAATAAGATTCCAAGGTCAGAAGGGAGCACTGTGATCATCCAATTTGACCTCTTATGTAACAGTGGCCATAGTACTTCCCTTAAATAGTTCCTAAAGCATATCTTTTGGAAAAACATCCAATCTTGATTTAAAAATTGTCAGTGATGGAGAATCAAACCCAATTTCTGGAAAGTTGCTACAGTGGTTAATTACCCTCACTGTTAAATATTTATGCCTTATTTCCAGTTTTCAACTATCAGCCATTCATTCATGTTGTACCTTTCTCTACTAGCATGAAGAGCCCATTATCAAAAATTTATCCCCATGTACGTATAACCAAGTTACCCCTTAACCTCCTCTTTGGTAAGCTAAATAGACAGAGCTCCTTGAGTTTATCATTACATCATTCTACTACTTTAATCATTCTTCTGGCTCTTCTCTGAGACCTCTGTAATTTATCAACATCCTTCTTGAATTGTCAACACCAGAACTGAACATAGTATTCCAGAAGTGGTTGCGCAGTGCCAAATACAGAAGTAAAATACTACTGCTCAAAATTACCCTGTTTATGCATCCAAGATCTTCATTACTCTTTTGGAAACAGCATCACACTAGCATACACCTCCACCTTCAAATCTTTTTCGGAGCCACTGCTTTCCATGATAGAATCGCCCCATCCTGTCAGCATGGCCTATATTCTTTATGCCTAGATGTACACATTTACATTTAGCTGTACTAAAACACATCTTGCATCCTTGCCAAGTTATCCAGATCACGCTGTATCAGTGACCTGTCCTCTTCATTATTTCCACTCCCCCAATTTTTGTGTCCTCTGTAGACTTTATCAAGGATGTTTTCTTCCAGGTCACTGATGAAATATTAAATAGCTTAGGACCAAAAATTGATCCTTGCAGGACCTCACTAGAAAGACACCCACTTCAAGATGATTCCCAGTTTACAGTTACATTTTGAGACCTATCATTTAACCAACTTTTAATCCATTTAAGGAGACAAGGAACATTCAGGGAGAGAGGGTTAGGATAGGCATAGGGAGTGAGAAGGGGAGGAGTGGAAAATAGAAATAGAGACCTCTTAGAAAAGATACATGATTTCAGGAGCACCATTGCCAACAATATGCTGGCCACACTCTGCTTTGTATTTTCTTCTCCACAGATAAGATCAGCTCTCTCACAAAGATGTCAAAGGTCTGCTAGAGATCAGTGCATGCATAGAGAGCAGCAATTTCAGACTAAATGTAGACAAGGCTGAAATGATGCTGGTGGAAAATAAGAAGCCTTACTGAAACCAGTGAAAAGACTGGCTCCATCAACCAAAAGCATCTGCCTTCCATTCCCCAAGGGCAAGAAGTCTTTGGGTGTTACTAAACGCATTGCTAATCCTGGATCCCCAGGTGGCAAGAGTTGCAAGATATGGGTCTTTCCACATCTCTGGATGATGGTCTAGCCACAATGATCAATGCATTCTTCACCTCCAAAATACACTGTAGCTGCGGCTGCAGGTGGAGGCCAACTTACAGTGAATGCAGCAGCCTGCCCGTTGAGCAGGAATAAAATGCTAAAAACACCATAAACTGCTATCAAAAAGAGTCAGAGCATCCTCATTCACTCTCCCTCTTCTTTACTGTTCATAACCTACACCAGTCAGCAACAAATCTCTATGTAATCATCAAAACTCACAAATGCCATGAGGCAGTGAGAGGACTACCAAACCTAGCTGTACCCTCATGAGCTGACATCCTCACTGCTTACTTCCTCAGAAAAAGACTGAGTAAACAGATGAACCCTATACTGTGTACCTGAGAGGTCAACTCTAATTCAGTCTCTGTTAGACCAATGGGAGAAAAATTTCAAGTACTAAGGATCTTGTTGTAAGAAGGCCTTTCCCTTCTCCCTTAGTATTACCGTCATTTTTTCTTGGGATATCTGCTATAGTGAAAGCCAAGTGATTTGTTGTAAAAGCATCAGGTAGAAATGCAGGGATCCAGAATGTCCTTTTGTTTTAGCTAATAGTGGTACTTAACAAATCAGTGAATGGAATTAATTGTAGTTTTTCCAGCAATTCTCCCTGTTTGGGGAGATTATTTTGACATTTTATACTTAATGAGTTCTACATACATTTCAAGTCTTAGAATTTGCTCATCATGCTGTCTGAAAGGCCATTGGACATGATGAATTGTAAATACAGCAAAATCAAGGAAGTTCTTCTTTGCACATATGTTTTCAACTTTAGTATTTAATTATGGGAATAGGTGATTTCACATCAGAATGATGCACAGTAGACACATACTACAGATTACTTTTCAGAGGAGTTAATCTTCCTATCCATTATCTGGAATAGTTCAAAAAGCTCAAAAAATTGAATGGTTCTTGAAGAAAGGAAATCATATTCAGGTAATTACAAATAACAGACACATCTGATTATCTTAATTGTTTGGGAATGTCTCAATTAGCTCAGAAGGATTCAGAGTCAGTAAAACTTTCTCACAGCAGATTGGATTCACTGATGAGAAGAAATACAGTAGATCTAACACACCGGAGCATATTTAGAGCCACAGAAAGCTTTCCATACCATTATCAATAGGCTTTATTTGCATCTAAAGACTCACGGACTGAGAAGTTAGAAATGGGAAAGAGGTCATTCTGACTAACTACCTGCCATCACAGGATTGAGTGTGTGGCTGGTGAGTCTCGCCCATGTGCTCAGGGTTTACCTGATCCCCATATTTGGGGTCAGGAAGGAATTTTCCCCCAGGGCGGATTTGCAAAGGCTCGGGTGGTGGTGGTGGTGGGCGTTGCCTTCCTCTGTAGAATGGGACACAGCTCACTTGCTGGTGGATTCTCTGTGCTTTAAAGTCTTTAAACCATGATTTGAGGACTTTAATAACTCAGTCTTAGGTTAGAGGTTATTACAGGAGTGGGTGGGTGAGATTCTGTGGCCTGCGTTGTGCAGTAGGTTAGACTAGATGGTCATATTGGTCCCTTCTGACCTTAGAGTCTATGTGGATTGTTCCCTACACGGCATGTTCTAGTGTTCACCATGGATATAAATGTTCTTTGTGTTATTGGCTGTTCACAAAGAAAATGATAGTGCAGAGTGGATTTTGCAGTGATTTGGCCTAAGAAAGGTGAAATGAACATGCTCC
Source organism: Mesoclemmys tuberculata (assembly GCA_007922155.1). NCBI lineage: Eukaryota > Metazoa > Chordata > Testudines > Chelidae > Mesoclemmys > Mesoclemmys tuberculata. Next base: position 19,673,852 of record ML675614.1, on the reverse strand, counting down.
CTTCCCTTTCCTGGAATTCACTGGCAGAAGCAACCTTGTTTTTGCTCAGAAATTTTAACTTTGAAGTGTTTCTTGCCTGAGGAGCTCACTTGCTGAGGAGCGCAGAAGTGTCTGTAAACCAGAACTCTCCTTAGAGGGGTATATTTGGGATGGGAGATGTTCTGCTGACTAGGAGTCAACCCCTGGAAGTAGCCTCAGACTGGGCATTGTTCATACAGCTGATAGAACCTTCATCCTTAAAATAACCATAGTCTTGTCACCCCAGGAATTCAGCAGGACCAAAATCTCTGAGCACAATCAAAATCTGCAATCACTGCTTTTAGTGGCATGAGCCCAGAAACCAAACTTTGCTATATTCAAATATTTACACGTAGAAAAGGCACAGGGTGGACAGCGCTAAACATTTTTTCTCCAAAGAACTGGAAAGCTCGTCAGTGCAGCAATACCCAGTTATTATTGCAGTGCCCTCAGTGAGTGGTAACGGGACACTTTTCAATAATGCTTGTGGTGTGAATCAGGCTTTTAGTTCTGTGCCTGTGTAAATACTGAGGGGAAAGTATCCCTTCTTAAAGATGATTCTTTTCCAAACCCTGTGGGCATGCATGTGGGGACTGAAATTAAGCCCAACAAGACCCTGCCAAGGCATGTGTGCATCAGCTGTTAGCTGCGTGGACATGTTGTTTCCGAGTGCCAGGATGCTTGCTGCCTGCCATCTCTGTACCCCTTTATCTCATAGACTCATAGACTCATAGGTCAGAAGGGACCAATATGATCATCTAGTCTGACCTCCTGCACAAGGCAGGCCACAAAACCCTACCCATACACATTTATAACAACCCCGAACCCATGACTGCCTCTGCCTACCCTGTTACACACCCTCTAGTCCCAGCATACCACACCACAGCCAAGACACCATGTCCACAGGCAGTCCAGAATCAGGAGACGGGAGCAGGCTCCCAGGCACCTTTAGTCATTGTCATTGTCTGGGGTTGTGTCAGGACCCACACACGGATCTGCAGGTTGGACAGACCAACCATTCTTCAAATTCAGACCAATTCTTCAAATGGAAGAAACCATTTGAGATATTACAGCTTCTTGTCAGACTGTACGTGTACTCCCACTGCTCTTGGCCTTGCCTTGTACCCTCATGAACTTGTGGTTAGCCACTGTGGCCAGGCGCTGTGACCCCTGGGAGGCTAGTTTGTAGAAACTGCGTGCCACACAGGCTGCACTGCCACACCCCCACTGCCACATTAACATATGATAATTGCTCAATAGCATCTGCTGGTGGTCTATTAGCATTGGGATTATGAATGCATGCCCAAAAGTACATAATGCATGTTCTGCCTGGCCAAACATCTGTAGCTGTCACTGCCTTTCTGACTTCCAATGGAACCTTCAATGTCCTTCATCCCTCTGCCTTTGCTGCCTCCTCTCTCTCATCCGCCTCAGGGTAAGTGGGTGCAGCACTGCCACTTGTTCCTGGGCTGTATCCCCCACAACGATCCTTTCACACCATCCCCAAGAAGCCTGCCTGATTCCCACAACCACATATCTCTAGTCCTCCTCCCCCACATCTGCTACTCCTTCTGTACTGAAATGGATGGCCCAACAGTCCATGGAGGACTGCCCAGAGTCCATCTCCCCATGCCAGGACCGCACACACCTTGCACATGTGTCTACACTGCAGATAGGATTGAGCCTCCCAGCCTGGAGAGATGCCCTCACATAAGTTTGGCTGGAGCTATCACGTTAAAATTAGTAGTGTGGATGCCCCAACTTGGGCAGCAGTTCAGGCTTTCAAGGCCACCTGACATCTTGGGTCTGAGCTCTGGTGACCAGCCCAAGTCGCCACCAGAGCCATGTTGGCCATGCTTCTATTTTTAGCATGCTAGCTTGAGCCAAGCTAGTGTGAGTCTGTCTACCTGGCCTGGGCTGCATACTACCAACTGCAGCGTAGTCATTCTGTAGGGCATCATGTGCGGCACCCTGTGTAATTCTTACAATAGGAGGCGTGTGCCTATCCCACTGTGCACACTCCCCAGCCCATCATTCTCTCTCATGCTTCAGCAAGCACATGTTTCTGCTGCCCTCCCCCTGAGATAGCGCTCTGCATTCCTATGTCTCACTAGAACCCCAAAATATAAATGTGCGAGCGCGGGAGGAGGGTTGGCACTCAACCAAGCATCTGAAAATGCAGAACTGTTGTGCTGAGAGGTCTACGTCATAGGTGGGAAATTTGGAAAAATCTTCTATGACTGCTTCTTGACTGATTCCTTCAATTCCTTCACAAATGCTGCCAAAACTTGGGTGAAAACTTTTATGGTAAAGGCTAAAGAAGCTTTCAGCTCCCAGATAATGCTTATTCACTGCCTAACTAGCACCTTTATGTAGGAGACATGATTTGGGTTAAATCGTGTAAGTCTAGAGAATGTACCCCCGTGGCTAATCAAACCTGCAAAGGGGGCTGTCCCTACTGCTCCACACAATTCCTGATCAATATTATTTATCTGGCTGAATGTGTTAGATAGCCATGTCCCGTCCACATAATGCCCACTCCCATCCCCTGCACCCTGTGGCTCTCAGCAGGAGGGAACCTGATGTTGGCTGGTAATTATCTGCTGCTGAAAAGAAGTGCTATTTCTCTGATTTTTGTAATGCAGATCAATGCACATGTCACTGCTGAAAAGCTATGTCATTTAGGATGGAGCATTAACTGCTAGGGATGGATTTTGAAATCCCTCGCTTGTGGGCTGAACATTTTCTGAAAGAACAGAGCCTTTTGAATTGCATTTATCACACTGTCCCTTTAAGACTGGCTGGGTTAAGGAGATGGAGTTTGGGAAAGTGACAGTTTCTTATCTCCTTCTCAAGCAAACTGTAGCTGTGACTAAAATGGTAACCTGGGAAAGAAAGGGGCAGGAAATGTCAGGTTAGCAACAGTGACAGACATCAGGAGTGTTATAAGTAACATGATTAATCAGAAAACAGTACCAGGATCTTGAGTTGGGAGGTAAAAGACAGGGGCTTGGAGGCCAGAAGGCAAATCCTGGAGAAGAGAGAAAAGGGAGGACTTGTGATGAGAAAGACAATAAAGAGATGGAGCAAAAGAAAAAAACAGCCAGAGGAAGATGCCCAAAAGAAAGCCACCCAAAACTGAAAGATCCCTATAGCTACATAGTGTGGGTATAGTTCTGGGAATCTTTTCATTTGCTTCGCTCCTCCCCCCCAAAAGATGTTTGTATCTATGTTCTATGCTAAGTTGTTTTGTTGGCAATTTTAAGAAGATTACATAGAGAGAACTTTCTCTAAGAATCACAGGTTCATGATCAAAATCCTTAACATGCATACATGTGTATAGATAGATAGAAAGATAGATAGGATACCACATTTTGTGTATACACAGAACCTTGTGCATACCATTTGAACCCCATTTACCAGCTTTTCATATGAAGGAAGGCTGACTCACTGTACAAGTGTCCATGTCTGATTTCTGTGTGCAGTGAACAAGAACCTCTTCTATTGAGCAGGAGTGGATCATTAAAAACTACGTTAAAAGACCATTAAGGTTGCAAAGTCAATCATCCAGAAGTTAGGAAACCTTAATTCAGCATTGGACATATGCACTAAGATGCACCCTTTAAGTCTATGATCACTGACCATTTTTGCTACAGGATTCCCTCCCTCATTCAATGCTCAGGATGCATGGAGCCCACTGAACAAACACCTATTCAATATTTCTTTCTATCCTCATCATTCAATATGTGTCCCACGTATTATTTACTGGTCAAAACCTTGTTCTGACTACAGAATTATTAATTCCCTCATGGGACTTTCCATGGTGATGACATTCTAATATCTTAGTTCTTTACAAACATTAATTATTTGACCTTCACAACATCCCACTGAAGTGCGGACTTGCTATTTGTATCCTATGTGCAGGTTACACAAAGGAAATGTTCCAGAGGGGTAGCCGTGTTAGTCTGTGTACAGCAAAAATGAGAGTTCTGTAGCACCTTAAAGACTAACACATTTCTGTGGGCATAAGCTTTCATGGGCTGCAACCCACTTCGTCAGATGAATGAAATGGAAATCACAGATAGGAGGTGTATATATACATCCAAGGGTAAGAAACAACAATGGGGAGGGCAGGTGCTAACAGAGTCAATTCAGTTTGAATAGATGAGGCCTATTCACAAGCATTGATTAGATGAGAATGTGTGAACATGCACACACACACACAAACACACATACACGCTCACACTTTTAAAAATCATTGCTTCACTCAGTGTGCACCATAGAAAATGCATCCATGCACTGTACACCTCATTTAGACAGGCAGATATGTGCAGAGCATGCCTCATTTTGAAGGCTGGCAAAAAGGACTAACAATCAGAAGTTGTGATCATTAAAAAGTGTGATCCACGCTATCATGTATTCTATATACGCCACAGATATTATAGAAACTTACAACAATTTAACATTTAAATTATAGATTTTTAGAACATGAGTTTGCTATATAAAATTATTCTATTAATGTTTTGTGCAAACAAATATCAATTTTTGGATTGCTCAGAAAACTGTTCACTGCGAATATTCATTTGAATACTTGATATTTACAATTTGATATGTTAGGTGTGTGACTGGTTATATAAATCACATGGCATCACTTCAGTGTCCTGATTAAATCAGATGAACTTTATAAACCTTGTCTGCTTCCACATGAAAGTTTTTTGTTTAGACGTGACACATTTTTCACAATTAAACAAATATCAGCAACATTTTCAAAATGATAATACTATGGGCTGTGAACACAAAGAGAAATTCTCTTTAGAACTCAAACACATATAGATAATCTTTTTAACTCTTCACCAACATCTAATATATAGTGTCCACAACATTAATTTTTGTAACTGTCATTTCTTTCATCATACTTTTGATTGGAAGGAATAGTACATGGCTGGATGAATGTGTTCACTTGACAGGTTTATTTTCAAAAATCACTTATAAATAAGTGGTAGCATTGTTTAAAAGCTAATTCTGTGTACAATACCAATGAGCATTAAAGAAAAAACACATTGCTACTTCCCATGCTGTAAAAACATATTTTAAATAGAGTGAAGGCATGAGGAAAAAATGAAGTCCTCTTAGTGTGAAAATCTGGTCAGTGTTTGCAGGCAAAATTTATGGCAGAGGAAGACTGGTATTTTGGCTTTTGTAGTGCCAATTTTAGAAATAAAGGGAATATAAATATCTCTCACTATAGGTTGAGAAATTCCTGTAGGCTGAGAATTAAAGTTGTCACAATTTTTATTTCTGTACAAGTTTCATGTCACTTTTAACATTAATAGACAGGTTCACAATATGTGTCATCCCCTTCTCAAGGATATGGACTTCCATGTTCTCTCAGCAAGCCTGTAGTTGATCACCTGGCCCTCCCTATCCACAGACTGAACATTTAAAAGTTTCTCCTTGCCTTACTTTATTTTTTCCTTCCCCATCTTAAGCCAGTCACCCAGAGGCAAAAGAAATCCATCCCTCAAAAAGTCTAACTTATTTGTTGCTATGTTCTAATCCATTATCTAGGCCCACTAATGTGTACTGCATCATCAGAGGAGCAATGCTCTCATGATGTAGTACAGCTCGTATACATGTACATCATCAAAGTTATATCCTTCTGATCTGCCTGTGGGTTTAATAAGCATTCCAGATGGCTTGCTATGCCTGAAGCTAGAATGGATAATCACACAGCTCTACCCTCAAAACAATAATAAAATAAGGACACAGTAGCATAGGGGCTCATGCCTGCCAAAAACATTCAATAGATTGTATAATACAATAGTCCAGTGTGATTGGTGAGGCACATTTATACCCTAGCTATTTACGGGTGAAAAGGACTCGGTTTTAAATAAAACACAGGTTACAAATATAGAGTGCTATTGTTATTATATATTACTCTGAAATGGAATTTTCTCAGCCAAAGAAGGGATGCAGTTCAGTTACTGGCTGTTCAGTTGCTGTCTGGCCCACAACTGTGTGGTTGTTTCTCATGTATGCAAAGCCCAACAATCTAACTGGCAGATGGGGGAGGATCTGCTTTCAGTATTGGCTCAATGTTTTTTCTCAAGAGCCATACAGTATGTACATATCTAATCCAGTATTTATCATATTGCTAGGGTATCTGTCAGCATTGTTTTTTCTAGCCCTCAAATATAGTAATATTAAGTGTCGCACAAGATTTGGCCACACTAGCAAAATTATTTGTTGGTAAGACCAATTGTAAGCAATGGATAATTTTGCTACATAAAGGCCATAGAACTCTCCATTGTGGACATCATTGTTCTTGACCATGCCCTACAATGGCAGCCTGGCTTACTGATATTAGTGTGTTGTTACAATCCTGTGTCATCCATTTGTTGCAGGAATGGCTTTTACAAATAGAAGAATATTGCACCATGCTCTGAAATCTCTGTGCTCTGCCAAAGAGCTACTGGTGGCCAGCCAGATCCCCGTGATTTGCATAACAACTGTATGCCTATTTGAATTATTATAACTTGAGACCAAACTTTGTCTGTTTCCACATGAAAATTATTTTGTTTAGACACGCAACACATTTTCCACAATTAAACAAATATCAGCTGTATTTGCAAAATGCTAATAAACTGGGCTGTGAAGATGGTCCCGGTTTTCCAGGGAATAGTCGTATCTCAGGCAAAACTATATGTGTCTTAATGTGGCATGGAGGAGTCATGGAGACTCCCAGTCAGATCTGTCGGTAATGGGCAGGAAGGAAAGAGACTAGCTGGAGGAGAGGACCAAAATGGGTGGCATGTGAAACAACATTCAGGTGTATTGCTTACTGGAAATAAGAGGCCTCATTAAAATTGTCGCTTGATCTGTGCCTCTTAACGTTGCCTCTGAGGCCACTGCAGACACTCCACTTGGGGCTCACTCCTGCCTCTTCTTGCTTCATGAGAGGTTTAGCATCTACAGTTTATTTAGTGATTTGTTCTTTTTGCAAAGGGAAGGCACAAAAGGAAGGAGGCACTATCGGGTGGAGGAGAGAAGGCTGAGGGAGACAAGACAGGCAACGATGAATGGAGAAAGAAAAAAGGGGAAGGAGAGAAGGAGCTGGCAGAACTTTCACTCATTGTGGAAGGCGGGGCTATGTCTTCCTAGTCAGAATGGGAACTGAGCGATGTATGAGAGGAGGAGGATGGAGGGCAAGATGAATGAGAGGAGCTGTGTAGAGGCAGTACCGTGGGGTCTAATCTCTCAACACACTGATATTTACTCATGAATATAAAGTGTGAGAACATTCTCTCTTGTCCTAGAGCCACTCCCATAGGCAAGGAATATCATTTTCACAGGAACTAAATGTTAGGCAATGGATTTCATGCTACAGGGCAGGAAAAATCCTGAAGGACAAGTGGGATTTTAAGATTCCAGGGGTATAATGTGAGCTCCATTGAGCTCAATGGGAGTTTTGCCACTGACTTCAGTGGGGACAGTATTTCACCCCAGGACTCTAGAGGAAGACATATACAAAGACAGATACATGGACATACATATAGGTAAGTGGAAAAGGCTGATAATATCAACCTTTATCAGAATTAATTCAGGAAGTCAGTAGCTAACTGACGTCAGTCATTTACTGTACTTTTTCCCCAGCCAAACAAGTGGGCTACACTTGTTAAATGAAATGAATACAGCATGTTTCCATAATATGTGATGCTGGAGTTGCTATGACAGCTAAGAAGCTGCTAGGCATGATGTGTCAAGAAAATGTACTGGACAAAAAGTACATGGAGCTACAGTCAAAAATACGAAAAAGAATTCCAACTCGCATATCTTCTTAATATGATATTGAAATGGTTTTTTAATTGTGCCTATACACCCAGGCAGACCTTTAAGGGTTAACTGCACACAATGTAATGAATTCAATAATGATGAGTTAAAAAAGGTCTAATTAGCAAGTAACCACTTTATTATGAAAGGAAATGGTAATGAATTTAATAGCTCAAAATCATTAACAATATTTAGTTTGCTGGTACTTGTTCTCTATTATCCTCATTAATATGAACATTTAATATGTTTTAAAATGGATTTGTAATACTTGCTGTGCCATGAGGTTACGCTGACAGAAAGAGTATAATTATTCCACTAATTGTTATCACTGTCTGTTTGTGCTCCAAATAGCATCATATTTAGGTGTAAAAAAAAAAAGTAATTAAGAGAGGGAAGTTTAAAACCTAATTAAACAAAAACTCTTAAATTACAGGCTAACCCACCGAAAGAAAAAGTTTTGGGAGTGGGAGCTCTGGGAAAAGCTTTTCTCTACTGGTATTCAGGGAAAGCCAAAAGAAGATAGAAGTATATTTTTTTATAAACAGAAACGAATCTAGGTAAACTATTCCCAAGGTAGAGGACACATGTCAGAGCAGTGGGTCTCTTGACTAGAACGGCCTGCAATTAAAGGTGATTTCGGAGACTGCCTTATCAGAAGCAAAGACACAACTTTTCAACAAGTCACACCAGAGGTAGCTCCCTGTCACATGGGGCCTCCACTCCTCTTCTTCACTCTCCGGGGTAGTTCTCTTATCTGGAGAGTCCTAGGTCATTCCCTTCCCTTTGAAAATCCCAAAGTGCATCATCTCAATTTGCACTGAGTCTATCCCTCCTACTAGTTAGGTCCTCAGTTCCATTGAGGCCTCCCCAAAGGGACTCCCTAATCCTTTCTGCTCTCTCTCCACGTCAACCCCTTTCCCCCTTAAATATACCCAGCTCCTGCGGAGACTATCTTTCTCTGCTAACACTCTCTCCTGATCCCTAAGAGACTCCCTGATCATTCCCCACACCAACTGTGTCTATCTCTTCACTTCATCTTTTTCCACATCCACCTCAATCACGAAGGGATTTTCTTCACTGAAACAGTTCTCTCAAGTGAAGACACTCAAGTTACTCCACTTGAGCTAGCCTAGCTCGAGACAGAACAGAGTACAAGTAGGTCTACACTCCAAATGAAGGTGTACTTGTCACATGGGTAGGCATACCCACTGTAGCTTTAATCTAGCTAGCATAGCTAAAAATGGCCGTGAAGACACAGCAGCATGTACTTCAGCTAGCAATGCAAGTATGTGCCTACAGCAGAAAGGGAGGCTGGTATGGCCTGCACTGAAGCCCTTACTGCAATGTCTTCATTGCTCTTCTTAGTGTGCTAGCTAAATTAAAGCTAGCGTGGGTATGCTTCCCCAAGCTGTAAATCACTCCTCTCTGTGTGGTGTAGACATACCCCCAGAGCGACTGCACTGCAAAACAACACTAGAGCTACACCAAGGGATTGGATTAGCAGTTGCTGAATTGTTGTCACCCCAGCACTACGTTACTACCTCCAGCATCAGTCGTGCTTGAGCTTCAGTGCCCCCTCCCCACGGGCCGGCTAGCTGAAGTTTAAAGCCCCAGTTCACTTGAACTCAAGGTTTTGTTGAGTGTGGACAGGAGTCAGTTTAGGGAGTGAACTTGAATAATACCTTGAGCTAACACTGCAGTGATGCCAAGCCCTAGTGGATTTCCCCGTCCCGCCGCTCTCCCCTAACACCATCACTCCTCTGAAGACACTCCCTTATCCTCCCACACTTTCCCCCTAACAGGCTCCTTAATTCTGCCCCACTCACCTCCCATTGCCATCTCTTCCCTGCAGAGACTCCTCTCCTCCCCCTCCCACCCGCACTCCATGCCCTTTTCCTTCTTCTCTGGTGGCCATTCCTCCCACATAGAAACCTCTTCACTTCTCTCAGCCTTTGCAGCTGTCAAACTTCCAGGCTGGCTTTTAAATCAGACAGACTCCCAGACTGGCTTTCTATGCTTCTGCTGCAAGGCATGAACCTTTTGCCACTGAAGGCTGCGAGCTTCATGATGAATTGAACTGAAGAAAACTTTCAAAGGATGCTGCCATTTGATGTGCCTGATATGAAGACTTTTGTTCTGTTTTCTGTTTCCACATTTAGGTGTTAATAATATTGCAGCTACTTCTCTTCTATTTATTATATTTCAGAGAAGAATGAACACATACTCAGAAATCTGTCCTGAAGTTAGTTATTGGGTATGCACTCTGCATTCACCAGGATATGTTCAATACTTGGAGCCAGTGGAGCTGTGTGCTTCGTGCAGGATGTGACTGAGAAGGGCAAAGAATGTTTTTTCACCACCTTACTGTTTCCTGATTCTGTGGCGGGCAGGAGGTTAGTCTGGATCCCCAGCCTCAGGGCTGCTCCAAGCTGCACTCAGATGTTCATGACCTCCTGAATCTGTTCTGATGGTTCTGGAGAGCAGGAGCTCATCTATGCCAGGCATACCTTGTTTGCCTCTACTCTAGTGGGCTCAGAGTGGAGGTGGAATAGTCAGCATACCACAGTGATGACCATGGTACAAGAAACTAGACAAAATGGAATAGAACATTCTTACGCTCAATGACTCATCAGCTGCAGGTTTCACCCACACAGAGGTCTGGTCTGTATGCTTTTCATTGTGGGCACTAGTGTTCCCAGATTTGAATGCTAGGAGAGTCTACCAAAATTTCTTGTACCTTTAAAGTTGAGAAAGAAGACATCTTCTTATTCACACACATGTTCTGTCCCCCGCTCAGCCACAGATGTCATATAAGGTCTTGGGCAAGTTACTTTTCTTCTGTGGCTCAGTTTCTCCATCTGTAAAATCCAGGGCCATTAAAAATTACCTATCTCACAAGGGTGTTATGAGGCTACATTTTTTAATGTTTGTAAGGTGCTTTGCCATCCTTCCGTGTGAGTTTCTATCCTCCTGTGGGTTTTACCTTGCACCAATGTGGCCCCTTTGCTCACAGAACAGAGAGGGAGTTCCTGGTTCTGTTCTATGGTTATGTCTTTCCCAGCTCCAGAAGATGAACTGCCTACATGTTTATAGTACCCATATTAGCTGAAATGTACCTGACACATTTTTCTTTGTGTTATATAGAATGTCAGTTTCTGCTAAATCCATGTGGAATTATTTCACCAAGCTTGGTCCATTTCTTTTCAATCATTTCAGTTTTAGGTTGTTGATTATTACCCATTAAGAGCCACATAGATGCTCCTCCCAAAAAAAGAAACCATAGCCTGAGACCTTGTTTAACACTGGATCTGTTTTAAACCATGCACTTACAAAAATAGCTTTTCATTGAAAGCAGCTTTTCCATTGACTTTATCTGAACTGTTCACTGGGTCTTCCAACTGGTAAAGGCAGCTGGAATAATTTTTTAGGCCCCAGTCTTGCCATGGGCTCCATGTATGCTGAGAACACATGATGTCCTGTTAACTCCACAGAATCATAGAATCATAGAAGATGAGGGTTAGAAGGGATGTCAGGAGGTCATCTAGTCAACCTTCTGCTCAAAGCAGGACCAACCCAACTAAATCATCCCAGCCAGGGCTTTGTCAAGCCGGGCCTTAAAAACCTCTAAGGATGGAGATTCCAACACCTCCCTAGGTAACCCATTCCAGTGCTTCACCACTCTTCCTAATGAAAAGGTCTTTCCTAATATCTAACCTCTCCCCCACGGCAACCTGAGACCATTGTTCCTTGTTCTGTCCTCTGCCACCACTGATAACAGCCTAGCTCCATCCTCTTTGAAACCCCTCTTCAGGTAGTTGAAGCCTGCTATCAAATCGCCCCCTGCCTCTTTTCTGCAAACTAAATGTGAGCACAAGGGCCTACCTGTTGAATCCTCTTGAAGTACTGGTGCCTTATGAGTCATGGAAATTTTCTTCATGGGATCCTGTAACAAAATGTGGCCACTGATAACTTCCATCTGAAAAATCAGTCTTTGATCTTTCCATTTACTTTACTTTGATTGGGAAGGCAGTATGGTCTAATGAACAAGACACCAGACTCAGAACTGGGAGACCAGGATTACACTCTCAGAAATGCTGTTATTCTGCTCTACACAACTAGGGCAATTCATTGTCATCCCCTCCAACCACCTCTTTTGTCCATTGCCTTATTAGGCAATACCACAGTACCTACCACACTGGTAAACCCAGTAATAATAATACATGACTATACTTCTGAAAGCAAAAGTTGAAACGTTTATAATAAGATCTTACCTACACTGAGCAATGGCATATGTTGCCTCGCTTCAGAGTGCTGCTAGCCTCCACACAAGCGCAGGGAGTGAAGCAAACTATTGCTTCATCCGTGCTTTGTGATTTATTGGCTCTGTGTTAACCAAAATTTTTAATAATTCCTTATTCTAATTTGGTACATGATTTTTAAAAAATTAGGTAATATTTCATATTTACCTACATAACTGAAAAGCAGTATTGGTGCTAAAAAGCTTTCATAACAGTCCACCAAGAAGAAACCTATAATTCAAACTACAACGAACAGGCACAATAACAAACATTGTTTATAATTATAGCCAATGAGGGAGGTCACACATGCGCTTTGTACCTTGTATAGGCCAACTTATTCCACATGTCAGGTGCTTCTTGCATCCCTCCAATTCCCTTCCCTCCCCCACAAGTTCGCTCCCATCCCACTCCTATATAGGACTCCCCTGTAACTCCCCCAGTGTCCCCACTGCCAACTATTAAGTGTTTTACCAGGGCTGGACTCTAATATCCCCAAATGGCCAGCTAGTTAAATAGCTGCCGCTTAGCAAGGCCTCTTCTTTCCATAATTTCTGAAAATGCTACCATTATCAATGGATATTTTCAAGAATGCTGTCACATCCTTCCATAATAAGAATTGCCTGACACTATAATGTCACCACTGGAAGTACCATTTGGAGAGCTACATAAAGAAAATATAGCATATTAAGAACAAGAAAGGGTAACTGGTCTAGAGCTGGACAAATTATGCCAGGGAGCATTTTTTGGTGCCCTTTTGTGCTCACTTCCTGCACACTTTTCACTGATCCAGTTTAATGGAGGGAATATTCCTTTAAAGTAAATTTCAAAGGGCAATTCAATATTTGCACTAGAAGTGCTTGTACTCTCTTGCACTCAGGATGTAGATTTAGTGGCCAATTGCAACAAAGCATGGCAGCTCAAATTTGCAATATTTGCCATCAGTCCATGGAGTACAAATCTGTCCTATCAATTCAAATAAAGACTATTTGATGAGCAAAATTAAAAGAAGGATAAATTCATCCAAAGTGCCATTTGTTCCTCTCTAGCCTAGTCTAATAAAACTGCCCTTTTTGGCATATTTTAATTGCACTTTGCATTTTCTCAGTCATACCTCTCCATTTATTTTACTGTAGGAAGGCCTCTAAGGTTGGTATCTCTGGAGCTCATTTATACTCTTTGCTTCAAGCATCTTCCTCAATGGCTTATTTTGTTTGTGTCTTGCATTTTGCATAAAATAAGTCTGACTGTCTTTCCTGCCTACTTCTTGTTTCCTAAAATGCTAGAAGTTATTTGCCCTTATTAAGGGACAGACCCTACATTTCTTGCTAACCTAAGGCCATGTCTACACTTACAAGCTTACTGTGGCACAACTCTACCAATACAGCTGTGCCGCTGTAAGAGTGCTCATGTAACTGCATTATGCCAACGGGAGAGAGCTCTCCCATTGACATCATAAAACCATCTCAGTGAGTGGCAGTAGCTACGTCAGTGGGAGAGCATCTACTGCCAACACAGTGCTGTGCACATGAGCGCTTATGCTGGCAAAACTTATGTCGCTAAGGGGTGTATTTTTTTCATGCCCCGAGTGACAAAAATGCAGTTGACATAAGTGCTAATACTAGTGTAGACATGGGCTCATGACTCCCAGTGGAGTAATCTTTGCCTGTAACGCACCATCCACGAGTGTTGCTGTATAAACTGGCATTAATAAATCAGTGAGAGTTTTAGGTAAGCAAAGAAGGCAGGTTTAGGTCCCAAGGGAATTAAATGTGACCGTTGGACCACAAACTGCTACCGCAAAGGCAGCTGGCTAACTGGTTTGAAAGAAAGTTTTTTCTTCAGAGCTCCTCCTGTCTCTTTCCTCCCCTTCCATTGCTTTTCTTTCCTTCTTTCATTTGTTACCAGGAAAGCTGAACTGGGACCCAAGAAAGTTAAACAATTGTTTACTTCCCTTTCTTATGTGAAATTTAGTTCCAGAGGGTGCTGGCCACTTCTTTAAGCCAGCTGCATGTCAGGGTGAGGGTGAGAAGGGAAGCAGCGGTTTCCCTCAGAGTGTTGCTAGAGGAGAGCTAGCCACAATGTATTGAGAGGGAAACCACCACTTCCCTTCCCAGCCTGGCAGCAGTTCTCAGCAGTGCCAGCGAAGAAGCCATGCACATGTCAGATTAACTGTTATTTACTAAACTGAAGAAAAAGCCTTTTCAGGGGTCCCAAGACAACATCTAAGGTAGCAGTAAAACATGAAGTTTGGGAGAAGGGAAAAGGAGAGGTAGCAACTGGAGAGGGGGAAAGATGTGGAGGTCAGAGAGAAGGACTGTGGGAGAAGAGAGAAGGGAGAAGGAAAGCATAGGTAGAAAAAAGGAAAGGAAAGGACTTACATGATATTTCCCTACAGTAACCTTTTCTTCTTGAGCTCAGCCAAATTCAACCTCAGTGTAACTCCACTGAAGCCAACAGAATTGTACCAGGGATAAATATGACCATTGAGCATAGGGCAGATTAATTTGGGCTACAAGATCCCAGTTCTCCACCACAGAGGGGAGTTGGTGCACAGATGGGACATCATCAAAGAGTCCAACTAACTGATCAAAGTATAGCTTTGGCTAATCAATACCTGAAAACCTATTCTAATGGCTGCTTCTTAAATTTTTGAAGTGTAGGTAGCACATTACAGCCTGATTCTCCTCAGTTCAGTGAGAGTAAAAGCATATCCCAAATTAATAACCTTCTTGTTATTTTTATACTTCTGTAATTTTCAAATAGTGAACTCTTCTTTGTTTTAACAGAGCTCCTACTGAAAGAAGGCAAATGCACTACACATAAGCTCATTTGTTGGAAAATGTCAGTCAATATTTTTCAGAAGTTTTGCCCTTGATTATTGGATGGGTCTCCCACCTTCTCCAAATTCTCTTCATTGTGCGTGTGAATGCCACTGATCACATGAGCATGATTCACTAGCCATCACAAGAAATTTAAGTGGTCCTTTGACCTTCAGCTTTATCTTAAAGGTGAAAATTTTGTTTCTGCTAATAATGAAAGCAAACAAAACTAAAAATGACATTTATCTCTGTTTTAAAAATGTTGGTTTCTCGTGGCTCCGATAAGAGTCTGTACTCTCTTCTGCAAAACAAACAAGAACGTACCTAATATTTCTTCTCTGCGTTCAACTCTGCTGGTTTTATTGACAAAGATCTAGGTATATTTTATGCCCAACATTTGCCTTGCAAGTGTGCAGTGAAACCTCTAGTTTATATGATGAGTGCAGTGTTTCTCAATGACAGTCAATGCTGGATTCCAAAGACTGCTGAGAGTACGTTTCTTTCATAGGTTTTTTATTCTGTCCATTGCTTTTCTTATGCCATCAAACTGACGAATCATATGAAAATATTAACCCCTTTCCTTTAAGTGGCTTCTTTGGTGTGTGTGCCTCTTTTCCCATGGAGAAACATCAATATCTCCTGGAGAAATTGTAAGACAGTCCTTGTTGCACAATGGGTGACCCGGATAAGAATCCCTCAGCTATAGGGATGACAGTGAAGAACTTGTTATTTATTTCAGTTTTCGTCATGAAGGATTCATTGTTTTAGGAATGGATCTTAGAAAAATTCCTACTTTCAGGGCCGTCTTCAGAGAGGAATTTTCCTTCTGGGGGGAGGAGTTATATTGCGATGAGTATCCTTCAGGAGCGGGTAGTTGTGAGTGCTTCCACCTTACAATGCACCCCCAAGAACTGACATTCTGAATGTGTTTCATAAGGAAGAAAGATGACGATGCCTCAGACGTTTCTTCTTCAAGGATGCCTGCCCTTTTACAGTGCAAAAAGAGATTTGCCTAAGCCTTGACATTCCGATTTGGATTGGGACTTTCCCAAAATTCAGAAGGGAGAGGAGAAATGGGTTTTGGTTTAGTCCGTCTTTGCTTTAACATATCTTTAAAAGCAAATGATGATTGACTTAGGTGATAATAAGGTGGCCATCATCACCTTAACATGTGAGCATCTCGCAACGATGAATGGATTTACCCTCACAACAACCTGATGAGGTAGGGAAGCATTATGTCTCTTTTACTGATGGGGAATTGAAGACCGTCATCGATTAAATGGTTTGCCCAGGATCTGTGGCCGTATTGGTCTTCTGAGGTAGAGTCTAAAGCCCTATTCATTAGACCGACCTACCCTCCATAAATTATAATCATCTATCTCCCCATACTTTTAGGGCTTTTATCTTTTCCTCTGTGGGAACATTTAGCTTGTAAAACTGATGCCAGTGAATGATTCAGTTGGCAGACTATGATTCACCATTGTCTGCTAGAGGAAGCAGACTTGTACTTTCTGAAATCCTACGTGAGCCCATTTGTTTCCTTCCTTGCCTTGAAGTCATACCAGCCTCTGCTAGAGGACAGCAAAAGACAATGAATACTGACTGGCCGTTTCCAGAGCAATGATAAGGACAAAAGTTGTTCCAACTGTTTCTTTTAAAGCAAACTCTCAGGCTTTCGTTGTTTAATATTAGACAGTGTATTCTGCTCAACTAGAGCTCTAATGCAGGAGTTTTGAGTGAAGGAATAACAGAACTGTGAATTTGGCAGTCGCCTGCTACAGTAATATCCCGGGTCAATGGACTGGGAATATCAGACATGTGGATTACATCAGGGCCAAGATGGCTAAATTTGAACTGGCTTGCAGCTGACCTGGAGAATCACATCACGTAGATACACAAAGGGAGACATGTTCCCAGCCCAATCCTTGACATATGTTAGCCTTGATACTTTGGTCTATCAAAGCTAATAATAAAACTGTAAAATGATTGCAAGACTAGAGGGTTTTGAATAAAGGGGCAGTATTTTGCTGCACAGTTTTGCCTTATAAACAATTAGCATATGATTTTTTTTTAAATAAAAAAGCTTTAAAAATGTAAATATAGTCATAAGTCTTGTGCAAGTTCGTGAAACCCCCATGGCAAAAATCCAGCCAACCCTATTACTTATACCTAAAATTTCCATGGCTGGTGGTTGTGTGTGTTTGCATGTGTCAGTGTTTGTGACTCTACTTGCCCTTCTCTGAAGAGAAAACTTTATAGTCCTTAGATACTTTTATTCAGACAAGTCTCCTCTGATTTGTCTGCAGTTTTCTCCTTGCAGTAACCGGGGTCATATTTTATAGGCACTGAAACCATGTAATCACAAACTGTCCATGTCTTGTCCAGACATCAGCATCACTATTTCCATAGGAATCTAGGTCAAAGTGATAGTGAAATGTTAAAAACCTGGCATGTGATCCAGAAAAGCAAATAAGATGGCTCACATTCAGCTACCTACACATCTCAACTAGTGGGACATCAACCCAATGACTGGTGCATCCCACAAGATTCAGCTTTCTGCAAATGGACATCGAGGATGTTAAACAGAAGGGACTAGCTGAAGATTGGGGCCTTGGAGCAGTGAACACTGGGTGTTGCTGCAGAGGGCTGGAGGGAAAAAACATTATAAAACAGTCATTTGTGGCTTCTCAATCCAGGGGCCATTTTAATCTTAGAACTCCTGGCTCGCTAGCTACAGACTCCTGGAGCAGGTGCACCAGCCAGTAGTGCATTCCATTCAGGCCACACTCCCTAGGTTATCCAGACTCCCCTGACCTGTACAGCTAGGAGAGAGGTAATGTATGAGCAGGCCACTCTGGCTTTACACCATGCACAGATTCTCCGATACAAGGAGAAGAATACAGTTGGGGAAGTCTATCAGCTTTCCAGTCCCTTCTTGCACAGTCATTGTATCATAATTGTGGAGGCTACACACAAAGGAGAGCAGAGACTGTTTCCTGGGTATGTCTCTGGGGACACACACAGCTTCAAAGGGACCAGAAGGGGTCAGGAGGAGCTGAGCCCATGTCACCAACCCATATGCAAGCCCGTATAGTGGGACAGTGACATCGAGAGGCTGTCCCATGCTAACGGACAGTGCAGTTTGTGCTGTCCCCCTGCACATCAGGCTGGTCAAATTGTTTCTCCCTGAGATCCTTGGCTAAATGCCTCAATTTGGTGCTGCCAGTTTAAACCATCTTTGCAAAAACCATGTGGTGCAGAGCCAGAGTGAACACAGACACAATGTTTCCAAGAGCTCTGGACAAGCAGAACTGCATTGCCACCTGTTAGGAAGATACAATGCTCATGCCTCTCTATAGCCAGCTGGCTTTGCCAACTGGTGACCAGTGTGGCGAGGCATTGGGCCTACTTACTCCTATCAGAGAAAGGTCCTACAGAGTTTAATGGGCAATAAAATCATTTTACTGGTTCCTTCAACCACCCTGTAGAATCTAAGAGCGAATCATAACCTGGCTATAGAAAGGATTGCTCCAAAAACCTATTAAAATCTGTTAATTTTCATAGGTTGGTGGAGTACATTTTATATAGCCCTATAACATTTTTTTAGTGCTTCAATGGTTTCATCCTTATTCAATTCTATAGGAGTTTTCCATAAGGGTCCGAGAAAAGCCACTGAGGACTTGGAGTCTATAATTGCTACTGGATCCTGTAAAAAGGACATGTGGGTGGATAGGAAGAGATTTCTTCCATCCTCCATTCCCTGGCACACACACACATGGACCATCTGTAATCTGGCCCCACAGGGAATACCTCAGAGTATCCCTGACTAGTAAGGGGAAAATATTTTACTTCCCGAGTCCAGGAGTGTTGTTCTGTGGTATGTCATTGTTCCTCCTAAAGATTAGTTATCTCCTTTCCTTATGATTTTGTTCTTAACTCCAGAGAAAGAGCCTGACCTCGCAAATCTTTACTCATCTATGGAGTCCATTTTAGTTCAATCAGATTCTGTATTCGAAGCTTGTTAGGGTTACCTGGATGAAGGAAGCTTTGCAGACTCAAACCCCCTACGGAGGAGGGAGGAGGAAAATAATTACAATGAAAAGAGAAATAATGACGTAATAAATAATAAGCCATCCCAGATTCAATGGGGTTACTCATAGCCATGACTTTGCTACAAGGCCTGAGCAAGGGCCAGTGTGTAGCTACTCCACCCCACAAGCAGAATAGAATGTGAATCAGACAGTCAGAATCTGGTCCTTGGGTCCCTCCTCTACCCCCCACCCCTCCTTGCTCCAGGGAGGAAGTTATCTGCACCAGCTCTACATACCTGGAGCAGATTGCTTCCCTCGTCGTACTGGATCATCTGTGCCACCAGCCTGTTGGAGAAGGGAACCCAAGGCTCCATGTACCCCCCATTTTGGCCCACCCACTCCTTGCCCACCAGCACAGGGAAGGAATAGTGGCCCCACAGATGCTGCTTTCCCTGCTCACCCATGATACAGCTACCCATGATACAGGAGTGTCCCCCTTATTCCCCTGCATGTCTGAGCAGGAGTTATGATCTCGTTGCATATGAACAGCAGTTTGCAGGGTCAGGCCTGCAAATTGGATCTGTCTACTAGCAATATGCACTATTTTCCCCTGAGGAGGGCCTGAGTGTGCACACCAAACCGTACGGTTTAGTCATTTTAAAATATTTTTAAAATAAATATCAGGTCTGATCCAAAACTCACTGAAGTTAATAGAAAATGCCTCTTAGGTCCCAATTTTCACACGTATTTAGGTGCCAAACTCCCATCAAAGTCAATGGACGTTAGGTGCCTAAACCCTTTTTGGGCTCTGAGTCTTAGTGCTTCTGAAAGGTGGCCCTGGAATGATAATCCTGAAGACTAATGCTCTCTATTTATACAGTGAGCTGACACATAGCATCAACCACTTAACAGATATGGAACAATTTTAATGACTTTTACAGTATATTGTATTTCATTTATTGCTTTATGCGCATACTAGCAAACCACAATGACAGACATCACATTGTTAAGTAGTTTCCTCATTCTTATACACAATGCAGGAATTTCAATGCTCCCTCGCCATACAATCTACAGTAGCTCATCATAAAATCTGACTATTATTATTTGTTTTATACTAACTCAGTCTGCATGGATAAAAACAAAAATACAGCTAGAAGTCTATGTGCTCTGTGGCTTATATATAAGGAAAACTCAGACTGTAGATAAGGAACCTTTTGCCTGGAGTTTGGGTGGTCTCAGGCTGATGGACAGATTCACACTCCATAGAAAAACACCCCTTTATGATGGCATAAGAAGTGTGTGTGTGTGTGTGTGTGTTGCTTTTGGAACGTACACAGGACTTGGATATCAAACAATGGCAATTCTTCCCTCCTGTTCACTGACGGTCTGTGTGGAGAGTGCCTCAGAACAGTGCGATGATGCCATTCTGGGATGAAGCGTGACCCTCTAGTAGCTAGGCTTGTCACAATAAAAGTTTTGCCCTTTTATGACAATAGTATCGATGTTTTGCTGTTTACTTTTTTGTTCAGAAGCTTGCGGCATACAGAGTTCGCCCATAAACTGAACACCTTCTGTGCTTCAGTTTTCTCTTCTTTCCCTCTGCCCTCTTCATCTCTTGGGATTTCTCTAAAGGGCATTTTTATTGGAGCTTTACTTTTTCTACCTACAGTAGCATTACCCATTGATGAGGGACTCGTGGTTAGTTGACATTATTGTGCTTCAACAATTCACTGTACCCTGGATGAATGGCTTAGCCCTATATGAGGGTGTAGTTGATAGTACTTGGTACTATTATTTAGTTGAGCATATTGCTTATCGTGGTCATTTGGATCCTGTAAAAGGTTCCTGATATCATTTACATTAAGAGTCAGCATGGACCTTGAAACTAGTGCATTGTATCTGTGAGTAGGGAGGGAGAAGATGTGTTTGCTGAAGGTGGTAGCATCATAGAATACTACTGTTTGCTCCCAGTAGAGTCTTTTGGTTATGAATTATTACAAGGGGGAGTCTGGCTGCAAAGGGGAGGAGGCAGAGAAGGGATCATGTATGTTGTGAGGAAAAGGGTGAAACTTACTCCCCTACACTGAAGTGCAAAAGAATACAGCCTGTCTGTATTGTCCCCAGAGAGCTCCTGCTTGAATAACTGCAGCCATTCTTTTAGTGGCATACTCTAACCCTCAGGATAACATCTGCTCTAACCAAGATTAACGAAAGGCTTTTCGATTGAGCTAGTCACAACTTGTTCTTTGCATAGCTTCATGTCAGCAAGTCCTCACTGCACATGTGATAGAATATCCCTGAAACTGGGAATCATGGTTCAGAAATGCTTTCGCTATCTCAGAAATTGAACGTTTCACATCCACTCCTGGCATTTCTGGGCCAGTGGCAGTGAAATCTGATGCCCAGAAAGAGCCTCTTTTTGAATTCCTTAGAGCTTTATTGCCAGGAAAACTGCTCTGCTTTTTATATAAGTCCCTGCAGTAAGTGGGATGCATCCTGCTGAGCTGGACAGTCTGTGTGGCTGAAGCCTCTGTTAAAAATAGGGGGACACTGTAAACGCAGGAAGTTTAATTCCATTAGTCTAAACCCAGCCAGAGACAGAATCCTATGTCACCTATATCTGAATGGTGCAGACTTGTTCTTCCAACTCCTGGCATCATGCCACTGTGGGAAATAAATTAATTAATAAATAATAGCCTTAATCAGTTGTGAGGTGGCCTTTATGCTTATGTTCAGGTTGGCACTCGTGTGCCCCGCCAAATGGAATGAGACCACCTGCTTGGCTCGAGTCTTTACTTACTAAGCTTTTGCCTGTAGCAATGCTATATTTTGTAAGCACTGTTAACTCACCACTCAAATTATCCAATGATGTAACTTGTTTGTTAATGTTAATAGACATTTGTAAAACCACCACATGCCCTTGGCCTTCAAGTTGAAGCATAAGATGCTTGCTAGGTTGTGAAATGTATGATGTAAAACTTGGGATGTTTTGGTTATAACATATCTCATTTATTTTCACTGTCATCACCCGCACTGGTATATAATACCTGCTACATGCAGAGTGACATATAGCAGATGTTTTCAAAATAATATTGGGCTGTGGAGAAACCAAAAGGTCTCTTGTGCTTATGGTCTGGTTAGTTTCAACTCAGAACCTCTAGTCAACAAAAGTTTCTGCATGGATGGATTTTAAAGGAGCTGGATTCCTCTGTGATGATTCAGTCTCACTGCCCACCTAAAAACTTACCACTGAGAACTTTACAAGAGGATCTAGGAATTTTAATACCCTCGGGATCGAAGAACAAAGAGCAAAAAGATAAAACTCGTAATAACTATTCATTAGTTTTTGGTACTTCAGATAATTTGTGCAATGGCTTCGGGGTTTAATTGAATCACTCTTCCCACCTTCTCTTAATTTTAATTACGCAGCAATCATTTTTATCAACCTGTGCAAAGGAACTATATGAAAATGTGACATATGACAGTATACATTTACCTAAACTCTAGAACTATTCTGACCTACAGGCAATTAGCTACTGCCTCCAGCACTCAAACAACCAATTAAAGAGTTAACAAAATGACCTCCAAATCACCTGCATGTTCAGGTTTTTGGACTGCCATGAACATTACATTTCAACGGATATAATTTTTGACTGACTGATTTAGTAAGTCTATGTCAGCTAAAATTCTAGAGCCATGCCTGTAAAACTGAAGAATCAGATTTGATGAGGTTCTTTCATTGTCATTAAAGATGATCCCACCTTAGCCTTTTGCCTAACAAGACAATCATGCAGCAGTCATTGTAGGACATGATCCCAGCTTGTCATTAGGGGAAAAAAAGGCTTGGTAGGTCATTGAGGATTGTACTAAATTCATCTCAAGGATGTAAGACATCCATCCGAGTGGCAAGAAGCCAGGAGCTTAAAATGAAACCAAACCAAACCAACAACAAAAATCATAAGGTCATTTTTTTAAAAACTCAAGTTTTACTAGTAACCCCCTTCTGAATTTCTTAGACTAAGATAACAATCAGAAATGGAAACACTCATGGAAACATGAGGCTGCTTTACAGTATACCGGCTAGTTGCTTTTAGACAACAGCTCATTAAAAATCAGAAACACACATATCAGAAATGACCCAGACATAAATAATTTCCAATGAAAAGTATGTTTGAATGTGGTTTTTGCGCAGAAATAATACATACTCCAGATACCATTAACTGCATGCACAGCAAGAGGGAGGTGAGATCTGGTAATTTGACCAGGAAATTCTGAATTCCAGTTTCACCTCTGATAATAACTTTGTGGTCTTATAATCTCTCTCCCTTTTCCTTCTCTCCCCCCCCATCTGGCAAATGGGGGTAACAATATTCCTTTACATACATCACAGGGAGGCTGGGATGTTCAGAAAGTGCTTTGAAGATGAATAAATTGTCTGTAATCAACTGCCAATGGCTTGAGCATTGGGTATTCCACCTTAATTTAGCAATGTTCTGCTTGTCGTAAATACTACTCAACAAGGTGATTTCAATAGTTTCCTCTTGCAGGCATTGGGCATTTTGCAAATCTGTCATCAGCCTCTTGCAGGAAGGGTTTGGTCAGTAAAGAATTTGCTGGATCAGTACCATAAGACACAGAATCAAGATTTGTAGGACCAGATCCTCAGCTACCATCAGTTTGTGTTAACTCTTTGCAGCCAATGCAGCTAGGGCACTTGACATCACTAAGGATCTGGCCCACAGTTTTAGTACTTGACAAACTCTTCCGTAATGTGAATTGGGGGAAAGGTGCTATTGCTTTATAGATGTTCTTGGTCACAAAGAGGACAATTCTGCACTGGTTTACATCTTGTGAAAGCCTATTGCCTTCAGTCGGATTGCAGAGTGCGTCAGTCAGGACAACATATGGCATGCTTTGTGGCAGTGCAATCACAGGAGTCTGAATGTACAGCACACATACCTGCACACACAAAACAAGCAAAAAAAGTGGTGTGTGCAAGTAGAGGCTAAGCACAGGTTCTGAATCGCATCTGTTCTTTACTCTCTTGAAGTTTCATTACTAAGACAAGGCCCATAGGGCATCTTGGCCAAACAGCTTTATTATAAAAAGACGGTGCAATTTGAAGTGAATGACATCACAGAAATAAATGAATTGGACAATCCAGTGATTTAAGGCTACATGTCTTCCCAGTCTCTGGAAGCACAACCTCAGTTCTCCTGCTTTCCAGGTTAGCACTATTCATATGCATATAAATGCATAAAGCACTATGAATAGAGAGCAGTATGGAGGTGACACTCTTGGCTGGAGAAATCAATATTTGAAGCACTAAGGGCACTTCACAGCAGAGACAAAGGAGCAGCTTTCTCCGTAGGCGAATCAGAGGGTTAGATGGGGGAAAGAAGTATCAGGAATGGCCAAGTGGACAAAAAGAGCCCCTTAGTCTTATTGGATTGGCTTGATACCCAGTCTATGAAGGGGAGGAAGGGAGACCTATTGCTTTGCTGTCTGAGCCTTCCCTGATGTGGAAAATGAATGTGGACACTAAAATAAAAATGGGGAGCAGGGATCCCATTGGGTTTATGTATTAGCGATGGTGTGCGCATGAATATATGTGATGACGTAAAAGTGTGCCTGTGTGTAACGTAGCATTAACAGCAACTCATAAGCTGCATGGCTTTATGAGTTGCTATATTTAAAAATCAGGGGAAAAAATGGATTTCGGCCCCTATATTCTTTTCAAATATGATGCAGTTTACAGATGCCTGGTCTTTTTTTGGGGAATAATTCTAAATGCATCATTCAGATATCCTTTGAGTTGAATACATGATATACATATCATGAATACATATAATCACAGCACAGTATTTTGTAGAAGTTCTGAAAATAGCATTGGAAATTGCTGACCATGAATTTCCATCTGAGGATTTGCATTTGGTTAGTTAGCATGTGGTGAACAAACTCCATTCACTCATCTTATAATGGAAGCCATCCTGCCATCCTTAGAGTGTTGAATCATTCCTTGTCGTCACATGAGTTATGGACCAATGCAATAGTATACTCTTTGACTTATGCCAAGGAAAGGTGCTTAGGGCTATCAGATTAAATCATGTATTTGGGAATACAATTCAGTTGAAAAGTTCCCACAACCATGCAATGTCCAAACCTGCTCTATTCATGTCGCAATCATGTGCTGGGCCAAAAGAGTCAGTTAAAGAGATATATTAATTTACCCTTTGATCTTCCTAGCCTTCTTTCACCGGTCACCTTGGACTGACATTTATGCCTTAGCTGGTGCAGGTTTGTTTGTTTTGGGTTCTTTTTCCCCATAAGTCATAAGAGTTGTTCATGAATGACCCTCCTTTATTACCTCCAGGGCCAATCTTGTAATTATTTATTGTGGCCCCTATGATCTGCCCCAATATGCAGTGCACAGGAGAAACGGAGGGAAAGGAGCAAATCACAGAGGAAAACAGGAAAAGTCAGCTAGGTGGAGAGCTGCAACATCTATGAAAACCATCTTTTCCTCCACACTCACCCCTGTGCTATACATTAAGGAGATCATGTGTGGCCATGGCTGCTGTGAAATGTGAGTGTGGCTAAAAGTCTGTTGGAAAGAGGGAGCAAGGAGGGGTTAGAATCCAGGGAAGACGCATGTTCCCATACAAAATCAGCCAATATTGCATTAGTTTTGTCTTGTGGTCCAGACCACATTATATGAAGAGGAATTTCTCAAAACTCAGCTCAGAAGTTTTGCAAAGCTTGATGAATATTCAGTGATTCTGGGCTGAATTTCAGGTGAGAATGAAACCAGTGAGTGGCTGTGTTTTGCCTTGTTTTGGGTTGTGTTACCAGAGATCTAATCTATTCTAAACCTTTTATATGACTGTGGATTTCATTTGTCTTCTCAGTCACGGGAGTGAACCAATTGCTATGTTCATTCATAAGGCTCTCCGGTGAGCATTCTTCTCTGTTTTTGAACAATATGGTTGCTTCGTATGAGGAGTTCAGGATAGAGAAGGGAGGACCAAGAGTTCCCCAAGTCAAAACTTTTGGCACACTTTGTTTGGTATTTTTTATATCTCACGTGCTTCCCCAGTGATCCAGCTCACAGTGGCATACTGGAGATAGAGAAACTCCATTTCCAGGGAACGTTTCTAGTTTCTGTCTCCCATGATTTGAATATTTCAGAAGCCCAATGGGTAAAAAACTAAATTACAGTTTCTAGGCTCATGGACCTAATACAAAATCCACTGAAGTCAATTTAGTCATTCCACTGGACTGTACTGGCTTTCGGGTCGGGCTCCATTTACTGAGTTTCAGACTCCAAATTTTCAGGGGTCAATCATGGGCCCCCTTTTACACACACGGCAGAGGGATATGAGGGATAAGACACCCACTGGCTCCCATGTGTGGATTACTCCCACAGCCAGTCTTTGAATGGAGGACAGAGCAGCCATACATCCCTCTCCCACACAGGCAGACAGTGAGTAGGAAGACAGGAACAGGAACGGGGCAGAGCCTGGACTCCCCTCCAATCAATGCAGACAGGGCGGGGAACGTAAGATGCACCATGCGCCTGACACAGGAGAAGAACAAGGGAGAAGCAAGGACTGTAATGTGACTCTGGGCCAGAATTCTATCCCTTGCTTACTCCAGGAGCAGCACAACTATGCCTTCTTCAGGGGTTGTAATGTAACTTCACAGTCCATAGGCACTTCTGGTTTTTACACACCAATTACAATTTTTTCAACAAGTTCTTAAAAAGGTACCAGACTGGAAGATCATCACACTTCATTGCATTGGCAATAAAGACAGAAGGCCTGACTCTCCTCTCACTTACAGTAGTTTTACATCAGTGACTTCATGGAGTTATTCCTGATTTACCCTGGTATAACTGAGAAGAGTATAAGGTTCAAAGATCTTCCTCTGCTAAAAGCTAACCCTACTAACCTATACTCACTGAAAGAGACACGGCTTTTTTAAATTGGAATTTATGATGTTTAAAATAGCATCATTTATTTATTTTTTAAATCACAAGCTAATGCTGGTGAATAGATTCTTTATTTCCTTTTTCTGTTACTCATCATTAGCACTTGGAACCTCTATGCACATTTTTTTTGCATGTAAATTAGAGCTTAAAAAAATAGTACAGGTCTGTTCTAGGGACCTGAGAAACCCTTGCCTGGAAAAAGGTTCATCATTTCCTTTCATCCCATTTTAGATACAGGAGGCCTGATGGATCAGCTTTTTCTTCAGGAAAGCCAGGATTAAAGAGGTCAGGTCAGTAGTGTGAGAATGCCTTTAAGAACAGTGTGGGAACACAAGGTTTCCTTATTAGCACATTAATGTACTGAACCTGAAGCTCATTTAAACAAGCTGGGGACAGTTGACTTTTCCCCCTTCCACTCCAAGACCGCTGTGTCCTTAGAGCTGTTTGATCTGCCAAGTTACAAATCTCAGCAGCCTTGAGTTACTTGAAATCTCATCAAATAGAATACATAGGACATTAGGATTTACTGACCATTGTAAAGATTTCTCTTAAAATTCAAAAGCAATGATTTTACAGCAGAAAAGCCTTAAACCAAGTTTACAGAAGGTGAAGATGTGCGGGACGTGAGTCCCCTTGACCTGTATATGTCTTAGCCTGTAAATAGCCATTATTCATAGATATTGTACTGAACTTGTATCGTCAGCCATACTGCGTTGTCATCCCTGTGTTCCATCCATAGCCCTCTCAATCCCAGTTAAGATGTACAGAGTTCTCAATGCTCACTGCACTTTTCTTAAGAAACAGAAACGTGTATTTTAGGGAAAATACTCCTTGCCAAATAACATATTTTCTCCTGCTTCACCAGTTCCTTGGCCCATAATTCCAGCCACTGGTTGGATGTCCTCCCTCACTCTCCTCCTCCTTTGTCAAATAAAAGATTGACAGGAACTGCTGTGACCTCCCTTCATCCCCCCTCCTCAGTTCTTCTCACCCTTTCAGCCAAACCCATTCTCATTCTTTGTCACTGACCCTCAAATTTCTCATTTGCTCTCTCTCTAACTCTTATACCTTTCCCCTTATCCCCACTTCCTCCTGACTACTAACTTTCCCAGTCCCATCTCTCAGCCCCTCCATTGCCATCCTCCTTAACCTTTCACTTTCTGCTGCTTTGCTCAATTCAAAATACAAGCATATTCTCTTTACTTGTCTTCAGCACCACCCCCATTCTTGACATACCTGATTTTCCTGCCCCATCTCTGTTCTTCCTCTCCCCTCTTAAACAATTGAATACTCCGTTTATAGCCATTGCCTTAAACTCCTGTCCTCCATCCCAGATTATCTGCAGTCTGGCTTCTGCCTTCTCCACCCTACCAAAACTGTTCCTATCAAAGTTTTCTAATGTATTTTTGTAGGTCAGATTCTAAGGCACAAGCTCCATCCTCATCCTTCTGGATCTCTCACTTTTGTTACTTATGTTGGCATTAGTGAGTGCCTCTATTCTCCTAGGTCTTGTAAGCTACCTCTCTGATGGCTTCTTCAGTATTTCCTTTGCAAGAACACCCTCTCCCACTCTTTGTGCTGGCCCCACAGGGCTCCAGCACTGTCCATCTTACACCTTGTCTCTAGATGACCTCACACAGATTTAGCTACCACCTTTATGCCTGTAACTCATAAAGCTGCTTTTTTCTTCCTCAGAACATAAGAACGGCCATTCTGGGTCAGACCAATGGTCTGTCTAGCCCAGCATCCTGTCTTCTGACACTGGCCAATGCCACGTGCTTCAGAGGGAATGAATAGAACAGGTAATCATCAAGTGATCCATCCCATCAGCCATTCCCAGCCTCTGACAAACAGCAATCCCTGCCTGCTCTAGCTAATAGTGATTGATGGACCTATCCTCCATGAACTTATCTAGTTCTTTTTTGAACCCCGGTATAGTCCTGGCCTTCACAGCATCCTCTGGCAAGGAGTTCCACAGGTTGACTGTGCATTAGGTGAAGAAATACTTCCTTTTGTTCATTTTAAACCTGCTGCCTATTAATTTCATTTGGTGACCCCTAGTTTTTGTGTGATGAGGAGTAAATAACACTTCTTTTTTTTACTTTCTCCACTCCAGTCATGATTTTATAGACCTGTATCATGTTCCCCCTTAGTTGTCTCTTTTCCAAGCTGAAAAGTCCCAATTTTATTAATTTCTCTTCATATGGGAGGTTTTTCATACTCCTAATCATTTTAGCTGCCTTTTGTGTATCTTTTCCAATTCTAATATATCTTTTTTGAGATGGGTTGACCAGATTTGCATGCAATATTCAAGATGTGGGCATACCATGGATTTATAAAGAGACAATACAATATCTTCTGTCTTATTATCTCTCCTTTCCCTAATGATTCCCAACTTTCTGTTAGCTTTTTTGACTGCTGCAGCATATTGAGTGGGTATTTTCAGAGACCTATCCACAATGACTCCAAAATCTCGTTCTTGAGTGGTAACAGCTAACTTAGGCCCCATCATTTTGTATGTGTCATTGGGGTTATGTTTTCCAATGTACATTATTTTGCATTTATCAACATTGAATTTCATCTGCCATTTTGTTGCCCAGTCACCCAGTTTTGTGAGATTCCTTTGTAACTCTGCACAGTCTGCTTTGGACTTAATTATATTGCTTAGTTTTGTATCATCTGCAAATTTTGCCACCTTTTGTCCATTTATGAATATGCTGAACAGTACTAGTGCCAGAATGGACCCCTGGGTGACACCACTATTTACTTCTCTCCATTCTGAAAACTGACCATTTATTCCTACACTTTGTTTCCTATCTTTTAACCAGTTTCTGTTACAGGAGAGGACCTTCTCTCTTATCCCATGACCACTTACTTTGCTTAAGAGCCTTTGGCGAGGGACCTTGTCAAAAAGTTTCTGAAAATCTAAGTACTCTATACCTACTGGATCATTCTTGCCCACATGCTTGTTCCCTCAAAGAATTCTAGAAGACTTGGTGAGGCATGATTTCCCTTTACAAAAACCATGTTGACTCTTCCCCAACAAATCTTGTTCATCTATGTGTCTGATAATTCTGTTCTTTATTATAGTTTCAACCATTTGCCCAGAACTGAAGTTAGTTTTACGGGCCTGTAACTGCTGGAATTGTCTCTGGAGCCTTTTTAAAATATTGATGTCACATTAGCTATCCTTCAGTCATCTGATACAGAAGCTGATATAAACGATATCTACTATCTATAAACGATATCTATAAACATACTACAATTAGTAGTTCTTCAATTTCATATCTGAGTTTCTTCAGAACTCTTGGGTAGCTCCCATCTGGTCCTGGTGATGTATTACTGTTTAATTTGTTCTAAACCTCCTCTAAAGACACATCAATCTAGGACAGTTCCTCAGATTTGTCATCTAAAAAGAATGGCTCAGTTTTGGAATCTCCGTCACATCCTCAGCTGTGGAGGATGAGAATTTATTTAGTTTCTTCTCAATAACCTTATCTTCCTTGAGTGCTCCTTTATCATCTTGCTCATCCAGTGCCCCTATTGATTGTTTATCAGGCTTTCTGCTTTTGATGTACTTAACATTTTTTTGCTGTTACTTTTTGAGTCTTTCTTCAAATTCTTTTTTGGCCTTCCTAATTATATTTTTACACTTCATTTGCCAGAGTTTGTGCTCCTTTCTATTTTCCTCAATAGGATTTAAATTACACTTTTTAAAGGATGCCTTTTTGCCTCTAACTGCTTCTTTTAGTTTGTAGATTAGCCACAGTGACACTTCTTTTGGTTCTCTTACTGTGCTTTTCTAACTTGGGGTATACATTTAGATTAAGCCTCTATTAGGGTATCTTTAAAAAGTTTCCATGCAGCTTGCAGGGATTTCACTTTTGGCACTGTACCTTTTCATTTCTGTTTATCTAACTTCCTCATTTTGTGTAGTTCCCCTTTCTAAAATTAAATCTTTCTGTGGTGGGCTGCTTTGGTATGTCCCTTCCTCTCCCCACTCCCCACTTCCCACAGGGATGTTAAATTTTTTTATGTTCTGGTCACTATTACCAAGTGGTTCAGCTATATTCACCTCTTGGACCAGATCCTCTGCTTCACTTAAGAATAAATCAAGAATTGCCTCTCCTCTTGTGGGTTCAAGGGATAACTGCTCCAAGAAGCAGTCCTTTAAGTTGTCAAGAAATTTTATTTCTGCATGCCATCCTGAGCTGACCTATACCCAGTCAATATGGGGATAGTTGCAATTCCCCATTATTATTGAGTTTTTTTTATTTTTATAGCCTTTCTATTCTTCCTCAGCATTTCACAGTCACAATCACCATCCTGGTCAGGTGACTGGCAGTATATCCCTGCTGCCATATTCTTGTTGTTCAAGCCCGGAATTACTATCCATAGAGATTCTATGGCACAGTTTGAGTCATTTAAGATTTTTATTTTGTTTGACTCTATGCTTTCTTTCACGTTAGTGCCACTCCCTCACCAGAACAACCTATTCTGTCCTTCCGATATATTTTGTATCCTGGTATTACTGTGTCCCATTGATTATCCTTATTCCACCAAGTTTCTATTATATCAATATCCTCATTTAATATGAGGCACTCAAGTTCACCTACCATAGTATTTAGAAGTCTAGCATTTGCATATAAACACTTTAAAAAATTGTCACTTTTTAGCTGTCTGCCACTATGTGATATAATTGAATGGGCTGCTTTTCATTTGACTGTTTCTCATCAGATCCTACTCATATTATATCCTCTTCCATCCTCTCCTCCTTACTAAGATACAGAGAATCTCCATTAATAGATCCACATCTATCTGAACCACATGGTCCTCGCACCTGTCAGCTTTCCCCCATCCCTTAGTTTAAAAACTGCTCTACAACCTTTTTAATTTTACATGCCAGCAGTCCGGATCAATTTTGGTTTTGGTGGAGCCTGTCCTTCCTTTATAGGTTCCCCCTTCCCCAAAAGGTTCCCCAGTTCCTGATAAATCTAAACCCCTCCTCTCTACACCTTAATCTCATCCATGCATTGAAACCCTGAAGTTCTGCCTGTCTAATGGGCCCAGTGCATGGAACTGGAAGAATTTCAGAGGATGCTACTATGGAGGTCCTGGACTTCAATCTCTTACCTAGTAGCCTAAATTTGGCTTCCAGGACTTCTCTCCTATCCTTCCCTATCTCATTGGTACTTACATGAACCACAACCACCAGATCCTCCCCACATGTAAGTCTGTCTTGAGAGATCCGCTACTGACAGGCAAGCCACCATATGGTTCTCCCAGCCAACATAAACCCAGCTATCTGTGTTTCTAATGATCTAGTCCTCCATTACTATTACCTATCTCTTTCTAATGACTGGAGTTCCCTCCCCTGGAGAGATATCATCAGTTTGAGAGGATACCACATATAATCTGGAAGGAAGGTCTCAGCTATGGGATCATTTCACTCCACTCCAGTTTGATGTTCTCCTTCCCTGACTTCCATCCTCCTCAACAGTATAGAGGCTGTCAGACTGGGGGTGGGTCTGTTTTACTGTGTCCCAGAAAGTCTCATCTGTTTCCCAGAGCTCCTTCAGTTGAGCCACCCTGGTCTCCAAGCCCATGTGCGGTCTCTGATGGCCAGGGGCTCCTTGCACCAAATGCACACATACACAACCTGCTTATGGTGCGGGTGATCATACATGTTGCACTTAGGGCAATAAACTGGATAGCCCGCTCTCTGTTGCTGGACTTCTGCCTGCATTTTCTTTTTGTTCCTTCAAATCTTTCTTTTACTGTTTTGTTTTTTTATCAGGGGTGATAGGAGTTATTGTCCTTAGTTTACAGAATGCTAAGGAAGTGTATCTACCCCCTCACTCTCACTCCCCCTTTAAAACTCCCTTGCAAAACTTCCCTGTTCGCTGCCCCTGGTCACTAGCTCCTCTGGTCGCTTTGGAGACGACTTTTTAAACCCTGGTTCTCCTGAGTAGTCCTGCTCCCCGGTTAAGGGTTAATGGGTGCTAAAGGGCTTGGGGATCAAAGCCTCATTAAGAAGCTCTCAGCCTTGCCTAGCAAGCCACTAGGATCAGCACACAGTCCCTCAAACATTTGTTCCTTCCACTCAGCCCTGGGTCTTTGCCTCTCTGTCAGACATCTTCATCTGCATGTCTCTCTGTCTATTCAAGCATTACATGGCCCTCACTGAAATCTTGATCTTTCATCCCCTCTGCCCCCATTCTCTATCACTGTTGATACCACCACCCTTTCCCCTGTCACAAAAGTCTGTAACCTGGAGGTATTTTTTCAGTAGTCCCTCTCTCTGCCCTGCACTTCTACACTGTGTCTCAATCCTGTTTGTTCTTGTTCCAGAATAATTTTAGGATCTCTCCTTTTCTTCCTGTCTACTCAGCTACACGTCTTACATTCATCTCCCTGCCTTGATTAAAGTAACCTAAGGAAAGGAAACCTAAATACTAAAAAATGCCTAAAGGAAGCCTAAATACTATAAAAGGCTGATGTACTGGCTAAGATTCTAGTGACTGGGAACCAGTGAACTACATGATGTTGCTGGGTTTGGGATTTTTTAAATCAGCTTCAGAGCATATGGTATGAGAATGAGATGCATCCTCTGGGAGATGTGAAAAAGAGCACAAAAATGTTACTGTAAATGGTATGGCTAAACTATATGTGTAGTCCTATTCTGTTGTGGATGCACCCAAAACAGCTGACCTGTGATTCACAGACCTTATATCTCTAAGGGTTGAAGGAGGCTCTCCTTAGGGTTGGAATGGGAGGATCTGAGTTCTAGCTCCTTGGTCATCATGGAGTTTCACATGGCCATCACATGCATTATAATAACAAACAGGTTAGGTGGCCCTCATATTGTTCTTATATTTTAATCATGCCCCTGACACCTACAAGCAAGTTTGGGTCAAGTATTCATGATCTGACACCTCTGTGGATAAAAAGTCAAGGATTTTCTAGATCACATGAGAAACAATTCTATACTATAGTTGTAGAAACACGGTACTGTTTCTTTTCAAACTGACAAAAAAAATCATCCTGCTTTTCCTCAATAATCTTTTAAGGCTGGAACCGAAAGAGTCGGTCTTCATGCACACTTCCTATGTATGTCCTATCTCTGAGACATGTAAATGGCATAATATTGAGCCAAGGGATGAAAGGATTGAACAGGACCACACAAGAGGCATAGCAAGAGGCATAGCAGCATCTCCTAAGCAGTCAAAGGAAGAAGATCTCAATGATAGCAAAATTGTCAGGTAAAGTTGATTTCTTCATGGAGGCATCTTTTTTAAAGTTAATTATCTCCCAGACCAGTAAACATATCTCGTAACACCTATAGCACTTGCAGATTGTGCATTAAGGGCCTGAACAAACTACGATTTAAACCCTGGCGATGCATAAATAGCCATATCATATTTATTTTAATTTAATAAATTCATCCTCTGTCTTCTGAACTCCTTACAATAAAAATGAATTTTTCAGCTGCAGATGTAAACACTAACAGTGTGTTTTAGGGTCCCTGCAAGAACATTTTCCATCATTAAATGACTATGACAGAAGTGTAAACAGCAGAATGTATCCAGATTGATACAAATGCCCTGCACATGATTCTATACCATCAGGAATACAATGGAGAAATTTACCCCGAGAAGTGTGTTTGACAGCAAGCAAGATTCCGGCAAACACCTGCCCAACAAGAGGACTGAGCAAAATATTTTCATGTAGATGGGATTTGGTACCTGACTCTAAGATACATATCACCATGCACTTTTATACCCATTGCATTTTAAGCCTAGCTTTAGGCAATATGAGCCATCCTCAGGAAGCTTGAGAGTGTTTGCTTTCTGCTATGTAAATTGGCATAACTCCACTGAAGTCAATGAAGCTTCAGCAATTTACACCACTTGAGAATCTAGACCTCTAGCCACAATACCAACTTTTTTAGCACCTCTGGCCACATATGGATGAGACTTCAGGATCTCTTACTCCATTGCTTGCACTTCTTTTCCCATTGTTCTCCGCTAGCAAGAGAAAAAAGATAAACAGAGACTGTCTCATCAGCAAAAAGCAGAATGAGAGGAGAGGGGAGAAATAAAAGAGTGAGAAAGGAAGGACATCTTCATTAATGATCTGGAGGATGGGGTGGATTGTACCCTCAGCAAGTTTGCAGATGACACTAAGGTAGGGGGAGTGGTAGATACCCTGGAAGGTAGGGATAGGATACAGAAGGACCTAAAAAAATTGGAGGATTGGGCCAAAAGAAATCTGATGAGGTTCAACAAGGACAAGTGCAGAGTCCTACACTTAGGACGGAAGAATCCCATGAACAGCTACAGAGAGGGGACTGACGAGCTAGGCAGCAGTTCTGCAGAAAAGAACCTGGGGGTTACAGGATGTGAGTCAGCAGTGTGCCCTGGTTGCCAAGAAGGCTAATAGCATATTGGGCTGCATTAGTAAGAGCATTGCCAGCAGATCAAAGGAAGTGATTATTGCCCTCTATTCGGCATTAGTGAGGCTGCATTTGGAGTACTGTGTCCAGTTTTGGGCCCCCCACTGCAAAAAGGATGTGGACAAGTTGGAGAAAGTCCAGCGGAGGGCAACAAAAGTGATTAGGGGGATGGAGCACAAGACTTATGAGATGGGGCTGAGGGAACTAGGCTTGCTTAGTCTGCAGAAGAGAAGAATGAGGGGGGATTTGATAGCAGCCTTTAACTACCTGAAAGGGGGTTCAAGGGAGGATGGAGCTAGGCTGTTTTCAGTGGTGGCAGATGACAGAACAAGGAGCAACGGTCTCAAGTTGCAGTAGGGGAGGTCGAGGTTGGACATTAGGAAAAAGCTTTTCACTAGGAGGGTGGTGAAGCACTAAAATGGGTTACGTAGGGAGGTGGTGGAATCTCCATCTTTAGAGGCTTTTAAGATGCAGCTTGACAAAACCCTCACTGGGATTATTTAGCTGAGGTTAGTCCTGCTTTGAGCAGGGGGTTGGGCTAGATGACCTCCTGAGGTCCCTTCCAACTCTAATATTCTATGGTTCTATGAAGACAGGAGATAAAAGAAACCAGCAGGGCCACACCTCTGAAATAAAAGGAGCAGTGTTTTTTGTATAACAGCACTGCTATTTACTGCCTAGATTCTCCAGCTCTACACATTTATCTTCCCTTTGTGCGTTGTCTTTATTTTAGAAAAGCTTTATAAGCATTTTTTCAATTCTAAGATTACGAGCCTTGTGGCCTTGTGAACGTGCTTATGGGGACCCAACCACCGTTAGTCCTGCTCTCTTCAGTATTGCTATATTAGTGCAGAAGCACTAGCATCGACCCCCTCCATTATGTACCATTGTAAATATATGCAGGTGTAAATAGCATCTCAGTATCTTATAGATAAATGATTTGGAAAGAAATATCTATTCTTATCATGAGGAAAGAGCTATAACTCATTCTTAATCTTTCATCAATTGGAGGAAATATACCGTAACTTGTGCCAATCCATTATCTGTTCTTACTTTTTTCTGCATGTGTATTTATCTCTCCGTCTCACTCTTTATCATTCCACTAGTATTCACCCAAACACACAGTTCCCATGCTGCCCAAGCCAGTCCTCTGATTTCAGTAGGGGTGTCTTCTCTTTCCTGATCTGGAGGCGGTATATAAAAGAGGGGGATAATTTACCTCATTTTCAGATTTTAAACTACCTTTTAGTTGCCCACCCCTGAAATTTCATGGTGACATTGTGAGCTGTGTCACGTCCCCAAGCATGATATGATGCTGTGCTTTTAAAGTTGGTATTATAGTGTCTCTGCTTCCAAAGAGGGATGGGCCTCAGTCACAAAGTCCAGACCTGGAACTGAAGTCCACCAAAGTTTGTGGGTGTTCAGACCTGGGGTTTCATTTAAACTCATCTTGATTTCCATGTTGTTAATGTTCACTGATTATGTAACAATCTCCCAAACAATCTTCCCCTCTGGAGGAAACTATACACTGGTTGAAGAGACTAAAACAAGCTTAAAGTTCCAAGTCAGTCATCACCTCAACAGTTTCCAATCTAGTATCAGTTTAAAGAGGGTAAATACATTTCTCAGTTCCCAGTTCATGAGGTAATTAACCCTATCGTCATCCATTTCCCCAGAGCCTACTTCAGTAATCTCCCAGTCAAACTGACAGTCCCATGACATACACCCACAGAAAGACGGCTGAATCAAAATCAGTAATTGCACTAGAATCAAATTCCCGTGTTGATAATCATCCATCCGTTCATGAACCACAGATACGTAGGCTCCTCAATGCACAATTATGAAAGCCGGTTTTTCAAGAGCTTCACATTATGAAGCCAATGTCCAGACTTCCAATACCTGTCCCCTTTAAAAGCCACCTAAATTTACATCTGCTCTGCATAAGACTCAAACAGCGACGCAAGGGAAGCATCAGAGGGGGAAGCATATGCTTGTAAATTTGACATTGAGAAGAGGAAAAGAAAAAAAAAGATTAAACATTTAATATTATGGCCTGGAAAGGGTTTGCCAAAATTCAGTGCTTTATGTAAAAGTAGCTGCATGTCCACATCAATTAGTTTCTCTTAGAAACTTAAAAAAATAATAATATTTTTTGATAGCTTTACCCTGCACTGCCCAGCTACATTAAGATAACAGTAAACTACATTCTTATGGTTGTCATAACATTTAGCTCTGTGCTGCTTGCAATGTGAGTAATCTATTAAGATATATAAGGTGCAAAATGCCGCCTTTATGTCTCGGAGTTCCTGCAATCAGCTGTAACAACCAAGTGCAATTACTGCCAGCATGGTGCACGAGCGGCTTCCTGCCACTGTCTCAGACGACCAGAGGGCCTGGGCCAGTGACCCCGGCAGCCTTGGCCACCGCCTCTGGGGCTGTTGAGAGTTGCCTGCCTCCCGCTGCACTTCCCCCCGCCTTCCCGTTCCCAGCCTGTCATCAATCTTACTAAAATGACAGCAGACAGATGTTAGCCTTTGCAAAGATCAAATGAAATCTATGGCTGGAGGGCTGTTCACCAAGGAGCAGGGTAGTCTACACCAGACACGGGCACCAGCAGTCACCTCCTCAGCTTCAACCCTCCTAGAATCAATTTGGCAGCCATCACCATCGTCTCTCCACAGGCGACGGGAGTCCTGAAATAGAGTTTGACTAACGTTAAAGTTAGAAATATTTCTGAAGGAATACAGAGCTTGCTCCTCTGAAACTTTTAGGTCTGGCGTTACTTTCCTCAGAATCACACGCCTTATTCCCCCATTGTGCTTTTGCAGCCCCTTTGAAAAACACACAGGCAACAGGGGTTAATTTGGGCTCAGGCTGGTTGGACCTTCCCTATTCCGTAACCTGAATGCTGCTGGCAAGAAAAAGATTACTCCATGGCATAAATATGCCCTTGTCTCATGCAATTTCCTTACACTGATGTGCAGGAATATTTATCCCCAACAGAAATGTTTAACTAATCTGGTAAATGTCAAGCCATATGGTGTACATTGTAAGGATTTCATCAGTGCTTTTTAATTCCTTCTGAAAGTCTCTCTTTTTTCATTTGTCCTTGTTGCTGACCAGGCAGAGACTCTCAGGAAGGGTGCAAACAGTACCATCGGTAGTTGCTGTACCTGGTGTCTGATGTTCCCCGATTATATAAGCAGCAATGGTCAGAAGTGCAAAGGTTGAGGCACCATTTTAGGCAGAGTTAAGGGATACTCGGGAGTGTAATTTTTATAAGCGGTGACCTGCAGAACAAGATTCCTGTATATTTTTTATAACGAACTGTCCATCCCAACAATATACACAGTTCCCGGGGTGTCCCTTATCACTTCCTTTGATTAATCAACAAATAAACAGCAGTCCTCCAATACTTTCAACTAAAGGAAACGTTTCGGTATGGTAACAATCTACGGTATCTCTCAGCAAGATAGAGAGCAATTTACAGTAAGCGATATCAAGAAAGAATAAACCATTGTGCTTGTGCCAGCGCTTATTCATGGGTTTATAACAAGACATATCTGTTTTCTTCATATAAATCTTGACTCTATATTTAGAGTTTGCAAATCATGACTCCAGTATTTGGCTGCCTGCCACGTGTGATAGAAAACTGGGATAGCTGCAGCACAAGACTATGTTGTTCAGAAAAGGTCCGCTTGAACTCCATATACGCTCTACAAAGTGAGAGCAGAATCTATTTCGTTGTATTAGTAACAACTGATGTGGACGGATGAACCAGGTCAGAGAATCTACGAACCCTCCTGAAGTTCAGCTCAACTCTTACACTGACCTCAGAATCTTTTTAGCTAAAACAAAAATGCTTACATAAGTACTCCAACCCCTTCCTGACCTCATTGGGCCATCAGGCACTGTTATATCCAGCTATCTATAGGCCTGGCTGTCTCCGTTGGACACAGCTGCTGTCTTCTTGTCTTATGAGCTCCAGGACTCATCTGGTGTCTATTGACAGAGTCTCTGAGGGCAAGATGTTCTCAGATACCTATTACCTACAAAACATTTGAATAGAAAAAACAACCAGATTCTATCACTGTTACACCTATCCCTAGAACATTTAAAGTAGGAAGCTGGTTGCGAGTCAAAAAGAGTAATTTAGATCAGGGAAAGAAAAAGGATCTGCCTGGCTTGGAATGAGGAGAGAGAACAAGGAATGCAGTGAAAGAGAAATGCAAGCAAAAGCAGAGAGTTGACAGTGTTCAGATAAATTTGGCTCAACATCCAAACTTCTGGGGGGAGAAGTTGTGTTTCCTGCATTGAACCTCTGAACTTTCTGAGACTCTCACAAGTGATTTAGCTATAAAGAGGAATGAAAAAAAAGAGAATTGAAATAAACAATTCTCTGCTATTTAAACAACCATTCCCTCCCACTCCCCTGGGGTCAAATGTTCAGCCACAAGGACACAAACTATAAGAAAGAAAGAAAGAAAGAAAGAAAGAAAGAAAGAAAGAAAGAAAGAAAGAAAGAAAGAAAGAAAGAAAGAAAGAAAAAGAAAGATTTTTACACAAATGCATTATCCCTAGTTTTCATCAATATAGCAACAGTGAATCAACTGTTATTACAAAGAGCCTTCCCCAGATACCTGCCAACTCCCTAATTCCAAAATATTTATTGGTACATTATACTTAACATTTCATCATTATTAAAGACATCAACAAGTATAGTACTACAACTACTACTGTAGTAATCTGAGCTTTGTGTTATGTGTGAGCATTTTGGAAGAGAAAGACAAGGCTAAGTTGTAAAGAAAGTGAATGAAGAAGACGAAGAAGAGCATTAATAATTAATCAGAAGCACCAGTCGATGGATTTTAATGTGAAGGCAATGAGAAGAGCATATTAATTGTGTTTGTGTGGGGGAGATGGAGGGGGGAATGTACACACACAATTGTGCAAATGTTTTTCTAATAACAGCATTATCTGGCAACATAGACTGCTCATGTCTGATCAACCTCTCAATATTCAGGAAGTTGTTGACAGGAAACTTTTGCAATAGCCTATGTGATTATGTGTTATTTCCTCTAACTGAACCAATAAGACCCCCACTTGTGCACCCATAACCTTTGTATTGAAGTCTAATTTGAGATTAGGGTAGTCTGAAAGTAAGAGATAGGGAGGCATTTTAGTTTAACATGCAGAAGTATTTCCATAGTAATGTGAAATTAAGAACAATTTAAATCCTAAAATCCTTTCAGCCCTCAAACCAATCTGCTGTTAAAGGGATCTTTGAAAGAACAGCATAGAGACAATAAAATATTGTGATTTTCATAAAATGCTCAGTTATGTCTCCGTTCTAGACTCGTAAAAAGGATGAAACCTACAAGTTTCTTTGAGTCTTTGATGTCTTTACAGTCACCCACTAGGACATGCAGAAGTCTCTTAGGAAAACTTATACAAGAGCATAAAATGTGTCATTTCAGATTAATGCTTCTTTGTGGTTCCTACATTTTTCTGATCTAGCACTGGAGGTTGCAGTATTTAAGTCATAAGGGATAGCTAGGGGGTGGATAAGACAAGCTGGTTAGTGGAAGGAGATTTGGGCAAAAAGGGAGGAAGGTTGTTTTATGGTAATAAAGAGATAGATGGATGGATGGGTAGCCATATAATATAATAGGTATAAAAGTAGAAGACTGATTAAGGTACAACTGAAAATCTGACCCATAATCTTCTGTTAATGTTTTAGTTGTCCTATTGATACCTAGTAACCTGAAGATACAGGTGTCATATAGTGGTTTGTCCACAGTTCAGGAGCCAAGACCTTCTGAAGTGTAATCTTGTTCAGCACGTGGCCATGAGCAAGTCATG
Organism: Mesoclemmys tuberculata; assembly: GCA_007922155.1. Classification (NCBI taxonomy): domain Eukaryota; kingdom Metazoa; phylum Chordata; order Testudines; family Chelidae; genus Mesoclemmys; species Mesoclemmys tuberculata. The sequence continues at coordinate 19,632,549 of ML675614.1, read as the reverse complement.
GAGGGCTCTATATTCCTCCGACCATTGTCCACATGAGCCCATCCCAAAAGAGAAAAAAACAGGCAGGAGATTGGTTATGGAGTTTTTTCTGCATGCTCCCCTATGGCTGGTGGCCTGGAGGGAGAAATAACAAAGAGCCATTGTGCTAGCTCTATGCCACCTGCTGTATAAGGGCCAGCTGGGGAAAGGATAAGGATCTGGAGGGTAGTTAATTCAACTACGTTGCCCTTTTGCACTGCTGGAGCAGCATTAAGAGACATTGAGATTCTGACCTGGCACATTCTTTTTATGCTCATATAAAGCTGATCCTGTATTGCTCCATACATGGAACTCCCTCTAACATCAATAGGAGCTCCTCACACAGTGTGGCTGCAGTAAAAGGCCCAAGAGTTGCAGACTGAAATATAAATGCAAAGAAAAAATCTTTAACCTGGGTAAAACAGAACAGGATAAAAAAACCGAAAAATCCCAAATATTGTATTGTCCCCTGTATTTACACATGCATATAGTGTAAGGCTGATGCACTGCAGTAATGTGGCCAGTTGGCTGAGTTTTGGGTGATGATTTTATCATAATAAGAGGACTAAGAATGGCCACTTTTCTCTGCAAATTATGACATTATGTATCTTGTGTTTAAATTCTAATCCTCTTCTATGTTGTTGCTTTTCTTGCTTGAATGATTAGAAAATTAGGAAATGATTCTTTTTAAAGAGATGCTCACAGCATGTGAACAGCATTTGTGTCATATTCCATGAACTCTGAAGCCACTGAAAACATGAACAATATGTCAGCTTGTTCCTGTCTTTGCAAGAGAATTCAAGGTCAAGCTGACCAGTGAACTCTAATATTTAAACAGACTAAGTCAACGCTCATCGAGAGCACTGAAACTGCCTTTAGGAAATATTTTAACCCTCTGCTAGGCCCCCTGACAGTACACTCAGTGTCATGGCTTTTAAGGCAGTCCTGTTGCTGTCAATAATAGCTGGACATACTGCATATGTCCACAATGCCTAAACAAGTGCTCCTTCTTTTGATGCATATTAGCCATCTGCAGCCCTCAAGGGGTTAATACATGCCATTCCAAAGTTCAGTGAAGGGACAATAAGAACGGAACAGCGGGAATTTCAGAATGTTAATAGCCTGTTCTCTTCCGATTGGCCCAGAACGAATGCAGGGTACAGTAAATTGTCCTTGTCAGCTTAGCTCACATGATGATATGCTTTATTTCTAGACATGCCTTGAATCTGTCCTTTGAATTTATGTTCAGAAAATAAACACTTCCAGACGGCAATAAAGCATTCAGTTGTAGTTGGCTGTTGCACAGTCTCCAGCCAACCACAGTTCTTTCCCTCAGAGTTTCTAGAGCTTACACAGCCTCACTTCCACACTCGTATTTCCTTCACATGACACTTACATTAGCAAGTACCCCACTCTAGTCCAGGGAATGTTCCATCTTACCCCAACTCTGTAGATCAAGAGAGTTTAAGTGAACTTCCATTTGGGCATTATTCTGACACATGACACCACACAATAGGGTCCATGCAAACCAAGGCACCTGACCCTTCTTTTCTGTATAACAACCATTTTGGATCAGCAAAGGAGAGGGGGAAAAATCAGTAGCAGCAAACTGCAAGATAACGATATCAGTGATTCAGGATATGAATTTTCTATAATAAAAACTAAATTAAACAGCTGTTACCTTTTTGTCTGATGGGCTAAGGGAACAACCGGAGGCTTGCTGATTTACTGATTAGGTAGGGTGTATGCAATAATCTCCAGGTGTTACTGATACACATCCAGATAGTACTGTAGTGTTTCTTGCATCCAGTAATTTTTATGGTCATACTCTCTCTCTCCACCTCAGTTCCACTGAATAACACCAATATCTACAGAATCCACGAATTTGACAAAAATCAATGGGAAGTGTGCATAAGAGGCAACAAAAGAAAAATGCAAATAGACGTGGTTCTTTCAGGTTCAGTTTATTAGAAGTGCAAAGTGCAGATATTAAAAAGCTTCTCCACCCCAAAAGCACCAAAAGGAGAAATATTAAATTGTATCCACAAAGTTCAGGGCTGGGTAACCAGTCCCCAAATATAGTGCCTGGAAAACTCCTGTTTAAATGTATTTGGTGCTATTCATTTTGCTCCAGTTCAGAAAAGCACGTAAACTCACGCGTAAATCTGTACCCTTTCATCAAAGAACTGAAACACATGCTTAAGTCAAAATCAAAGGAAATTAACCATGTCCTTAGAGTTAAGCATGTGCTTATGAGCAGAATCCTGGCCTTAGTAAGTATGTTGTTAGAACATTTACTGATCTGCACAGATGATACCATATTTCTTCACCAGCATTTCCGACCTGACTCAGAAATGTTACTTGAAGGTACTTGTGGGTACATTGTAAGCTAAATATCTACATATGAATCCACCTAAAAGTGTCCCTCAGATAACTGCTAACCTTCAAAACAGGGTCAAATTTATATCATATTGGGACAAAATCTTGTAAGAACGACTCATGATATTTCACTGCCACCAGATCCAAACCCTAATCCCATTAAGGTTTTGAACCAAATCCTAACTTAATTATGATCTGCTCTCACATTAAGATATCAACTCTCCGTTTAATTTTTCTTATAAAGTACTGAATGCTTAAAACAGGGTGCCTAAAACAAGTGTCTCCAGAAATAAACTACCTGATGATGACTGACAGGATGCCATTATGATCTCATTCCAAACAGAAAAATGTCCTCTGGAAGGGGGAATTCTGGGAATGATGCACTGGAATTTGGCAGGTTCTGTGGTTTGTAGTGGCTTTCCCTGTAATTAACGTATTTGTGGGATAGCTCCCTGCATCCACTGCTTCTAAAATAGAGGGAAAGAGAAAACTACACGTGGGGACAAGTTATGGCCATGGCAGCCATGTGGGTACTGGGATGTGGGAGTGTGCAGAGGTTCAGTGCCTGACTGAGGGCAGAAGCAGGCATAGTGCCTCCAGAGCCTTTCATGGGTGTGTACTCAGAGGCAGCAGGTAATACACTCTTAGTGAGGAGCAGCACGTGCTGCCCACAGTGCCAGTTTTTGAGTGCTAGTGTAGCCACACGTCCCCTTCTATGTCCAGTCCATAGAGGCTATTTGCCTGGAACAACCACACCTGGAGAGCTTTAGCAGCTTGTATTTTTAGCTCTGGAGATCACCAGTTCAGTCCCCGGTGCATCAGTGAACATGGGCCATCACACACAGATGTGAGAGGGAAAGCCGGGGAAGACATGCCAGGTCCTCAGCCCTCTTGATCATGCCCCTTTTAGTATATGTGGGAGCAGAGGGAGTCCTGGCTCCCTTCACTTATGCTTAGAAAGCACTATCTTCAGAACTCCTAGGGCTGACTACGGTATGTTTGCAATGGGGGCAAGTGGTTTCCTGTGCTCCATGAACCCATACAAAGAAAAACACAGGCCCATCAGTGGTTTATATATACTTTCCCAAGGTTCTCATAATGGCCAGCCCAAAGGGCTATTAAGGAAACTTCGGGAACTACAGAGTGACAGATAACATTCTGCCATAGATCTTAAACTGGTTAAGAGATAAGAAGCTAAAACTAGGAAGACATGACTAATTATCAGATTGGAGTGAAGTTAATAGTAGTGTGGCTCCATATATTTATGAATGAACTGAAAATGGAGGTGAATAGCGAGGTGGCAAAATTTGCTGACAGTACTGAATTATTTATATTTAAACAAGACTAGGAAAGATCACGAGAAGGACTTAATGAGTAAGATAACTGGGGAATATGATGGCAGGTGGAATTTATTGTAGAGAATTTCCAGGTAATTCACCTGGGAAAAAAATGTAAACTACTTATACTTGCTGATGAGTGTCTGAAAAAAAGGTGTAGCTTTTAAGGAAATTAAATGGGTATCAATGGGTATGTCTACACTGATCCATGCCAGCTGACTTGGGATTGTGGAACTCAGGATGCGGGGCTGTTTAATTGTAGTGTAGATGTTGGATCCCAGGCTCTAGGACCCTGAGAGATGGGAGGGACCCAGAGCCCATGCTGCAGCCTGAGTCAGAACATCTACACTGCAATTAAACAGCTCCGCAAGCCCGAGCCACTGACATGGGCCAGCTGTGGGTTCTTAATTGCAATGTCCGTTGTGGGCAGCTCCGTAAAGGCACCTGATCAATAAGCATTGCCAGCCAACAACATTTTATAAAGCAAAAGTTCAGTTCTATTTTGTGAAGCACCTCCATAAAATAGGCGTTGTGGGGCTACAAGGTTGTTATCTCTCCTTATCATCTGTGCTCATTTTACAATTCCAAATGTGTTTTTTCCCAAATGCCAGTCCAGCAAGTCAACCTGAGATCTGAAAGTCAAGCTACGTTCTGTCCTTCTCATGCGTCATCACCAGCAATAAAAATACGATAGCCCAAATTAGGCCCTCACTTACACCTGTGCAACCATTTTGTTTTCAGAATGTGCCCTGTGTGACATATGTGTCAAAGTCCTCAATAGGCTTGCATAGGGATCACTGATTAGAAGCAAACAATTCTGCTAAGGATGTACAAGAAACGGCACTTGTCATGGTCCTTCCCTGTAAGAAGTGTCAGCTTTGAGCAAAAATCATTAAAAAAAAAAAAAAAATTTCTTGTTATCAATGAAGCAGATATGGCTGTGATGCACACAGGGAATGCATCTGTTGAGTAAGAAGATGTCATTTTTAAACAGGTCCCAACTGTGCAACCCTTCACTGTGGAGGACCCACTCATGCAATTAGCTCCAGTAGTATCAATGGAGCTATTCCTATGAATAAGAGTTGCACAACAGGGCCCATACTGTCCTTTCAGAGAGCTACCCCATTATTAGCTGCACTAAGAAGGGCATGGAAAATATTACAGTACCCTTATCTAAATCAAGGGTAACTCCTTAACTTGAATGCCAATGCGTGAATAGCCCATTATTCAGACCCACAAGTTATTTGCCTTCAGAAAATAATTCAGATCTCCAAATGGGACAATTGCCCCCTCTCCTAACTCATTGGATCTAATTTATTTTCAATATCTGGCTCCTTTGTGACTCAGAAAACCAGTGAGCGCCTGGAAATGAGCTGTCTCTGGCCTTTCAGTGAAGCCATGCCAGGAGAATGGAAGATAGTTGCAGAAAGAATGGGCAGCTGATCTGCATTCCTGTCTCTCTGACTTTAGGCGGGGTAATCCTTATGTTGGTCCCAATTCAATTCTATGGGACTATTCATATCCTTTACTTTAAGCATGTGCTTAACGTCCTGACTGACTCAGGGCATTTAAGAGATTGATTTATCAAAACAGTGGTAAATATTTAAGAATCTGACTAGATGAGGTAGAATAATATTTGATAAACAATTTATTTCCTTCATCCCCTCACCCCAGCTCCGCGTCTGATATACCACAGCAGTGGGAATGTAGGTAATGTTCTCATTGTTACTATGGTGTGTTTTATAAAGCACCCAGAATTATACAGAAAGCAAAAGGGCATTTATGTGAAAGATACCTACCTCCTTCTCTTTTCTCTTCCTTTCTACTACTTCTCATTTGCTCTCCTTCCCTTCCCACCTTCTTTCTTCCTGTCTCCTCTTCCCTTGTTCCCATTCAGGGACTCCAAAGGACTAATTCAGCACAACACTGGCAGAGATAATTTAAAACAATGAGTAGATTTGCCGGGACAGGAGAGTTTTAAGGGTGGAGTGTTGTGCACACTTACAGAAGATAGGGACTTCATCTTCACTAGATACATGCTCCATCATTAGCCACTGTTGCCACTTCCTGTCTCATCAAGTTGAATTCCATATTCTCAGCATAGTTCTACCATATTTCTAACATGTCTCATTTAAAATATATACTGTTACAAATGTGGATTGTACTTCAGTCACAGTGGGTTTATAGAGTGCATGCCTTAATGTCCTTTTGTTCATGATGTGCCTTATTACCATAATCAAACATCCCTAGAAACTTGTCAAGGTAAGTACAATTCTTTACATTCTTCAATCTTTTATTCTCTCTTCCCTCCTCTCCTGACTATTTAGTTCCTGAAAGTTAAGCACCAGAAGCAATGAAAACTGAAGTCCTCTGTTTACCCACACAAGCAGAAATCCTTACCCGGCTGCAAAAATGACCTGAACACTGACCTGAAGGGACCACCCTCTTGAGAGAAGAAAAGTCGTTCGGTCTCCATCCTAGATCTGCTCAGGAGATCTCCTGAGGAGAGTGAGAGAGACTGCAAATCATCCAAACTGTGCCAAATTATCTGTGAAGGTTTTATAATGCAGACTACTGTCCACTAGGGATTAAATTAAGAACATCAAACCCAACACACAGAGAATCTCATTTTATACTTAAACTCTAGTTGTAGTGTTTTATTCAGCTCATTGTAACAGCCTCTTCTCTCCAAATCATCTCCCAGTAGAAAATATATAAAGAAATGGTGTAATTTTTGAAGATGACCCTATAAATCTAGTAAGAAAGACTCTTGCTTTTAATTCACTAGCACATATTATAGAATCACAAATTCATACATGAGTGATGCATTCATTCCTATTAATTCAAGAAACAAACTATATTCATTGTATTCATACAGTATTTTTGTGATCTAAACTCGATGAGACACTTACGTTAAAAGTTAAAGGTCGGACATAAGCACTTCAAACCAGGATGCTCAGGTTTAAGTTTGAAACATCACTCTTAACTAATCTTGCTGCGATCCTATATTTTAACTTCCACATTACTGCATACCATAGCATCCATTGCTGCAAGTCCCGAGAGAGGACTGTTTTGGCTGCAATAACTGGACACAATGGGATTTCTTATATTTCAGGCTTATCTTTAAAATAAAGTATATTATATTTCCTAGGCTTAGTTTACAGTAACATAAGCTCTCAACTTTAATTTAACATCATTTTTATCATGTATACTTCCTCTAGTGTAGATGTTGCAGTATTTTTCATGTTATCAAAAACAAACAACAACTCAGGGGTGGGGGAAAAAAGACTACAATCCCTCAGGGGAGTGTGTGAGAGCTGAACATTTTTAAAAGGCATGTTATTTGCCTGGTGGTCTTTGACGGCTCTAGCAGAGCCAGAACAATGTATTAGGCAAATTCTCAGGGCTCTAGTTATACCTTGTGCAGCCAGAGGTGCCCTGTAGGGAGTGCACTTAGGAGCAGCACTTACTGCATTTTTGAGAGGGTGCTGGCAGATACACAGTGATATCTGGCCTCAAGCTCAGCTTGCCTGCTTGCCTTTCCTATGGAGGATCCTAGCTGGGGCTAGCATCAGCATTCTAGCTGCCTTCTGGGCAGTTATACAAGGAAGGAGAGGGACTCTTGCCTTCCCACTTATACGCTCACCCCATCCGTGGCCCCAAAAAGTCACGGGACCTCCTTGTCAACCTCCTCCTCGCCCTGGCCAAAGTGGCCAGCTACAAGACCAGGGAGAGGAAGTTTGCCAGGGAGGGTGGGACCTACTTCCATTCCTCTGTCCACTCACGTATCCGGGCAGAGCCCCTCTGGGCAGCGTCCGCTGGCTCCCTTGACACCTTCAGGGAGCAGTGGTGCTGTCCGGGATTCTCTGCTCAGTGTCCCATTCTGTTTCCCTCTGTCTGACCCTGTGGCCCCCACACCCATTTCTTTTTTCATTCTTTGTCCCTCACAATCAGTTGTGTCCTGGGTCCAGTGACTCCTCCCCCCAGGGGGAGGGGCCTTTAACACTTCCCACCCACAAATAATATCCCTGCAGAGCAGTCACTTTGCCCACTCACCGATTTTTATACTGTGAGCATCTTTGTGGCTTCTAAATATAAGGACCATTTCCCTGACAAGCCACTTTTGGAGCTTCCTTTAAATCACTGTTCTCAGGCCTGTAGACACTAAGTGGCGAAGAGAAGGGGTTCCTGTTAATAGCTATCACACGCTTTCATCTCTATCCACCTTCCGGTCCATGGGTTTAGTAGTAGCGCAGGGAAATGGGAGTCAGGAAATTTGGGATATAGTCCTGACTCTACCAATAGCTTTTTTGAATCCTTGGATTTAACCTCGCAGTGTCTCCACTTCCTCTGTAACACAGAGGATGAAAAGCACAGCACACAGGCACTGGATAAAGGAATTGGTGATCCTCAGATCAGAGATGCTGTAGGCGATGTCTCTCATGGGCAGAACACCTGGTGTGTAGCAGAGGCAGCATCTACAACCCTTGCCGTGAGGGAGGCCACCGATGAGCAAACAGAGGGTGTGGTTGTGCTGGCTCGGGTTGGGATAAAGCCCAGCGTGCCTGAAAGGTAGAAGGACTCAACATGTCTTCCCAGCAACATGCATCAGCTTAAGTGAACCAACGGATGCTGTTATGAGGGCCCATGGATAGAGGTGGGAAGGCGTAAGCAGAGGAGAAAATGAGGCAATGCCAATATGTCCTCCTCTCTCCCCAAAATATAGAGCAGAGTTGAGTTACAATGTAAAAAAGAAAAAAGCTTAGAAAATCACTAAATTCTCGTTTGTGCAGCTACTTCCCAGAATGGTGAAAGGGCCAACCTGTTACCCCACCCCTTCAAATTTGTTTTAAAAATAGTAGACAACTGAAAAATCCAGGGCTGAGACTGCATACAGTACAGAACAAACCTTTATGGCTGGGTTTTTATTAATTGAAAAGAGGGTTTCAGAAAAATGACTGCAGTAGACCTTTATATACACTATAGTATCATGCAAAACCTCCTCTTTTTGTAATACAGCTTGCATCAAATTCTAAAAACTTATCCTAGCTGCCTTGATGCCTTCAGTATCTACTGTTTACATTTTCATACTGTAAACTATTACAGGAAGGTCTCTCCCCCCCTTCCTTTATTTTTAGTCTTTGCTACTAAAATTTTATATCTGTATATTTAATAATAAATAGATGTATGTATTATATATTTATTATCATTATTAGTAATCACATCTGTAAACTTTACTGTGATACACAAAGCGAGGGCTAGGTCCTGCATGAGACCCATTTCATAGCATCTTTATATAGCACGTTGTAAAATCATTCACCTTGGTCCGTTATGAGCATGTGTTACAATACTTGCACAGAAGCATTAATGAAAGACAGTGCGCCAGGTACTGCCCTCAGTTACACGGATGGAAATCCACACACTTTGAAATCAATGGCATGACAGGAGAGAATTTAGCCCAGAACATGGTTACACTGGAAGAATTTTGCTTTTGGTGGTGTGCACAGTATGTATCTCAGGCTTTCCCTACAGTGCCACCGTTTTTGCCAATTCTTAAGTGTTAGAAGCAGCAAAACCCACAAAAATCCACTCCTGTCCATTGCCTCCACAAAATTCTGTACTGACTTTCCTAACATCCCATTTGCACACAGTTATCCACTTTTAGCCACTGTCCCATGCTGGCAAGCAGTGCAGAACAGAGCCATCTCAGCAGAAGCACCAGGAGGCATTGAACTTGAAGGGAGCATAATTCCAGACACCCAGGGATAGAACACCCACTGACACACCCCTTCAGGACAGAAGCCATGCTCCTCACCTCCTGTATCTGACCAGTGGCAGGCCCTGGCCCCGCCCGCTCCTCAGCCCCTTTTGTGCCCAAGAAGGCACAGCAAGTCCTTGCTGACAGCAGAGCATGGAGTGTGGGAAAGTGAGGGAGGAACTTCATCATGTCGGATGGTCTTGGTGATGGTGCAGAGTGTCCCCGAGAGACAGGTTTCTATTCTTGGCTCTGTCACTGATTTCCTGTGTGACCTTGGGCAAGCCACTCAGTCTGTCTCTGCCTCAGTTCCCCAGCTGTCACATGGGCATAATAATAACCCATTCTGCAGTAATGGGGGGCCATAAAGAAATATTTGGAAAGAGAGGGAAAATCTGATGCTAATAAGGGATTTAAGGCATGGGGAAGGAGACTTCTAAGTGTCTCCCCCTCCAACACAAACACACACATTTGATTATCCAGACAGGGCCCAGGTGCAATCTGGCCCATAATTTTTATCAGTGAACTGCTACTGCTAGGGAGTGGTGCAGAGATCACAGAACTTTGATTTTCTTCAGACCCTGTAAAAAAGTAGTTATTTTTAAAAAACTATTCATAATTCAAAAGCATTCCCTCCTCCTTTAATAAGTGTATAAAGGTTTCTAATAATTGCAGCCCTATAAAATGGAGCTGGGGTACTTTTTATGTTGTATGACGCTTTGACACCAACCAAACACATGAACAGCTAAAGCAGGCTTTAATCTATTTATCTATCTACCTACCTACATATCCACACAACCATTTATTACACTTGGGGTATGATTTTGAGTGCCATCAACTTTAGATACAGTTAATTAGCTGAAAGGTCCTGAGAATCCTGAACTCACACTGCAGTCAATGGCTATTGAAGGCCCCCAGAAGCTCATAGCAGGTGCACAGCACACTGCAGTATAAGGGCTTCATTCTCTTTCCAAACATCTCCAGAGGTATTTATATGGAACTCACTCACGGAGAGTTGAATGCTTCATAAACAATGAATTTAGCCTTGTGCAACCTTTGTGAGGTAAGCATGCAGTGTTATGCACTATGATCCTCATTTTACAGGTGGGAAACTGAAGTACCGAGTGACTGAGTGACTTGCCCAACGTCACACAGGGAGTGGTGATAAGCCAAGAATAAAACGCTCATCTCCTGAGGACCAACCGAACACATTCGCCACAAGACCATCCTTCCCCCTTCTGCAGTTCATTTGATTCTACACATTTCTCTTAAGAAATAAAAGTATTCTGAAGTGTATCTGAACATAGAGCACGGATGTAAGTCTCTGGGCTTGTCTACACTGTGGGATCTGCAGCTTCAGTGCAGCAGGATCGATTGAGTGGGTCGTGTAGACCCGCTCAATCAATGAGAGATGGGCTGTCTGGTCGACACCATTAGGCCACCTCCCCAAAAAGGAATAAGGCTGTGTCCCTCCCATCAACGCAGCACTGTGTAGACGCCGTGACACATCAGTGTAACTGCGTTATCTCCTGTCAACTGCCAGAGGCAGTGTAGGTCAACTCTCTGGTTTGGTGCATATGGTAGTTGGAGCCATAAGATCATTTGAATGGCAGCATGCAGAACCTCATTCACCAAGGTGAATACAATATACTGAAAGAGCAGAATGTTATTGTTTTATATACACATGTACACCCACCAAGTATAGTCCCTGAAAATCTACATGCTATTGTAGTAGGTGAAACAACATCGTCTACAAGATGATATTATGCCCTTAAAGCTCATACTTGTACCATCCTCTGTACTGACATATTGTAACCTTGAAAGGCAGTAAAATCCTGTAATTTCAAATGGCTACACAATCCTGCATTTGGGCCTTGATCCAAAGCCCACTAGAGTCTTTCTATTGACTTCAGTGGGTTTTGCATTAGGCCCTTTTTTGAACATTCGAAACTCCCACGTGGAGACATATGGATCAGACCTTCATATAACAAGTATCCATATACAAATGTCACCATTAAAAAGTTTGCATTTGCACAGTGACCAGTGATTTCCTATTCTAGCTACAGGGATAATTGTATCCCAGATATTGCTGAGTGATAACTGTGGGCTAGTAGTAACTTTTTTATGGAGATGACTGTGATGCAGGTTAATTGAATCCTTTTTCTTTCCACTTAGTTAAGTGAGTGAAACCTTTCCATTTATTTGATTATTTTTACTAGCAAGTGAAAAATTTGTTTCTCTAGTTTTTAGACCTGGAGATATTTTTACAAAAATTCCAGGTAGACATACTATTGGTGAAAATCCCATTAAACTAAAAAAAAAAAAAACCACTCTAATTTCTTCCTTAAGTATTAAAAAAGTCTCATGAGGTTTTTAAGGTTCACTTAGTCTTAAAAGGCTGTTTTTCCTAGCACACACACACACACACACATGCACTCTCTGACTTTCTGAATGGCCTTCTGTTGGTCTAATGTAAAGTTTGGCCAAAGAAAAATTTTTTGAGACAAACACTTCTGGTTTGGGGGTGTGTTCATCTGAACACAAACCAACATCACCATTTGGCAAATGACACCAGTCTTTACAGCAAGGCAAACTAAAGCCCTGGTTCTGAATATCCCTGAAACTCGTGCTTGAAATCAGGATGTGTGTTTGGATACATATGGATACATACAATAATCCAATTGTGGCATAGCCCTTAAGCCACTCTCCCATTCCCTGTTTAGTGCTGCCACTACAAGTCCCCATAGACTGCACGAGGCTGTGGGCCTTGTTCTTCAGGATTAAGCAGCAAGAAGGCTGGAGGAGGGCGGGTCGTTTGCTTGTTTCTATTCAACCTAAACTTTACTGGTAGACAGATCAGAGCAACTCCTGCCTGGGGAGGGAAGAAGGGAATGGCACATACATTTAACCACATGGCACAGTCTCTACATTTCTTTGCACAGGCCTGTGTCTTGTAGCAAAAGGGAGGCTGAGTGTTTCACAGAGTTTAAAAATAAAGCACCTTCACCACGTTGCCTTTTCACTATATGCACAGCTCTAGGGGCTGGTGTGCCTCCAATCAGCCAGTCATGCTGCTGGAATCCTATGTAGAGGAATAAACAATTCTTCAAAGAGAATCTGATCAATCCTTTTCTTTGGCGCTCCTTTTATTTCTCTCTCTTTCTTTTTCCCGATAATCCTCAGTCTGGCCTGGATGTCACAGCTTCAGAACTGAGGACTGTCATCTGTGGTCTGCCACTCTCATAGCCATGCCATGAATGACACTTTAGTTCTGTGTTAATTGCCCTGCTGCAGCTCGGCTATCAGCCAGCCCCTGTCTCAGATTTACTGATTGCAGACGCAACCTAAGCGAGTGAGCAGGCATGCAGAGGTCAGGGCTCAGAGGGGCCAAGTTCAAGGGCACAGACTGGTACAGACATATAAACAAGGGAATGGTATGTAAGCAATAAAGACACAAAGGTTAGGATCAGGGCTAGCAGTACAATAAACAGCTGTGATAACCCAGTTTGTTGATAGATAAAGAATTTACTGTAAAACCCTCAATGTGCAAGATACATTTTTTAACGCTTTAAGGTTCACATAGCTTTAGACCCTCCTTTATTTTGTCTTCCATATGCTCTGTAATTATCTGTGACCATCTTTAAATATCCTTATATATGTATGCATGCACAAATAAAGCTTGGGAAATGCGCAGCCATCACACTAGCTAGAAATCTTTCCCATCAATGCCAGCCCCTCTGAAAATAACCTTATACCATTTATTCAGTAGGAGATTAAGATTGCTGCTGCAGCAAATTCAGAAAGGCAGGTATTCCAGTCCGTAATACCTCTGTTTCCTATTAATACAGCCATGTTTCAAGCAAGGAACTAATTTTTCCCAATTTAATTTTAATAAAAGTAAGTAGAGTAAATAAAATTTCATTAGTGCTCCAGTAAATTTTGCCCAGTGTATGTTTTGCTAGCTTTATTTAAAAAATATATTTCAGACAGTAGCCAAGCATTTTGTAAAATTACTATCATGGTTCTTAACTGTCCTATGAGGCTCCCATCAGAAGTACAATATATTGTATTGTAACTATTGATCCAAATGGCTACATTTCTAAAACAGAAAATGATTGTGTAGTGAAAGCAGTGCAGAGGTGCAGTAAAATGCCCTCAAGTATATAAAGACATAAAGATTAAAGTCACCCTACAGATTCCCTTTAACTCCTCCAAATCCACTGTGTAACGTGTTCTTTTAGGATAAATCAAAAACTTTGTACAAATTAACATGACAGGTGCCAGTGTTCATAAATAAGATTGCTTCTCAGCAGCAAGCAGGCCAGGCAAAGTTTACTTTGCTTTAAATACATGCAATGTATGCTAATTAAATTCCCAGATGCCAAAGGAACACCTGAATATCTAGAAGCCAAAATAACACCCCAATATTTGTCAAACACCACATGTATTCTGGATAAGCAGTTAAGACTTCAGTACACCAGATATCCTAGAACGTTCTTACCAACAATGGTCAGTTTTGTGGCTTGTCTTCAACTTCAATAAAGTTTAGAGGATCTCAGGGGGAAAAAAACCACATAAAAAGGCAGGTGAAGACTGGTACAGGCTGTTCACGTGCCAGAATGTGATTTCTTCATTTTTATTATTTTAATTACATTAATATTGCTATTAGCATGCATCTTAAATATGATTAGGAAAATATCATTTGGCACCAGGAAAACTACATCTTCCTTTGCTCCTAGGGTTTGCTTTCATATTTTGGGCTACTTTTTGGTAACAAAGGCCATTCACGCCTTGAGTTGTATAGCTGTAGTTGTATAGCTAGTCCCTGGGTCAGGGACCATCACTTCTCATGCACTTGTACAGCACTTACCACAACAACGCCCTGGTTCTGACTGGGGCTTTGGAATGCTCCTGGAAGATGAATAATATCAAATATGAATCAATATCAATAACTGGGAAAAATACATCTTAAACAGCATCAATTTATGACTAATCTATTTGGGGCCTGTTTCTCTTTCCATCGCATTCAATGATTAAATTCTCTATGTGAAATAGTGGTCCCAACAATGAAAACACTTTCACTGACTCCAACTGGAGCAGGATTGGATTCTAAATAGATTAATCTTCAGGTAAGGGAACCTTTCATTTTCAGGTTCTGGCCTGTTCCTGCATCTTCCGTGAATGGGAATTTTATATGTCCATGGCCTTCGGGATCTCATTAATGAAGCTAATAAATGTTAGCAAAACATATTTATGAGTCAAATTCTGTCACTTTTCATCTTGTGCCAGAAGATGGATGAAGAAGCTCTGTTATTGTAAGGCCATAGTCTGTCTGGTGCCTTGTCCCTTCACAATCACCCTGAGTAACATGAGTATTTTGCATAGGAGAGGAGTACATTTGTCTCTATCAAAGCATATTATTAATTATTATTTGTATTGTATTGTATTGTAGATGTACCAGACAAAAATCAGGACCGCTTTGTGCTAGGCACTGTACACACAAAAAATGACCATGTGGTTTCTGCTCCCAAATTACTTACAGTCTAAGTTTATGATTGAAAAAATAGCTAGATAGAAGAAGAGGTAGATGGGGCAGATATTGCACAAGGTAACAGTGAGAGGATTACAGTGAAAGGAATAAGCAGCAGTCACAGCACACCAGTTGCCTCTCCATAGTCAAGTGTTTTGGGGGCGTCATGACAGATGAGAGTTTTAAGGAGACAGATGTAATAGATTTTTGTGGGGAACTCTTTCCATATCCATGGGAGAAAGTGTGATAGTGCTTGTTGGAAAAGTTGATTAACAGACAATAAAGGGCGACATGGCGGGTGGACCAGAGGCAAGCATTATATAAGCTCCACATTATATAAGGGATGATGAGTAGAATGGGGCTAAATCTGTGAAAGGCCTAAAAATATGAAGACGAGTATTTTGTGCTGGGTGTGGTGGCCAATGGTGTGGTTAGCCAATGGAGGGAAGCAAAAAGGGTAACGTGGCTGAAGCAATGAAATAAGACGATTATATCTATATTAAAACCCATGAATTGTGCCTCTTGCTGCTTGACCTAGGAGCACTCCACTTCAGTCCCAGTCACAGGAAACTGTTTGTGGGCTTAAAAGAATTGAATCAAGCTAGAACAGGCCTCACTGGGCAGGCCTTCTGTCTGTCACTTTCCAGCAAATATGAAAGCACAAGTCAAAGGCAGAATTTGACCTAGCGTGTTTAAACACCACTGTATATCAAAATGAAACCATGCATTACCTGCACATACCAAGCTACTGTAATAATGAATTAGTATACAAAGAGCCTTCGGGTACTTCCCTAGAAGAGTCCTTAGAGAAGCTACGGAAAAAAACTTCAAACTTTCCCACAATCCATTTTCAAAGATCCCTGTGACCGTAGATGCATCTGACCAGAGGAGGGAAATGTAAAAGCTTTCCAGTGAGGTCCTGTGACATGCTTGTGCTCTTCTCACCTCTCTCACACATTCTTCAGCATTTCACTGACTGACCCAGAGACAGACACAGGAAGAAGAAACAGACAGACTGGGCAAGATGCATTGAGGTCCTAGCATCAGCGTACTTCAATCCACACATCTATCTGAGAAATACATTGCTGGAGGGGGACCCTCGCTGGCCGCAGGAGGAATCATTAGTGCCTAAAGCTGGCCTCAAAACTACTATTTTCTCACTTAGAAGAAATGAAAAACTGAGAGGAAAAATTAAAAAGGATAAATACTTGGTTCTCACCTCCTCAAACATGTAATGTAGAGAAGGATTGTGTATGTGTGTGTGTGTTTTAGCATGGAAATATTTCCTCCTTTTGAAATAAGCTGCCCTATGCTATTGTGTGGTTATTATTTGGGAATTCAGATTTGCTGCCTGGCTGATAAAGCCAGGAGAAAATATAGATGTACACAAATGACATAATTTCATGCTGTGTGTGAACCCACCCTGTAAAGCACTTTTGAGTAGCTAAGCAATTTACATCTAATAGCAAAGTGTTTTTTAATCAGTCAGATCAATTTGTGAAGAATTGGTACATTAGGTGTAACCATATAGCAGAGATCCTTATAGCAAAGGTTTAGAAGTAATTGCTCCCTGACCCAATGAACAGTGTATTACTATAGAAGTTTGTATTCTATTAAGAGTTAATAAGTGACCAAGATCTAGACTAATACACTGTCAGGGTTCATTATCATTACAGGTTCTTGCTATTTTTCCAATGCCTTTTGCTCTGCCCTTCTTGCTACGTATGGAAAACCTATATCAAGATGGTTGTCATGGCAATGAAAAGATTTGCATGTGTCTTATCTATCTATTTAAATACCTTCTTATGGTTTATAACTACCATAATACATCCCTCCAGCCCTGCTCATTGCTAATTTAGAGCTAGCCTAGTGTGTCTGAGGTCAGTGATACCATCTCAAGCATGTTGTCTAGACAACTCTGAAGCCACTGTCCATGGGGTAATTGTTTTATGCAAATAAAAAAGTACAATGGTGACATGTTCATCCACTACCAGTGCAATCTGATTGAGCCACGTTGGGCTGTATGCAGAGAATTCGTAATCATGCACCCTGTGCAGATGTTTGTTCCTGCATTAGGCAACTACCTGGTTGCACTCTGGAGGGGTGAAAAAACTGACTGTTTTTTGGTCATGTCTCTAACGTAGATATTGTACTATCTGTCTGGTGCGTGATACCAAAATGGAACTGCAAAATCCATTAAAAAATTAGTTTGCACTGAAATTATTCAATAAATTTAAGACAGCCTTCTAAAATTCTACACGACCATTTGCCTGGGGTGATTCATTTATTCTGATGGGTGAGTAAAACAGCTTTCTTTCCCCTGCTCTTTCACTCCCCCCGCAATTAGCATTATCTTCATGATAAGGATATGTGAGCAGATTTTGTGCCTGGGCTGGTAAGTTTTCAAGACAATTTTGTAAGGGTGATTTCAATATGTTTGGCTAAAATTATTCAAGCTGTATATCTGTCACAATTCTTAGCTCTTCCTTTCTCTTATGTCTTTATTCATATATTTCAGCCATTCAACTCCACTGAAATATATTGGGCTAGGTGAGGTTTTTGAAGAGAGAGAGTGGAAAACATTTTGCTAATGGAATAAAAAGTGTTGCTCCTCAACAGAGAAGGTTGCATGTATATTACTCTGTTGCTTTCTTTTTTTCTTTTACCATCCTCTCCTTAAGGAGTTTGTGATTTGCTGCTGTATTCAACTAGCAGCCAAGGTAAATGTGGCTATTACTGCATAAATCCATCACAGGCACAAAACAATGTGCAGTCAGAAAACATGAAAAGAGATAACAACAACAACAACAAAAAATAAAGACCTCCCAAATCCTAAAAATGACTACATAGAAAAATGAGACCAGTTCACTCCTATTTGATCTTGTTAGTTCAGGGCTATGGTTTCGTTAGGACTTCCCTTGATAAAAGCCACTTCTGAAGGTACTTTAAGAGCTACTCAGATGCATTTTATGACAAATTGTATCTTGATGCTCACGGAGATTAAAAAAAAATACTGAGGATACGCAGTAGTTTGGTAATGGACTGATTTGCTATCTGCTTTTGAATTTCTTGACCATGCTTGCAAGCAAAAGATTTTATTTTTTGATAATTTATATCATTATTCTTAGTCTTAGGAAAAGCTAACCTGTTCTTGTGGTAGCAAATCATGAACCATTTACCCTGACAATACAGTTAGACAGTGTTTATATGTAGGACTACAATCACTGTTTGACTAATCCGTAAAAGGTAGATTTTCTATTGCATTTCAATAGCTCATCTACTTCAGGCAGTTGTGAACTTTCTAAAGATGCGTTTTCATTTATAATAGCAGATCTTGGAGTGTGGTAATCTGGAATTGAAGTTTCAGTGACAGATTTATTCAACTAGCACTTTGCATGAGGCATTGCTGCAAACATTATTTAAAATAATACATACATAAAACTGACAAAACCTTCCAAAGATAATTTCTGCAATTTAGTAAACTAAGGATTTCAAGTCAAGCATCAGTTTCCGGGTGTTTTTCATAATGGATTTCACAGCAGATGACCTGACAGCTAATCTCATGATCTGAATCACGCTTTGCAGAATATATACAAACAAACCCCCTCAAATACTCAAAGGATCATACTGCTTTCACATGACATGTCTGCAAGTTAGCGCTGCAAATGTCCAGAGGTCCAGACTGACCTCTTGACCTCCCGTCTGGGAAACATTCCTACTCCAGGCAGCTCATTCTTGACAACAAACAGAGCAAGACCACTGGGCACATTTTGAAAAGGAAAAAGAGAACAGCTATGAATGGAGTGTGTCTGGTACAACAATGACATACAATGAGTGTGAATAGGATTGCAAACTGTGCTCCTGCTAAAAGAACTGGGAGCATCTTCCTTGCTCCCCTCCCCCATTGCACCATACCTCCACCCCCATGCCTTTTCGATATTTTTCCCTTTTACACATATATTAAATACTTGAGTCATCTCAAATATCAAACCAATTCAAGTCACTTTAATTTAAGAATGGCAATACAAGTGCTCACACTGTCAATAATGATATGAGTTCTCAGACCTGTCTCTCCCTCCTCCCCCAGACCTACTTTGTGTTTAAATAATGTTACAAATGGTGACTACAACAAAAACCAGGAAATGCAACATTGAGGCTGAATTTAGGCAGCTGGAATGGAGCAGGAGCAATGGCGCCACGCAACAATGTCTAGTATTACTGATACATACTGAAAAGTATGATCAGTACAGTCATAAAAAAAACCCTAAAATGTTTGAATTTCCTGGCCCTCATTGATAAGTGGCAGAAACTTTGCATTATTTAAAGGCAGGATTTGGGTCTGAATTTCTCATTTAAAAAACACATGCAGTTTTCAAAGAAAAAGAAAAAAGAAACCCTGGGTTTACCCAATATATAGTTCTTCTTCCATATACCTATACTTAGGCAATATTTTACTGTGTAGTGAGGATTGGATGAACATAGCACATAAGAATATTTATAGCACATAAGCAAATTCTGATCACATTTATACTCTTCTAAATCCAGAATAATCCCGCTGAAGTCAGTGGAGAAATTCCAGATTTATACTGGAGCTGCTAAGATCCGTATGAGACCCACTGTATTTAAGTAGTTTGGAAGTATTTGGGGACACTTCTCATACAAATATTGCCATTCTTTCTGATCTGAGAAAGCTTAATATCTCCTTGAGAACCATTAAGGCAAAACCAAGTAGAAAACATATTTTGGTACAAATACTGAACTTGAAAATGTGCCATAATTGTCAAAAAAAGGTTTGGAACTTCACTCACAAGCTCCCCTCTAGGGCACAGTAATGCAAAGTGGAACAAAATGGGGAAGAAATGGGGTTTTTCTCCATAGCATGCATCCTTCTGGCCTGACCATGGAGAAGTCTATTTGAGGATCTAAAGGGGCTTTTCTGGGCCTGGACAGAGGATGATGCCTGGAAGTGGCAGGCCAGAGGCATACAGCACTGGATGTAGCGAGCTTGTCTATGCAGAGTGTGGATTTCCCAAATGGTGAAACCAGCAGTAACTTCCACTGTACACCTGAAGAACTTTCTGAAAACAGTAGTAGGGTGGAGGTTAGCAGCTAGAGCCAATTGCAGCATGGCTGTAGTGGGGAACCATCCTGCTAATAAGAGGAAAAGACTTTCAGGGGAAAAAATCAGGACCCATGCATTCAGAACACCTTTCACATTAGATCAACTGATTTGACTAGCATTCTCCTATGAAGAAAAGTGTCTTTCATGACTGGCACATTATCCTCCCATGGGTTTATTTGCGAAAGAATAACACATCAGCCATATTTTGGATCATTTTTAGACAGTGTTTGTTGGACCTGACATCCAGAAGGACCTCTTCAGATCCTTTGCAGTCAAATGCACTAATCCAGCTAAAAATTATAGGCCATGTTCATAGCAGTACATCAAGATATGCTCAGGTTCATAGTGAACCACGGTTTCAAATTAAATACGTCAGTTTGTTTATAAGAGAAAAATCCCGACAAAATACACAAATGCAGTTAGTGCCTATTGTGCATAGTTTGAAAGTGATTGGCTTGTTGGATTATTTGTTTAGTTTTACCTGTAAAACCATGTTAAGGGCCAGAACCCTTGCTGTAGCTGCTTTGCAATATTTCAGCAGATCATACCTGCCATAAAGCCAGTTTAAGCTGCTAATTGAGGATTTCCTTGTGCAGGAGGGTCCCTAGGTGGTGTGACGCTGCTTCCTGTTAGCGCAGGCACAGATGCACACCGGTGTAAAGGTGTGGCTGAGCAAAAGGGAGCATGGTCTGGAAGCTATTATGTCCAGCTGAGCCTTGTTTGTCAGAACATCTCCTTGGGATCACAGGAACCCAGGTGTGAGATAAAGTAGGCTTAGGCTGGTTCAACTCATGCTCTGGGTTGGCCCCAGATCAGGGCAGCATAAAGGTTCCTTTTCTTCCCCTCACATTTGGGTAAACCCTGAGGATATTGTGGGCAGAGCAGAGAATCTGTCCCAAAAGCTGTCACCCTCTGAGATGAGATGGGATGTTTGCGGTTGTGTGGCTTTAAAATGACAAAAATATATAAGATACAAAGGTTAAAATAAAAATATCTTTCTACCCAGAGATTTGAGAGGGAGATTTTCAAAGGTCTGATTCCCAACTAAAACTGAGTGAGATTCAGCCAAGAATAACACAATTCTTATTATGGGGTGTAAAGAAAACCATTAAGCTAATAGAGAATTTCAAACTTAAAATGTTTCATGAAGAGGAAGAAAACAGTGGGTGGAGTTATTTACGTTTTAGACACGTTGGGAATTATTATTATTATTAATATAATTATTTGATGAGAACTGAGAGCACAGTGTTGTACAGAACACAGAGGAAGATACAGAGAAAAGTAGTGTGCTCATAGTTAAATGCCTACAGTGATCAAATACAGCCCAAGAGATGCTGTGTACCCATGCACTCCAATTATCAGTCTTTTATATTAGACTCAAGGCTGTGTCCATATGCTGAATACAACATTTTAATAAAGGTGTTGCCATAACATTTTAGCTGGCATTCCTTGCGTATTAATAGTCTATAATTACTAATACAGTTTGTAATGTATGATCAGTAGTATTCATTTTTAGCAGGAATAAAAAAATCCCAAACGACAGTTTGTTATTATGTAGTCTTTATTTCTCCATTCCATCCCCTCTGCCCCCCACGATTCAAAGATTAGCACATTGATCCCTTCATCTTATTTCCAGGCAGATCCTGGCAAGAGGGCAGTATGCACATTTAAATGCTCCCTGATCAGCCTGGCAGGAAATGAGCACAAAACTGCATTCAAAACGGGCACCACACAACAGTCTCAAACAAACACATCCAGCAGTCACCTCTCCTCACACCAGAATGGGGGGGAGAAAAGCGAAACAAAAGAACACCCTATCCACCTTGTAACCATTTAAGTTTTTGTCTCATTAGGCCTTTTAATGTGACTAAGTAAATCCAAATAACTGGATAGTAATGAATTATAAATGGAACAAAAATGAATGTACTATTAATACTACTCCCAGAAGGGGATAAAAGGGATCAGCAATTTTATCCCATGGTGCAATTGAGAACTGACAGACAGACTGGGCTGACATTCGGAGGCCACACTGTTTTCATAAGGGAAAGAAAAAAAAATCCCTTATCGACATGAAGTGATATTTTAACCACTCTTGTAGACTTATGTTTCAGAGACTGTCTACAGCCCTGCATGCCACGTTTTGTTCCAGGAGAGCAGGACTTTTTTGAATAATATAATAGCTCGTAAGAGGCACAGTCCTAAAATGGAAATGTGGGATGTTAAAATGATGGTTAACTCTGCGAACAAATGATCTCTTCTTTAAGTCATATGAAATATGCCCATATAAAATAGGGAGTAAACAAAATTCTGTACTTAACAATCTCCAGGCTCTTCAGCTTTCCCACAGAACTGACCCCTATAACTGTAACAGAGCGATATGGATGAATAACAAAGCTCTGCAGAAAAGTACAGATTGACCCAGCCGTGACCTTCCTGAAGCCAGGTGCAGCAGGGACACACATAGTCTGGCACATTCCACTTTGGTAAAGAGCTGATAAAGTCCCATCTAGCCCAGTGCTTTCATTCTGGCAGGAATTCCAGGAGATAAGAAGAGTATTTGCTACCTTATTTACTAATAGCAATTTGAAAAAAGAAAAGCAGCACAGTGTATTCTGCTTGGGGCTAGGGAGCCATGTTCTCCCTCACTCTATCCTCAGCCAATAAGGAGATCGCTGCTGATCATCCATTACTTTTTTTAATTCCTCGCACAGGGCCTGATCCTGTGAGTGCTTAGCAGCCACTCCTCTCGCCTTGAGCCCCAAATCAGGAGTACACGTCAAAACACACTGCAGTCAGTCCATCCCTGTTCAGGACAGCATTGAAGCAAGTGCTTAACTTTAAGGGCATGCTTAAATTCAAATTGACTTCAAAGCAACCTCAAACAGGGGCTCAAGTTCTTTTGTGAATGGGGATACTTTCCTGAATGGGAATCTTGCCCTGCACCAGTCAGGGTCGGGCCCTAACAGCAGAAGTTAATTTTTGGAATGGACGCTTGTCACATTGCAATTAAAGGAGAAAGCTTCCAAAGGTGCAGGATAGGGCCTTGATCTTAGGAAGGACATCGTCAGCTTGAAGTCTAGTAAATTACTGAATGGGATTAAAATTAGTTTCAAGTACTCTTCTGGGCCCTGAATCTCCTTGCTAGTTTGTATCATTTTACAATTCGATTTTTCATAGGCTTTTCTCCACACACGCCCCTTCTTGCTATGTGAAAAACCCAAATAAACCACAGGTAGAACTAACTAACTTACTGACGGCAAAGGGGAGCTGCGCTGGAAACAACACAAAGTAAATGAGCTGAAGAAAGAGAAAGAAATATTTGTTTTCCTCTAATATCCTGGTAAATTCAGTGTCCCTGTAACAACAACAGGTAAATAGAATTACAGAGAACACCTGTGGCGTAAAACACTACGTTGAAGGGTTTGAGCCTGCTCCATTACGGTCAAACGGGAGTTTTCCATGGATTTGAATGGGAGCAAGATCAAGTCCTAAGAGTATTAAATTGAAAGCATCTTTTTAAAATCATGAAAGCTGCAGGCCAAGATTTCCAAAAGTGACTAGTGATTTGGGAGGCCTCAATTTTTGTCATGAGATATCTGGAAGGGGCCTGCTTTTCAGAGGCTGGGTCCTTATTGTTTTCTGAAAACCAGAGCCTTTTGACAGTGTCTCTAGTTGGGCACCAGAAATCACTAGTCTCTTTTAAAAATCTTGGCTCTGGGATTTGGGGATTTGGGGAAGGGAACAAGTGAGGGGCCATAACAAAAAGAACTAATGACTGCTGTGATTAAGGTAAAGCTAATAAATTTACATTTTATCTCCCCGTTTGTATCACTCTGTGGTGAATTTACTATAAATAAATCAGTTCTCGGATGAAATAAACCCCAAACCATCCAAGGAACAAATATATTCCAATTGCCATCTCCAAAGGAAACGGGGAGTCAAATAAACATCCCCAGAAATCTGGTGCATGGAGTTAGATTCTTATTAGTGTTTTATGCAAAAGGAAGAAAAAACACACAACTGAGACGGAGAAGGCCCGCCGCCTCCAGCTCCCTCGGTGACACTCAATACGTTGTTTACTTGTGTGATTAAGTAATTATTCACTCTTACCTCCATTTATTCACATAAAACAAGGAAGCACTATTCCTTCTACCTTAGTAAAGTAAAGTAAAACTGCCCCAATTTGTGAGAAATACTGATCCACAGCTTTGCACTCCACAACTCACATCCCACAGTTCATCTGAATATTAACAAGTTACTTCACTCAAAACAGCCTGCTGATCAATGAGATTCAGACAGACATGGATGCTGCATGATTTTACATTGAAACTGGATGGCAGCACAGGCTTCTGGCAGGGTGTAATGCTGATGAGGAGAGCACCCAACAATCCTTACCCAAGAGATGGAATACTGCAGCAGCATGCATGGGCACCAAGGTTGTACAATTTTTGGTGGTGCCCGGAGCAGCTTCTGGCCGGGGCACTCGGACTACCTGGGAGGGGCAGAGCTGGGAAGTGGGGGAGCAGCTGCTGCTGTGCTGCACTGCTTGGGGGCAGGGCTGGAACGGCTCCTGGAGCCACTGAGTATGTCGGGGAGGGAGACAGAATGGCCAGGCTGCTCTGCGTGCTGGGGGCTGCTGCGCTTTGCACCTGCATGGCCAAGCGCCACTGGAGGCTCCGTGGCTGGCCCCCCCAGTACCACCTAGCAGCACACAAATCTTGGTGGAGCCGGGCCCACCATCCTTAATGTTGGCAAAGCCCGGGCACCATGGGCCCATATAACTCTCTACCTATGGCAACATGTCCTCCTTTTACTGGCCCAGTGACGAAGAAGTACAAGGCTTGTCTCAAACTCACAACTTCTGGGTTCACCGCACAAACCTCTTTATCAGGAGCCAGCTTGCTGGTCTCCTGTAACATTTTCATCTGTGACCTTTCCTTGCCCCCTCCCCAGCTTTTTATGCTAAGACGAATCTTCCTTAACCGTCAGGGCTGCTCTCTTTAGTATGTTACGCTTAGCGTCTAAGGCATGAGTACATGTTCAGTTGTGAACATGCTGAATTTTAAGCAGCTGTGGTTAGTTACAGGGGAAGGAAAGGGTGAAGAGATTTAACAGGGGCCTGTTTAGCCTATGGAAGGTTACCTTTAATGGTCTGAAATCAACTACGTGCCTGTATTGTATCCTTCTGTGGATTTTCACTCCACGACCCCATTGACTTTCCTGGAAGTTCCTTGCATGAATGATGGTGGGACACTGAGCGATCGGCAGCTACAGGAGGAGATGGACAATGTACAATGAAACACAGGGAAATATTTGCAGTCTGATTAGAAGTGGGGCCAATCTCTATTCCCAGGCAAAGCCTGCATAATTGAGCCGAGTGCCAGGGAGAGCTGAGGGGGCTGATGAGGAAATTATCCTCACCCTTAGGCGGTGATCAGCAGTAGAGCTGTTCCACAGCTGCCACGCTCCCACTCCTCAGGCTGCTTATTTACAGCCTTTGATTCCCTCCTAAAGATCTCTGCCTACAATACCCATTCTGCCCACTCTGCACAGGGTTTGCTGACAAGGTCCACCATGACCTACTTTCTCTTCACTCCCTCTCAGTCTTCTCTTCCCTTCCAACAACCTCTTCTGTTTCTGCCCTGTCACTGACAAGTGTTCTCCATATCTCAAACCCCTTCACCTGTCCCTTGCTTGCCTCCCTTCTGAGTTCCTAAGCTACCTCAGGTCCACCTTCACCCCCTTTCCTTACCCTCCCTCTCTCCTCTGGCTCTTCCTCATCACAATACAAGCATGCTTTGATCTTTTCCATCCTAAGAAAGATTCCTTTTGAGCCTCTTTGTCGTTCCATTTAGTCCCCCATTTTCCTTCTTCCTTTCAGTTCCCAATTCACTAAACCTTGAGTTCCTCTCCTCTTGCTCCATCCTCAACTCCTTCTTTATGTCCTCTCTGCTCCACTGAAATTGCTTTCACTGTGTTCTTTAATGACTTCTTCCCAGCAAAATGCCAGAGATGCTATTCTGGCTTCATTCCCTTCAACTTCTCTGTTGTTTCAGTCGATCTACATTTCCTTCTCATTTTATACTTTCCATGACTCCACTGTGTCTTCATCCTTCTCCCATCTCTTTGATCATTCCTTCAGCAGCAATTTCCGTGTGTCCTCCTCCTCCTCTTCTAGCCACGGTTAGACGCAAGCTGTCCTTCCTGCTTCAGTTATTTTCAAAACTTGCCAAATACAAATGTTTGTATCTTTCAAAGCAATGAGCTGATTTTCTTCAATCTTGACATTTTTTGAAGATCTGATTGAGATCTAAAAGTGAAGCCACATTAGAAAAAAAAATCAGTTCAGAAATTATAAAGTTATGCTGATTTAAACTTGACAAGCCCTAGGACCATGTTAACTTATGTGTGCTAAAGGCTTAGTTCAACTCCCATTGACCGAACTTTTGTAATGGTACATGTTGGGGGATGGCAGTACTGACAGACATAAGTCATCTGCATGATAAGCATCCTTAGGCACTACTAGTTGGCCTTTGGTTAATGGTTCCTTTCCATGCCGACTTGCCTCTGTTCTTCTTCTCTTCTAGCCCAAAACGGGTTTTACTTACAGTGGAAGTGAGCATGAGATGTGTCTATTATATGTAATTATTTTTTAGCCTCCATATTGCTGTAACACATGAGACCTAAGTTCTGCTTTATTTCAGGATTCTTCTCCACCCTCCCGACTAGGTCAATGAGGATGAGGATTTGGTTCTGTTGTAGGAGGAAGTGAACAGTGATAGACACCCTATTGCTCAAGAAGTAGTTCCTTGATTATCTAGGTCCACATGTGAAGCCCTAGATAGAGTCCCACTGGCTACAATTGACTTTCTTTAGATCAATAGTATTGCGGGTAGCATTGAAGAAAGTTACTTGTGTGAATTGGAAGGGTGAGGTGGCAACCACCTTATGAAAGAGGAGAAAGCAAAGGCAGGACTCTTCAGGATAAATCTGTAGGCATTAGCCATGATTGATATCTCAGCAAAAATAAATACCAGAAGACTTGTGAGTATGCAGAGATTCAGGAGTGCCCTCACTTCCCTACCTTTGTACTGAATTTATTTGGTCATGACCGATGGAATTCCCTCAAAGAAACGCCAGCATGGCAAAATGTATTTTTATATATATTTTGAGAAGTCTTGATGATATTGAATAGTGCCGTAAAACTCAATACAAGATTTAACATGTTTTGTGCCCTGTCAGCAGATCTGAGTGAGTAATTAATTCAGGATCATGTATCCAATCTTTTTCCTGTGCGTCAGTTGTCTGCAAGCAGTTTACAGTTTTCTAACATTTATTTGTTATTTAATATTATTTTTTGAATAGCGTGTACAAAATTTTTGTAGTCTATAGAGCAGATTGTTCTTAAGCAGTTTGTTGTGAGATATTGATATCTGAGCTGTGCCAGTTTGTTTTGATTGGACATATACGTTTCTGTTGCTGCTTCCCGACTGAATGAGCTAGAACCTAATAAGCACATTCATGCTAATGAATTTAAAATTTGCTTTCTGCAAAGAGTGTTAATATTTGCTTAAAGTTTTCTATTTCTGCCAATATGCCTGCCACTGAACTTGTGTGTGAAAAGGAAAAAGCGGTCCAAACTCAACTGAAGCAGATTTATTTATTTATGCTGGTGCATATTTGCAGATTTTTAAAAAGATATTTGCCCAACCCTAATTGTCAGGTTATGTCTGCTCAGGTCATGGAAGAGTGGGTCAAAAATTACTAGAAAAAAATTGTTTTAGGATGATATTTCAATTACAATTTAAAGAATCCCACCATATCCTGAGATCTGTCTGCAATATATAATATAATATTGCATTCCCCACTGCCTCAAGCATGGGTAGCAAGGGAGTATTCCAGTAATTATATCAAATCCCCAGTGCATTTTGAAGTAAACTATGTAGAATAACAAATTTTAATAGCATGTCATTCTTCCATCTCCTAACTATAAATGAATAAATTGTGGAGATGCTATGGGGATGCCAGTGCACAGGGAGTGACATGCCCAGTGTCTACTTTATTTAACAGGAGTTATACATGTAACTTGCTGCCCACTTTATGAATGTGTGGCCTTTTATACCTGCCATTCATATTATGTCCAAGTTCCTGACTCAGTCCAAATAGCTCTTGTTTATTACTCTGCCCTG
Source organism: Mesoclemmys tuberculata (assembly GCA_007922155.1). Classification (NCBI taxonomy): domain Eukaryota; kingdom Metazoa; phylum Chordata; order Testudines; family Chelidae; genus Mesoclemmys; species Mesoclemmys tuberculata. The sequence goes on along the minus strand of ML675614.1, from coordinate 19,604,219 downwards.
CACTCAAACAAAATAGCATTTTTAACATAAACTGAATATAAAATGCCAAACATGAACTTAAGCCCCCAAAATGTAGCTTTAAATTTGTTTGGTGAGAATGTTGCCTTTGAGAAAAAAATTTGAAAGAGATCAATTAAATTACATTCCTCTGTGGACCCAAATGTCTTCTACTGGCTGTGAAAGTTGTGAGGAGTGTTCTGATAAAATACAGATTCCCATAGGGGACTAAAAAGCAATTAAAATAACATTAGCATTTTTCATAAATTTACAATGTTTATCTGTCTTATAAAATCATACAAATTATTGAAAAGTTATTTGTATTAAGATTACAAACTACGCTGATAATTTGCATGATTTAGAGGCTGTAGCTACAAACGGTGAGTAAGCTAACTGAACCATGGTTTACTATATTGGCATCTAGAGCTGTGACAACTAGCCTATAGCTGAATACTTTGCTGACAAATGTTAGCTTACAGTGATACAGAAGTAGCATTTTTTTTAACTACATCAAGTGTGCAGTGACACTAAAAATTAGTTTCCACAAACTGACTAAGTAGCTACTATATCAGTTGGGATAAAGGCAAATGAGTTCAAGTGGAAAAAAACAGAACCGTTGGTATATGTGGGTTAGGCCGCTAATGTGCCAAAGCCTCTGCCTATTGTGCTGACCAATATGCTGACCAATATTGTCTCATTGTTTACTTGTACGCCCCTGCTTGTGTGTGTGTGTGTGTGTGTGTGTGTGTGTGTGTGTGTGTGTGTGTGTGTGTGTGTGTGTGTATACAAACACACATGGTCTTTTGTCTTACAATCAAAGTATAAAGCAGGAAACATCTTTTTCTTCTGTGTTTGTACAGCACCTAGCACAATGGGGTCCTGGTCCATGATTAAAACTTCTAGGTGTGATGATGATGATAACAACACACATACAATACTTAGACATGGATATAGGATCCAAACATGACTGGAATGTAAACATTTCTGGGTTTTAATTTGGAAAAAAATAAAAGGTGCAGCTAAGCCACTGTAGCATCATAATTCACTGTAGGAACTCCACCAACCCGAGCAATGGTAGCTATATCAACAGAAGGATTCTTCCATCGACCTACTTGCAGCTATACTGGGGGTTATGTTAACATATCTACAGTGCTCAGGCGTGTGAATTTTTCATTACATTTACTGTATTCATGTAAAGGTAATTTACATGCACTTTAAAGCTACTTCCCACTGGCAGGGCAAATTCCTGGCCTCGTTGAAGTTAATGGCAAAATTCCAACTGTCAGGATTTCACCCCCAGACTGGTATAAAGGGGACTTAGTATAAATGGGAATAGCGGAAGCACATGCAAAAACTGCTTAACTCCTTTGTCTGGTGTACCGCACCAAGGGCATATTTCTGATCTCTTGCTTTCTGCCTTCCTCTGTGAGAGGTATTTGAAACAAAGCCTTGCACACAAGCTACTGGCATTATCTGTTACTTATTCTTTCTTTTGGGGCCTGATCCTAAAGACTTTAGTCATGTTAAACTCCCATTTCAAATGATACATTGGAGTTCTTTGATTAGGACATGTGAAATTACCATGGCGAAGCATCTGAAGCTATAGGGCAGTACCATGAAAACTCAGGTAGAGAGAGTGCCTAACTCCTAAGGGCAGGGAATAGGTAAATGGAACTCTATTTTCAAGCCTCCTATAGGTCTCTTTCAGTCTGTTCAGCGTAATAAGTAGAGCTCCAGTAGAAGTAGGAGGAGACCTTCTCTGAGAGAAGCCCTTCAAGGTTACTACTTCTTTGCTATATTTCAAAGATAGCAAAAGGCACAGTCGGTGGGAAAGTGTTTGATTGTGTCCACCTAGAAATCTTAGGTGATGTTAAAAAAAAACCTCTCTCAATGCTTCTAATGGGCTTCAGGTTGTTTGCAGATTGCAGACAACTGCCAGTTTGAAGGGAGTATAAATCTGCCATGCTGTAGCTTGCAGCCAGTCATAGGCATCATTCATTCATTGACCTCAAATCACAACTTTGAAAAAGAAAGTAGGCCCAATTCAACCCCATTGGGACTCCCCTCAGCAGAGGTGCACCAGGAATGAATCCAGCCCCACTGGATTTTCTTTCACCAACGTCTCATTCTGCAAAGTAATTGCAAGACGGATGTCATGTTTAATGAAGGGAAGAGAAAGAGAAATGTTCAGAAGCAAAACGGTCAGGAAGAAAGAGGAAAGGGGCCATGGGTACAGGGAAGGATATTTCTTTTAAAGCACTTCAGGAAGTTATGTTGCTTTAAATCCCTCAGCTCTGGCTCGCTGAAGAAGCACACATTTCAATTTATCATGTAAAGGAAAGAATAAATTGAGTACCATAAATCGGAGTTGTGCTTATAGTTAAGGTGCTGTTTATCTGGCTGATATTTAGACTGACCTTTGCTGGGTTATGGAGTTTGTCTGTCTGCAAATCCTCAGACCTCAAACAGAGAACACTCTGCTGAGAACCAACTGACCCGGAGGGAGATGAAATATTATCTTCTTCACTGTATACAACTTCTTCTCTGGGAGCCTCACTGCTACTGCAGCTTTGTTTTTAGACTTTCACAAGGTGACATACTTATCTGCCTTCAACACATTCCTGGCAGGCTTCACCCAGGGGTGCCCACCGTCCTAAGTTTGAAAGGTTTGTCCCTTTACTTTGAGCCAGCGCCACATTTCATGTTCTGACAGTTCAAGAGACTCCTGCGTGTTTGATCAGCAAATACAAAAAACAGCCAATCCTAACCACATACAAAGTTATATCCTAATTTATCCTTAAGTTCACTCCTTCCTATTCTCTTCTCATTCACGTCAGGCCATGATACAGGTTGCAGAATCTGGACAGTGCTCCACCTAAGGAAATGTCAAGCTATCTTGCTTTGATCTCACATCTTATTTATATTTTAGTTTGCTGACATGGGTGTTTTTCAAGCATTATTTTTTATATTTGTCTTTAAGATACTATGTTTTGAAGTGTCAGAGCAGCACTGAGTAGGACAAAATTAGATGGCAAAGCTGGGCATTAAAAGAGCACTTTTTTGTCCTGCGGAAAATATGACTAGCCTCTCTGGCTTTTCCAGCCCATTTCCATGGCCTGTATCTAAGATTTATCATAGGGGCTGGTCCATTTCACTTATTTCTCACCTCAAAGCCTTTTACAAACATTTAACAGTCTAGCTATAAGGTAGGTATTAATATACCCATTTTGCAGATGTGCACAGTGAGGCAGAGGACTTGTCAAGTCCACCAAGTGGAATTTATGTACCTATGAATTAGTGGCAGAATCAGAAACAGAACCCATGAGTCATGAAACTCCAAGTCCCACTAGACAACTGCTAATTTGATTCTCTTCCCTTTTATCTTAAAAAAAATGAACTTGGCTCTGGGATTTATTTCCCTAACAAACATTTTGGATCAGGTCCTGAGCTGCTGTATGTTGGCATACGTCCAGGTAAAGATCTGGCCCTTGATTCTTATATATTTAGGGAAACTGTATGGCCTAGGGGATTGGTTATGCAATATAGAGCTGGGAATCTGACCTCGATTTGTACTGATTACAATTTTTAATCACCCAGTCTGCTGCCTAAATGTGAAATGAGTTGGAGAGTACTGTGTAGTTTCTAGTGGCCAGACATCCAAATCATAATCGATTCCCTTGCTGGGAGTTTCAGCAAGAAGGCCAAGAATGGAATGAGTATGAAGACTGAATTACCTTCTTACCTATAGCTGGTCCCTGAGATTGACTAATCTTATAACCACTAGAAGAGTCTCTCCAGAACACAGCACATTATTGTAGGACCCCCTTGCATTGCTGTTGTACAATGGTCATACTTAAAAACATGTCTCTTTTACCCTAAACAAACAAGTAAAGTAACCTCAGTATCAGTGGTTTTCCCTGCATCTCCTCTGTTTACTGTAGGAAATACCTCAAACATTACAACTATGGAGTTTATGTTATTTAAGGCAAGGGGCTAGGTTTGCGGATAAACAGAGGATTTCAGTCTACAGGGCTGTCAGTCCAGCACGTGCACAAGCACAAATACAGAAAGATGCTTGTTCACAGAAACAAACGTTGAAACAAACTATTGAGTAATACGAGTACTTTGTCTAGATGGCAATGGAAAAAGTGAAATGTGCTGCAATTGGCAGGGTTCTTCCTACTGTTTTCAGACCTCAGCTAAATGGCTAGAGAAATCTCCTTCCACCTGACGTGAAAAAGGCAAAGGTCTCAATTTTTGTACTTTCTTGTGAAGAGACATGGATATAAAGGGCCAGATTCTGACTTGCACTCTTGCCCCTTTACTCTGCCGTAAAGCAGGCAGAGCCATCCATATGGGCATATCCAAACCAGAAGAAGGTTCTCTAGGCAGAGTAGAGCTCCCTGCCGACCATCCTCCAACCTGTACATTGGGGATGTGCTGGGTGCATGCTACGTTAGAAGAGCCCAGAATCTGCTCAAGTTACCCAGGAGTCTCACATGCAAGGCCTAGGATATGGGAGGAACAATAGCATCTTATACTCACCTTTAACCACCCCATCCCCACCACTACTGCTTCTGCACCAAACACAGCTCAGGAGGAATGCAGAATGTGTCTCTAAAGCTAAATGATGGACTAAATGATGTCTCCGTAACAACATATCGCCACATATAATTGCTAGGCACAACATCAGTCAGACAGGGAAGCAGGGATGTGGGGAAGAGAGAGATCCTGAAGTTTATGCTTTAATAAAATAATCATAGAGTTGAATAAGTCTCCTTTCTCAGCACCTTTCATTATGCTAGTCTCAGTTGGTATCTTCTCTTTTGCCCAGCCACTGACTGCTAAACATCACTTCACTGAATGCTCGGGGTAGGCGGTGGGGAGAGACTGGGGGAGGGCGTGGGGAGGGTGGCAAAGTGAAGTTCTATTTTCTCTCTCTGGTATGAATTAAAAGGACACCGTCTAAAATTAACTGTAAGAGTTAATTCTCCAATCTTTCAGCGCAGACGTAGTTGTGGTCCCTTTTCTTCTTTAAAAGCACAGTCGTTGTTCAGTTTCTCTCAGGTACAGATTCATTAGCTCTTGACTGGCTCGCCTTGTTTGCTGACTACTTGTGGAAAAAGCCATTTACCCTGGTGAATGTCAAGGTTAGTGCAAACCGTCCTTGTCATCAGTCTCTTTGGCAGAAGGTCAGGGATAAGCTTTCCTCAAATGGGCAGCGTCAAACAAAGCAGAGGCTGACTTAACTCACCGAAAGAAAGGAGACCTTCCCTGTGAGTCGATAAACATTCCAGTAGGCAAGGAGGACAAAAGATTAACCCCTCCCTTGCCATTTTGTGTACTGTGTGCAGCAAAGGCAACTACAGCCCCTTGTGTTTTTATAGTATATTCATCTTTATTTGTCTGGTCTGAGAGAGCAGAGAAGACCACACATGCACAGCTACTGTTACAATGAAGATACCCCTTTGAAAGATGTTAATAGTAGAGTTGCTAAGTTTACATCCATTCTTCTTGAGTTTTTATCCTAATGTTACACTTCCAGCATTGTGAGCTCCATGACTGCACCATATGGGAAACAGTATGGCTCATAAGCAAACAATAAGCACCCATTTTATACTTATTAACTTTGGTTCCTACAGTACATGCTGTAATGTCTTCAAGGTGCTGGTAATCTCTCTCTATATGTGTGGAAAGAGAAGCATATGTGGTGCTCAATGAGAACCCTTCCTCCCCCCCCCCAAATAGTCTTTATGCCTTTTTGTGTGCTGCGGGTGAGTTGATTCAAAGAATAATTAATGTTAAAAGGAAATAGTTCTGGAGGTAACACTTTGGATAAGAATACCAAGGATAAATTACAGGAAAAGTTCTCACACCTGGAATGGAGCTTGGCAAGAGAGTTTAGTATGAAAAAATTAATGGGAAAATAAAAGGGGAGATTTTTGTGCATTTCTTTCATGCACTCCTTTCACATGGGAAGAATTAGACAAATTTTCTAACATGCATTTCTTTCAGGAGGAAGTGAAGGTAAATTACAAGCCACACTGTCACATAAAACACCAATGTTTTGGCCATTCAGTCTTTCTCTCAGGATTATTTGCTTCCTTTTAAAGTTTCACCTTCAGCTTGCTTCAATTAATATCACATTTATTGGGCCCAACCCACACTCACCCCATCTTCCCCAATCAGACAGTCACAGGTAGGTGCTCAGATTCCACTCTGAGAAGCATGGTATAAATAGATTCCACTCTGAGAAGCATGGTATAAATAGAGAAATAGGAAGGATTGATGTCTCTTCATTTAAAAAATAAAGCATGCTAATCATTTGACTTTTACACAGCATATACATTATTTCAACCAAGTGGCTGTATCTCCGGAGGAAATAAAACAGATTTGGGCATACATGCCTTAAGCTATTTTACAGAGGCTAAATCTAAGGTTGACACTGAGGGCTTTTGCCTTAAAACAGGCCTGTGGGAAACATGGTTCTGGAAACTCTAAAGTGGAGGCAGTGTTAAGAAATTAAAGTTGCCAAAATCTATCATCCTGTGGTAAATTCACACCAAGAACACTGGTAATCTCATTTAAAAAATGCACTAGAAAATGTTAGCATAGACAAAAAGAATCTCACAATAATGCAGGCTTCATCTTAAAAGAATTTCATGATTACATTAGTTTTACATTCTTCTCAACTCAGAAAAAAACCCAACTTTGGACAGGTTTGATATGTACAGTTTTGGAAATGGAACTCATGGTTATTTTATAGGTAACAACTAACTTACAGTCAAACTACAAGTGGCAAAGTTTGGATCTGAGATTTCCTCAAAGTAGAAGGCCTTTTTGGATCCATGTTTTAGGTAAAAATAGGGGTCAAGTACAAAATCTGGATCCATATTCAGACTTCATGTGGTTCGTGTGGAGACTCATCACCTCTGCAACTAACATAATTTTTGTATTTCTTACTCCTGAGAGACTTGCAGAGCAAAAATGTAAACAATGTTATCTAGTTCAAGTAAATAATATTTACTTGTTAGGAAAACTGGAATGACAGTTCACAAAATGCTTCTTCCAGAAATAAGAACTTATTTCCTAATAAGTTGACAATAGGCTTTGAAGGGGTACTATGAATCCTGCTATAGCACACTGTCATCTAACTTAGTGGTAGCTATGAGGTAGACCAAGAAACGAAATTGTTGAAATTGTTATCCAGGAGGATAATCTGGTTCTTTGGGGATTTCAAGTAGCAATTGTATTGGTGGCCTCGGACTTGCCTTTGGGTGTAACATGTTTCAACATCTGTCTGGATTCCCTTCTGCTCTAGCATACCAATTTCTCTGGATTGCATTCAAAAGAGCTAGTGCATTTTACCCACGTGTAAATGAGATCCTGCAAATTTCCTTTCCCAGATTTACTGTCTGCAAGTCTCATTCTACAATAATGTTACACTCATAACAAACGTGTATAAAATGAAGCTAGAGATGGGGCCTACGTATATCAGTTTGAGAGTAGGTCAAGTCTTTTTAAATTCATTCAGTTTTCTAATAACATTTTACACACAAACACACACATGCACATTATAGGCAGGGCTGGCAGCACCACCTATTATTAACATTGCCTGATCTTTTTCATTTGCTTATAACTTTGCCAAACTTTAGCCATTTGAACTGAAACGTTCTGTATTGATTGCCTGTGTCAGGCTACCTTTTTTAAAAAAAAATTCAGCCAAAATGGTTCAGTTACTACCACAACACTAGACAAAAATATATAATTTTGCAATGTTAAATTAAATTCAGGTTATCTGTCCTTTGGGAAGGTCTATCAGACTCATGTTTTGGAGCAGGGACTTGAAATTTGGCAGGGGAGTGACTTTTGTATCATGAAAGTGCTGTTTGCTATCCCTGTAAAAATCCACCCTAATCTGGCAAATGATAAGACTTCTTAAAAGTCTCAGTTCACACACTGTACGTGATGGACCTGCCCTGGGGCTGGAGCAGAGGTGTGTAGTGAAGGAGATTGCTGTCTGTGGGATTCCTGTTTCATTTGTTGCAGAAGTTGGAAGGTGTGTGTTAGATGGTACACAGGATTGCAGGAAAACAAAGTTCTCATGACTAAGGCAGTTCATACCATCCTGGAGAGCTGGATTCTATCCCTATCTCTGCCACAGAGTTCCTTTGTGACGCTAGTCAAGTCACTTTTCCAAACTTTTGACAGGTGATCACTAATTGCATGTTCCTTATTTTCTGGGTGCCCAATTTAAGAGCCTAGATCTGAACTGCAAGCTGCTGAGTACTCACATTTTTAATTAAAGTCACTGGAGCTGTGCTTTGAACATATATGACGTTAAGTGCTCTGAAAAATCAGGTCCTAAGCACCTCAAATTGAACATCCCAAATTAGTGGATACTTTTCACCTTAATTTCTCTGTGTCGCAGCCCCCATCTGTACAATGGGGATAATAGCACCACCCTCAGCTCACAGGGGTGCTGTGAACATAAATTTCTTAATATTTGCTAATCACTTAGATACTACAAAGATGAGCTCCATAAAAAGCCCATGAAAAAATTAATAGTTCTGTGTTCAGAAAGTGCGTGACTAGTGACAATAAATAAGGCCTAGGGACACACTTTGAACAACAAGGATAAAACTAAATATTGAATAGCAGATCATTAACTGAACACTGCCCATCCTTTGCACTCTATAAGGTGCGGTACTGTGGGGAAAAAAAAATATTGAACTACTGGTACAGAAGGTCATTAAACATACCAATTGCTCTGTGTCACTGGGGAAATGCCAGAGTCCCACAAAAATAGTCATAGGTTCGGAATAAATGTCAGTCTTCCCCACATATCCTGGCACAATGAAACTGAGCTAGAATGGAACTGCATCAGAGACTGGAATTTCCTATCATTGGACTCAGGTTTTAAAAAATGCTGGTGTACCCAATGGTAACACACACCTCATAAACAATGGGTGACAAAACGTCATATAGTGAGCTATTTCTATTCTAGACAGCTTGAAAAAACATACAGATGTAGGACTCCTGCTTTTTGGAGAACACACCTCTCATAAAGCCTCATTATTTTCCTTAAACTAAAAGATACAAAAGCCATGACTAGGGATTAGAGCTGGTAGAAATTATTTCATTGAAACTAAATAGCAACTAAAAAAATAGTGTTTCAAAGAAGTTGAAATATTTCAGGAAAAACATCAATTTCTTAAGTTTTTTTATTTTTGGACAAAATAATTGAAATAAAAACTTTCCACATGCCCAATTTAAGACACCTTAAAGAGGTCCAATTGCTACAAAGTGATAAGTTCCCACACTACGGAAATCAGCTCCGTGATGTCCCAATTGGCAAACCAAAAGTTGAAGAACTTAGAACCACTGGACACTTCTGAAAACGTAAACCAGGTTTGACAACTGAGAAGTGTTACTAAAAATAAGAGCGAGCAAATATTTACATAGCCAGGGAGTTGTAAGATGAGTTAGATTTTCATATAATTTAACTAAATACAAATAGGAAAGAGCTAAAACTAGATCCTTGACTTCAGGTCACACACTTGGAAGACGTTTCAGCACAGCAGTGAATCAGTGCTCACCATTGAGCATGGTTTGCATGCTAGCCCCAATGAGGAGAACAGGTACCCAGGGTCCAAGGTACCCTTTTCAACTCCTCAAATGGTGTCATAATATGAGCTGGCAGAAGCCAAAGCAACAGCTGGGAGCTACATTTCTAAAGTGGTTAGTACACATAGAGCTGGCTTCTGAGAAGACAAATTTTCGACGGATCCAAGTTCAAGGTATAAGTTCAAATAATAATTATTAATAAGTCAGCCCCGACTACAGAGGTGTAAGCAAGTATGCATAAAAGTACAGAAGACTGGGAGATCTCCATGTAGTTTTAATGCCCAGGTATCAGCAAACTCAAAAATGTTTGCAGACTTCTAGATGAATTAAGGAGAGGACATAGGTGATATGAATTCTTTAAATATGAGTTTGAAAGGTAAAATATGTTGTGATGTTAAAGCAAAAATCTGCAATTCTCCCACTCTTTAGACTAGTCTCGGGACTACATTACCCTGTGTCTCCATTGTACAGGTCCTACTGGCTTTGGACACCAGCAGTGCATGTCTGTGACCAGTGGTGAATACAGAGACCAGACGCCCTTCTTAAACCAAAATATTGTTTAGCCTGTACAATAGGAACAAATCATTTACAGAAAAGGACTTTCAAACAACAGTTTACATAATAGCTATCTTACCTAAAGTCTACTATCTTGTGATGTTGACCTAGGTGGGTCCAGCTTCTCCAAACACCCCCAGCAGGTCCTAGATGTCAGCCTGACCAGATACCCAACATGTGCCTGACCTCTGGGCAGGAAGAGTCTTTTTAGTCCTTTTGATCTTTTGGCTCCCATCATGTGACAAAACAATTTTTGTAATTTGGCTAGAGCCTAGAGGTTGAATCTAAATCTTCTCAGCATTGACTTTTTACAGCCCTGAAGTGTTTACCAGGAGGTGGCTTATCTTGAACCATTATTCACTCTTCCTGCTTGTTGTCCTTACAGTCTACTACTAAACTAAGCCATGAAATGAATACACTTAATATATATGAATACAGTAAACATCCCAATAACCAGGTCACATACAGTATTCATAGATCACTACAGATCAGCTCTATGCCCCACACAAAGTCACTTGCCCAAGATCACTCAACAGATGAATGTCAGAGTTGGGAATATTTCCCAATTCCCAGTCCTCTTTTTTAACCACTAAATCATGGTTCTGATTTAGTCCTGGACTTAGTCAGAGGAGAGGCAACTCCTTGATTCCAGGGCTTCTGGGTACCATCGTAGGGCTGCCAAATGGCTGGGATGTAAGAGCTACAGTTGGGCAAGAAATGGATTTCCCGTCTCATGAGAATTTTTGAGATCTGAATCAGGAAGAAAAGTCAAAATCTCAAACAATTTCACAAACTGAAACACCCATCCCACCCATGATAGTTCAGATGGGATTCATGGAAATGTTTTGTTTCAATCATTTTGAAATGTTTTGGTTTGATTTTAACCTTTTAATTTCCCTCCCTTACTTTCTGATTATAAAGTAACTTACATTTCTAAACAAAAAGCCTGTCACTTTGAAAATCATGAAATGGAATATTTCAACAATTTAGAAACTTAAAAAAAAGTATATGGGAAAATTGTCAAAACCGACCCTTTTTCTGCAAACAGTTTTGGTTTTGGTGATACCCCTATTCTAGAACACTTCTCACACCAAGATGTCCTGTAGAAATGGCAGAGCTGAGTCTCCTAAGGCCCAGCTATTCTCCCAGCAGTTATGCCTTTCCTACCACCGCTTTATGTCAGCTCTAGATGTACTTCCTGCCCTAGTTGGTTCAAAGGGCCCAACCTCTTAGGTCTGCTTACATGCCTAACTGGCACAAAGGTGCAGTAAGGCAAGTATGAATCTGTTCCATGTTTCCACTCCGTACACAGCACCATAGACGTGTTTTTATAAAAACAATGAATGGCACAAGAAGCGGAATCAAATACTCTTCTTGGTTAGATTCTCTCTTGGTGTAAATTGGTGTAACTCCTTTGACTTCAGTGGAACTAGTAATTTACACCAGATGAGCATCTGGTTCTAAATTTCACAGGTAAATAAAGTCCAGCTTTGAAAAAACAGTGTATTTATTTTTCCCCCTTTAGGCCAGCTTTTGCCAAGTGCATCAGACCTCACACCTCTGAAATTTCAGACCAGAAGATATTGTTGTCCTTTTGCCCAGGAGTAACAGATGCCAAAGCACTGGCGGTTGGTTTCTTTTTGGAGGAAACAACAAATTACTCAGAATGTGATTATTTTTTGGTGCAACTTTGTTTATTTTATACAATATACATTATTCCTGGAACAGAGGCGGTCATGAATAGCACTCAGGAAATCCCCTTTCAAGAATCTCAGCCAAAACACCTACCCAGGTCCCAACTCTGTCTCAACAAGTTATCCCAGTTAAAGAGAGCAAACTATCTTGATATCTGCAACAGCTCCTTACAGAAGAATATTACATCACACAACTGACAACAACGTAACATTTTTTACAGACTGTGCACTAGTAAGAGTGCGTACGCTAGTGCCACCTGCCATAACAATATAAATGGTTCTGGATCGGGGAAACTGTTGGCTGCTGTAATAAGTTCCAGTGGAGGAGCTTACTGGGTCCTGCTGCCCCTGGAGTACAGAAGACAGGCACTGGCTTCTCCCTGAAAATAACCTGCTACCCTGCTGGGAAAGAAGAAGGCCAGCTGTTTTGCTTTCTTCAAAGTGAGCCTGTAGTCAGTGTGTGGGAAAGAGCCATCGACCCCAAAGAAAACCTGCGAAATAAAGTAAGTGAAGTGGAAAGAGGGCATGGGGGAGGAGAGATCAAATCTTTCCTGAACCTGAGGTGTAAAGGCTCGGGGGTAGGAATGCAGCAGTGGTACAAAGAAAAAGCAGCTGAGCTGTGTGAGCTGTGAAGGCTGAGTTTGCAATTAAAGCATTCAAGTGGCAGGTGAGAGGAGGAATAAAGCAACACTCCAGTGGCATCATAAAACTGGAGACTAGCTTTAGAATGGAAGACAACAAGCTAGCCGGAGTAAACTGTCTGGTTATTGAAGGAGCACTCAAGTGGTAAGGGAAAACTAAGAAAAGAAGAGAGCAGTTTAAGAACAGAGGACAGCTTTCTGCTTTTCCAGCTACAACAGCCCTGATGACATCTCACTGCTCCAGTTCTGAAATGTTAATAAAACATCAAAAGCTTTCATAGTTTACTCCTCTGATGCATCAAGGGAATGTTCATGGAGAATCCCTAAATTCTAGAGCTCTGTTTCCAGCATGTTGTTCTGGAGAATTAAGGGATGCAAATCTACTCAGGTGACTGGATGGCAGAGAAGTGGATTCATGTACAGAATAGAGATTTACAAGTGAGAAGCACAGGAGCAGACATCAGCAACCTGAGAAAGTTAGCCTTGTTTAACTGGACTGATAAGTGGTAGCAAAGTGGTTCTGTAGCTAGTGTTTAATACCAGAAAAAGATTTCTCATTTATTTTATTTCCCACTGAAACACAGCTCTTTTCCTTGCGAGTATTTTGTGGGTACTCATATACTGTGTCTTCCTGCTGCATTTATTTATATTGTGTGACAAGTCAATTGCATTTGAAACAGCACAAGGTCATAAAAATCCATGATGATTTTTTTCACTGCTTTTTGTTTTGTTACTGTTTGGATTCCTTTGAATCTGTTGGAACAATCAAAAGGGTGGGAACGCAGATTCAAAGGACTCTGGCTCACCCTTAGTCACCTGCATTTCCCCAGTTCTGCTGTTTGGGCTAACCTGTACTAGAGCTGATTGAATGATTCGGGTGCTGGACAGCAGCAGGGGGATTCACTCCAGTGGGCCAGGAGTTGATGCAAACCTGAACTTCAGTGAGTTCATGTCTGACACTCGTAGATCCTGTTCCCAAACTGGTCCAAGGCAGTGGGAAAATTCCCCTCTGTGGGAGCAAGATGAAGCGCTGAGTACCATACATGATGCTGTGATTGCACTGCAATGCTATGACATCGACATCTGTTCAACACAGATGCCATGTGTGACATGTCACTGTATCTGGAGGGTGGGAAAACCCTTGAGCTCATGTCAGGGTTTGGGATCCTTGAACTTTGTGGTAAGAACTCAGATTTGTTGAGTTTCTTCCATCTTAAGCTTGAACATAAATAAAGAGCATTTCCTTTTCTAAGCACCTTTCCAGCATTAATTAATTTATCCTCCCAGCCGCCACCACCACCACCACCTGCCTCCCCACGAGATATGCAAGTAAGTAGTATTTTCTCCCATTTTGTGGCTGAGAAACTGAGACCAAGAGAGGCTAAAGGCCAGACTCTGATACCCTTACACACACTGAGTATCACCTTACTCTAGGAATAGCCCCATTGATTTCAGCAGCACTGCACACAGAGGGTTTGATCCTGAACCATTCACGTCAATGGGAGTTTTCCCATTGACTTGGATGGGTGCAGGTCAAGCCCAGAGTAAAGTACTACTCAGCATGAATAAGGGCATCAGAATCTGGCCCTTAGTAATTCCCACAGCCACCTGGGAAATCACTATTAAGACTGTATTACGGAAGTCTCTGGCTCTTGGGACTGCAGTCAGGCCACAAGATATTCTCCCTCTTTGTTGTGATGGGCAGATGTGATCGTGGCTGCTGCTGCTGTACAAACTAACCAATTTTATAATCACAAAGACTTTGTAAAACCTCTGACTTCTCTGGTTCTCCCATCCCTATTGCTGCTGGGAACATAATATAATATTTCATGGTGCCAGAATGTTTCTTTTTACATCCCTGCATTAGAAAACATGCAAAAATGCCATCTGCAGTTAGTGTGACTAACTCCAAGCATGCAGTCTTACTACAGAGCCACTTGCCGCTTTCTTCATTTAATTGCTAAACACTTTTCAAGAAAGAAAGAAAATCCATTTTTAGTGCTAATGCCACCTGCAGGTTGAAGAAAAACAATTGCAAGATCTCTGAAAACTGAACAAACACATGCCTTTTTTTATCTAAACAAAAGGCATTTGCACCTTTCAGAGTCGGTCTTTGTCTTTATGAAAAATACTTTTTCTAATTGTAGAATCAATGTTAGCAAATTCCATAATATTGGTAACTAATATCATTGCGTATGGGGAGGATAACGTAATATATATATTGGCAATCTTGATTACTATTGATCCCAGGATAATAATTGCTTCTGGTTACCATGTCTCAGCATGACATGGGGATCCACTCATCAAATGTGGGCCCCTGAAAGGAACATGCAGTTCCTAAATTTGAATGCAAATGTCAGGATGTAAGCACATAAGAATCAGTTTTACTCACCTAAGAACTGATCTTAGCCTTCAGATTTGAGATTTGTTTGCTAGTGACCAAAAAGAGGTCTCTCCATCTAGCTGCATGTTCTAACGGTTTGAATATGAGCCTGGGAGCCAGGAACGCCTGCATTTTAATCCTGGTTCTGACAAGAAATTACCAAGTGGTCCAAAGCAAGTCACTGAAATTTTCTGCCTCAATTTCTGCATCTGTAAAATGTAGTTATTGATACCTATCTTCTGCATAGGAGTGTTGTGAGGATTAGCCATAGTGTTTTGAAGATTAAAAGTGCATATAAATGCTGATTATTAGTACATACTACCGGTAATTATGTAGTTAGTGTTATGCACATAAAAATTTGAACCACTACTGTGATCATCACTGTGAATGCATTATCGCCTGCATGGGACAAATATACTGTTCATATCTGCACAAGTTCATTGTACCATGCTTGTGTTTTCCTCTGAAATACGGAAGGAATCTTAAAAAACACAAGAGTTTTCCCCTTCAGAATAATTCTGTTCTCGATACTACAGTTACTATTAGTTTACAATTTGTTACTAGTCCATTTTCAATTACGCTTTGGTTCCCAGCCTCGTGTAGTTTTTGTAGATGCATGGATTAAATCTAAGAGGGAGTGAGCAAAGCTTTGATGGTCAAGTATATTGGGCTCCCTCCACCCCACTTCAAAAAAGACCAGCTTGGATCTACATTTTGTAGCTATTGGATTTGAATACATAAGACTGCACAACCTCTGACATGATGTAACAGTGAATATGATGATATAATATTATAAGAACAGACAGAAATAATGTGGAAAAGCCCTTTCTGGCTCTAATAGGCAGCTGGTGAACAGGTTAAACACCTACTGTACCACTTAATAAAATTATTTTAATTTAGAAGAGGAATGAAGAAATGGAGCCAATTACCTTAGTGGATCTGACAGGCAATCCTAAATGGATCCTCAACTTACTCAGTTTGGCCCATTTTTGTCCCTCTGAATAATAAAATGACTTCGAAGAGATGCCTGAGGAAATTCTGCACATTCTCAGCCTAGATAATATTAATAGGGAAGTCTTCGAGCAGCAGAGAAGGAAACCTGAACAAATTATAATGTTTTCACTTTTGTCCCATTTTCTTTGACTGAATTATAGGAGGCTTGTGCCCTTCATTCCTGGCAAAGTAAGAGGAAATGAGCAGGGGCCTTTGGGAGGGCTCAATTGCTCTTATTCACTAGGAACATGTTCCTGTGGCCAAAGTAAAATGTCACCCATGAGGATATGGCCTGTGTATATGAATGGACATTGACACTCCAAAAAAGGTTAAGAATGTTTTTATGAATAGGAATATAAATTTGCAGTTACACTAGCTTGGCTAAGAAAAGTTTCAGGGGTATAAATCCTCATGCTTTAAGGCATAAACTGATTGACAGCTAGAGTCAAGTAGGACTTTTCTCCCCAAGCATTCCTGAAGTACAGGACTGCACAATTGGCCAGGTGGTTTTAATGTGCCTCTGAAGTATCAGATACAGGCCATTGTCAGTCCACTGCACTGGACTAGATGGACAAAGGCTCTCTTCCAGTATGGCAACTTCTGTTTTTCTGTGGACATATCGATTTCAAGGTGCAAGATCAGTTCTATCAGATTAAATCAAAATGCAATAATCACTGAGCATCTGATATCTAAACCAGCCTGATCCGAGTCCTAATTTTAAAAGAGACACCTCTAAAAAGCATATTTCTTTTGTGGGAAAAGGAATAAAATCCTCTGAAGTGATGAAAATTAATCTAAATTCATGTTAGTTTCAGTGACAGCAATGTTAATAGTCATTCACGCTGTTCAGTGGTATTTGAGGGATGAATTCTGCATCTTAAAATAAGGTAGAGGAGCTGGAGAAACGTTATATTGTGTGAAGATTTTTTTTCAATAGCACGTTCCACTGTAACTTCTGGGGGAACTGAACACAGGAGCTGCTGTTTCTTTAAGACCAGATGTAGCTTGCAGATCAAAAGGGCACAGCATTCACCCATGTCATTGTCCCCTGAAAGATCAAAACCTCATTATATACTTGGTGCAATATCTGTTCTTCTGAGGTAGTTTGCATATTTCTTTTTTTTTTTTAAAGTCCCTACTTCTTCTTTTCTCCATCTATTCTTATCACTTTTGAATTACAGAGATCTATTTTCAGATGAACACACTGAACAAAACCTTCATCTGTTTTTTTTCCCCCCCAACATGGCGGTACGTGCTTATGCCCGCTATCTGCATAAGTCTTTTGTGTATTGCTAATGGAGTGCTGGAATTGTGGCAGCTCTGAGCAGGGAATACATGTGAGCAACAATATGCTGACAGACCTCTCGGTGGAATCTAATCTGTTCCAGCTCATGCACTCCTCAGAAACTATTTAACTTTCATTAAACTGTGTTTGATATCAGCTAAATAGAATGCATACGGCACCAATATAGCTCATATGGTCTCATTCATTCGATCACAGCAGTGCTTTTTCCTTATATTTTCCCCCCACTTGTGTCAGTACCCAATATAGCTGGGTAAATAGGAGACCTTTGAAGATATAGTTAGTACTCAAATTTCTTTATTCTTTTGTGCTGGTTTCTTAGTGTTGAAACAGTGATTCATGTATGTCTCAGACAGCCTCCATTAATTTCATGTAATGTAGCTTTTATCTCGTAGCTGGGACAACTATCTCCAGTACAGTCTCCCTATAGCATTTCTCTTACAGCCTACCAGCTTCACAGCCCCGTCCCCAGTCCGTTTGGAAGTGCCTCGTTTGTGGTCAGTTTATTTGTTTGTTTTGTTTTAAAACATGAATAAATAAAAAGGCTGAATAGGAAGAACTAAGGGAAAGACCTTTCTGTCTGCGTGGATGTCTTTATGTCTCATGTGGAAAAAAAAAAAAAAAGGAGGTGGGGAGGGAGGCACCGGGAGAGCGGGCTAACATATCTTTGGTGGCAGCAGCCGGATAACAGTTTTTTTAACCTATTCACAGTGCACTAATTTGATTATGAATGCAGCACAGTAGGAGTGTGCAGTTTCTGGTGAACATGGGGGAAATGGATTTACAAGCCAGGGCTGTTCAAAAGTTTGAACGGTTAAACGCTCCTTATAAAAAGAAATCTATATATATAATAAAAAACCTACAAGTGGGAATATTAATACTATAAATAAACATCGCTGCTTTGTTTGCAAAGAAAAAACTCTCTTTCCTTGAACACACTGAATGTACTAAGGGTTTCACTTTAAGAAGGAGGATGCGGGGGCAGGAGGGAAAGGAACATAAACCTGATTGGGAAAAGTGAAAGCGATTACCCTATGTTGTCCTTAAAGATTTTTTTTTCCAATTATGTTTTATTAAGTCCAAAGGAATAATCACCATTTTTTATATTGCTTAAGAGAAACAACATGGGGTCCTTTGGTAGAGGGAACCCAATTATTTGGGATATTATTTTGTGAAACCTTTTCATTTTATTAGTATACCAGAGGGTTTTCACATTTGCAAGGCTAAATCCTGACTATTATTGCTTTTTTGGAAGAAATGTCTCACCGGGGCAATTAATTTTAATACATTAACACCAGTCGCTGTTCTGTTGTATGTTTCAAAAAAAAAAAGGGGGGGGGAGCGGGAAGCATGCTTCTTATAGTATGTATCACTCAGTTCATAAAGGGGTCACTTACGTCAGCTCATGTAACAAGCAATGGGCTTCTGAGTGAGAAGGTTTTAATGTGTAGGAACTTTGAAAAGTCCTAGACTGAGCTGAGGGAATGTAAGCACCGACGCTATAGAAACAGTACAGCAGACAGGCTGTGAGAGCTGAATGTAGACACGCACTCTGTGTGTCTGTCTGTCCTTCAGAAATAAAACTGAACCAGAGTAACTTTACTTCTGAGCACATTGAAAATGCACATCGAAATGCCTGATATTGTGACTTGAAAGGGCAATATAAAAATTATTTAGATAAGCTTATTGACATTTTTACTATATATTATTAATCTTATTAATAGCATTAACAAAAGCTAATTGAAAATACATCATCTATAATTATGTTAGTCTTCGTTTTAGTGCATTTTTGTCAGAGTAAACTAGAAAGGAGTAATTAACACTCTAGCGTTATTTATCCCTGTTTTTATTAAAGCTGGTGTTAACACAATGTTAGAGATGAATATAGCCTGATTTCACTGAATACCACAGAGCACAGAATTCAGAGGCAGTAAAATTAACAGCTGCAGTTTCCTGTATCAGCCTAAAAATAAAACCAGCTTTAATATTGCAAAATAAGTTTACCCAAGGCTGGAACAGTATAGTGACTATTCCGCTCTCATTTCTGTGACATAAAGGCGGGATTATCAACCCCATTATTTTTTACCTTCCTCAGGTACCCAAGCAACAGCCCAAGTCCATTCTGATACTTCTCTTATCTGTTTTTAAAACATACCATGAAAAATATTGCTGTGAATTGATCCCAGGGTCTATAGGTTAGTGTGCAAACAGGAAAGGTAATGACCGATGAGCAGACACTTTTAAATTGCAGCAGACTAGGGGAGGGATCCTCAGCCATAACCCAATCCACACTGCGGGAGGTATGGAAGTGCTTCTTTACAGTACTTCACACCGTGCACTGTGGGCAGCTAACAATGCCGTGGAGACACCTCTCTGTAGAGAAAGCCTGGCACCATGACACTTAACCCACCACAATTCAGGAAGACGATGCTGGCATTTAAAATGTGTGATATGAATTAGCGATGGGATCAAACTGCAAAATTCAAATCCAGAGCTCGGCTTGGTACACCTGAGGGGCAGATGGCAGGGGTTGTGTTATACCATCTTTCTGCCTCCCCTGTTGTGAAATCAGCTAGGAGTAGGCTTTCCTTCCTCCTCTAGCTAGAGCTGCCACAGGATTCCCTATCTAGGAGCTGTTATGTTGGCCCAGGATCACTACACTGAGATGTGCTCTGCCCACACTTGCCCCTGCTCTTGGGCCTGGCCCTAAAAGGCCCACTGTTTGCGCATGTGTGTGCGCGCGTAAAAGAGAGTGAAACATGGCTTAGAGCTAGAGGATTCCAAAGTCATACATTCTGGGCAGCTTTAAGTCCCCTTTGAGCCCCTGGCACAAGGAGACTTACCCTGGACTGAGGATCTGGCCCCTGGATTTCAAACAAGCCAAAATTTCCTTGCATTTAGAGCCAGGGTTTAGGTTAATAATGATATAAATTAGAGATATTGCAATATTCAGAACTGGCTAATCGCTTCAGGTTCCACAAAGCTCCACAATTCTGAGGATCGGGTATTTGGCTGCAGGGTTTTGGCTTGAACTCATCTCTACTCAGAAAGAGTTACACAGTAAAGACTGCTGGAGAAGGATTGACAAAATGTGGGATGAATTTCTTTAAAGTTTTCTGCTTTCACGACCTACTATTTCTGATGTCAGTAATTTACAATGACAAATGGAAACAGCTCGCGCCAGGTTTGTTTGGAGAAGAGGCAAATTTGGGTCTAAAATGAACAACATACTGTGCCTCGCAATCAGGTCCAGTTTACAGGTATGGCTCTGATTCATAATCTCTGCTCCGTGCTTCTCTCTTGCTCTAATGAAAAGCATGGCATATTGGTCGTTCTTGCTGCCAAGTGATACGGACATGCCCTCTCCACAGTATCCAACTACAAACATGCTTGATGGGACTCTCTGGGGGAACTGCTTTGCTGTTTTGACACTGCTAACATATGTAGGTACACCTGAAAGCTGCAGCCTGCCACTTCTTGTGGACCTCAGTCGGGTACCTTTGCTCTTTTGCCACCAAGGGTTAATTTTCTAATGGCTGCTTTGCTGCTGAAGCTGGCCAAGTTTTTCATCGCCTGCAGAGCACCACAAGCTGTGATTTGGAGCCAGGAAACACCATTAATTTTCTAAATAGGAAGGATCACATATGTAAACTGTCTGGTTCTATAACCAGTTGGGCAGGTAGAAGGCAAAGAAGAGGAAAATAGATTCTTTTTCTGAATCTGCCAACTGCACTTCATAAGTTCTTCAGAAAATTTCAGCCTCCCTTCATCCTTAGCATTGCCAATACCAGTATTTAGTTTTCCTGGAAAAGGTCAGATGATGATTTATTGAACAGTTATTGAAGTTGTTACATAAGACTATATAGAAAAGTTTCTGGAGAATTAAAGGAAGGACTAAACTAAATGAATGGATCCACATCATATCTCAGCTGGGTGTGTAATTATGTCTTAGACCTGTCGATATTGTTTAAGTCCATCCTGTATGTAAATAGAGAAATGGCCCAGTTGTATCAATAGAGGTGTTCATCTGAAAAAGTACGACTTGGATGCTCAGTAAGCACATTGTCCACCCTCAAAATACTCGTGCTGGGTGGGGACAGGAAAATGTAGAGCAAGCTTCCCGATTATTCGAAAGGACATGCAAATTACAGTGTAAAAGAAAAAGACTGGGAATCCAGAGATCTGAGTTCTATTTCCTGACTTTGGCATACAGTTATTTGTAAGCTGGCACCAGTCACATCAGTCCGTGCCTTAATTTTCCTATGCGTAACAAATGCCTATCACACGAGACTGCTCAGAAGGACAATTAATTAATGTTTGTAAATCACTTTGTAACCCTCTGCTGGAAGGTGCATTAGACATCCCAAAGTATGATGTTTATTATAAAAATCAATCAATTTTCAGAGCATTCCACGCAACATTCACTAACCTGCTATCCAGGTGAACATTAGGCTTTCCTGCCTCTTCCTTGCCATGCCATGAATTGTATTTTTAATTGTACTTTTCCCCTTTTGTTATCTTAAAGGGGAAAAGCTGCTCATATGATTAAGTGCTTCAGTGGGACTTCACACACCTGAAACACTGCGAGCCAAACCTCCTGTCCTGCGCCATGTGCCAGGTATAGTATCTTTGACGCGCCAGCATTTCTCTGGAACACCAATGTGTCCCATAACAGTTCAGAAGCTCGAGCAAGGACCAGCACCCGAGCTCACTAATGTTACTAACAGAGCGAACACACAAGAGCATAACAAATACTTTTAAGCATCATGCAGATACATCACAGCATGGCATGCTGGCAACTCATGCGGTCTCATATGTCCATGTAGAGCCTGATCTTCCGAATGCTTACTATCGGCCACAGTGCTACGCTTGAAAGGAACCCTAATGACAAGCACTATGAATTTGCAGGATTGGGCTCTTTATTACTTCATTTTTTTCCCCTTTCACCTACTTTCCTTCCTAAGGAAGAGTATAATTCATTAAGGACTCTGAGGATCCCACCAGAGCTCATTTTAGCTGAGATCCCTGTATCGTCTTCCGAAGCCTTTAAAAGGCTTGGCCTCTCTTTTATGGGCTGCATGGTGACCTGGCTTCAAAGTGTGAAAAGAGGTTCCAAGATTCCCTTTGTGCAGCGCAGTCTCTTAATTGCACTTTTAAACACAGTGTAATTTTTGTAATTAACATTATGGTTTCAGAGGGCAGAGAAGCCTGCACTATGCTAATTACAAACTGGAATAGTAGTAGTGGAAATTCAAGGCTCCAGACATTGGGGCGGAATGCAGTTTTTATGAAGGATTTCAAAGATTCTCCATGGGCTCTGTGTTCTGAGTTATCATTAGCATTTGATAACATAAAGAATTTTTATAACATGTGACAGATTTCTATGTGAAGATTTTACCTGATAACCAGAAAATTTACATAAAGACCTTCATTAACTCTCTGCTCACATTACTGGAAGTGTAAGAACTACAGCACACAGGCTCCCTGTAAGAATGTGCTTAGGAGCCAAAGAATTTGTGCTTTATAATCAAATTTACTGTATATTCTGAAGGAAGGTTATTATAATCTTCAGTGATGTTAGAAATCAGAGCAAGTCAAAGAGTGTGAGAGAGAGAGGTGAAGGGAAAGGATGTTTCAGAATTGCTATGTAACAGAAAACTTCATGTTGTAAAAAAAGGTGATATGGATAGATAGATATAATATCTGGGGCTAGATCCTCAGCTGCTGTAAACTGACAGTGACTGATTCACACCAACGGAGCATCTGGCCCCTGGTCTATAGAATTCTATGGAACCAGAGAAGACTTTCTAGCATATAACATCAAAACCAGAATGAACTATACCTCCCTTTCTCTCTCCTCCCTCCCTGCTGAAAAGCTTGTTTGATGCACAAGATTATCTTATTACACACCAATAAATATATTTTATCTTTCTATTTAAATCTGAGCTTGCAGAAAGAAGAGCAGCAGCCAGCGTAGCCTAACTACAGTCTGCCAGGAAACCATTGCTCTCTGTTACACTGATGAAAACTGGAAAAACACCGCTGGAGTTAATAAAGCAGAATTTGGCCCTGTTTGTGGGTTAAATGGATTGTGCTGCCTGTGTTGGAGAAGGGAGCAGTGCAATGGGGAGTTTGTTGAGGGCAATTGCAGCATCAAGCTTGTGTCACTAAACATTTTCTGCACTGTCTCAGTCTCTGTCAAGCGACAAAGGCTGTAAGGCTGAGAGCCTTTCAGTGTGTGTGTATCAATTAAGCAGCAGTAGTGGCACTTTTTGGAAGCTTTCTTTAAATTAGAATTTACCATTATTCCTTATTATTTGGCACTATGCATATGCTACTGGATGTATGGAATCTGTACGCAGCATTATCTCAGTGGGACATATTTTCCTTCATGAGATATTCTTTTCCTTTGAGATTACAGAGATAACGCATAGCCTTGTAATGACATAACAGAATTCAAAGTCCCAAGAAACAGTTCGGGAACATGTATCAATATCTCTTTTACAATCATAACATCATCTGGCTTCCATTGGGACACCAGGCTAGCATACAGAGTTCTATAATACTTTAAGCACATCATCTGTTTAAGGATACATGGCTGCATCACATGGAAATTTTAATTTTAGGAATTTCATATTTATTTCCATCCTCAGTAAATAAACAAAATTGCTCAGTAGCATAAAGCTGGCTTGATCACAAACTTACATAAGCAGGAAAACAAAATAATAACTGAATGCTGACTCTCTATATAACAAAACCCAACCTCACTCTGAACCAACCAGGCCATCCCACCAAGTGAAGAACCAACCAGGAGGCCCCATCACATCGGTTACACTAAGCTCATTTACAAATACTTTTTCAGAGTTTTCTGATATTGTTCATAATAGTTTCAGAATCCCAACTTTACACACACACACACACACACACACAGACTCTCACTCTTTAAATAAAAGCTTCTGTTGGGAGAACATGACCACTCTCTCTAATTGAATTGATGCACCGCAGCTACCTTTGCCTGTAACTCTCCAACTAGATTGTTAAAACCATATGGTGTATTTTACAAACCCCATATATCCTCGCTACATGGAGAACAACCAGATTTTCAGAGTTCCCTCCACTCCTGTATCCCCTTTCCCCATATTATTCCCTTACCCCATATTATCCCTTTTCCCCATATTAGCAAGCACAGTGCTTACAGAAACTGAAAAGAAACCTTAGATAAATGATCAAACTTACATAGTATATGGCTTTTATTTTTACAAAATATTTGCTTCCAGCAGAGTGTATCTTAATTTACAAATGTAGAAATCTGTCATTAAGATTTGACCCAGCTGCATGGCATTGTCAAATGCAATAACGTATCCTTTAATAGTTTTATATCAAGTAAGGATATAACATATCATTAGTTTAAATGTATTTGCAAGCAATTACCCCCACCAGGATATTTGTGAATGCTCATGCAAAATTGATGAAATTCTGACATGCTTAAACATTGTTCATTTAGCTCTATTCCTTATGTATAGAAAAATAGAATAAATAATTCCACTGCCACTTGCAAACTACTGTTAGGCATTTTCATTCTGTTCATGGTTCTGTCCTGCCTTTAAACTATAGCCTTTGGTGATCATTTGGAAAAACAGTTTCATATATGTTTAATTTTAAATAGATGTACTAGATTATTCATTTGCCTTATTATTGTTCAATGCAGTAATTTAAACATGGACTAGATTTACTGCATGTCAGCTGCCTTTCTTTTACAAAATGGGATAAATTATTAAATGAGTAGAGCTTGTTTGACAACGGGTTTTCCAGTACTTCACAAAAGAAAGACCTTTGACATTCTGCCGTCTTTTGAAAAGGATAAAGAGTAAATCATTTAAGCCACTATGCTGTGGTTCAAAAACATGCTGTTATGACACATTCTTGCTTACCTCAGAATTGACTTGGGAAGACAACCACTGCAGCAGCACCACAAGTTAGCAACTGGTTTAAGTGTCAAGTTGTCTTGTAGGCACCACTCTCTGGCTGAAATATATCTGAGGTGGCTTTTCCATACTCATCTGCTTGCTTTCTTCAGCTAGAGAAAATCAACCTCTCATAGACTGTGCCATGTAATATAGAATTCTTCACCAGTTTAAGGTTATATTTGCTAATGATTGTATAAGATTTTTTTTGTCTAGCAACAGTTCAGCATCCCAGACTGGAGAAGTCACCCTCCCAGTAGTTGAACTCTTATGTTTGCGAGCTCTTTTGTGAGAAGACTTTACAGAAAGTAGTGGACATTCCACTGCACGTTTAAAACTTGGATAAAACACTAGAATATACACTGTTAGGAACAAACCTGCACTGGCAGGGAACTGGACAAGATGGCCCAGTGACTAATGTACTTAATCTCAACTACTCAATCTCTAACTTTTGTGATCACCGCTAATTTCAATTTTAGCCCACCACTTGAAAGTGCTTGGAATACTTTGGAATGATCGAAAGGCACTATAAAATATCATTTGAGAGAAATGACCCTGTAATCCTTGAAAGAACCCCAACTACTAATTAGATAAAGCATGAGTGAGTAGCAAAAAAATAAAAATAAAAAATGCACATTTTCCTTCCCTGACTTGTGTAATGGATGAGCTCTTCAATGCTAAGGTCCTGAGTCTCCTCCTAATTACAGCAGGGTAAATCAGAACTAACACCTTTGAAGTCAATGGAATTATACTGGTGTCTAATCAGTATACATGAGAAGAGAATCAGACCCAGTGCAATTGACTGTGCAAGCCTTGCTTAAAACGGTGGCCGCCGCTGGCGGGGGGCGGGGGGAGAACTTACACAAGAAGCACCATTATTTTTGCTGTTCTTTCCCAAATTAACTGTCAGACAAACTGTCAGAATTAAGTAGCTTTAGTTAATTTCACTCAAATAATGCTATTGATGCTATCTATAATCTATATATAAAGCCTTTCATTCTAAGGTGTCTTAAACACTTCGCAAACTAAGAGCTAACTCCTGCTATTAAGGGTGAGCATACAAATTACGCGTGGAGGAGACCTACAGAACTGGGTCATCCGATCCACTTCCCGACCAATGCAAGATTGTTTCCTAGAGGCTTTATTCATACAAATTGTAAATGTCCCATGTAATGGTGCTTTCCCCACCTCCCTCTGGATCCTATTGCACAGCCTAACATTCTGACTGGCTGGAAATTTCCCTTAATATTCAGCCTTACTTCTCCTTTTCTAAAGGTTAAAACAGTAGAACCATTTACAGACTGTTTCAGCAGAGGTTCAGCCAGTGAGACCAACAGATGCAACTGACAGCTCCAAAATGGAACTGTTGGTCAAGAAGGATGAGCTCTCTGGGGTTTAAGAACACCCGCCCAGATGATTGGATAGTGAGGAGATGGCATAGTCTGACATGATCACCCTAAGCCATATTTCTCTCCTCTCCTCAAAATCCTCTCTAATTGCTCCAGGAGGGCTGGTACAATCCCAGCAGTTTGGTAAACACCACGGAGCCTTTTCAGCAGAAGGAGAGGGACAGGATACAGAGAGGTCACTTGCCTGGGTCCTATCAGAGGACTGGCTGCAGAACCAGCATGCCTTCTTCTGCACTGGCCTTACCCTCAAGATTAGTCAGCTCACAATAAAGAAGCATATGTGGAAGTGTACAGATTACATTGTCATTGCTCCCACTGAGAAAAGAGTCAGGATTATTGTTTCTTCAGTAGTGCTTACTTTCTCAGGTTTGGTGCACATGGTAATTAATGATTCTGTGTACACAAGGCAATTGTATCTGGGTTTTTTTCCGGTGGGCCCACAGGAAGTTATGCTCTTAGGAGAGGACTGAGGAACTTGTATTTGGGCACAGCATGTAATCTTCCACCTCTTTAAACCGGCCCAGCCGCACTGCAGGTGAAAGGAGAGGGCGGACGTCTCAGTCCAGTTCTCAGTGGACAGGTGTTCACATTAAAAAAAACATCATAAATGGAACAGTGTGGACTTCTGGCTAGGGCTCTGGAAAGGGAGACAGGGGAGTTGGGCAGGATTCAATTCCCAGCTCTGCCCCTGACCTGCTGCATGACCTTGAGCAAGTCACTTCACCTCCCTTTGCCCCTATTTCCTTTCCAACCTCATCTTGCCTGTTTAGACTGTAAGTTCCTTGGGGAAGGTACATTCTCTTACCAGCTGTTTGTACAGTGCCTGACACAATAATACAAGTAATAAATAATAACTATTGGCAGCCACATCATATGCCACTAGGACTGAATTGCTATGGATATGTATGAAATATATTCTACCCTCTCTTCAGTACAGGTGTGAGGCAATTGGGCCTGAGAACACTTGCATTGCCACTGCCTGTGCTAGGCCAATTTTGTGTATAAATGGATGGTTTGCGTCTCCCCTAGTGTCAATCCAGCACCTTTCAGATCTGCTTCCCATGCTCAAGGGACTTCTCATTCCTGAACAGGAGATCATTCTTAAAATAAACCTTCTAAAGTTACTCCTCCCAAAGTGAAGAGGAGCTCCAGGAACATGCTGTCTCACTGCTAAATTTTCACCGGGCCACATATGTTGCTGGATGGCAAAAAAAAATCAATGCAGCCGGTGACAGGGAGAGGAGTGGGGGAAGATAGTGAACACAGGGATCTCAGGAAGGGATTTGCCTGCTAGTCAGGATTTTGCAAACTCTCACAATTCTAGTTTAAAGTATTGCTTCCAGAGAAAAGGTTAAATGAGGTTTAAGTGCAATGTAATAAACCTTCACTGTTCATAAAGTTGGGTGATAAATGTATGTATGGTTACTGCATATAAAAATACTGAGGTCAGAAGCCAAAGATCAGGAGGTAAGGTTTGCATTCGTGCAAAGGTGAGGCCCACAAACTGTAAAATTCCATGAAAATGGCAACTTGTCAGTCAACAATTTGATCGGCTCCAGCTCACCAGAGAAGCACATTCCAAAGTTCTGCTCAGCCCCACATTATAAACATGCTCTATGTGATATACAGTGTGCTATGACATGTAATTTGTTTGGTTCCAAGAGACTAGGACAAGGTTTTGGAAGGTTCACTGCATTGTAAAAGAGATGTGCCTGGCTGCAGGTTTCCATATTTGTAAGTCGTGGGCTGAGAGCAGAAATACTCTCTTCCTGCAGATGAATAGCATGGGGCAAAGAATATAGCATTTTGCTGATATCCAGACATCTACTCCAGACACCAAATCCAGGAATAAGAGGGCCAGCCCCAATGAAGGTTTTTCATACACAAAGGTATCCATCTTCCTGCAGATGTTTTTACTTTTGAAGTAAAACACACTGGACAACAGAGTTTTTGGTTGGGTGGGTCAGTGGGCTTTTCACTCAAACTTTCCTAGCTACAGGCAAAAGGGAAGACCTTTAAAATAAATAGAGGATCATCACAATTCATAATTTCCCCTCTCATCAGTAGTTCCCATCAATTTGAAACCACCCTATTTGTATTTGCCATCAGGGATGAATAAACTGGTTCATCAAAAGTAAGAAGCCTCCACACCCAGCAAACTTTCACCCAAGACTCCGAGTGAACTGATCCACACCAGAATCATTTTATCCCCTTTTAGCTGATGTCAGTTTTGTTCATGTCTGCTCTTATCAGTTTTGGATCCAATTGGGAGTGGTAATACCAAAACACCTCAGGGGTATTGCACTGGGAACGAAAGAGAAAGGTTGTGGTTACAAGGTGGTTTTTTTCCAGTTTAAAGGGCAGATTCTGATACCTTTATTGAGATCAAATAAGACTTCAATCCACACAGGGTCCCACAGAAGTAAAAGGAGTTTTGCATTACTGTGTGCAACGCATGTGAACAGAACACAGCTTTAATAATTCTTCTTATTTTAAAGTGGAGCTCTAATTGCTGGGAAGTGCCAATTTATCAAACAATGTCACAGGCTCGCCTGATCCAGTGGGGCACCCTGCAAAGTGAGTTCATTTGAATTTTACAAAAATAAACTGATATTTAACTCAAAACGGTCACATTGCATAACACAAACAACAACCCCTTGCTGGTCCAATCAAAAGAGGGCAGTCAGAATTAGGCTGCTGAGCAGACTGGATGGCTTAGGTTCAGACAGGGAAAATCCTTCCTTCCCTGTCCAAGCTTCATCCAGAACTGACCTCTGGAAGACACAGGCAGTCCTTTTTATCTGGACCACTGTGCCCCCAATTGGCTTCTGCTTGCTCCTAGTCCTTTTACACACTGGAAGACCAACACTTGCTGATTCCAGCAATAGCTAATCCAGGGTGGCTTCTCTAGGCAACTATTGGAGGTCTGAACTCGCTGCTCTTTGTCTAAAAAGTATACCTTCTTCAAGCCAGATGTGCCCAGATGTCAGGGTCTCCAGCAGGGGGCAGCAAATGCCTGGTATACACTGTCACACAAATATTTTTCTTTCTCAACAGTTAGTTGAATAACAGGTCTTGGGTTGGGGGAGAGAGAGAGGAAAGCCATGCACCTCAGCAACACAAGTGGAATATTTTGTAAATAATAGTAGCATTGTTCTGATGAGTTTAGGGATGAACCCTCTGTAGAATTTTCAAAATGTATGTGAATTTATTATTTAGAAAACTGTCCACAGAGAAGTGTCTTGCACAGCAAGGAGGTATTATGTACGCTGCTCCAGTTAATAAGGTTAAGGAAATAGTCACACTATGGTAATATTTAAAAACATAAAGCATTGTTCTCCTATGTGCATCCACTGAGACAAATCCCATCTCCTCACTCATGGCCACCGAAGGCCTTCGATGCAATTGAACCACTGTGGTTTTGTGATACGGGGTGTGATGGAGAAAGGCAGGATTCTGGGATTCCATAAAAAGGGAGTGGGACTGGTGGAAGGAGCAACCTCGGATGCACAATTAAGATGATCCACCAATCATTCTCCACAGTGTGGGGATTGCCAATGCTGGAGAGGCTACTTAGTACAGGCTTAAAGCTGCAGCAGCACCTGACAAGCAGTAGCATGGAAAGGAGAAGAATTCCATCTCCCAGCACCTCGGGACCCCCTTTGCCAAGCCCAGCTTCTGAGGCCTGGCAAGAGAATGAAGGATTTGCCCCAGTAGGCACATTAACAGAAAGGACCTTACATCAGCACAGCAAAGGAGAATATTGCCCTAAATGCTTAAAAAAGAAAGAAACTCGATTATTTTTAAACTGCGATTAGGTAGGATGTTTCCTCAAAAGCCAACATATACAGAGACTATGCACCTCCTTAAATTAACCATGAAATGTCATGGTGTGAAATACCAACAGTCTTGGAGAAATGTATTTCTCTCCCCATAATGCTGTGTATTGTACTCATGGAAGGCAAACCATTTTAACAGAGGGAACCTTGCTGTGTATAGCATGACTGGCAGACATTCAGTTGTGAATGCAGGCGTTCCACAGGCTAGACAGCACTATTTACTAGTACAGAGGCCCATCCATGTATTATGTTTGTCGTGACAATTGTTTCCTTGAAAATGAGTTATCAGGATTAAAGAGCTGTTTACTGGAAGTGAGCACTAACCACACCCAACCTTTCTTCCATTGGGGAATTTATGAGGGGAGAGGGGGAAGAGCAATTGTTCTGTTTAATTTCTCCTTAGTTCTCTCTTGCAGACATTTTTCCACAGGCCAGATCCTGAGGTTTTCCTCACGGAGCTTCAGTGAGAGTATTGACTTAACATGGGTTTATGAGATTCGGCTGAATATATTTCAGTCAATTAAAAAATAAAACATGAAAACAAATAATCCCTGAATCATTCTAAGAACCCATTAAATCACCTTTGTCTATTCTGCTGGCAACTGAAGTATTTTCCCTCTAGTATATTTGTGAGCGTTTTGGCCAGCCTGCTTTAACTGACTGAAGGGATGGGACTTTCTCCATAGCCTTTGTGAGACTATTCCACAGACTAACAGACTTAATTCAACATTTTCTAAGTATTAAGCTTACCTTTATTCAGTTTCATCCCATTATTCCTACCCTTTGAAGCACCATAAATAATTCCTCTTCCTCCTTGATGTTGCAGCTCATCATACACATATGGGCAGTTTCCATATCTATCCATAGTCCTCATCTAGATACATATTTAATTCTTCTGATCCTAAGAGAGTGAACAAACTGGATTCTCATTTACACTAAGGCTCCTTTACACCATTCTGCCAGCCTAAAGAGTCCTTAAAGTGGTTCATTTGTGTCCACTTTAAGGTCCTTTACATTTACAATCACTTTAAGGCCTCTTTATACTGCCAGAGGGATGTAGAGGGGCCTTAGTGTAAATGAGAATCAGGCCTAAAGTACTTGTTTCATAACCATCCGGAACTTCCTTTTCAAAGAACTTCCTGAGCACATTCTATGTGCTGCCAGCAGCCTTGCAACATTCACATCAGATTAGTTTGCGGATTCCGGTTCCTCCTCTCCTTAGTTAGATAAGATCCTGCTGCTCTACCAACTGTAAAAGCAACCTCTTTTAATTACCCAGGGCTAGTTTAGGCATTCAGTAAGGAAAAGGTAATTCAGCAATTTAAAAAAATATCCTAAAAACTAAAGCAAACCCATTTCAGCATTGTAGTGTGGAAGGTATGCAAAGCAATAATATTCTTCCATTTTATATTTCTCTGTATATATACTTCTACAGGTAACATTTATTTTATGTAGTTAAAAAATTTCTTACTCCATCATGCTATGCACTCGCATCCCTGAGTGATCATGTCATTCTCCTGAGGTTACCCCTCCTCTACCCTTCTATATTGCCTCACTACCCCACCATTGTGTCTTGTCAAACTAATTTGTAAGCTCCTTGGGGGTAAAGATCATGTCTCTCTATCTGTACTGGGAGGACCCTAATACTGGCTTTGGCACTGTAAAATATAACAACAATCTTTCTCCTCATCTAGCATTACTGGCGAAAAGCAAAAAAAGGAACACACTGACAGAACACTAATACTGAGCTCTCATTCATAGCAAGAGACATATAGATAGATCACTGGTTTTCTTTTAGTAGCAGCACTAGTTCAAGATTCCCTTTCCCCCCCCTTCTCTTTTTAAACACACCTCTGTTGAAACAAAAGTGCCCCACCACAGAAATGATACTACTGTCCCTTACTTACTTTAATTTTTCAGAAGAAAAAATAATCAGTCAATTGTAGATTTGAAAATGAATGAAAGGTTTCATATCACCAGCAGCCGTAATGGTCTGCTTCTCCATTTCTGTGAGGTGAAGGATTGAGCAGGCAGAGGCCAAAATGAGTACGAAGATGGAAAATGCAGTCAGGTATGAGTCAATTATGTTGAGAGCTTCTCCCGGGGTAAGGCGAGGAGCCTTGTTTTCAAAAGTGGTTTCATAAACTCTGCAAACGCAAATCCAACATTAGTGCATGCAAATGGACACTTAAGGAAATTGCGCGTCTAAGTGCCCATTTACACTGAATTGGTGAAAACAACACATTTTCAAAGGCTTTAACTGTGATGGGCATCTTTTTCTATTCCCCCAAAT
This sequence comes from Mesoclemmys tuberculata, assembly GCA_007922155.1. Classification (NCBI taxonomy): domain Eukaryota; kingdom Metazoa; phylum Chordata; order Testudines; family Chelidae; genus Mesoclemmys; species Mesoclemmys tuberculata. The sequence continues at coordinate 19,571,521 of ML675614.1, read as the reverse complement.
GGCATGTTGTCTCTCTTCAAACAAGATATGCTCACTGTGTATTTTTTCCCTACTTGCCACTAAAGGTGGGTCAGTTTTATATCCAGAATTCCCTGGGATAATAGGAGCTTTGAGGTGCCATTTTCTACAGCAGATTTCCCAAGGCACTAACTTGCCATCTATTAACTATTAGAAAACTCGAGATGAATATACTTAACGTGAGGGTTCCAGTCTGAAGGACAAGGACTAAGAAAACTGCCTGTTCAGAGTGATGGATTTGGCAGCCTGCATAGCCTAAAGCCATAGGACCCTGCTGATCTGGGGAACCCTAGAAACACTGAGGCTAGGAATGTCTGGATTAGTCTCAGTTTCTTTTCTTTTTTAAAAAACTGGTTTCTGAGCAAATGTAAACCAATTTCTAGTGATGAAAGCTTGCCTTTGAGTGTTCCTGAAGATCATGGCTTACTTCAGTGCCCTCCCTACAACTATCTGTACATAAAAGGCCCACCTTTATCATGTGATCTTAGCCCCACCCAATCTTTAGCATACAACACCTCTGTGAGACACAGTAGTGCTATTATCCCCATCTTGCACACAGGGAACCGAAGCATAGAAAGACAAAGGCCTGGTGCCTCAGAATAATTCAAATGCCTAATTGCCATTGAAATCAGTTGGAGTTAGGAGACTAAATATTTTGAGAATCTGGGTTTAAGTGATCAGTCCAACATCACACAGGAACTCTGTGGTGGAGCAGGGACTTCCAGGTCTCCCAAGACCTAGGTTAGTGCCCCAACCACCAGGTTATCTTTGTTCTCTAGGTGTCTTTGAGGTCTATGGCCAAAGGTCTCTCAGTTTTGGAGAGTTTTCATACCAGTTTGCAGCTGTGGGGGACATCTGCACTGTCTAGGATACCTAGGACACTAATGCCTCTGACCTCTAGCCACAAGGAGCTGCAGCTACAGAACTTGTGTTATGGTTTAGTGGTATGATAAGACCTTGAATGGGATGCCCTGCTTGGTAGTCCATGAGGATAGAAGTGAAGATGATGGGGAACTTGTTCTTGCCTGGATAGGTACGGCACACACACATGCCTCTTTATCTAGTCTGCTTTTTGAGCATCCTTATATAGAGAGAGTAGGTCCCTGCATTCTCATTCTCCTTCCAAACTCAGTGGCGGGAAGTAATCCCACAAGAGAAAGAATTCTGAATTCAATTCAGCCCAGGGAGTCCCAGTCGCAGGATCTCCATCACCCGAAAGTGCACTAAGGGGCAGACTAGAAGCACACAAAGCACTCCCCCTCTACTGGGAAGCCCGCAGGCAGCCAGCCCTGTCCAGCAGTATTCACTTAAGAGGAGGCATGGCTATGGAATGCATTGAACTAGGGCATCCCTGCTACTGCCTTTTCTGGCAGGGTTCCCATGAAGCCAGTGGCACATATTAAAGTTGCCTTTCCCAATCAGAAGCAATACAGGAGGGCAGGTGGTGGTATAAATGCCTGCCCTCCTTCGCATGAACCCCACTGGGACACAATGGACTAAGCTAGAGCAGGGACATGTAAGTTAAATCTCCTTTTGCCAGCAAGAATCAATCTGCCCCATAGTGAGAAAAACTGCCACCCAAAAGGAACTCCCTACTCAGGCAACCAGCTTCAGGCCAGGCCTTATATATACTGCTCCTTTTGTGTGTTTTTTTCCAGTGATCTCACGCCAACTTAGGGACAGAGCTCTGCTTGCTGCCATAGCCAGGTACCAGCTTCAGTTGGCTGCAAGTGGCTGAGCTGTGCTATTTCTAAGGTGTGCCTCACTGGCGGTAAAGGCGGGATGAGCTATTTTGCTTATCCCTAACTTTATCTCCTCCCGGTCAGCCTTGGTAAGAAACTCAAAGAGCCAACATGTTCAGCGTTCCATCTTTCTCCTCTCCCTGTCTCATCCTTATATCCACGCATGTATTAAGCCTCAGCAGCTTGGCAGCTGCCAGAGTCCAGTGTTTTTTGAATAGTTTCCTGCATCTCAGTGCAAGTGCAGTTTATGTACTGGATCCATCACCTTGACTCCTTTGGACTATGTGGTCTCTTGATAAATTTATTCTGATTTCAGTGGAGTTATTCCACCGGATAGAAATATGGTCCAGACAATCTGCATGATAGAATATCAGAGGTCACACTTCCTGTTTTGATGCGCAGGGTGCTTTTATTGGGATTCCCAGGCACCTGGCAGCCTCTCTCCTAACCAGCCACAAGTACCTGTTTTCTCTAGGTCTCTCCAGCATTCACACATTCTTACCATTCATGTGCACTGTTTCTGTCCCATATTTTTAATTAAGGAGTTGAGTGGGGAGGGAAAAGGAATATTTCAACAAGAGTCTACATTTCAGTAGCAGACTAGGGAGTGGTCAAAATGACATTAAAAGAGTCTTCCACCTATATTTATTATCTTAGATTTGTTTTTATTTTTACAGGTGAGAAAAAATGATGGCCAGAAAAAACCTTTTTCTCTCTCATCATTGACAGGTTGTAGCTAGAAGAAAACAACATTTAGCAAAATATATAACTAAAAAGAAAGTCTCTTTTTTCTTTACAAACACAAAATAATAAAACCACTGTTATAATTAAAGCAATGTGCATCAGAGTGTGCAGCAGCTTTGTGATAAAATGATTTATTCATTTGCTTTGCTTTCACAAGGTGCAGTCTCAAGTAACCTGAGTGGACGCTTATAAAAACAGTGGGTCAGATTCATCCCTGGAGTAACTCCATTGAAGCCAATGGAGTAACCCCAGGGATGAATTTGAGCCAACAACTATACTGTAGTTCTGTTGTGTTTTATTTCTTAGGACCTGTCTACAGTATACTGTATTAGGACAAAATACTGTATTCTGTACATTGCAATATTATTCCCATGCAGCTGCACAAAATGCTTGATACAGACATGAAATATTGAAGATAGACCAGGGAAAGAGTAAAGTGGTGATGTTGTTTGAGCTAGACAGTTTTGGGCTTCTATTAGAGCTGCTTGAAAAAATTCTGATTGAATATTTTACCATGAGAAAATCCTGTTTCTTGAAAAATTAAACTTTCTAGGAACCATGTTGATTTTCATAAAATTGTATTTAAAAAAAAAATCTAAATGAAGCATTGTGATAAATTTGCAATGTTCTCTTTTTACCAGATTGGAATGCACTGTTTTGATGTTTCCTTTCAAAATGAAAACTAATTTCAACAATTATTTTGTGTTATACTGTAAATTATATTTCATAAAATAAAGAGAGTCAAACCTGGAACAGACTATTTGATTTTACTGAAAAGGAATATTTTGATTCACTTGAAATGAATTTGTTTTAGAAAATTTTGATTCAGGGGAAATTTCCTGATTTTCTGTTTGTGTTCCAAACTGGAATGAAAACAAATTTCAAAATCATGGATTTTCCTGCAAAATGGAAATTCCTGTTCCCGCACAGATCTAGATTTAGTGTCAGTAAGAAATTTCCTGGGTCACTGTAGTTTGAGACTTAGGCCCCTAACTCCCATTTGTGCCTTTGAAAATCTCCCCATGAATCCAGGAAAAGAGGAAAGGGATGGATAAAATATGGAAGGATTCTTTAAAGATTAAACCAAAATCTGGGAGGAGTGAGACTAAACACCCTGTTGCCTGAAAAAAAATTGGGCAGTTGGTCTTTGTAAGAGACCAGGACAAATGAGTTTTACCACTTACTTTTACAACAAGGCTGGCACTGACAGAAAAGCATGCAACAAAGAGCAAACGTTCAGTAACAAAAGTGAGAGAGAAAATGTTTCATAAAATAGCAAAAGAAAAACAAAATAGTTTTGATTTGTGGATTTTTTCCACATGAAACACTAACATCTGCTCCATCTCCTCCTTCTTCTGCTGAAACTCCAAATATTTGGGGCAGCCTAACAGAGAAGAAGACCTCCCCCCCCATCCCTCATGTGCTTTTGGCAGGGGGACCCATAACTGGATCACTTCACCCAGTAGTGGTGAAACCATGGCAAATTAAAGATAGTTACTTTCCAATCACATCCTCAGCCTTGAGAGGGTAGAGAAATCCTATATTTGTCATCTTGTCATTTCAACTCTCAACCCCAACTGACCTATCACGGTTATTCCAAGGTCTGTGCAGGGACAATGCCTCTCTATTTTCCCCATCCATTCATCTGCTGTTCTGCATGAAAGCAGGAGCTGCAAAGTGACTGGGAGGATATGCAGAGCAGCCCTGTCCAGCAACAGCAGCCCTGGGAGGAATGGAGCAGCAGGTGGCAGGAAACTGTGGTTTTGCCACATGATATACATGGGACTCTTGACTCACTTGATGATATCATCCAGGACTGTTCCCAGGCCTGGAAGTCCCTCTTGACTAAAACCTGTGACAAGGCTCCTTAATATCTCCTCCGTGAGCAGTATGGGTCAGGAATTCCTGTCCTAACATACCCCTGGATTTTCCCCACTAACCCAGGAAGCCAGCAGAAAAGATATGGCAAAATTCTCCTGCAACTAGAGTAGGATTAAACTTTATAGCAAAATATTTGTTTTCTTTCAAAATTAGACTGGTTGATTAGTTTTCACGTTCACAGAAGGTTTGCAATATCAGAGCAAACTTTTTGGAGGATGTTTTGCATGGGCATTTTGTTGGTGTTAGAAAGATGGGTTATTTGTGGCAATGCTCTTTTGACCTTTGAGCTGGGCTGGCTGGTTACGACTGACCGAATGCTGCTGGTACTGGCTGAACTGTGCTCAGAAGGTTAGGAGATTCCAACCTGACTCATTGTCTCAGAGGAACTGGCTACCTTCTGAGTTAGTCATAACCCCCACCTCCACTTTCTCCACCCCTCTCCTCACATGACTGGAGCAGGAGCATGGCTCTGTGCTGCTGGATATCGCACTGCAGTGGGGAGGCTTCACATGACTCTCTCCCCCCAGCACACAGAGAGCAATGACTCTCTGGGATGGGGAGGAGGGTGGCTGAACAGCTCTTGAACACCCTGAGGAGAGAAAACAAACAGATGCAGGGTGTAGCTACCAGGCATGCTGCCCTGAAAAGAGACAGTACTGTGTAGGAACCCATGGGACTCTCCAGAAAGGATCAGGTTCAAAACAGTGTGGGGACTCAAGACAGTGTAGGCTGGTGGGGTTTCCCATAGGTTGAGACACATGACCTAACCCTGAACCTCCTGAAATTCCCTGTCATTAGCCTAAGCAGCTGTGTCAAGGCAGGGCTGGTTCCCAGGCTCCTTTTACACATGGCTGGTTTACTCTCCTTGTTAGGTGCTGGAGGAGGTTGTGTGTTTTTTCTTTGTTCCTCCCTTTGCCACAGTGTGCAGGTCATGCTACTGTGGGCTGTTACAGGTTTGGGGGGCAGGACTGGAACATTTAGCACTGCGGGGCGTCTACGTCTCGTAGCACCTGGATAGGGATTGCAGCTTGCAGAAACACAGTACCCCCCTGGCTTGGAACATGCCCGCTGTGCCATTCCTTAGAACGATGTCACCTGTACCACTCTCCCCACTGGCCAGTGCAGAGGGAGAGTGGGGTTCCGGTTTTGTATTTTTCTGTGATATCGGGGCAGGCTATGTCCTCAGGAAGGCATGAAGGAAGCAGTGAGTGCACTTATGCAGGGAAGGCAGAGGGGCCAACAACACTTCCATGAGTCCTCTCCCCTGCCCACCCATGAATGGGACAGGGAAAATCTGGCACTTTAGGTACCACAGGTTAAAATACGTAAATATGCATTAATGTGAGAATAATTTTACAAATTTCGGTGCTCAAAATCCATGAAATGGAAAAGCTGTGGTTCTCATTAGCTCAGCCACAAAATCTATCCTGTAAGCTCTATGCAAGCAGCAAGCAACAAAAATATTAAAGTATCCATTTAAAAAGGAAAACACAATTAGAAAATGTTGCACGTGTGCAATGAGGTCCAGCAAATGCTGCTCTAAGAATCATAATTTGTTACACTCCTGAGAGCTGGTCAAAACGAGTGTAAAAAACTGCCAGAACAGAATGGCAGCATTTCAAATCCACGTCACACTGATGTATAAGAGTACACAAGCTGCCAGGCAATGGAGAACCAGGACCTACATACACACACACACAAATTATGTGGTGGAAATAGGGCAAGAGAAAACTGAATGTCAAATCTGTTGGACACCAAATGAGCCCAGTTTCTGAGTGAAGCAGAAAGAAAGATATAAAGGAGCCCTGAAGGGTACATCTGCAGAATGGGTAGACAGACTCACACTCGTGGGGCTTGAGCTATCGTGCTAAAAAATAGCAGTGTGGTTATTGTGGCCAGGCAGAGATTCAAGCTAGCCACCCAAGCTCAGCGTCCTCACTGCTATTTTTATCACACAAAACTCAAACTCCACTAGGGCAAATCTGGCTACTCATGCTGGGAGGCTTGTTCCCAGCTGCGACCAGGACATACCCTTCAAGACCCAATCCAACGCCCAAAGAAGTCAGTGGGAAAACTCCCATTAACTTCAGTAAGCACAGGATGAGCTCCCCACTATGGAGGCCACATACATAGCCACGTACGGTGTTCTTTCTTCTGCAAAAAAAGGAAAACAGAAGATTCTAAATGTCTTAAAGTTTCTTTTGTCTGCTTATCACTTATGAGGTTCAGTGCCTTGATAATTTCATCAGGCTGTTTTATAAAGGGTAGGTGCACCAATCAGGGAGCAAGGATCATGAAATATGTCTTAGGTGACCAATCACACACGCTGAATATTGAATTATAAATGTCAAATACTGGATGCTTCATTTGCCATGAACATTCCATGAAAACCCACGGGGCCAAATATGTTCAAAACTGACATGAACAATTATGAACAAAAGACAAATTTGTAATATCATGACAATTCTGAACAGAAAAAAACCAGCCAAATCTGATGAATAATTTGATCAGCGTTCGGTGCGACATTTTGCAAATACCTCACCCCTTTCTAGCCTGTACCCCACCAGTCTAATTAAAGAGAATATAACAGCTAGCTGCTTTTCACCAGCTGTTATTTATAGGAGATTTTCAATGAGGAATTATTCTAGAGATAAACTCCGCTTTCGCTTTTCCTGCTTGAATTTTTTAATTTATACATGCAAGTCAGAATTTGGGCCTCAGTAACCGTTACAGAAACAAAGGTCCAAACCTTCACAAGGCGTTTCCTAGTTTGTAAAATACCCTCTATGGTTTTAGACCACATTTCACACCAGATAGAATTGAGAATACTGCCAATGTAACAATTCATTTCAATCTCCATCATTGTTTGCAGTGTAAAGGAAAAGAAATGACCAGGCTATTGAGTAGTTAACTACACAACTGCTACCTAATGATCCTAATTTCCATGATTTTAATAATAATGAGTAAAACCAAACGGTTAAGTTGCACTTTCTACCTCAGCAAAACTGAGCTATAATTGTGTAGAGAATAATTTTATGGGTGAAGTGTGCTCTGTATTGTGAAAGATTAGAATAAAGTGCTCTAATATACAATGTCTTAGCAGGTGCAGGCATTTACCTGGGCAATTAAAATCTTTTTAATATACAAATCACAGCCAATGAGACTGTTGGCATGACAAACTGGATCTTTCCGGACACAATGTGTTTGTCTAAAATAGATTTTTGTTTGCTAGCAATCATTTTTCTAACTTTTGTTTAAAAGAGAACTGACTAAACACAGACTAATTTGCAGCAGTCTTAAAATGTTTGTATTATATGTATATATACTTAAACTATTAGATGTTCCCTATTCTTGTACAACACGGACATTAATGCCCTTTATTTAACATCTCTTTCTTAAAATGTACATCATCTAACTGGTATGTGTGTATTATATTTGGGTATGTGTGTACAATTGGGTTGGCTTAAGTAGAATTTGGCCTTGAAATAGCAGACAGATCATGGAAGATGTGTGAAATATTCTTAATTATTTGTTTCATTAACTTCATTAAATATCATTCTTTGTACTGTATATATTCCATAACTACCACTAGTTGAAATAGGTGGAATGTTTTTTATGAAAGTTTTCAGGAAAATGTTTCCATCTCTTCTTGTGCTTTGTTTCCTTTCTCAAAATGTTTGTTTCCTGTGTAATTTTGAGGCCCTTTACACACACACACACACACACACACACAAAACCCAAAACAAAAAATTACCCCACACTTTTTCCTCACAATTTCTTACAAATAAGCCACAAAATACACACATACATGCCTACTTTTACAATTTCCAGTTCACAAAATCCATTATCTTCCATTGTCATGCCATAAATTATTCTAGTTATCAGGAGTCACTCAGGCCCTGATTCAATGAGATACTAAAGCATGTACCTAATTTTAAGCATATCAGTAGCCCCCTTGACTTCAATAAGACTAGCTCTTCAACAAGTACTTACCTGCTTTGCTGAATTTGGGCTCAGCTGTAATGTTCTTCAGTAGCAACTCACTGGTTCCGTTAAGAGTACAGAATTCTCTTTCTAAGGTTTTCTATTTTATTTTGTTTAAAGGAGAAAGTTGGGGAGTGGTGAAAGGGGAAGGTCTTTATTACATTCCACAAAACTCCAGGAGAGAGAGAAGATAATTTAACTAAAATACTCAACATATCATGGCTGACATATAAGGAATAATTAAAAGAGTGAAAAAAATAAATGAGAAGTGTTTTTGAAATCCATCATATGGCAAATTTGACAAGTTTGGTGAGGTGTATATCATCAATTTTAGTATTTTTTTATGAAAAGAATGGAGGACGATAAGGCAACCTAACAAGGTGCCTACTAAATCGTAGCTTCTTCTTCTTCAAGGGGTATGACGCATACTAGATTACAGGCGTACAGTGACCTAATTGTTTGTCTGGCATAGGGCAAATGGGACCAGGCAAAATAGCATGTCAGGTGTGCACTATCCTAAGTAGTTAAACGATATTCTTACTGTCTGTTTTGTTTTTGTTTCATGTCTCCAAGTGTAAATCAGGCATTTATAGGCTACACTGAAAATTGTTTAAAGGAACTAAATTGTGCAGAGCCATTACCCTGTTGTTCATATTCTGCATGTGACTGCAAAGGAGGGCTGGCATAAATCCAATGCACTTCATAAGGGCGAGTCCAGTTGTGGTCAGTGCAGTGATTGCATAAACCATGGGGTTTCAACGTAGGGGTCACTAACAGGTGTCAGGGGATTATAATCACCCCACCCATCCCCTGTTGCTAAAAAGGGAGGTTGGTGCTGGGTTCATGGTGTAGAAAAGGTTGAGAACCACTGCTGAGGTAAATCATTAAGTCCTTCTAAGGCTTAGTTCCTTGGAGGCAGGATATCTGTAGCCTGCACTGTTCTGCTGCCTTGATTTAGACCCTGATCCTCCAAGGTGTTTAAGCATGTGAATTACTTTAAACATATGAGTTAGCTGTTCACAAATTTAATATTCAGTATGTGCTTCAGTACCTTGCTGACTGAGACCTCCATGCTGTCCTACTATTACTTCCCATTACCTACAGCACAGCTCAAGAGCAAGCTATCCTTAATGTTCTGCAAGTGCCACAACCTCCCGCTGACAAGTCCACACATCCAAATTCTTCTGACCATAAACATACGTACTGTAATGAAGAAGACAGAACGTTGCTTCCTTTCAGTGTCGTAGGAGTTGGCTTTCTGATTTACCTGAGCCGCATTGTCTCCAACAACGGTATCCCTGCCCATTGTTCTGAACTTAACTGAGATTCTCTCACCTTTAGATATGGCTCCTGCAAATAGAGTCTTTCTCTCACCTTTAGATATGGCTTCCTCTGTGAGCGGGGGGAGTGAGGAACAGAGGATGGGGAATCCTGTATCATTCAGCTGTGGGATCCAGTCTCCACCACCCACTCCGCCGTGTGACCCCGCCAGCACTCATGATACATTGTCCCATCACCCTCACCGTTTACAGCAAAAAAGCTATTTAGCCACTGCCTGCAACCCTTCAGCCCGCAATGCCTTGACAGCAGAGGTTATAGAAAAAAAGAGAGAGAAAGAAAGAACAATGTGCAATCGGCACCGCATTAGAGATGGAAAAAGTACTTAAAGCCTGCAACATTCATCAAGGCTGAATACATAAATGCCACATTTTGAATAAGCCAAGCAAAAGACAATGACAAAGGAAAGGCGCATTGCTTCAGGAATCTCTATCATTTTCATTTGCTGCTGTCAGGAACCTGTTTTTTGCCTCTCACTCTATCAGCCATTATAGCATTAATGAAGTAACCTCACATAGTTATTGACTGGCTTGTCAGAGTCCCTGCCTGATCCCTTAATAGAAACCATTGGTCTTCAGTTAAAAATGGGGTGAGCTGGGAGGTGCTGTGGGCATGTGCTGAATTTCAAGTGCACTCTTGAGGTTATCAAAAGCCATGAAATGCAAATTATTATATTTTTTAAACACACAGATTTCATGCAACTGAGCATATAAAATTGACTAATACTGTACTTTATGCATTCCAAATAATGTTTCCAAATACGCTCTGCATATGTTCTTTCCCCAGAAAGGTGTGGGTGGTATTTGAATAAGCAGAAATGGGCCTACTTTTATTTTGTGCATAAAGTAGTTCCTGGACGTTGCGGGTCTCTCCTCTTTCTAATATAAAGTAGTGTTTATGCACTGTCTGCTCAAACACCACTGATAATCCTTTATCTGAATTTCTGTTTTAGGTCAAAATCATTTTTCCATCACCATTTTTTTCTTTTTTCATAAAGCATCCCATGTCCCAGAATTAGTATATTCTCATTTACTAGACATTGAGGGTTGACAAGGGGTCCAGAAATAACTGCTCCTCCATAAGGTAATAAATCCAGGGAGTAATCTAAAATAGAGCTGTTAATTCTGATACGCCCACGCCACAGACTGGATATGGAAAATGAGCTTGGTATGTTACGGAATTAGGCATGGTTGACAATCAATCAGTACCTGTACGATCTCTATGCAGAGTGGAACCTGAGGGCATGTTTATGTGTTTGCTTCTGCAGGACAAGGCATCCACAAAGAGAGTGTTAGCTCGGTATTTGGTGTGATGCACGACAGGCTCATCATCTGGTAAAAAGTGACTGTGTGACCTTTCATAAACTCCACAAGGGACTGCATGGTCTGATGATTTCTAGTATGGCTCTTAACATTACGTCCAAAGGAAGTTCACTTTACACATTTGTGATCGGCCATATCATGGCATGAGGTTCACACAATCTTCCCTATACAGAGAGCTACAAACACCACAGCTCTGTTCGTTGTTAGAACTATTTCAGTAAATCAGTCAACTTACCAGAGTCGTGCCTTTGCTGTATAGAGGTGTTTTTAACTTCTACCCTTCCCCTACATAGGCCTCTTATATACTCAGAAACATTATAGTCTCTTTTTTTTATCAGGATCAAAGATCCAGCATTATGCTGATTTTTGAAATAATGATGAGCCATCTCAAGTTTGTTCAGTGCAGTTAACAATGAAAAGTACAGATGACTGTCCCAACTAGAGCTGGTCAAAACATTTCTGACAAAACTTTTTTCCAGCCACAAAATAAAGTTTTTTTAAAGTGCCTTTTTTATCAAAACTGAAATGTTTTGCAGTTCACAGTTTTGACAAAAATATTTCTCAGGGCCAACCACCCCAGACTAGCCAAAAGCTTCATATTTATGGCACTCTGGAGCATGACTTTAACTTGGGTGTCCCACATGCCAAATGATTTCCCTAACCTCCAGAATATAGAGTCACCTTCTCCCAAACTCTCTTGTTAAAGGTGCTCCATTTTGTACAAATAATGAAGTATTCATTAGGTCAGAGAAGGACGGACTCTCTAACATAGTGGTTCTAGCATTTACCTCAGATGTAGGAAACCCAGCTTCAAAACCATAATCCCAATCCAGCAGCTCAGTGATGTGAATTTGGGTCTCCCACATCCAAGGTAGGTGCCAACCAGACTATTGATTGTTCTGTGGTGTGGGAGGTATGTCTTGTTTTCTTTCCTGAAAAAAATGTGAAAGGTGCCATTTTTGTTCCTCCTTTTAATGAAAACAAACTTGGACATTTTTTTGCAAAATGGAATTGTTGTTTTCCAGCCAGTCTCTAATCCCAGCCTCATTCAACAATGTCTAGACTAGTGTTTCTAAATGACCAGACCACGGACTGCTGCCTGTCACTGAGATCTCCCAGTTTAGGAAGGCAGCAAACTGGTCCCTGGTATAAAAAAGGTTGAGAAGATTGGTCTAGATCCCTTAAAGCTGCAAAACTGGGTTAGTATTCTCCCGAGAACAAGCTGTCTCATGCTGTGTTTAGTCCTTTCCTACTTCTAGTTGGGTTAAAAATTCTATAACAATCTCTCTCATGACACTTTGACAACTGAGCCAATCTTTCTTAATGAATAATGTATTTGTTGATTTGGGGCACTTTTTCTGCTACCAATCAGGTTGTGAAATTCTCATGTTTGTTCGTTAACCCAAATTAGTTATTTGTGGGATTTCTTTCCAAAAAAATCTTCTCTACATGAATGGCTTGTAGGCAGTTCACTGGGAATAATTGTAATTTAAGCTGTGTTGCAAATGTTCACAAGGAAAGAAATTCAACTCTGTGTAGAGAGCCAGCATCATTTTAAAGATCTCAAAATAGACTCAGCAGGTAAAATCCTGGCCACATTGAAGTCAATGGGAGTTTTGCCATTGACTTCAGTGAAGCCTGGATTTAACTCCCTACCTTCAAAATAGGCCTTAAATGGGACTTAAATAATTCATAGGCCCAGCATTGGTCAAATGAAATTCATGCTGGGCCTGATCCAAAGCCTGCTACAGCCAATAGACAGACTCTCATTGACTTCAGTGGGCCGTGCATCTGGCCCACTTCGACCATAAACCATGGTTTCTCTTCCCTGATTGGAAGCCTTATGTGACTAAACAGCACCGATCGATTTGACCGTGGCAAATATTCTATTCAAAAGCATAATTTGACGTTTGCTTAGGGTGAATATTTGAATAATCAAGTTGAAAATTTGTTTTTGGCAAGTGCCTGGATTAGAGAAGTTCAGTCACACGAATGTTCACGGAAAAGGTCACAGACAAAGTTGAATCAAACCACGCATTTTAATGTCTACAAGCATTGTACCCCATAGTCAGAAAACAATCCAGTGCCTCCTCTGCCATCCCCCACCAAAAAGAAAGATCCAAGTCTGCGGATCTCAAAGGCCAATCTTAGATGGCCATAAAGGGGAAACCAGGAATAAACCCCGCGCCCTATGCTAGTGACATTAGCTTACATTTTCAAGACTATCTTCGCCAGGAAAAGAGTTAGACCGTCAATTTAAAGAAAACAGTTGAGTTCCCTCAGGTTGGGCTGGGGGTGTTGTAGCCGAGGGCTCTGCAGGCTCTTGGCCATTTTACAATAATGACCGTTGTACCCATGCCTAGTTGGCAATTTTATTAGCAGGCTGAGATGAAAGGTCCAGGGCAGAATGGGCACAGAGCCTGGGGTGTCCTCTCAGCCCTACTGATGGTTTCTTCTGCATTCTGTACCTCAGGCACAATGAGGCTTACGTGTGTGTGTGTGTGTGTGTGTGTGTGTGTGTGTGTGTGTGTGTGTG
>ML675614.1:19411300-19557946 GCA_007922155.1 Mesoclemmys tuberculata | reverse complement strand
GTGTGTGTGTGTGTGTGTGTGTGTGTGTGTGTGTGTGTGTGTGTGTGTGAGAGAGAGAGAGAGGGAGAGAGAGAGAGTTTTGCACTGCAGCTGTAGATTAATTACTGGCTTCAATTCACATTTTTAAAAGTTATTTTAATATTTTTGAACTTCAGAAGAGACTCAACATGAAAGAACCAGTTTTGGATGAAGTGAAAACCAAGTCAGACCTTCATCTGAACTTGAATTGAACATTTATAAGGGACAGACTGACTGTATTTTCCTATTGTGGAGCAGGATGTACTTTTCTGAGATTTAAAAAAAAAAAATTTGAGGCTCTTCAATAGGCTCCAGTTATTACTTTTCATGTTAACCTGCTGCACAATGTGTATTGAAGGCCCTTCAATACACAGGCGCTTCGATAGACTCCAGTTATTACGCTTCATGTTAACCGGCTGCACACTGTGTATATAACTTGGATCTATTTTGACTATTTTCCTGCACTTTCAAATAGAGAGACTCTTCCTTGCAGACTGACCATGCTGTATTCAGACACAGCCTGTTTTAGAATCAACAAATACTCTCTGTGGAGACTGGTTCTTGTTTTGATGCATTCTCAAGTATGCATGCTCGTACATTGAGTATCCAAGGATGAGAAAGCCTTAAGTCTAGAGGTAGCCGAGCTCTGGGTCAGGGAACAAAGTTTGTTCTGGTTCCTGTTTTCCTACTGTGGTTTGTCCATCTCTACTTATACGTTATTGTGTTTCTCATAAACTTGGTTCGTCAGCTGGCAAAGGGATAAGATGATATTGTGTCACATGAGCCTTGGGAAAAGTCATAGAATCATAGAATCATAGAATATTAGAGTTGGAAGGGACCTCAGGAGGTCATCTAGCCCAACCCCCTGCTCAAAGCAGGACTATCCTCAGCTAAATCATCCCGGCGAGGGTTTTGTCAAGCCGCAGCTTAAAAACCTCTAAAGATGGAGATGCCACCGCCTCCTTAGGTAACCCATTCCAATGCTTCACCCTCCTGGTGAAAAGCTTTTTCCTAATGTCCAATCTAGATCTCCCCCACTGCAACTTGAGACCATTTCTCCTTTTCTGTCATCTGCCACCACTGAAAACAGCCTAGCTCCATCCTCCCTTGAACCCCCTTTCAGGTAGCTAAAGGCTGCTATCAAATCCCCCCTCATTCTTCTCTTCTGCAGACTAAACAGACCTAGTTCTGTCAGCCTCCCCTCATAAGTCTTGTGCTCCAGCCCCCTTCTCATTTTTGTTGCCCTCCGCTGGACCTCCAACTTGTCCACATCCTTTTTGTAGTGGGGGGCCCAAAACTGGACACAATACTCCAAATGCGGCCTCAGCAATGCCAAATAGAGGGGAATAATCACTTCCCGCGATCTGCTGGCAATGCTCTTACTAATGCAGCCCAATATGCCATTAGCCTTCTTGGCAACCAGGGTACACTGCTGACTCATATCCAGCTTCTTATCCTCTGTAACCCCCAGATCCTTTTCTGCAGAACTGCTGCCTAGTTCGTCAGTCCCCAGTCACTACTGCCCACAGCTTTTTGTTCTACAAGAGCGGCGTAGTGAGTAGCCCATATAGAGTTGTACCTCCAGGAGCCTGTAATTTCTGACTTTCTAATTGTGTTTCATGGTTGCTGAAAGGAACAAAACAATCACATGTGAACTTATACTTCTACAGCAATTAATATTGTTATTAAAAACTATTATTAATTCTTGGGCTCTGTCTATCTAAAATACATCTGTACTTCAAATACAATCATAAAACATCTGGAGGTTCTACAGTTAAATATATAGCCTTTTTGACTGTTGTTTCATCATTTGCAGCCTTGCTCTTGCTTTACCTGTAAACAAGACAAAAGTCTGCACTGAAATTGGTACACTGGAAATCCTCCTAATTTGTTGTAAGCAGCTCCGTTCATTTCAGATATACTTAGAGTCACAATCTCGAGACAATCTTTGGTTTAATGACATATTATCCAGTGCTAAGAGACATACACAGGATTTTGTACATCGCCGCTATCCTGGCATGCTATAATAAAGTATTTCTTGGAGATGCCAGAAATTTTCACACAAGCAATGTAAATCTAAAATTAAAAAAGGTCTATCAAATCAAATGAGAATTACATTAATACTACACACACACAAAATGTCTAATATTGTGGTTGTTTGGTTGAGTGCAATACATTTGGCATGCAAAAGCAGTGTCTTCTGGCTTATTTGCTTTCTCTTGTTTTTTTAATAAGTAGCCTGGACATATTGTAAGAGGCAAAATAATTAGCATTCACTCAACCCAGCAGGGCAGCAATTTAAACTTTTACAAGGAGTCAGACTGCAGGATGTTGCCCCGCCATCAACTTTCTACGTACAGAGTGGATACAGTCTGAAATATCCAAATGTTTCAGGCTACTCGGGGTTATTTGAAACTCCGATAGACAGACTATTATGGGGAAACCGCTTAATCTGCTCCAGGATTTATTGCTATTGTGCACTCTGTACCAGGTTAAAATAGCATGCCTTGGAGAGGTCTTGGAAGGTCAGAAAAAGCTGTGCTCTGTGCAAGTATTTCATACCATACTAAAAAGTTTCAGACCACACCTTTCATTCTCAAATCATTAAAACCCATTTGAACATAAGAACGGCCATACAGGGTCAGACCAATGGGCCATCTAACTCAGTATCCTGTCTTCCAACACTGGCCAATGCCAGGTGGTTCAGAAGAAATAAACAGAACAGGTAATCATCAAGTGATCCATCCCCTGTTGCCCATTCCCGGCTTCTGGCAAACAGTATTTTCGTACACATATGCATATAAAAACATTCCACAAAATGAATCTGCTTTACATCACCCTCAAAATATTGCCTTAATGCAGAGAAAGGTAGGCAAGTGAAGCACTCTACTGCTCACCGGGGTACAATTAATCAAAAGGCGAGGGCAAGTTTGTATAAAGCAGAAAAAAAACCCCTATTCTGTTGGATTGATTTAAGACCAAGTGCAGGCGGTCAGAAATATAGGTTTTTTACCTGTTAGGAAGTTATTTTTACAAATGTATGATATGGATACTCATTAGCAAAATGCTCTTTTCTCAGTGAATTCTAATTATGCCCATTCCTTTGTTGCTGCACGTCGTATAATTCCTCTTTATGAGGCTCACTACTTCTCTGCTTTGGTTTACAGGTAAAGCGGTTGAGATATTTATTATATAGAAAAGACAGTCATTGAAAAGTATAGCATGAGTCTTCAGTTGGGGGAAAAATTCAAGGAATTCAGATTTTGTACATTTATATATTGAAACTGCAAAATACTTGACAATCCCAACCACCATCCAAGTGACTTAGTGATTTAGGAACAAGAACACCACTGATTTCCAATCACTTATGCTCCCAAGTCACTGAGGCCAGATCCTCAAAGGTGTTCAGGTGCCTAACTACCCGTGAAATCAAATGGGAGCTAGGTTCATAAACATCTTTGAGGATCCAGGCCTTAGCTTCTTTTAAAAATCCTACATGCTGTGCCTAAATTTAAGTTTGTGAATAGTCGCATTCCAGTCAATGAAGCTCAGATTGTATTACCTTTTTATCCAGAGCTTCTCTGCACTAGGGAGCCCTCCTTTAGGGATCAAATTCAACAAAATACTTAAGCATATGTGTAACTTTAAGCACCTGCTTTAGTCCCATTCACTGTGAAGTGAATTGAGAACATGTTTAAGGTTAGCTTTTGTGTTTCAATGCTTTGCTAGTTTAAGTATTTCGCTTAATCAGGGCTTTAAGGATTGTATTGGTAGTAGCCGCTGGTAGCAGGGTTTCAATGGAACCAGTGAATTAAGACTGTTGGCAAGGCCCAGACCTAGCACAGAGGTGATCTTTGCATCTCTGGCAGTTCTCTTGGGATCCACACAGCTTGGGGGTGGAACTGTAGGCACCTAAAGTGCCTGACAAAATTATCTGGGAGCATTCTGTGAGAAGACATTGATGGGTTTTTTCTTGTCCTAGGCTCTGTCCTGTGGCAGCAGAATAGGAGCAACTGCACAATAACAAATCAGCGTGGATACCCAATGATAAACACAGATTTAATCAGGACAGAAATTCTGGTGACTCACTTCCACCATAAACAAGCCTGATTAAAAATTATTTTAAAAATCTTACTCAATTACTTTGAAAAGTGTCTTGACAGCATTCTGTTAGGTTTGCTGAGTGAACAATGCCAGGAAAATATACATTTTGCTATTAATTTGAGGGTGCCTTTCTCGTCTAGCAGAATTTTTTTTTTAAAAGAAACAGCAGAAATTATCATTTTGATACTGAAAAGCGGGAGCTGGAAAATGTACTTCCCTCACTTTAATATAAACTAAAGATAAAAATGAATGTGTCAGTTGTAAAATGGAAGTATGATCACTAAAATGTGTTATGGATTATTGACAAATAAAATAAACTTTCATAAAAGCCCTACAATTTGTTAAAGTAGTGCCCTCAGGCCTCCACTAAGCATAGTGCCCCGTTGTGGTAGGTGTTGTATATACACATGGTAAAAGTCCTTGCCCAAAGAATCTACAATAAAAGTAGACAAAGGAAGTGTTATTATGACCATGTTACAGTTGGGGAACTGAGGCACAGAGAGATTAAGTGACTTGCCCAAGATCACACAGCCCATCCTTCCCCTCTTAACCAGGTATTGTTTCCCAAGAGTTCACTAGGAATTGTGGATGCAAAAGGACAGCAAAATCAGGGCCTTGGCCTCTGCTTACTTTTATTAACACACTGAGATATTGTAAGGAACAAGCAGAACAGTTCAGTTAAAATGAGAACCAACTTGTTCCTTTGTTCAAATCAGAGTGAAGACAAATCTTCTCTGAGGTCAAGGAGAGTTTGGCAAATTTAAAATAAAAAAAAAGTCATACTTCTAGGTTTGGCCAAATACTGAAAGCAGAAGTCTAGAAATACCACAAGAAAGATGTTTTCTCAACATTTACTGCCTAGACTGCATTAAGCCAGAAAATCCAGGGAGAAAGTCTGACTGCACAAGATTTCCATGTGGTTTAGAACAGTTTAGGTAAGTATCTGAGCTTTTGGATCCTTAACTGAACTTCTTTCGATAGATACTTTAGGCACTAGTACCATATCTTTTGGTGACAATAAGAGATCAGCAAAGCTCATCTACAGTATATTTGCCCAGTGTCTACTTAGTTGTCTAAGGGTGTGTTTACACTGCAAATAAAAACCCACAGCTGGCCCAGGCTCTGGGTTAAGAGGTTTATTTAACTGCAGTCTAGATGTTCCAGGTTCGCACCGGAGCCCAGGCTCTAGGACCTTGCAAGGTGTGTGGGTCCCAGCACTCAGGCTGTAGCTTGGGCCTGAACGTCTCCACCACAATTAAACAGCCCCCTAGCCCATTCCTCACGAGCCCAAGTGATGGGTGTCTAATTGCAGTGGAGACAGAGAGTAATCTATTGATAGAAAAGTGTAAGGTTTCCTGTGCTGGAAAGAGAAAATAGGACAAAGCTCATAATGACCATGGCGGCTCCTATTTTGTAGGGGCTATTGCCCAAATTACAGCCTTCTGTTGACCCTTTGAAATTTCAGCAGGTGGTGGGCAGTACTGGAGCCACACTGGTACCTGTAGCAACATGCACCCCCCAAAGTGCTGCGCTTTGCAAATATCTATGGAACAGCCCAGTGGCCCTCCCTCATAATTTCAGCCATAAAGGCAGAGAATGCCCGCAGGAGACTTTGGGGGTGAAAAGACAGGATATGGCATTTCAGCACTGATGTGAAACAGAGCTGAGTGCCGTTAGACCACTCCCTGTTCTTCAAGCCCTATTTCTGAATATGCAAGCGTGCCCGAGAGTATTCACCACGCCCCGACGTACACACCCTTCCCAGCACATAGGAGAAGGAAAAGGGGTCATCAGCTCCCCCCTTACACAAGACATGTGAGGGGAACAAAAGGGATTGGGTGGGTAGGAAGGAAAAGATATTCCTACCCTTAAAGCCCATTGATTTCATTGCATGCAAAATAAGGTCCACTGATTCCATACCAAGAAAAACTATTGTGAGTAAAGCCTAAAATCATGGAATCAACTAATTTTCTTATGCCTGCAATTTTCCACTGACTATTAAGAAGCCTTTCCCTCTAGTGTCAAAGCACATTCTTTATCCTGTACCTTTTTAATACCACATACGCATTTTTTGTAAAAAGTTGTGTATTTCATTCCCATAGATTTTTTTATTGAGACAAATAGCTCAGTAAATTAAAAAAAATAGACAGATATATGGATAAGATCACCTATAGTTACACTTGCTATGATAAAATTACATGGGTTATCAATCTTTATGCTTCAGTGCATAGATTGATTACCAGCTGGGGTCAGGAAGAAATTTCCTTCATTGATAAAACATTGCACAGTTTTGAGTATTATGGCAGTTTTAAGACTTCCCCTGAGCAGTGGCTGTCCCTGGCCACGGTTGGGGACTGGTTTAGATGGACCATTGGTTTGTTCCAATGTGAAAATTCCTCTGTTGCTAACTCAGAGTGATTTAGGAATATCGCATTTTATGTCTAATATTTGACACTAGGAAGAATTACTTTTCAGAGGTAACAGTATTTAGATACCGTGGTGATAGGTACCATAAAAAGCCCTTAGGCAGACAGACAAATATCAGCTGACATCAGAGCTAAGACATCTTTCCTCCATCCTGCAAGAAGTTCCTTTACAAATTATTATGATAACCCGCATGTAGCATGAATTATACATGGGAGGCAGTGTTTCCCAGTGGACAGAGCACTGACCTGAGGGACAGGATATCTGGCTTCTCTTCCCCACTTGGCCACTGACCTGCTGTGTGACCTCGAACAGGTCATTTTCCCTTCATTTCCCCTCCTATCCTTTGTTTGTCTTGTCTGTTTAGGTTGTAAGCTCTTTTGGGGTAGGAGTGGTCTCTCACTATGTGTTTGTTCAATACCTAGCACAATGAAGCTCCAACTCTATTTGGGTTTTTTTAAAGTATTACTGTATGCAAAAAATAAATAACAGTAACCATTCCAAATCTCAGGTGGATGCATCTGGGCAGGGAGATGGGGAAGAGTTTCTTTCAATCCATCCACCTTCTGCAAATACATAAAGGAAGTCCAGTGACAATGAATGCTGAACCTCTCAGCATTATTACCCTAACATAGTCCTGTGTAAAAGTCTCCTCAGCTGAGGAGACATTAGCTACAAGTTTCCAGATGCAGAGAACCTGAAAGCTGGTGGGAATTCCTTGAAAATCTTGAGACATTCATTGTTTAGGAGGGTCAAGCTCCATATCTACTTGACACATTTCAAAACCATATTTCCTGGACTATAACAGGCAGGGCTGGTAGCACCTCCTATTTTAAAGGATGCCTGGTGTTTCCCATTATAAGACCTGCTTTCAGTTCCGATCTTATTTGGATTTATGCAAACACTAAAAAATAGGTTATCTACCCATGTGTTCTGGACATCCATTACACCCATACAACAAAACATAACTAAAGTACAGCAATACAGTACAGGATACAGAATACACAATGCAGAAGAATCTTTGCAGTTTCAGGACCACGTAACTTTCTGCCTCACTTGGGCTCTCCAGCAGGCTTTTTCTGTGACTGATGAAGATAGCCTTGGATAACATGCTGTGTGGCTCAGAGAGTGATACATAGAGATACACATACTGTGCATCCATGTGTGTGTATGGGGTGGGGAGAGAGAAAGAGAAACAGATATATGCATACGCACATGTTTTTATAGAGTGACACACACAAACATGCACTGGTGTGATACGTGTGTGTGTTGTACATGTGTATTGAGCATGTAATCTTGGGTATATGCTCTATAAGTCAGAGACCAATTCCGGCTGCAGAAAGAGAGAGAAGTTCCAAGCAAGTAGTGGATTATTAAACAGCAGTTTGAGGCCAGGGGCCTATAAAGCCAATGAGGGGCCTATAAAGCCATTCTAAGTCATATTTTTGCTTTTTTTAATTAAAAAAGCTCTAACTCTCCCCTCACCACTTCTGGACTGAATTGGTTTGATCCAGAGAGGTAGTTATGCGTAAGAGCAACCACTCCATATTGTATTAGGGGATTTCTCATGCAACACATATCACCAATTACAAGGCAGGGATGCAATTCTATGATTTATAATACATTATACTGTTAAGTAATATAACATTATAGATACAATTTGTACCTATCTCTCTGCAGATTAGAGAGGTGGCACATGAAGAGTGGATCATTAAACAGCAGTGCAAGGCCAAGGGCCAAGCACTTCTGTTTAACAAGCTGCTCTGAGTACCACCTCTCTAATCCACAGAGAGACAGAATAAATTGTTCCTGTAACTTATTATAAATCATGTTCTTTTGGGGGCTTTATTTAAAAAAAATAATAATACAATTTCTGTGTGGGCCACCTCTCCCCTGAGCTGAGATTGTTTGAGCTAAAGGCACGTACGTTCCAGAAACAACTGTGAACCATGTTGTGTCCTTTACAGTATGGCCCACGTTGGGGGATGGCACAGGCACAATGGAGCAGGCTGCACTGTCCCTTTGGAAGGTGCAACCTGCTTGCTCATCTGTGCCAGGCTGCTCCATGGGCCACCTTCTCCCAGACTCTGTCGAAGTGGCTTGCATTCCTGGGGATGGAAGGAGGGCTCAGCTCCCCCAAAACACAAAGACCTGACCCCAGCCTGGGCTGTGCAACATGTGGGAGGTGGAGGAACGGGCTCCTTGTACACTTACCTCCCAACATACTCATGTTGAGGAAAGGCACAGGATGGTGTTCTGTGTGTAGCACAGCCTACCAACCAGGAGGTGCCATGAAATTCTGAGTTGCAAAATGGTGTCCTATCCACGTTATCCCAGATGCTATATACACACCATAAGGTAGATGGCCCCCTTTAACAACAAATCTCTTTGTAATATCAGAGGTTCAAAACTCCCTTTTGGATGATGCCACATGAGTAATAGTTGAAATATGTACCCTGGTGTTATCCCTATAGTAAAGCAATGCAGTCACAGTTAAAAAGCAATCATGGCCAAATAAGCAGAGGTCTTTGTGAGGACAGAGTTGATACAATGGTATGTCAATGCGCTGTGTACAGACTCGCACAGTTCCATGGAGATCTGCAGCAGATGAGGAGGTGAGCTTTTTGACCTCTATCTCTTGTGTTTATATTACTTCTCTAAGATCAATGAATGTGGATACAAATATCAGCCATTGCAGACAACCCATAGCTTTATAACACTCCAATATTAGGGTTCTGTGCCTCTTCTTCCAGGTTTATTAAACTCCATTATAATCCCCTTAACTATGACAACACTTTTTTATAACACTACAGTCGTTTGGCTCCTAAAGATGGTAGTACAATAAGGTGAACTGGAGATATAAGAACATTGTTAGGCCGCCTCAGAAACCCTAACTTGTCATGAGACGAGGCATTGATTGCTATTGAAAATATCATTGTAAATTCAGAATGTAACCTGAATTCATCCTTCACCCAGACGAGAACTAAACAACGGCCTTTGCAATAGAAATAGGATGGAGTTTAAGAACCGTCACAACAATAAAAAGTTACTTCAAAAAACAATTGGGTAACCGCACCTATCTGATACTTGAGCAGAGCTGAGCAAACTATCAATAGTGAACAAATTATTTGACAAATTTCACCTTTTTTTTCTATTTGCAGATTATTCTTGAATTGACTTCCTTTATACAAATGTGCATATTACATTAAATTAGTTGATCAGTGCTCCACTAAAACACATTTCAGACTATGGATTGTTTGTGAATTGTTTGCTGTGTATATTCACCAGATGTTATTACCTCTGTGAGACTGCTCACATTTCGTCACAAGTTATCATTTCTGTCCACTGACATGGTGAGCGTCACTGACATAACAAGGGGAAAGGTGTGATCAAGGCACCTCGACTTTGATTCACTAAATTGAGGAGTTAGAAAGGAAAAGGCTGGCAGGGTCTGGGAAATTTTAGGACATTTTAACTTTTAGTTCTGGGCCACTTGATTCTGGTTTTGCCTGAGACGTTGCTGTCAGAAAAATGAGGCCCTTATAATATACACTTGTGTCAGATCTAAAATTATATTTTACCTTTCACACTCACAGGAAGTGAGTATGTGTAGCATGTGCTCACACCATCTCAGCTGCAAATGATGTGACCGTGTCTTTGCCTGTCTTGTTTAATTGCCAGGGCTCTGGCCTGGGGTTTTAAACAGTCTCAATTATGAAGTGTACAGCCATCTTGTCCAAAAGCATTAGTGTCAATGAAATCCCTCTCCATGGGACTGTTTTGTTGCTAAGAACTGCACAGCAATACTTCATATGTCTACCAAGCGGATATTTTAATTTACTGGTCCCTAGTTTTCATTTGCTTATCGTCATTCACTATCCCATTCCTACAAATGTGAGTTTGTGTCTGTAGTCAGTAGGAGTTTCACTTGAATAAAGAATAAGGCTAAGATTTTTGGATGTCTGATGCACAGTGTTGTGGATGGATGTGGACTATGGATCAGAGACTCAGATACCATGAAGGAGAAAGAGACACAGGTGCATTAAAATATAGGGGGAAATATACTTTTGATTCTAGGTCCCATAGGAATAAAAATATTTTACGTTGTAATTCCCAAAGCAGCTTTTGTAACAGTATAGCTCCCAGATGAAGTAAAAGCCTCACAGTTAGAACAAATGTTAGTATAGGCTGGACAAAATCTTTCCAGGTTGGTGGACACCTCTGACAGACATCCAAGTTAAAATCAGTCTTTCAAGGTTTTAACAGGCCTCAGCCTAAGCTAGACTTTAGGCTAAATTCAGTCCCAGGATGACTAGTCTTCCAAAGCTGAAGTAGGTCTCAGCCTAGACAAAATCCCTGACTAGACATTTCTTTTTTCCTATTCTGGAAAAAGCTTTGCAGCTCTTGAATCCCATTTTAGTTGAAATCCAGCTTGTCAATCACTCTCAGTGATGGACCACTCTATCACAGTGCCTTAATTTTTAGGTGCTAGCCTTGAAACATGTAAAACAGACTGATTTTCAAAGGGTGGAATCTCAACATTTTCTGAAAAATGATGTCTCTTAAGGCTGTCTCAAATTGAGTCCCTAAAAATGGAGGCATCCAAGATCACTTCTCACTTAGTAAAATTTTGGCTTAAGTATCTCAGGCTATTGGCCTATGTAAATTAACTTACTCAGCAATGCAATCAGAGCCCTCAAAAGTCCTTCATCCCTGGACACAAACAGACAGCATAATAAATCTTAAGACAAAAAGGCCAACTTGAAAACCGAAACCTAGTCGGGTTTTTTAACTGAGATGTTATTTGTTTTTAAATTTTACCTCACGTGTTGACTTTCTCTTTCATTTATGTGGCATCCCTATCTCGGAATATAATCCATCTAGCTAGATGCTGTAAATAGACAGAAAGAGACATAGATATTCAACTGTATATATCTCACACAGGCAGAGGAAACCTGAAACGGCTGCTGACAGTGCCTGGAATGCGCTGGCAAGAATAACAAACAAAGAAGGTGGCAATTTCAGAGACATGAAGATGCATCTGTGTCCAAACTCCCCCCTTAATTCTCTCTCATCCTCCAGGCCCAGCTGGACTAAAAGTTCTAACTACTATATCTCACCATTAGGAATGGGTAGGTGGTGAGTGGATGGTTGGCAAGATACCCAATCTACTCAAAGGGATCTGAGCACACCCTTAGGTTCAGCAGTACCCAAAGTTTGCCAAATCATTTCAGCTCATCTCTAATTGTCAGAGATCACTATTAGTGCAGTTGTGCGGTTTGACATAAGGATGAACAGAAGGGTTGTTACTGGCTAGTGATAGGAGAGGAGCTTCTGATCCAAGGAAGAAAAGCATCTCCTGTGGCAGAAGGAGTGTCTGTTATTTCCCTTCCCCCCCAAGGGGTGTACTGTACTGTATGTAAAGCTAAACAGAGAAGACAAAAGACAAACCAGTCTCCTCATAATGAATGTCCACAAGCTTAAGCTTATCTTAATGTCAAATTTTAAAAGAATCTGACGTTGTACTGTTTTAAATGCTATCAACTTGATCCTGTCAACATTCTCCAAATAAAGTGAGGAGGTGAAGGAAGCATCTATGATAGTAAAAAAATGACTCCATTTTAATCTTTGGAACTCTCACTCAGCCACCGGGGAGACAACCTTGCTTTCCTCAAACGAGATCTTCCACAACAGCAAACATTTTGGAACCAGGTGTTTTTTGGGTTTTAGTTCCAGTTGATGTTCCAACTCAGTGGTACAGCTTTAGGCAAGCCATGTCCTGCAGACACACGGAACAAAAAACCGAAAGCCAATGCCTAAGCTGAACTAGAATGCAGACTTCTAGAGAAAATCAGTTACATCAAAATTATTACCTTCATATTTTCACATTAATTATTGTTGTTTGGTTTCATTCATTAAAATAATAGGGCTAGTTCCTTGCTATCCTAAAATAACAAAGTTTTAGGTATAGTAAAGGCTCTTTCATGCATATCATATGATTTAACTGATGTCTTTCTGTTGATGTGTCATTACAGTCACAATGGGACAGCATGCTGAATCTGGTACCTAGGAGACCAGGGGAGGGAAATTTTGCACGATGTACCTAGCATGTTAAAGGGGAACTGATAGAGCTAAAGAGGATTTAAATGAATATAGAAATGAGAGACAGGTTAATATAGGCTCTAAGAAGGGTTCAGTTGAAAGAAATACAAAGATGTATAAAGACCTGGAGACAGATGGGTACTTGGGGTACCTGAATGAGGTAGAGTTAGTGACTAGCGACATTTAGAAGTATATTATTCTCCAAAGATGGCAAGCAGCAATACTAGTTCTAGGAATAATGTTGACCCTTCAAGACAGTGATTCCAGGGGCAATCAGAAAATAATTTTGCTATACCATGTATTAAGTAAGGTATTTGGGTGGCAACTAACCAGTTATGTAGATGAGCATCGCAGTAGCTGCCTGTTTCTAACAGAAATGGGCAAAAAACCCTCAAGTCCTGCCAATATCATGTAATTATACTATGTAGTTTGTTTACATATCTCATGTACACTGAAAAAAGGTAAATGACTACTAAAAACCATAACCTACTATTAAGTAGCTATAAAATGCTTTGCTATCTACCCATTTCAAAAGCTTCCCTGGTATAAATAGTGGTCAAAAGTTCAGTGAACTGTCGTGTGGTCTGGTGCTCCATTCAAACTGTGCTATTTCCAGAGAGTCTCCTGACACCATATCTAATTTCCAAAATGAATATGCTTTAATTTTCCTTCTTCATGCATTGTGCTTTTTCCTCATTTAAAACAGCAACAGCCTCTGGCAGTAAAGGACATCACATTTCTGTGTGAGATGAAGCTTTTTTCCCTATGTGCAGGAGAATGGCATGGGTCAAGGGAGAAAAAATGTATGCAAAAAACATCACACCCCACTGACCCCAGTATATTTTACATTACAATTTTGCCATTTCCAATATAGGTTCATTTTGCAGTGGACCATATCAGCCATATTTCAGGATTAAAAAAAAAATCAGTACCTGGAGCATTGTCTGCATAGAGTTATGTCCTACCACATTATATGGATTGTCTTATTAATGTGTAGTGTAACCTGCACAGAACACACACACACACTCTACTTGTTGTATATTCTGTATTCGCAGTGTAGATGTACGTAATATGTGTTAGTATATACATTACAATATATCTGTAGATAATAGGTAAATAAATATTTATTTTGGAAAAAATATAGCTATACAGTATGGGTGGTATCCTGACGCCATTGATATCAACAGGAGTTTCTATGGAGGTGGGAAAACTGCATCCACTTACATGAATCACAGGATCCATCAAGCTTCTCCCAGAGAGGCACTATACATCTCTCAGTATAGGCTCAGACATTTATATTCAGGCCATCATGCTTTGGTGTACTATGAAGATATGCTGCCTGCTTGCACACAGTTAGGGGCCTCCTTCCCACTTTTCTTAGCCCTGATATAGAAGGCAAGATTCAGAGCCTGATCCAGAGTCTATTGAAACCAGTGTGTGTCCTCCCATTGACTTCTTAGTCTTTAGCCCTCTGTGTTTTAATTAAGACCATTTGGAGCCTAATACTGCAAACACATACACTTAACTCTAAGCACGGGAACTCCCAGTGACTTCAGTGGGAGAACTCATGTAAGTAATGTTAAGTGCATGAATACGTGTTTGCAGAATAGAATCCTTATGAAGACAAAACTCCCACTACAGTAAATGGGAGTTTTGCCAGAGTAAGGACTAGAGCTCTGTCCATCTATTACAAATACCATAAAGCTTCTGCGACTGACAGGTCTGATGATTATAAACAAAGCCATCACCCACTATTGTGACAGAAAATCAATGAAGTATGACGTTCTTCAAAAATATGGTCTCTTATAAAATCTTTGCTACTATCTCTGTATGATCAACTGAATAACTACTAAACAGAGGGCTGGCCTACACTGGCCATGATTTTGGTGGCAGTTGATGGGAGATACTCAAGCTCCGTACAGTAACTTGCGTATCTCCCATTGACTTCCTTAACGTCTGCTTGCCGCGGAGTCTCCACCGTGCTGTGCCAATGAGAAATGCCCTCCCGTCGACACAGCGCTATGCTTCTTGCCAGGGTGGATTAACAGAGTTGACTTTCAAGTTCGATTGAGCGAGTCTTCACTGCCACTTAATCGAACCTGCAAAATCGATAGTACACTACCAGTGTAGACACAGCCAGAGATATGATAAACATCTACAAGTGTTGAAAGCTATAAATGCCATGGAGGAGGCCTTATAAACATGTTCCCCTTGGTCTTTGTTGCCTTCTAAAACCAAACTGTTGCTTTACTGAAATTCCTCTTTTGTTTTCTTTTAGTTTTTCTGTTGCTTTTATCCCTAGCCCTTTTTAAAACAATTAGATTTCACTTCATATCAAATCAACCTGGTATTAAAAATGAGAGGTTGGCTGTCTTCTGTGCTTCCTTCCCACCATAACCCCTTTTCACCACTACAAAATAGTGGCTGAAGATGATTATTAAGGCCATTATCAGACCTAGGCCCCAATCCTGAAAAGCCTTAAGCATGTGAATCATCAGTCCCATTGACTTCAAATGATTACTTTCCCTTTTACCTCAACTTTACTATGAGCCTAGAAAAAGCTAAAGTGACACTGGGGGCAAACATCCTGTAGGTGGAAGCATTCTTATTACCCAAGGGATTGCGAGTAGGACAGTCTAGGCCCAGGAGGATGATGAGAAGTCTTACCTGGAACTCTGGGATGGTCCTGGTAGGGAGGTGGGATCCCAGTGAAGGCCAGTGGAGGACTGAGTTGTGTGAGAGTTATATGCAGAAAAAGCAGAAGGGCAAGAGTGTGGCCAGGAAAGAGCTAATATGGAAATGATCGAACAGAACTTGAAGGGCATTAGGGTGTCCCCAGTGATGGGAATCAAAATGCTGCATCTTGCTATTTTGATACATTACTATCAGCATTACTGACTGTACTTGGCCTTCATGAGCATTGACACAGCACGGACTACATTTCCAAACCTATGTCACAGCATACTCTAAATACTGGGATGGATTCTTTGGTAGGGTTTGAGCACGTGGTCTTTGGCTGTTCCACAGTCCTGGTCAGAAATATGAAGTGGAGATTTGCAGGGCATTATGGAAAAATGCTCCTAGCCAATCGACTTCAGGGGCACTGGAAATTCAGGGCAAGGTGGTTTAAGGGAACAGGATTAGTGAGGCGGAGACCTAAAATGCTTTAAAATGTAACTAACCTCCATAGCAGGTGCAGCTTTTTCTTTTGTATTTGTTTTAAGTAGAAAAGCTAAAAATTCCATATTTTCTCCAGCAATTTGCACTCTTAAACATCACTGAGAAATATCCTGTTACCTAGGAAGGTATGGATTTGTGGCTCAACAGGTTTGATTACTTACTTGACTGTCAGCATTTGCCTGAATTACTTTTTAATAAAGGCCTTGGAAAAAAAGAAGTATCTGGCCTGAGACTACTTGTTTGGAATCCCAGCAAGGACTCATGAGAACTCGTCAGCTATTTAGTGTCAGTATTTTCTATGCCCAAGAAATTCTGTTGTTTCATAATTGCAACTTTCTGTGTGTTGAATTCCCTCTCCTATATACTACTGTTGATCTGCATATCCTGGCTTATATGATGGGTACCCAATCACAATGTTTACTTCTAGGAACTCAACTATTTTGAATGTCTTTATGGCAAATTTTGCAGTGTTATAAGTAGGCTTGGTGGAAGTTGATTTTTTTATACTTTCCACAGAAAATATCAGTTTATTTCTGAGCTTTTTCTAGATTTTTATCAATTTAAATTTTCAGAGTCATACAAAAAAGCATGTGGGGGGGGAGACAATAATAATTTAATGACGGTCTAAAAATTAAAGTTACCTAAAAGGTATCCCTGCTCTAGCTCCACTAATTTGGGATTACAACACACTCTGAGGTGGGACTCTAATAAAGGCTTAAGCAGTATTTTTTTCACATTGCCTACCAATAAATGTCTATAAACAATTGTTATCAACAAAAATATTTTATCTGTTTCTGTATGCACAGTGAAATTGATATTTACCAACATTTACCACTAGAAATCTAATCTTTCCAAGTTTAGTTATAAGTGAGTGAGCCCATTAAATTAGGTGTGATTGAGGCCAGAATTTGGCTTTTTGTGTTTTCAGCTGGAATTTGAAAATAAACTTTTGAACTCATTAACAACTATTTTAAAAATATTCCCTTTAGACTCAGCTCACCAGTTGCATCAAAGCATTAAGAACTGGAAACTTCAGCCCTTAGTGACAAGCCATTTTGGAAAGGGAAGAAGTCCAGAGGCAGATAATAGAGCAAAGAATACCCATTAATCCTCCTTAAAGTCATAACAGTATAATGCATTATTTTAAAAAGAATAGTTTGGTTTTGGTTACTCGTGGTGAATGTTTGCATATCACCAAGCAATTTCACGATGCCTGACCCAGCCAAACACATCCACAGCCCTGAAAACAATGCAAGTTGCATGAGGGGATTCTGGAGAAAGTCAATAGAACATAAAAATAAAAGATTTAAAATAATAAAACTAAACCAAACCAGAATACAATTTCAAAGGGGAAGAGCTTCCCCTCTAGATCACGGCTATTTCCAATCATCAGTCCATTCCTTCCACATCCCTTCCTTGTGGGATTCGGACAGTATGGGAGTTACAGCAGTTCTGCGCTATTCTAATCAACTATTACTGGGTGATTTCTACATTCTTATCCTGAAAGCCTCTTTCTAGAGGGGTAAGTCCTCCATTATCAGAAAGTCTCTGGGTGACGAATCTCTCTTTCCTTTCCCACTATGAGACTTGTCTAGCTTACTTCCAAAACAGACCCCAAAGGAGTTCACTATTGTCAAGCAGCAACCCCTATAAAAACACTTTCTTTTCTTACTGAATATCAGTTAGAATTTGACCCAGAGGGTGTAGCAGCACACACCCTACTGAGAAACATAGAGACATGATAAGAAGCTTTCTTGAGAGAAGATTTTCCCATTCTGGAAATGGAGTATGAACCTTCAAGACTACTCTAGGTAGGCTTGTGAAAGAGGAATATCATAGATGATCAACATGCATCTTACTTGTCCTTGCCAGAGAGCAAATCAGGGGAAAATTTCTGTCCCAAAAGTAAAGAAATGACAATTCCTGAGAACGTTTCCTTTCTCTCTTCCGGTTGAATCTTAACATCAGTTACGAGGAGGTATGTCCCCTTTGTGTATGCTGCTCAAGAAAAAATGGAATTTAGAATTCCTTCTGCTTGAAAAAACAAATTACTTTGGTGGTACATCTGTATTAGTAACTCTGTTTGTCATAAAACAGGGGGTATAATGGAATTTCTCTAGCAACCTTAAAAGATAGCAGGCAACTCTGGGAGCCCCCAGTAATAAATGTAACATTACATATATTCACTTGGACATGCATACAGGCATGCACCTGCAGAACATGCTGTTAATAATTAATGTAATTGTATAAACCTGCAGGTATGTAAATACACAGACAGATCCTTAAATTGTGCCTGATGCTCTGTAACAAATACTCAAACTGAAACCAATTTAACAAGGTACATTACGCAAATCTGCAGACAGAAGTTATAACAAATTTTTAAGGATCTTCAGCAAGAAAGTGCTTCTATTTCAAGTAATGCTGACAGCACATACTGTGGCGAGGCAGCCGCATTTATTTTCAATTATCATTTTTGCCTTTTTTATATAGTATAATGAAATGTCTGGTAAATTATACATTTTTGGAAACCATACACTTGTCTATTTATTTGCAGCTCAAGCCTTGTTCATTTTGTCTGCATTAGCACTAGTTCTGGATGAGAGGCCAATTACTTTGCTTAGCTGTAGAGTGTGACATCTCACTTGCCAATCCTCAGCAAGATATGGCATAATGCAAAATGACCCCATTGAAAGCACGGGCCATCAAAGAAGATGGGAAAAGGCCCCAGAACTCTAGCTCTTGGGCGATCACCTTGGTTTCTCTTCTCCATATTCAATATCAAAGATTTTCATTTCACCATCTTGTTAAACAAAAACAGATTTCTGAAAAAATTCTGATATAACAACTTCTCCCTGCCCCCCACTCTCCCTTAGGAAGATGCTTTCCTGGCAGATGGAACTCAATATGCCATCTTCCAAATCTTAAGCAACCCTGAAAATATGAAGTTCACTTACACCAAGGGGCCATATATATCTTTCGCGTCCCTGTCTCTTTAACTGACACTTTGAACTAGTGAACACTTCTTTAATCTAGCCCCATTATCATCCTAATAGTAGCTCCTGATATTCATAAATGTCTAGCAAGACTTTCAGCTATTTTGTATGAAGAAGAAATATCTAGCTACATTGAAAAGATTACCACATCACCACATAAATCAGTGACAGGCTGTGTGCTATTACAGTTGATTTTTGTTGACAGCTGGCTGTAGGCAGTTGTGTTTCAAATGCCTTTTTTCACTGGGAAATTAAACAAAATTCCATGCAAAATGCAGCCTTCCAGTTCAAAACCTGTGTATCCAAAATTAGCATTTCATACTTTAAAAGGTAGCACAGCACAATTTTCCATTGAAAGGTCTGTACAGTTGTCACAAATGGGTGCTTCACACATGACACTAATGCTACTGATGTCTTTTAAGAAAGCCACCTTTCTCTGATATTATTTTCTTCTCCTAATAATCTGCATACACTATAGTTCATCCCTATGGAAAAGAAAGAAAGCTCACTTACTTATCTCTTCTATGTGAGCTTTATGCTTTCAGCAATTCAGACAGGTTGGATTGGAGGGTGGGGGAGGTTATGGACTCTTCCATGACAACAAGAAATGTTAACCTTCACTTGTATGGTTAGTTCTTCCATTTTACCATAACCCGAAATAGCAAAGAAAATGTAAGTGGAAAGAAAAAATGGTGGCTTAATAAGGTGAAAGGAGACACATGCACAAAATAATCTTCATACTGTGTCAGATTACACTTTATATGTAATGGTCACATGACCCAATTAATGAAAATATGTTTCTAAAAGTCAGAAAAGAAGCTTGGATGACACAAAAGAGGACTTCAGGTTGCCAAGGGATTTCTGGTTCCAGAAGCAGCTGATCAGCCAGTTCCTAGGACTTGGTGGGTCAATTGTCAAGTCACATTTTTATAATGAGTCTTGTATTAGCAAATTTTCCAAATAGATGATGTTCCTTCCTAATTTGAAGAGAGGTCTGCAATGTTGGCTATCTCTTGGCTACTAGACTGAAAAGAAAAGTTTATGATTTTGGCTATGAATACTG
The DNA here is from genome assembly GCA_007922155.1 of Mesoclemmys tuberculata. Taxonomy (NCBI): domain Eukaryota; kingdom Metazoa; phylum Chordata; order Testudines; family Chelidae; genus Mesoclemmys; species Mesoclemmys tuberculata. The sequence continues at coordinate 19,538,062 of ML675614.1, read as the reverse complement.
CAGTGTGTTGAGAAAAAGAAATGTGATATTAATTTCTTGGCAGAGGGTCAGACACATGACATAGTTTGCCAGCTAGAAGATGTTGTACCAAACTCCAAGCGAATACCTGGCTGGCAGCGAAGTGGCTTTTGGCCACATATAATCAAATTTCTAATAGTCAGCACCGCTAGCCTGAAAAACAAAATGTTGTTCAATTGCCTCACGCTTGCCTTTTACTGCATTAAAAGATAGAAGCTGAATGATGTAGGAATGGGTCCCTGTTTGAATATCTTGCAGCCCTACCTCACATGAATTGTGCCACTGACATCAATGAAACGTTCATAAAGGAAGGGCTGCAGTTTTGAGTCTTCAAGTTTATATCTGTGTGGAGTAATAAGGATTGAAAGGAATTGACTCTGAGGCACTTCCTTCTTCCTCTGTGAATATTGACCATGTAAAGTAAAAATCTGCCTCTAGGTACTTCTCAAAGTTTCCAAAGCTGTGTGCATATCTGAGACCAGAATATGGCTCTTAGAATTAAGAAATCAATGATCAGTGAGTTGTTAGCCTGATGGTGTATGCATAGTGTTCTCAGCTGGAAGTTCAGATAAGGTAAGAAAAATAGGCCAGTTATATCAGTGTAAAATTGGTGTTGATGAAGTTACTCTAGGCTTACACAACAGCTCCTGAGAGCAACATTTGGTCCATATAGATTGTGATAACAAAATATTTCAGTCAATATTCATTCACTATATTGGCTGCTACACCTTTCAAAGCTAACAGTTGCCTCTATTGTCTGCTCTCATCTGGGTCAAGATTTAAATTATGTAGTGTGCATATAAAAGTTATATGTTCTTGATAGGAAATTTTCCATTTCATGTGTGTTCAAGAAGTATTCATGTGGCCTTATTTAGAAAACATGATTCAAAGTCAGTTCTTTCTTTCATTCCTAGAAGTTGTGAGTAATATAGAGAATTGTTCACATGATAAACTATAGTGGTGACAGAGGTCTTGAAATAACTTTAGTTAGCCATTATTCAAGAGACTGTTAATTATTTTAGTCCCCTTTGGTTCCAATCCTGCCATTATGGACTATTTAAACTGAATTGAAATGTTGGAAAAAATAAAGTTATTTATATTTATATACACAAAACTGCTTAACTGGGCCTTGAGGTGCTTTGACAATTAGTAAAATAACCCAACAGACATAATAGTTTAATTTGACTGGATACGTCAAGATGGACTTTATAAATTTAAAAACTATTTTCCTCTATCCTTTCAAGACTTGATTCACCTTTGATAAATTTTTATCATCCACAAATTTTGTCTTCTTATCATTCTTCTCCTCTTCCAGATGATTAATAAATATATTGAAACAACACTGCTACTAATGTGGATCTCTGGAGCCAAGCATCCCACTATTAACAGTCTTCTATACCTTAAAACTGATATTTTATTTCTACTCATAACTGGGTTTTAATCCTATAAGAAAACTTTAACCCATAGCTCAAAGATCTATGGATTGTTTCCACTGTTACTTTCTTATTTTCTAAAGAAATTTGAAATATTTAGAGAAACATCTTCTAAAAAATTCTTACCCAGCTTGGAGCCCTCTTCTCCTTCTGGGTTCGCAATAATGTGCAGAGTTCTCCTGTGGGCTCTTTTCTGCCTCATCCACATTTTCTTCGGTATGATGCAGTCTGCTTTCCAGGTGCTGAACTAATTTCTGTGGCTGTTCGTGAACCTCTTTGTGTTGCTGCAATTTGATGCTCAGCTGTTTCATCTCTGCTATCCACTTTGTCCAGGAGAGCTGCAATAATTTCCTGGGTGATCTTTGTTTCAGCAAATTCTAAGTTCATCACAAAGGCCATATTTTCTGTTACCTCTTCTGTAACCAGTTGTTAGGCTGCAGTTTATGTTTGCAGGGTGAGGGCATGATTCCCACTGGTTCTTCCTCTTGCTACTTTTCAGTTATGGCTAGTTTGGGTATCTGTCCTTTGCTTCTTTTTTCCTAGCTGGGGTACCTCTCCCCTTCACTTTAATACAATGATTTTGCTTTGTTCTCTGTGGTCACTCTGTGGCAGATTACAGCAGGTTCTTGATGAGCATGCAGGAGTCTCTGGGATATGTGTTTGCTCTCAGCCCTGCATCATGTGGTCTGAACAAAATACTCATATGTTTTTATACAGATTGAGAAATGTGTAAGGAGGGCTTTTTCCAACAGATTTTAGCATCCAATTTAATTCCAATCAGAAGAATAGATGTTAATATGTCTGCTACTCATTCCTACCTCTGCATAGCTACCCAAGCTTCTAATAGTCTTTAAAAAATATTTAAGATACTGGGGAGAAAAACCTGAAAGAACAGCAAAATACAACAGAAATCATCCTAAAAATGCTAAATATGAAGGTAGCTACAGACACGCAGTATTTCTGGATTATAGAGTCCAAAGGCCTGATCTTCTATCATTTGGACCATTGTTGGTCAGGAATAACTCCATAGAAATAAATGGAATTACACTGCTGGAAAATTGATATAAGCGAAAGGAGAAATCAGTCTGAAACACTTTAGGAAATTCACAGAACTGCCTGAATACAATGGGGGACTTTAAATAAATTTGGATGACTTACAGAATTTTCACCATAACTACTTGGGTGCCAGGAAATTACCCTGTTTTGGGTAACAGAGAATTTGGGGTCATTGACGCATGAGTCATAAAGGTTGTACAGGAAGTGGCAAAAATTGAGTAGAACCTACTTTTCCAGAAGAAGGTCTTTAGAGTTGTTGGAAGATCTTCAAAAAGCACTGTCAGTGTGATTGTAGGCAGCTGTGTCCACTTTTCAAAGTCACAGATGATGGTGAGGATCCTAATTCCCTTTTACTTTCAGTGGGATTTAGGCATCTAATTGCCATTTGTCTTTGCAAATCTACCTCTAAATGTAAACCAATACATCTTGCCGTGCACAGATGGTCTAGAGTTCACCCAACGACACTATCTGTATAGAAAAGCAATGGGAAGTCTTTATCTTTTCAATTCGTATCAACATAAGGCAGTTAAATTTGTCACCTCATCACAGTAGTCTGTTGTAAAGTAACAGTCTGCATTAAAAAATCCCTCACTGTGGGTACTGAGTGGTTGGAAGTGTCAGCCTGTTGTCTTCCACCATGTTTATGGCCAGATTCACATCCAGAGCACCATATAGAGAAGCAGTGTGGTCTAGTAAATAGGGCATTGAACTGATAGTCAGGAGACCTGAGTTCTATTTCCAGCTCTACCTCTGGCCCTTAGCATGTCACTTCACCTCTGTTTTCCCTCAGACTTTTTATCCATTGAGATTGGAATCTTTCTGGGGCTATGATTGTCTCTGTGTGTACAGTGCCTACATGCAGCCTTCATCTCAGCTGGAACCCCTACTGCTTCTGCAATACATACAGTACAAATAAATAACATTTCTACAACCACACGTCACCTATAGCTTCTACTGACCTCAGTGGCAATCATTTGTATCCTGCGATGGGACAATAAATCCCCAGGAGTGAACTTGGTGTGATCTATCTGGAGTTAAACCTCTTTCTCTCTCTCTCTCTCTCTCTGTTTCTTAAAATAAGGACAAAATTCGGTGCATATTATCATAGGGGACCATTTGGATTTTGCAAATTACCTTATTTTGACTGCTCAAGATTTCTTAATGCAGTGAGAGGGCATGTTGTAGCCCCCATTTCGTGAAAGGTCTGTGAGCAAGCCAGCTGTTTCTCACTTCTCCTTTTATCATTTCTTTTTTAAAACTACAGACTGGTTAACTCTGTGTCACCTTAACAAGTGGTGTTGCCGTAGTCTAAGGGGACTCTAACCACTGAATGTTTGGGTGATGTACAACCATTGATGATTCTGAAGAGCTGCAAAGGGGCTCTGTGGGCGCATTCTGGTTCAGACCGTGCCTCCATGGAGCTTTTGTGGAAAGCCCCTGTAACAGCTTGAGAATGTTACTGGAATTGAGCAACAATAAATAACAACAATTAGTTCACTTTCATATTGTATCACTACATATTCCAAGCACTAAAGAAATAGTAAGGGCCAGCTTGTGAGATACTCATGCGCAAAGTGCGCAGACCACAAAAGACTACCTCTATCCCCCTGCATGGCCCAAGCAAACGTGACTCACCGTAGCAGCCTTGTAACACAATGTATGCACCCACCATGAGCCCTGAGCAGCCCCAGGGGAGACCGTAAGTCTCTCCTGGTGCTCCCCTAGGGGCAGTGTGGCTTCCCATCACACCCTGTGCAGGGCTCAGTTGAGCTCAGTTCACAACTGCACCCAAACTCATTCCTGAAAGTGTAGGCCTCAGTCATACCATGCTTTTTTGAAAGAAATTTTACACAGGCAAGTTGACTTGGAACTGATGGATTCAGCCAACTGAGCATGATACACCAAGTGCGTTATTATGGTAGCACATAGCTATATGCTAGTCATGAAGAAAAAGGATCAGCATCTTGTCTACACACGGAGATCCCGGATTCAGACTCCTCCTGCCGTGCTTTCTCTCACTGAGGAGAGGCCAACCTAAAGCCCTAGAGATTCTCTCCGGCAATGTTGTCAACAGCACACTGGAGATTCTTCATGAGGAAAAAACCCTGCATACAGTGGGAGAGTGCAACAAAAGCAAATATAGACCATTCCACAACTTGAAATGGACTGGTCCTCAGTACTATCACTGTAGCTGCCCACCGCATCTCTGAGTGCCCAACAAACAGCGTGCTCCTGCTGCCCCCATTAACAACACCCCACGGCCCATCCACCAGCTATTCTTTTTCAAAAGGTGGCAGTAATTGCCGGTGGAAACCAGATGTCTTCAGCCAGGTGCATCACACCCAAGATCTTCACAGAACCGCTGCTGCTTCCGCTTCTGTTCAAGCAGCCTCTGCAGCTCCCACCCATTCTTAGCTCCCAGCAAATAGTGGAGTGGGGAAAAGGTGGATGGACCCTTGGTGGCTCCAAAAGAGCTCAATCACAGTTAAAAGAATTACAAAATGCTCAGGTTTGCCTGCGATACACTAAAAATGTGGGGCTCAGTGCTTAGTTGTGCTGAGCTCATCCTCAGCGTAGGTGCGGGGAAGGGGAAGCAAAAGTGGCTCTAAACCACTTTCCCAACCCTGGAGCTGTCTCCTTGGGTAAGTTAAAGTAGCCCAAGAGCTTCTCTCTCCAGCGTCAGCCCCCTACAGATTGTTACCCTGCTGAGAATTACCTGAGTGCCGTCTGCCCTAACCCTAGATATTCCCCCACACTGATTCTGGCATAGTGGCAGCTACACCAGCTTTAAACCAGCTCCAGATGCCCCATGCTGATCTGGTTAAGACTCCTTTATGATGCTTTGATGGCCAAAAAGCCTTAGCCAGACCAAGAACCTGGCCCATGGTTCCCCATGCTTTCAGTGCTGCTCAGTGAAGGCATTGTAAATATGCCTCCAAGTCTAGTGGGTGGCATGCTGCGTACGAGCAAGAATGACAAATAGGAAGCGGAGGAGGATGAAAAGGAGCACAAGGGATGAAATTTTAAAAAGTTAATTAGGATGTATTACCTTGGGCTTATTTTGTTACTAACAATGCTAAAGCCCTCCAACATTTTGGATAGATAGGGTAATGATGACCATGGCTGAGGAAAAGAGTCAGCAGAATCATACAGAGTCCAGCCTGCAGGAGCTACTGTGGAAGCCACTTTTTTTGTTTTGAGGGAGAGAGAAGGTAATGTGGCCTGTTGCTTCCCCTGGGCTGAGTCTTTCACCACACCTAGACATCCCTTTCACCCACTCAGTTTTTCTAGCTATGCCCCTCCTTAGAAATCAACCGCAAAGCCCATTGTTGTAGAGGGTCCCCCTGCAAGGGTCATTCTTCACCCTATGTGTAAATTTATGTTTCAGTCCCTGCATTTCCATGAAAGGGATGAAGAATTTGGCCACTAGTTTTCTTGTTTCTTTCAGGCCAGTGTGTATTTGTCACTTTACTCTGTCTACCATAAGAGTTACAATACATATGTATTAAAGTGAAAACCCAGATCCCACCTCCTCTCCCACTCTCTATCTCAGATGTGTTTTGGAGGCCTCATTTCAGAACTCAGCAATCCCCACAGCATTGATCTCCCTAGTTTACTGTACTAGAGTGGGCGTGAGGAAGACCCATTTGGTCCCTGACATATTTATCATTGCTTTATAGCTGCATTTCTAGCTTAAAAATATGCAGGCACTGACTGCCGTGGCTGTCCTTGCCACTGTGAAAAGGATGTGTTTTTAACTTCTCATCTGAAATATTTGCATCAGTGGTTGGTTTCCTCTTTGCCCCTGCTTGAGAGAGGAGGATCTTTCTTTCAGTTCTCTATTTTGTCATGATCTACAGCAATAGGCTCAAGAGAGCAGAAACGTGGGTCTGCCATCCCTGATGCTTTGACTCACCCTCATAAAAAGTTATTGGTGTCAGTGCCACTAAAGCTGCTGACTTTCCCCTGGCTTCTTTAATTTCTGTTCCCCTGCTACATGGTACAATAGACAATAATGAGATCTCACATTCCTTTGCCGTCCGCTTTATATCCAACAGTCAAGAGGAAAATATGTATATATTTCTTTGCAACCAGTTGAGCTGTAAGTTAATTTTTGCAGAATGTGATACATTTACTTAAAATAAATGTGTATACTGCATTTTTCTGGAAAAGCATTTCAGCCATCTTGCTCTTCAAGAAAAGGAAGAGAAGATAGATAATGAAATAACTGTTATTAGATCAACAGATAGTTTAATACACAGCATTTGGGGCGGAAGAGGCCCTTCATGCACTTCATTTTGACTCAAGGCTGTGGCTTGTGCATTATATTCTTTAGTCCAGTAAAAGTTATTACTATTTCCACAGTACCTTAACATTGGTTTCATCAGAATAGGGGTTACCTATCTATTTATACCACATGCATCACCGGGATATCTAAGTGCTTACAAAGATATGGCACATGCAAAACGGAGTCAATGTTTCTCACCATTCTCACCGTGCTACAACTCTTGTGAAATGATGCAAACGTTTAGTAAACATTGGCTTTGCTTTACCAGTGTTGCTGTTCAAAAATTGTTTCCCTTCTCACTCAGCTATTTTGTAGAGCAAAGAAAGAGACTCTTGAAACCAAATTCAGCCATTTTCCCCCATCCCCCAAGTGTCTGGAAACAAAAAATATGGGCTTCTCAAGGTTCTGGGTTTTCTCCGTTTCTTATCACTGAATACCACAACACAAAATGTCCTGTCTCATAATCAGCAGCTCTAAAGTCACTGATATAGTAAGAGTAGATTTCCGAGCCAGTTAGGAAGGTGACAGACTTTTGTGTGCTTTCCTTCATCAGTGCGAACAGAGAATTTTTAATCAGTAGATTGACTTGTTTGTCTCATTTTAGTTTGCTATTTTCTCCTAAATGACAGGGTAGGGGAGTGGAAGAACAATTCTCGCTGCTGTGGAAAATGGCCAAAGAGCATGGTCCAGTTTCTGTACTGACTTACAGGGCCTAGAGTTGCAGAGTGAGGGTGGAATTTGGCTCAGTGTTTTCATAGGCTCAGTTGAAAAACAAAAAATGCCTCTGAATTTTTGTTAAAATGAAATCGTTTTCATAGGCACACAAGTGCCATTTTTGCATTCAAATATGTACAAATGCCATATCTTGGTCCCTGTGTATTGCCCAATAGGAGGCTAATATATGCCTTCTGAGAAAGTTGGATATCTCAGATTTGGAGGGCTACACAATACCCTGAGCTGGGCAATTTGAATTCCATTCTATTTAAAAATTGTGCTTCTTTAACAAACATTTACTATGTCTAATAGCTAATATGATACACCTTTAAATCCCAGTAACACTGTTTCTGTTTTTCACTAGACTCACATACATTAAGGCCAGAAGTCACCATCATGATCATCTAGTCTGACCTCCTGCACATAGCAGGCCACCAAACCTCCCTCTCCCCCATCAGAGATCCTTAAAATCTAGATGAGTTACTGAAATCCTAAAATCTTCCTTTAAAGACTTCCAACATTTACTCTAGTTAAAACCAGCAAATGACCCCGTGCAGCAGAGGGAGGCAAAAAACAAACAAACCCAGGGTGTCTGCCAATCTGACTGGGGGAAAATTCCTTTCCATCTCCAGATACGATGATTAGTTAGACCCGGAGCATATGTGCAAGACCCACCAGCCAGAAAGCTAGGAAAGAATTCTCTATACTAACTCAGAGCCCGCCCACTCTGGTGTCCCGTCTTCAGCCATTGGAGATATTTGCTAATAGGAGTAGTAGATGGGCCATATACCATCGTAGGCAATCTCATCACTCCATCCCCTCCATAAACATATCAAACTCAGGCTTAAAACAACTTACTATTTTTGCCCTCGCTACTCCCCTTGGAAGGCTGTTCCAGAACTCCACTCCTCTGATGGTTAAAAACCTTTGTCTAATTTCAAGTCTAAATGTTTTGATAGGCAGTTTATATCAATTTATTCTGGTGCCACCTTTGGCCCTTAATTTAAATAACTTCTCACTCTACCCAGTATTTATCCCTCATTCATAATGATGGAGGGGTAGGAGGGTCAATAATTTGGCAGGCAGCTTATGAACAGTGGTGCCTACCAATGGTGGCAGTATCTAGTATGTATGTGCATCTGAGGCTGTCCATTCACAGGCAGAGCTATTCATTCTGAAGCCTTTCAGGCAGGGCCCAAAGGATAGGTTAGCTAAACTGTGGATCCATGGCCAGTTAAACCAGTCACAATAGAGACCAGAGGTAGAAGGAAGGTGTTTCTTTGATTTCTACATTTACAGTCACTCATCTTGTCATTTGAGCCCATTTATACTTGGACACCTAGTCTCTAAAATAAGAAACGTTGCTTATATGGTCGACGCATACACTGCATTTCAGGTTAGGGTGAGGGTTGGAAGGAGAAGAAACCTTTCACTGATCGCTGCCCTATCAGTAGGGTATGGTCTCGTCATTTTTAATGGATGAGAGGTACCTTTGCATGATGTCCTACTTTTGAGCAAGGTTGAATCATACTGAGGACATGATCAACCAGTCATCTATTGACTGGAAGGGTTGACAGCCAACAGCCATGCAGCACCTGGGATGTGGTACTCCATGGTTCAGAGCTCCTTACTGGAGCCAAAATAGGCAATGGGGTGGGGGACAAAGATCTGATTTGGGCGGAAGTCCTCTTAGGCCATGTGTTGATATCTTGTGAAAGTGACGTGGCACCCCAGCAGATTACTGAATAATAGGGGATAGAGTGAGCGAGAACTGCTTACCTCCTGTCATATTGAATGGTTAATAAAAGCTGTGGTAAAGATTTTACCACCAAACTGATTTCTGCCCTTCATTTGGCAGGCTTGCAGCAATACAATACAAAAATCACTGATGTATTAAAATGTATGTTAACGAATTAGTTTTTTAATTATCCTAGCATTAGTAACTCTCTTTTGCACTAGAGCAGGTACTTAAGCGGCAGAAAGGAAGGTTACATCAGTGTAACAGCAGCTACTGCAGTGAGTGGATACTGTCCCCTGCCATTTGACAGGCAACCAAAGCCAGGAAATAAAAGTAGGCTTTACCTGAGTCATTAGTATACCCAGGAAGCCAGTTCTTGTCATCATCCAGACATTACGGGGAGATTTTCACAGGTGCAACTGGGAGTTGGGCACTTCTCTGTCATTTGTGCCTTTGAAACCCACCCTCAAAGAAAATCCAAAGCAGATGACATCTTTTGACTTAAGGTCCGCTACCATCAAACTAACAAACCAGCAAGCTGCAGCGGAGTTTCAGAATTTAGAGTCTTAAGGCACTTCTCTTTCTGTTTCTACATTTGTTTTGTAATGGCAGCGTGTCTCTCTCTGTTCCATTGCCATTAAGAGTCCAATTCTTTTATTTATATTTCTCCCCCTCCCTGCTTTTTAAAACATCATGTTTATGCAAGTGGACAGGAGGCTCTTGGATCTGGGTCACACGTTTGCTGGAGGTCATTGAAAGGCTACAAAATAGAGCATGCCTAATTCGGCTCTTTCAGAACTTTTCTCACATGTACACAAGACAATTATGACTATTGAAATGAGTTCATTACATTTCACAAATCCTTTGAAAATTCTGACATATCAAAAATATCCTGCACTCCTGTTATTTCCCCTGATGCCTTTTAGAAATGCTGGAGTCCAAGCACTTGAGCTTGCCAGTGTAAGGTGTGGCAAAACATGTATCCAGTTTCCATTGCAGACATAGTTAGTAACACTCGGGGTGGCAGGGGAGAGAGGAAGAGGGAGGAAGAAACAGAGCAGTGAAGTCAGTAAAGTAGCAGTTAGGAGTGTGGCTGCCATTGACCCAAATGCTACTATGCTGGGAATAATGCAGAGTGATGCTAAAACTCGCACAGGAAACCTTACCTGTTTTGGTGGGGGTTGTAGTTGGAGTGTTTGTCTGACTATCCCTGCTTTGAAGAGGAGGTTTTGGGGATCAAGGAGAGGGTGGGTGCCAGCCTGCAGAGCTCAAGAATCCACGGGAAATGCGAAAGTTGGTTCTGTATGTGTCGAACCATCATCTCAAAGATTCAAACCCTCTGCCCAAATGCCTGTGCCCTTCCCCTCGCTCTGCTCCTGAAGGAGGATAGGAAGCATGAACAGGGAGTTTTTACTGGAGTGAGCTGGTGATGCCATGATTTGGTAGTAACTCCCCATTAGCTCTCAGAGTAGATTGCTGGCTGTCTCCCCTCGCTGATGGAGGGGGAGGGTCATGTTGGGAAATAGGTTTGGTAAGCAGGGAGTAAAGGGCAAGAGTGAGGCTCCAGGTTCCTTTCCAGTTCTGGTTCTTCAAAGTCTGGTTGGGATGAGCAGATGAGAGGAAGGATGGCCCAGTGGGACTCAGAAGACATGGGTTTACTGTCCTGTTCTGCCACAGACTTCTTGAATAACTTTGGTTGAGTCACTTAGACTCTCTGTGCCTCAGTTCTCCGACTGTAAAATGAGGATTCATAGTATCTCTCTACCTCTCTGGGATGTTGTGAGAAGAAATAAAGATTGTGAGGTGTTCAGATACTACAGCAATGAGGCTATACAAGTACCTAAGATAGAGATGCAGGCACCAGCAGAGGAAGAGAGAGCTATGCAGGACTCCCACACAATGCCAGCAGCAGCTTGGCTCTTCTTCTCCTTTGCCTTGAGCATTTGTGAGAGGGTGTTACTGTCCATGGTGCATCCCTCTAAACAGTAGTGATAGGAGGTACTGGAGAAAATGCTCACCTTGTAGCACCTTGACAGCTGCTTGAGTGGGACTGGATGGGACTTTGAAACAATCACTTCTCCCCAAAGAAGCTATCAATTCCAGTCTCTCCAACTGAATTGAATGCACAGGGCCTAAGGATTTGGGGGAGGTCCTGTGACTGAGTTACCCCCAGAACTTAATTCATTTACATTAAAAGTGAGGGCAGGAGGCAGGAATAGGGTATATATAGGAAAAGGGTATATTTAGGTTCCAGACACAGATTTGAGTCCAGCAATTTATTCCTTCAACACTTGGAAATACGTTACCATGGTTTCAATGGCTGCTGTACTCAAGGAATAAGAACTTCGTAACAACTTAGCACAAAGAAACTTAGTGTTAAATGAAAACTCTGATGCTCCTCCAAAGGCTGCTAGCAAGGGGCTCACATGAGTTCTTGAAAATCTCCTTTGGGACATCAGTTGTCCAAACACCAGCCACTGTGAGCTGAACCGTTATCAATCACCTCTCCACCCAAAGGAGCGTGGTGTTCAAAGCAGGTGCCCCCTGCCTCCTTCACTGTCCATGTCCTGCTACCCAGCATGCTGCTGATCCTCTGCCTCTGACTTTAAACACTCAAGTTTGAAGACTTTGGCCTTCATTAACATTACAATGAGTGTTAAAGAAAGTTAGAAATCCAGCAGATTTACTGTTGTGATTTCAGTGCCGTACAAAGGCCATGTTGTGGGGCTGCTTTGACGTCACAAAGTTCTGGGAATCAGTGAAGAAAAACCTCCAGTTATTTTATTAAATGCTACACAGAGGATAGGCTCAGTGTGCAGTATTGTCAGTTCTAGGGAACTCTGTCTGTACCTCTACCATAGCAATCTGGAAATTGAAAAGTATAGATGATCGCTCATTAAGGTTTGTTTCTTTTCAGTGAGTAAGAGAATGTTTATCAAAGTAGGACTGCATCAACAATCAACTCTGGACAGAAGCCATCTTTATTAATGAAGGGGAGGGAACACTTTTTAATCTGCCCAAGATCTCTTATCAATTGATTTTGTATGATTTACTGTAGGTTGTATTCTCTAAGAATTACGATACCCTTCAAGTGCAAGCAGAGACCCAGTATTTTTATTGTACAGCTTTGTCACTTGACACTACGTCATTTCATCTTGACGCTGTAACATTATCCCTGCAGACACTGATATTGTTTCATATTATTCTTGTCTACATAGATTTGCATGGTTATGACATCACTATGATGATAAGTCAGATTTAAGTGAATAGGAAAAAAGGATCAACCAATACTTTTGATTAATTTGCATAACAAAATGTTAAATATGAGTGTTAGCTAGTCAGCATTCACTGATATTGCTAGAATTAATTCATCTAGACCAATCTATGTTTATTCTACCCTGACTCACACGTGATAATAACCAAAGGACCCTGAATGTCACCTACCAGGTATGGTTCTTGAAAGGGAGAACATTTTATTGGCATTGGATGCTGTGAAAGCCTTTGATAACATCCTCTGGAAATGTTTCTTCACTGTTCTGGAAGTATAACTTTGGACAAGGCTATGCCAAGGCCATTAAGCTATTGTATGTGTCTCCTCGAGCTCACTTGTGAATAAGTGGAAGCCTACTCTATTTGAAGCCTATTCCTTTACTAAGTGGCACATGTCAAGGATCCCCACTGCCACTTTTATTATTCACTTTATTTATAGAGTTCCGTGTAGTAACCAAGGATATCAGTGGGACCCATACTGATGAAGAAAAGCATAGTGTGCAGACAACATTCCTTTATACCTATCCAAGACAAACAACTCAATGAAGTACAATAATGACTCACTTGAAGAACATGGACAGTTCTTTTGTGTCATTGGCCCAGATCCTTGGCAATTCTGAGGAGTATGCATGGCTGCTCAGAAAAAATCTACAGTCAACCAGTCCCTGATGTACCTTAAGGTAACCTTGGGGACTGGGGACAGGGGGAAGGAAGTGTAAAGAGCAGTAAGTGTCACTGAATCTACCACTATTTTGAATACAGGGTCCCAGTGTAAAGCTGACAAAATCTCATGCTATGCTTTGCTGGCGTGCTTTTTGTTTAACATTACCTGGCTGGTTTAAAGCAGTTGGTAGCAGTTCCTCCAGATTCCCCCAAAATAGCTAACATACATCCTGACACAGGGCTCACTCCAACTCCTACTGAAGTCCACTGAAAGATTGCAATGCATTTCAGGACATATTGGGTGGAGTCCATAGGCAACATTAAATCTAGAAACAAGAATTGACTTTAGCAGACCAGTTGCTTAAGGAGCAGTTTCAATTATTCATATAAACAATAAGCTCCAGATTCCAATATCCTTACTTTCACTTATTCCATGAGATCCCTATTAACTCTAACGGGAGTAAGGAACTCAGTAGTGGGGGGATGGGTGAGGAGAAGACAACATGTTAACTTTTCTTTCAATTACTATGGATAATAGGATCTGAGCGTCCTACAGCAGTAAAGGAACTGGCAACAACAATCTTCTCAAAACCATATTTACTAGCACATGAATGGAATATAGTGTCTGCTGTGACATGTGGGTTTCTATGTTCTCTATTTAAGATTGGCTGCAGTGGAATAATGTCATATAAGATGTCAAAAATAAGAAGCAACATGTTGGAAAAGTGCTGCTTGGAAATAAAGCCCTGCTTTTATTGGATAGCTGATCCGCTAAAAGCAGTTATCTGAAATATCTGCAGATCATTTGGATCCGTGAATAATTGCTATCTGCACATCTCAAATTCTTTACAGTTTTTCAGTTAGACATATCTGTGCAAGCCTATAAATAGTAGAGCAATGTCGCTCACTGCATAATACAGTCTCTGTGCTTTTACAACTCATCATGAACTTCTATGTAATTTATTTTTTATTGAAGAATTCCAATTAATGGCTTCCTGGTGATTTTAAAGCCTCAAATTATCAGTCTCTGAAAACAAAGCAGAGAACATAATTATCATAAACCGAGAATTTTTCATTTTGAAGCTTATCTGTTTGTGCTAAGTATCTTGTCTGTAAGTAATTAGTGCCTTTATTTTTTTCAGTAAAAATAATGACCATTCTATGCTACACATCCAAATTTTGTTAACTGCTAGATGTGCTGTATATATTATATTTGAAAATGTACCACCTAGGACCAGTTTTAAAGTATTTCATCAAATGATAATGGGAACAACAAAATACATCTGTTTTTCAGAATAAATTATGTGACATGTATTTTTTAAACCTTCTCTTTTCTTTCTAAGAATAAAAGCCTTACAAAATATGTACTTATTATTTATTACTATAACTGCACAACAAGAAAAAATTGTTTTATCATCTATTCGGCTATTTATAATTCCTAACTGCTAATCAGAACCAATCAGCCAACCATTTATACTCACACAGCACCTTTCATGTGAAAATCTCAGAATGTTTTACCATAGATAAAAACTAATACAATTACATGAAAGAAGGTTAAAACAATAGGGAAAAATTAGTTAACTATAAGCTAAATTCTGCACTGACTTAACAAACCTGATTCAAGATTTGGATTCTTTACACAGATTTCAATGTGCTTTGGATCAGTCATTACACCTCACGTAACCCCCGTGAAATCAATGAATCTGTTCAGCATGTCAGATTGCGCAATACATTTGGTCCAATACCTTTAGATATGATTCCTAATTAGTCAATTAACTTAATTCCATATGATAAAGAAACTATCTGGTCCAAAATGTTGTATTATTAGGATCATATTCTACCATTGATGTGAATGAGGAACTCCCATTGATGTCAATAGCTGCTGTACTCCACTGGTGTTTCATATCTACTATCCTACCTCCAGCCCTGGAAAATGCCTTATCCTGGGGAAGATGGAGAGAATCCTCACCCACCTCAATGAACTAAACAATTCTGCATCTGGAGACTAGAGGAAAATTTCTTGCTTAAGTGCTGTTTTGATCAGCTCACACAATGACGCATGAGATTCGTTGATCCTTATCGTAGCATGTACAGCTCCAAATGTTACCACTAGTCATTGCTTTTAAAAACTCAGCTATAATGGGAGCTGGGCACCTGGCTTGCGGTATGTGGCTCTTAATGGGAAGAACAGTCAGGCATTTCTAAGCCACAGTTAAAAGAGCACGTAAGGGGTATGGTTTAAAAAGGTCTCATAAATGATGAAGCAAAGTCCTACACAGCCTTTTATATTAGTAAAATAATTCCTGAGCTGATCTGCTGCTTCACAGGAGGCCAGAGGAGTTCTCTCAGTGTGGGAATAATGTGCTCACCAGTCTTGCTTATGGAAAGTGTTCTGGTGGTAGAGGTGTAGACCAAGCTGCAAGCACCTGAGGGATCTGGCAGACAGACCTACAAATAAAGAATTACAATAGTAATAAAGACACCTTAAGGGCATGTAAAGTATAAGAGTTTCAGGATCCCAGGGAGGCAGCTTGGGTTGCAGCTTGGAAAAATTCCTGTGAGAGCACTGAGAAGTCTTTACAGTCTACTTAATATGAGCCTGAAAGTGTAAGAGTTTAAAGCAAGGAAAATTAAACCATCATTGGAAAAAGCCACGATGGGTGAAGGGAGAAATTATTAACAGCTCAGTCTTGTCAGCATTCATTGTAAGGAAGGAATTTACATGCAGAATCAGACAACTGCTTCATCTAGCCTGGTATCCTGCTTGTGCCAGATATGTAGGGAAATGGGGTGGGGGCGGAACACACATGGTGAAGTTAACTCCTGTACAAACTCCTATATATCACTATCAATTCAGTGGTGCATAAGTCTTACACAGGCTCATTGCACAAGGGTAAACGTAATCCAAATTCTCTTTAGCCAATTGTGCTATATTGTATATGGGGTGGAGGGACTCTCATCCTAACTCCAGACAAACCAGTTTATGCTCTGTAGGGGAAGGTTTGATTGGCCTTATCACAGTCTCACATTGCGTACTAGATTCAGTTCAATGCAATGAGTCATCTTGCAAATCCTGACATTGGCAAATGGTCACTGAAGCCTCCTCTGCTGCATGGTCTTAAAGGCCCTGGAAATAGATGTGGCTGTGACACTGGAGGCTAAGGACATGAATAACTTGCCCAGGGAAGGCATGCAAATAGAAGCAGAGCTAGACAAGTTTCAGGAAAAGCAGCTAAGGATCCTTGAAATACTCTTTGCAAACTGGGGATGCAATAGCCCAGGCAGTAAGCTTCATATTTGAGGTGTATAGGAAAAGTAGCATAGGAAGTCCCTTGGCAAAACATCCAACAAATATGTTGGATTACTCTAAAAGAGCTTGTGGTCAGTAGTGTCAGATGCTACCGAGGGGCTGACATGGCTGTGACTGTCCCTTCTGGTTGTTTTATGATTCCTAAGTCCCTTAGACTGTCTAAAGCCCAGATTCTTTGCTGTGAACAAGGGGTGCCCAGCGTAACTCAGGAAAGGTTACAAGGGTCGCGTTACGCCACCTTTTCACTCTCCAGATCCTGGAGTGCTTGTACCCAGTCTATTATACAGCTGACTGAAGGCAGTTCTAAATTACACTGGGCTGGCCCCTAATTGCCTCAAGGGACCATTATGGCAGCCAGGGATCACCAGGCCATGGGGAATCATAACTGACTGTCTGGAATCTGACAGTCTGAAAATATTAGGCCAAATCATACCCTCTGTTGGAAAAACAATAGTAGGGTTGGGAAATTCCATGAATTCTGGAGGATGGGTGGTTCCACCCCTTGGATCAGGCAGAGGGAGCAGTCTTCTTGACACAGAGATGATCTGAGATCTGGGGAAAAATCCTAGAGCTTGTTAAACCTTGGACATTTTCATAGAATCCTGCAACCTTGACTCTAATCTCAGGGTACCCTATCCCTGGTAGCAATAGGGATTCCCCAGCAACTGTATTTCCACTGGCTACCTGTCTGCACCTTCCCCGAGAATAGAATCTAACGCAGGATGATATAAATAGTGTCAAGATTACCAGTGGTGCAGAAATCCCTGCAGATTTGGAAAGGATGGTGCCATAGAGGGTGTCTCCCTTTTGCCTCCAGCTTCATCCCCATGGTTGGCAACCCTTGAAAAACACAAATGCATGGAGAGCATATGCAATTGCGTCTACAGAGTCAAAGGGAGGAAAGGAAGACACCATGACGGTTCAAATCCTTTCAGCCTCTGAGATTAAAAGCATGATTGGCCCATCATTTTAGGAGTCCTCTCTTGAGTTGCTAGCAAATGAGACATGTATTTTTTAGTGGCTGTTCTTTGGATATTGCCCATCTTAACAAAGTTGCCATTAGCCTCAGAGAAACGTGCTGATCAAGTACTAGACAAGCATCTCCTTTCTCTACTTCATCTCTCCCTCCGCTGGACTCCAGCACACACATTCTCAGCTTCATTAAAGCAACAGCTTTTACTCTCACTGCCTTCCCATTGCTCTAAATGACTGTCTCATTTGATGTTAGAAATTAAATCTATCCAGAAGGCTGGCTCCACAATCCAGGAACAGATCCTGTAGCCTAACCTTTAGTAACCCTTTATCTGAACAGTGGCATCTGCATGTCCTTTGCTTCTCAAGAGGACAGCCCTGTAATCTGCAACAGTGACATAGATGAGGACAATTTTAATTCAGAGAACATGAGAAAATTACTTTGCATTACTTTGTATTACAAATTACAAAGTGCATGTTTGCTTTGTGGCTGTTTTGGGAAAACAACACTCTTTATTAAACCTGTTACGCAATATTTGTTCTGTAGCTATTGCTTCTTGTAGGAGTGCTTCCCAGGGTCTCTTCAGTGCTCCTTAGAGGCCCTGTGGTTGTATAACTAAGGTCCTTGGGTTCTCCCTAACTCATTGTGGGACGATCAGCTTTCCCATCTCTGCCCCTAAACTTTTCAACCTGCATTGGGAGTCCACACTCACAATGAATTTACAGCAGATGGGAAAACAGGGTTGCCAGCATGCTAGGGCCAAACCCTTCCATGACACAGGTATACTAAACCTGTGACATGCAGGAGTTCTGCTAAGACTCCTAGCCCAGTCATCTGGCACGTGTCAAGGATACAAAAGGTTGTATCCTGTAATATGGCAGGCTTCAATATTCTCTTACTTCAATGGCTACTGTTCCAGCTGGCACGAATACAGTGGACCTCCAGAAGCTGCCACCCTGGAAAAGTTCAAAAGCACCATTTCTGCAACATGACTAAATTTGGCTGTGCCAGAGAGCAAAAGTTCCAAGATCACTCCTGAACCTGTGAGTGATTTGTGCTGCTGCTGTTGCTAGCATACCAGGCCACCTGGAGATTTGTTTGCAATGTGGGGAAATTCATTCTTTGTGCATATTATATTGCTATGTTGATAGGTACATTACAGAATGAATACAAAAAGAGACAGCAACATTTGTTTAATACACAACAATGACACTTTATCAACAATTCAATACCTATTATAGATAAAAATATATAACTGTTCCTGAGGTTGTATTGGGTACTTCATTTTAAAATCAGAGAACAGACACTCCTATAAAGTGAACTCTCCTAAAACACTCTCAAGAACTCCAAGTCACACACTATTTTTTGTATCTGTATTTTTCCTTCTGCAAGACCTTAGTTTAAGAAGAAAAATAGGGCTTTTTTTCTCCTCATGAAAGCAAATGAAACAAATGAAAGTCCCAGATTCTATTTATTTTAAGCAAAAATGTTTTTTTCTGAAATGTAGCCTTTTGTACCTCTCTCCTAATATCAGAGCCTGTCTAGATACAAATGCTGAAAGCATTGGTTCCCCAGAAAAAAAGAAAACATGAGAACGAATCCAGGATGTACCTCTCTTTCTGGAGATTTTATTTCTGTGTAAAATTTGTCATGTCACCAAATCTTTCCTAGTCCTAGTAAGCAAAGAATTAACTGCTGAGAGAAATGCAGTGGGTTTTCCCAAATATTCCCCAGCCATTCATCACTTCTTTTTCACTTGAATATTGGCAGGTTAATTTCAGAGCTGACACTCCAACATGACACATGGTGCTTTGTGCTGTATTACCCCCACTGGGGCAACCAGAAATCATTGGAAACCTTGGCATCAGAAATGGCAATTCATGGTAATACGTAATAATGAGGAAGACAATTCTTGTCTGCACTGTGGAGCAGTGACCTTTTAGGAGAGCAAATGTCAGGGAGAGATACACAAATGTGTTTAGAACAATATCAGGTACTTCTCTACAGGGGGTATTCAGTCAGGCACAGGTACAGCAAATGATTTACTAGCTACAACACTTCACTAGCTACTGTACATGCAGTGAGCATATTTGTGAGTTTTAAGGTCATTCTTAGAAGAACAGCTGTGAAAATCATACACCTAGGAATAAGGGGCCAGATCCGTGGGTCTGGCAGAGTTACACTTAGTGCAAGAAGTGAGTGGAGTGGGAGGCAGGCAAAGGTGGCTTAAAGCTGTCTTGGTGCTCCCCTGATCCCGGGGGGCGGGCAGTCAGAAGCCATTTCAGCCCACAGCTGAAGCAGACAGCTAGAGCAACTTCAAGGCTGCTATAACAGTATGCCCACCCCTACAGAATGAGGAATTCGAGCTTTCCAGCCCCTTTGCATGGCATGGTTCAAAGGGGAAGGAGGGAGGTTCAAGTATCTGTGCCAATAACTGGCTGCTTTGTGACAAAACTTATGAGAGAGTCACAGCATGGTAAATGATTTCACCCATGGATACACAAAGCTACAGGGTTAGGGCGCAGTGGAATGGAGAAAGGAGTAGCAAACACATTCAAAAGTCTAAGTGCTGCCCAAAACTTCCTACATCGTGTGATACTTTATCAAATTACAGCAGAAAAATGGGACCAGACAGCTATCTGCCAGCATCTAAAATGAGGGTCAGGTCTCTAGTAATGTGGGAGGAGTAAAGGAATTGATACCTTGGAAACTATATGTTACTGGTTATATACAAGATATCTCAAGTTACTGCTTGTCTAGCCAGGCACTAGTAAATTGCTATTGGCAGCTGTGAGCACTTCAGATGTTTATTATATAAATGTTGTTAGATTTCCAAAAATACAGGGGCTATTTGAACATGGTGTGGGTGTGTAGGCTTCATCTGAGACTGAAAGCTGCTCAAGAAATGCTCATTCGATGCTCACATATGCCCTGTCCCTTGGTTATGGTTGCAGATACTCATGTAGGAGGCAACATCCTTAATAAGAGTACTATATTCTGGGGCTCTTTACTATGTTGTTAGGTGTTTTTTAAACTCATGGCCTCTGTGATTTGTTACAACATGAATTTCACAACAAACATATGCCACACTCTTCATCAATTTTCCATGGGTCTGGTGCCCATCTCCTTTAGAGCTCTACACCAATGTAACCCCACTTACTTCAGTGGAGGCACTCCTGATTTACACTGGCATGAAAGAAGAATGAGACTACACCTGAACCAGAACTTGAAAACAAGTCTCATCTGAGAACCAAAATCAAAACATAGCAGGCTTGGATCCAGGGATTTGAATACAACACTGAAATCCAAACAGGTTTGGGCTCAAGGATTCAGTTGAGGCTCTTCTCTAGCACACAGCTAGTATTTTGGTTATTGGAGCTTGCTCATCTACAGTGCTGAAGCTCGTTCTGCTGTCAGTCATGGGAGTATGACCATTATTTTCTGGAGATGAAATGTAAAGAAATACCTTTTATTCTTTACACATTCAGATGTTGGCAGACAGAAATGCCTGCCCTAAGGACAATACAGTGCAGGTCCATTCCAGCCCTTCTATTATAATCTCTTCTATTGCTCTATCCCAGAGCTCGTAACAAGGCAAGTTTAGAAAAATTCATTAATTGCGCTCAGTTCTGCCCTCAGTTACATGGGTATAGCTCCTGCGTCAGTAGGTGTTGCACCTGTGCAAAGGAGGACAAAATTGGTTCCTCGAATACAGTCCATCATTACAGTGCATTAAAGCAATACAATCAATAATGTGCAATTGCAGCCTGGAAGGCATCATCATCTCTTCAAATTGGCTTTGTCTAATTTGTCAGGTACAATTAAAAGGTATGTCAATATATCTACATTAAACCATGGTGCGCACATGGAGCTAAAATGGGTTTTGTTCCTTTCTGACAATATTAGAGCAAGCCAAAAACATCAGCATACATGCACAGTCTCACTGATTTTCTTTGCAAGCCCTTCTGATAATGATTTGCAGCAACCCTTGGTGATCATGTTTATATTTAACACTAGGACCCCAACACAGGTGCATGCACACATCCATGCACCTGTATATACATATACGTGATCTCACACAAACACACGTACAGCACTAATGTCTGGATGCCGTTTGAGTCTGAAAGGAAGAGGAAAAATCACATTTATCAGATTGAATCTAACTCATTATTAGTTCTTGTTTTAGCTTCACACACAAATATTCTCTCAGGAAAGGTGCATGTCAAAGACCTTCAAAGAGATAAATCCAGACAAGTTGGCGTCAGCAAGCCTACTGCTGTAGTGGCTGCACTATATTGATTATGTGCTGAGGGACCTAGCTGATTCATTGGGTCCCCTTGAAAGCAACACCTTACAATTGAAAAGGAAATGTTCAAGAAGCTGGCGAGGTATAAATATTAATAGCTGCTTTTTCCTATTTAGTAATGCTTCTGTGGGGGAGAGAAAAGCATCATAATAGGCAGAATAGTCTAGTCAAAGTGTTGAAAACAAGGTACTAAGAAAAGTCACCAAAAATGTCAGACAAGCCAACAGGGAAAGGTCCAAGGAACAGCAAAAGCACAGCATATACTTTTTCATCTATTCAGTCTGACCCTGGGCCCAGTGCCACAATCTTTTTAAGGTTAGTGGTGGGAAAGCTGCCTTTTGAATGTTTGCAGAGGTCTATTAACATCCTGTGCTGAGGAACCTTAAACCCCAGGTAGTATTTCAGAGGAAATGGACAGCACAAAACACAGACTGAAAATTAACCACAGCAGACCCTGGGCCTAAATAAGTTCCACTAGCCTTTTCTGAAATCACTTAAAGGCTTTTCTTCCACTTGGACCCTTGCCCAAGCACTTTAATAGGTGCAATATGGGGGGAGGGGGGAAAGAGGAAGAAGAAAAAACTATTTGGCTGAGTTATTTAAAAATTCTTTGTAAAATAATAATAATAATAATAAAAAACAGTTACACAAAAAGTGCAGCCGTAGCAGGTTTTTTAGGGTAACTCAGTGAAATACTCTGTGGATGACTGCAAACCTCTAATGGAAAGTTGGATAAGTGGCTGAGGCCAAAGTAGGCATTAATTACAATGAAAAATCAGTTTAGTGCAGGCCACAACTAAATTGGAAGCTGGTCCTCTAGGTAAAACAAAGAAAGTGAACAGAAGCCTTAGATTTGATTACATGGCAATACAAGAAAAATGTGCTGTATGTTGTCTATTATTAAAGCTGCTTTTGGGCCTTGCGTGTGTGCCTAAGGGATTTTAATAAAAAATTAGTAATAGCCCTGATGCCCTGGTTCACTGTGGCTTTTGGAGCATTTGTGGGTACAAGACTAGTTCTGCAGTACAAATTAAGTCATTTTAGACAAGCAGCCTTGAAAGCATTATATGATAGCAAAGTTCAAACGGTGCACTTCTGCTTTAAGAGGACACAGTCCCTTGCTGGAGGCCAACTCTGAGTTTAGAAGAAGCAATAAAATTTCATCAGAAAAAAATGCAACTGTTATATTTGTCTTTGATTATTCTTGGCAACACTAGAAATAGATATCCAGGTACATAAACTCTCTCTAAGTGTATAAAATATTGCTAGAGAGAAAATTATTGGCACAAAAAGTAACCATTAACATAACATTTTTTTAAATGTTAACTCTGTGACTCTCTTTACACTGATGTAGTGATATCAATAAAGATTGTCTTTATTGCTAATAATGTCACTGGGACCTTGGTGGGACTGAATGTAATGAAGCCAGGAAAGTCCACCCTGATTTAAAAAAAAAATAAAAATAAAAAAAATCAAGCCTATAAAATCGCTTTACCAAGGATATATTTTTAAAGAGAGAATAACTATTTTGTTTGCATGGCAGAACAGGCTTGATTCTACATTCAGTTATGTGGCTGTAATTCCCATAATAGAAAGAATTGGGTCCATGGTGTTTTTTTTTAAATGCTGGAGAATAGGGGCGAAAGGAAAAAGAACATGACATTATTGAGGCAGTGAATACACTTGGAAAGAGCATTCTAGCCCCAATCCACCAATCAGATGGGATGTAGGTGAACCCTTGTACCCAATGGCACTTTGCACTGGTGTCAGGGTGTAGCTCATCCACATTACAGCATTACCAATACTCAGGATTTTTACTGATTTTTTTTAATCGGCCAAAAGCTGGGGGAGGGGGAAGAAAGACATGGTTCAGCATGGAAGGGTATGCTCACTGCCTGAGGACAAAAGCCTCTTCATATATATTGGTTTTCACTAACCAGTTTAAGGTTTCTGTAAGGCTATAGTAGATAAGGCAAAGGAAGAACTCAATGTCAGAACCTATTCTCTTAATACAATAGTATGTTATGCCCATACAAAGCCTTCCAGTGAAGAATCTAAAAGCACTTTCCAAAATGGGGGCGATCAGGACATAGGCACAGCAACCTGGGTGCACAAAAGGAGTTAGGCGACTCAAGGCCAGTTTTAGGACCCTAAGTTCCAGTTTCAGGACCACTGTGATGCAGAGAGAGAGAACGGGGAGCTTCCTGATGAACGCCACAGATGCCTAAACTTGGCACCTACATTTTCAGCATAAAATTTCCCTAGGTTCTTATGTTTCCCTTTGGGAGCATGTGCACTGCTGCCTCCCCCCAGGCCTCGGGGCGCCTGCTTCCCATTTTAGCCCCAGAGCAATTCACAAACCAAGGGAAGGTAGGGTTCTGCCGTCTAAGTCACACACAGGTCCTAATCGGGTAGGCAAGCTCAGAGGTTGCCAACAGATTGGAGTCCAATTCAAAATCCAGACAGGAAGGTGGTGGTGGTGGTAGCGCTGCCCTCCCTATTCCTTTTAGCTCAGTGATAAAATATTTACCTGGGATGTGGGAGACCTTACTTCACTTCCCCTCTCCCTGCCAGAGAAGGAGAAAAGAATGAACAGGGGTGTCCCGTGCTCCAGAGAGTCCTCTAACCACTGAGCTAGGAGATATTAGCACGTGGGGCTCCCTTCGTCTCTCCTTTTGAAGCTGATCCACTGTGGATAAATAATGAAAGAGAGGTTGGAGCAGGCAGACCGGACCCAGGGTCTCCCAGCTCCCAAGTGGGTGCCCTAACCACTGGACTACAGAGTTACTCATTCATTTATTTCTCTCTCTCTCCCCTCCCCCACCCCGACTGAGGCTAAATACTTAAATAACATTGGGCCAGAGAGAAAGAGAGCTTAAGTGCGTTGTTCAAAGTCACAGAGCAAGTCAATGGCAGAGTCAGGAGCAGAACACAAGTGTCTTTGTGCCACATGCCATAGCTATAACTATTAAGCTTTTGCTGTCTGGTACCTGTTTCCTGATTACTGGTATGTAGTCAGTAGCAGATGCTTAGAATGGGGATACATTCACATAAACAGAATATTGCATGTCAGTTGAATACCTCAGGGTTTTGGCCCGTCATCCAGTTATTTTAGTTTTCTGAAAATTAGAATCACGTCATGTAAACTTTTTGTGTAACTGTCATAAAGCCACAAAGTTTACTTTGGTACGTACACATATTTTTGAGAGCAGGGCCCTATGATAGCAGTTTTGAAGTAAGTATACCATGGGAACAAAGAAGTGTAAATATAATTACTTTTTGTGCTAATAAGATACTTTTCCAGACCCTTTTTATACAGTCTGAGATATTACAAATAAGGGACTTTCCAAAAATGCCAACATAAAAATTCTATTTATTTCAGGCTTTTATACTGCCGCCCATCACCACAATACCTTCCACGTTACATTGTGAAGTCCCTAACAGACTTTATAGACTCTATAGCTCATCTCCCTTTTCAGGGCAAAAACTCTTCTTGGGGTATTTTTTCTTTGTTTGCAGTCTTTCAAGTTTGTTCATTTATATAGACACTGAAATGCCACCTAACGTTGTCAGAACACCTCCAGAGCTGCCACATGGACCAGGTCCGACATCTCACTACTCATGACACTCCAGTGGAACATTGAATCATTAAAAAATACCTGCACATTTCACCACCATACTGACTATATCAGAATCCAGTAGGGAAGTGGCTAATGGTTTTCTTAATGTCAACATAAATAACAGCACTAATGATTGCTTTAGGTTTACTATTTAAAGTAGTTTTATGAAAATACTGGCTGAAAAGTTCCTATCTGGTTTTCTTTTTTAGGATACTTTTTCTTTCTCATGTGAATTCAGTACTTGTGAAAATGGTCTGATAAACAGCTCTGGAGACTGAGGATTCTCTTTGCAGCTTATCCACAGAAAAGGTGGTTTGGAACTAGCAGTGGAAGCTTCCACACGCTCGCTTCCTGATGGCTTTGTCTTGACTAAAAAATAGTGGTCAAGTTTAGTTGTGTTTAGCTAACATATACCAGCGAAACACAGCCTAAACTCAACCTTTTTCCTAGTATAGGAGCAGGGTAACAACTGAATTGAATTGTAGTTCAATTTAGCAGGTCCTTGATATCAAACAGAAGTTTGTAATAAGTTTAACAATCCAGATGGCACATGAACATCAGTATCAACTTAACTCTTCTTTCTGAAGAGTCCATGCTGCTTCCTCTGATTTCAAACAGCAACATCTGAGCAAGGACATTTTAAAGGGAACATGCAGTCCTCCTGTGGAAGAAAACTTAAGCAGCGTAAACTAGTAGTGAATACTGGAGCCTTGGAGTGTATTGTGAAGTGCAGCTGACGGGTGTCTACGCATAGATACCATACCACTCCAGAATTTGCACTAATTGCCATTGCACAAAGTGGAGCTGTGAAAGCCTGGAAAGCCCCATCTGCAGAGCCCCAGCTGTATAGAAAAGGAAGGACAAGCCCTCCGAACCTGTGTCTTAGGGCAGCTTAATGAAAGGTATTCGCAGTTTTATTGACATAGTCCTGTCCCAGCTCCCACATAGTGTCACGGTGTGAGCAGATGATCTAAGAGCAACAGCTTTATGAGCATTTTGCTTCCCCTTCGCCCTTCCCCTCCTCTTCTGTAGCCACGTTGATTTATTTTAAAATAATCAAGTTATCTTTACTGCTTGTCCCATCCCAGCTGCTAAGCAACTACCCACTCCCTCATTAATGTAAAAATTCAAATAGAATGGTTCTCCTTCATTCATTATTTTGGCCCAGTATACGTCTCGTTTAACAAAAGGCCTGTTCCTATAGGGAGATAACCACACTCATTAGACTTGGTTGAAATTTTTTAAGTGAAAAGCTGTTACACTATCAAATGGCTTATCCCCCCCCCCCCCAAAAAAAGACAGCTCTCTTAAAAAACTTGACTTTTTTTCAAAAAAAAAAAAGTGGGGTGGGGAGAAGGTTGTAAAATGGTTTTGTGAATTTTTAATTGCTTTTTAATATAAAATGTAAATGAAAATAAAACTGGATGGAGAATCTTCAAAGGAACCATACTCTGTTAGAATCAAAATGCTTTATGAAACTGAGATGATTTCACCAGAATTCTGTTTTGGAAGAAAACTAGGGTGAGGGAAGTTCTGACAATGTCAAACTGTCCTATTTCTACATTTTGTGAATGAAGCATTTCCATTATCCATTTTGAAATGACTTTTTGTTTTTAATTTTTTTTAAATGTTGGAATCTATGTAAGTATAATCAAACTGTTAAAAAGTCAAAATTGAAACAATTTCAATTTCCTTAAACTGCCACTTTTCAATCGACGTAAGACAAAAAGCTTCTCCAAGTTGTCCTTCATAGAGAATTTTAAAATTTTCCATTTCCATTCCAAATTGCAACCAAGCCAAATTTTGGAATCTTAAAATCCTTTGCAAAACAGAATCTCTCTCCTCTGGTTAGCTAACTAAAACCATTATCAGAATTGTTCTAGAAGGGTAGCCATGTTAGTCTGTATACACCAAAAACAGTGAAAGTCCTATAGCACTTTAAAGGCTAACAAATTTAATTTAATTATCAGAATGTTTCCTTTACCAGCCCAATGAAAAATGGATCCTTTGTCAGCCCTGTGAAATGGAAACAACTTCAAAACTTTGAAATCCTCCCAATTAACGTTTTTTTTTAACCACCTCTAGCCCTCACCCAATGACACCAAGTGCTGAATGAGTGCCTCTTGTAGGATGCTGAACATCCTTAACTCCTTTATCCGCCCAATGGCACAACGTCCTGGGCATGTCCTGTGAGAGCAGTTGATGGTATCAGCACCTTGAAGGCACCTCACGGGATTGAGCTAATAGAGGTTTTCCCCTCATGAGAGGGGGAAAAATGGCTAAAATTTCCAAACACTTTTCTCAGGATGCCTGCTGGTCCTTTTAATATATTTAAACTGACTACTCCAGGGTGGAACAAGACCAGTGATGATTTGCAGCAGCAGCAATCTCTCTGCCAAACACAAGCCTAACAGATAAACTTCAGCAATTGGCAAACTTGTAACTGGGGCATATTTGCCAATCTGAATCTCCAGTGAACAACTCATTGTAGCTTAGTCTTAAAAATCCATGGTGAAAACTGCCCTCTGCTCCCATAAGCAATATACATAAATCTTCTCATTTATTTCTGTCCCTTTTTGAAACCCAGGTGTTGATAAATAGATAGTAACAACCATCCCTCAAAGCTATATACATATTTATTCATTTTTAAAAGGCCATTCATTCTTCCCTAATGCCCCTTCATGCCCTAAGATCTTCCTGACTGCAGAAATGGCCTTCTTGACCCAGTTTCTTCTCTCTCTCTCTCTTTCTTTAATCTTTTTAATTTTTTTTATTTATTTCTAATATTAAGGCCTATTTTTAAAATATCTCCAAAACTTTTGTCTGTGGATTCAGAATTCTTCATGTGGGATTCATCTACATTAAATTGGTCATGACCTTCCAGGGGTCTTTAAGGTTGAAGGACCATTTAAAGCTACTCCGGCTTGCTCATGTGACCCTCCTGACATCAAGATCCAGGCTTTTACAAATGTAGCCACCTTGTCAATGCACAGAGGTCACTAATAGCCTGCCTTGGGCCTTCAAATGGGTCGTGTTCGGATTGCTAGTCCAACACAAAGGAAAAGGAGAGGAAGGGTGGGGAGAGGGGATAATTATCAGTCTTTTTTTTTTCTCTCCTCCAGGCTCAGAGTTATGCTCCATGTCACTGTGTTAATGCGCTTGCATCCAGGGAGACACATAATGCTCCTCTCAGCCCTGTTTATTAGTGAGATCCATTTGCGAAAGGCCCTTCTTTTGTGCCACAATATGAATGTGCTTTGATGGCAAATAATTACGCCAGTCCTTTTGACATGAGGATCCACAGGCTGCCCTAGTTAAGCCAGTAATTAGCCTGTCCTCCTTTTTTTTATTATTATTATTGAGAAACTACAAATTATCCTCATATGAGCACTGGCCATTCCCTTTTCTCTTTTCTATTCTGCTTCTCTCTCTCTCTTTCTCTCTCTCTCTCTCTCTCTCTCTCTCTCTCTCTCTCGTATCTCTCAGCACTTTGGATAAGCGGAATGCAGCTGCACTAGAGCAAGATAAAGCTCCGCCATCAAGATGATGAACAATTTGGATGAAGAGCCTTCGAGATGAACACAAAAGCTGAAGAAGTGCGGCTGATGCAGCCCCGGACAGCTGAAGAATGCTGCAGTCTGCAGATGAATAGCCCTCATTTGTGAATATACAGATTTTCCATGATGAATAAAAACTGAGTGTAGGTCACAATAAATAAACTTTTTTTTCTCTTCTTCTTAAATAATAATTCAGGTTCCCGGCACCAAACAGCTGTAAATTGAAGGTTGTGCTTAGTTTTCTCAACTCTCAAAGGGGATAATTAAGCTAAGCTCATATTGTTTGATATATTAGTGTAATGATGAGCTACTATATTCTGGCTTCTTTCGAGTTATTTTAGGGGTTTTTTCCATTATCTTTTTTTTAAAATTACGTTTCAAATGCATTTTAAATGTAGAAGCAGCATTTCTGAAACACAGTTGCCCTATGTTTGGGTCTATCTGAAATGTATTCATATAACATTTAATTAAAGCTGCAGCATCCCCCTTTTTGAAAAAGTGCAGAGATAAAAATATCTGCATTATCTGACTAGTCCTGACATAATCTCATCAAATTGCTGGTCCCTTTTCCTTATTGGCAAGATAATTCTACTGGGCAGTATTCATTATCAATAGAGACCATCATTAACCTTCTGAAACTTCAGGGCCGGTATTTCTTGGCAACTAAAATCCAGCCATTCAGCCCCTAGATTATTTTCACAATTTTTTCCAAAGATCAATGCAAAGGCAAAGATCATCTCTAAAACTTTGTATTCGGTGGAGGGGGGGACCCTAAAGCCCTCTGCTGAACTTCCTCTCTCTCAATAGATGTAACCCTGGATGTTACCCTTCAAAGGAGTAAGGATAAATGGGATGGGCCAAGTGTTTAAAATGTCTTGCTACCCATCAGCAGAAAAGTGAAACTAGCATTCATATTCATAGTCCATCAGATCTCATTGTTCAGATGAATTACCTGTTTCTGGCGTAAGACACCAACTTCTTTAGTCCTTTATACCAGGCTATATAGAATTAACTTCACTTCATCAATGGAGTTACTTTGGTGAGAAACCAGTGTAAATAAGAAGAGGATCAGGCCCATCAATGTCCATACTTCTAGATTTTGTGATCAGAAAGTGCAGTTCTATGCATGCATCTGTGAAAATGGAAAAAGGTGTTGTCATAGCCAGCAAAGCAGTGCTGATTGGTTAACCTGGTATTGTGGCAAAATCTTCATTGAAATAATGCCACTGAAGAGTCTGAAGTCTTTTCCAGTGGGCACCTCATGGACATTGAGCAACTCATCATGGTTTTAAAAACTGGCTTACTCCTCTCTCTTTAGTCAGAGCTATTATGTTCCGTCACAAGCACCTATAAGACCAACTAGTTCAATCTGTCTGAACTTTACATACAGTAAGCAATTATTTATAGAATGAAGAGATTTTGTTATTCTAAAGAAGGGGAGTAATAGGATGGTAAAAAAACTAACTGCTGCAGAGAACATCTCAACAGTCCTTTGATTCACCCTTGGGAATCCTTCATCTTCATCTTCATCTTCAAGAATAAGAAGCAGCAGCACAAACAAATAGGGGGAGATATGAAAGTACTCTATGTGAAACGCCAACCTTAAATTGGGCTGTTTTGGAATAGCAATGTTCAGCACAGCATACTGGCAGGAGATTGTTGCTTGGTTCATTTCAAACCACATCCTTACTACATAGCGCCAGAAGAAAACTAAATATTTGCATAACTGGAGCTAGGAAAGGCACATGAACCCCTCATCTGAGAAGAGAACCTGGCAGAGACCTGGAGGAGGTAACTGCCGTGCTTCCAAACTTTCCTGGAGGCAAGTGGCTTTGCAGGGAAATCAGAGAGAGTGAAGTCCTCCATACTGCTGTGGGTGGCAGACCCAGCTGTATCAGAGATCTGCAATACATTCCAATGGAAGCATGAAGGGACCTGCAAACTCTAGACAGTCAGTCAGAAATGGCAAGAATACTGTAATCCACATCACTCTGTTGTTTGGGAAAACACTTGGTCCAGATCCTGGCCTCTACTTGGCAGATCAGGCCCTCTAAGAACTCTCCATGCCTGGGCAAACTTTCAGGTTTTGCAGAACAGATACAGGGGCTCCCATGCCATCCCCCTCCTGACTTTCAGTGTGGGGGTTATGTCAGGAGAAGCGGGGTTTGGCTTTGATTTCTCTATGCCCTGTAATAAAAGTTCTGCAAGCCAAGTTACACCCTTGACAGGTCTGCATTCCCTTTTAGTTATGTTGGCTTCACACAAGTAAAGGGCAGTAGAAACGTTCTTTTGTTTCTTACATATCAGCAAGATCTCAATATACATCCGGGTCAAGTCTGCTAACTAAGAGAATGCCATTTCCCCCTCATCACTTTCCAGAGTAAAACCACACTTTAAGACTTTGCTCCTCAGAATTTGCAGATTACGAAAAGTTAAGATAATTTTGCCTCTAAAATTCCTAACGCTTAACTCTGCTCTACAGTGTACACAATCTAGGGTAGGGAGTAAGGAAGCAACTGAAAGAGTTTTGACTTGGGGTTCAAAGTGGACTATAAAGTGCAGTCAACTAGAAGTTAAACACTCCTTCTTCTGCCATATTTTGAGAATTGAGTCCCAGAGCACAGATGATTTTGTTTGTTTCATAACACTGTGACACAGAATCATGTTGTGCCCACTGTAAAGAGCTCACAATTTTAGCATGCGGTGAGAGAGAAGAAGTAAAGAAAAAGAGGTAGGAAACATGGAGGACAAGGTCACAGTGAAATGATTCTGTTTGCTGTAATTAGTAGCAGTCCAAGCACCTTGCAATACAATATTTCAATATTATCCACATAATCCAATGCAATTTTATAATAATTTATTCAAATGATCATCATTCATTTCCAAGTATCTCGCGGTAGTTGATAGAGGTAAGAAGAACTCATAACCTAATGGGAAGCCCAATTTTTACATTAAAAAACTTAAGACTCACCCAAGGGATCATCAATCAGCAATTTGGTTTAAAATTCTCTTTAAAATGTTTTACTAGCTCACTTTACTTGGCATTTTTATCGCTATTTATTTCTCTAAGTAGCAATATAATTAGTAAAGCTATTAATGTTTCTGATGCTTAGCCTTACAAATGCTACAAATATCTATAAATCTGGCTTATAACAAAATAAATAATGATGATAATACTGTCAAGCATCAATACAATTTTCTGGACAGCATTGTATAAACCGAGCAAATAGGAACTGTTAAAGAGCTTAATCTATGCTATTTAACCATGCATTCAATAAATGGTTCTGCAGGCCAGAAAAGACCATCCAAGTTAATTGCCTCCCAAACACCTTTCCTTCACCTTCTACATACTGGGGTAATCCTCATGTGCCTCACTTTTTATGTCCTAATTCTTAAATTGGAGCCAAATCATTAAATCCATACTCAAATCTTACTCAGGCAACCATCCCAATGATTCATGGGTTCCCATTAGTTCTTACGGACTTTAGGATTTGACCATGGTTGGAGTCCCATTTTATTCTAGTTAATAGTGGTTATAACTCGCTATATTTACTCACTGTTTTTCCATGTGTTTAGAAACATGTGAAGAAATGGTTCTGAAACACATGAAGACGGCATAATCACTCAGACAAAATCATAGAAGCCACAGAGCTGAATCATCACTGCCTTCTATCCTATGTAGTCATTTAGACTCCAATTCAGCACGGTACTGGAGCACGTTCCGAACTTTTAGCACATACGTAGTCCCATCAACACCTCCACAAAGTGGGTGTAAAATGCTACTAACAAAAATAACAGCATTTCAGACCTGTTTGTCTAGGCATAAGCAGCGATACCAAGTGCAAGGCAGTGGAGAATCAAGCTCCCAACGGCTACCCTGTAGGACAATGCAAAACAGCATTGAGCAAGAATCTTAAGTCTTAAGTAGCAGCGTTTACTGTTTGGCTAAGGGAAATCTTCACACAAATGAAGAGCAGGCTTTTGCAACTGCTTCTCATGATTCAGAATCCAAAGAGTAATTTGGGCCGAACCTAAGGAACAGGATGGCATGCAGGAAAATGCTGTAAATGCAGTCTTAAACACAAAAATACTATTTTCAGAATTACTATTTTCAATAACAAAATGAATGGTCATACATACAAGTACTGAGTAATAGGCCTTTTCAGTAAAAATATTAGAAGAATACATCAGCTATAAGATATACTGTCAAAGACTACTACCACATGATGGACATTTTTAACTTTCACTCTAAAGTGACTCGATGATAAGAGAGTACAATATATATTTGAATGCAGGGTGAGAAGATCTTTTTTAATATAAGTGTTTTATGATGTAGTCATACATCATTTCTAACCAAAATGCTAAACAAAACACAGTCCTTTTCTGAAACATAGATAATGACAGATTTTCATTTTTCTATTTTATTCCAAGAGCTAATTTTTCAATCCGAACTTTTATGTTATTGATGGCATGAAAAGGTTCCAGTGTATCTTATTTCATATCAAAGGCAGCTTTTATGAGGATGTGGGTTGTAAGTCTGAATCCAGGGAAAGAGGTTTTGGCACATAGTAAATAAATTAGACATTCTAACATGATGGGATCAATGGAGATGGAAAAGAGATCGGTAAGTTGTGTTGACTCTTATGGCCTTTTAAAATTCCTCCTCTGGTAGTTAAACCTATCTTTGTCACAAATTAGATACAATGGTGATGGGGGCATAAGCAGTTCAGGTAGATAAATAGGAAGTCCACCACTGCTTGCTCTCCTACTAAGGCAGGAAGTTATTTATGGGCACTATGCTCATCAGATCCTAATGAATGGTGTTTACTCAATGATCCTCAGGAAATGACAACAAAGAACCAAAGCTCTAAACTAATATCCTCTGCCACAGTCTGCTCTGGAAATAAATTTTCCACCAATCTTGAAACTGGGAATCAGGTTAGCCCTGTTTATTTAAGCAAGAATCACCATAGTTAAATATCTAATCGCATTTATAATCCAAGATAGAGTTGAAGTCCAATGAGTTGCCTCATTCATTTTTTTCTTGTAACCTAGCAAGATGGATTCTACCACTATCTCTAAAGGGACAGAAAATTCCAAATGCTGGCTACCCTTGACTACCTTCTACTGCACAAATTAAACACAATCTATGTACTCAATTTAATTTTTAAGGAGTGGGGATTAATATCCAAGACTGCCCATGTGTTTTCCAACTCTGCTTAGTTCTAAGTAGCCCTTTATCACGTCTTGTCATTTTAGATACAGTATGCTGAAATACAGTCCTCCTACAGTCTTCTCTCCCAACAACTATAGGCTTAACTTCCTTCTCCTATCATTATAGCTAAGGCCTTCCATAGGTGATCAATTTGGTTGCTCAAGGTTTCCAATTTTATAGTCACCAGAAAATTTTGATACAGTCCTATAGGACTGACCCCAAATCATCTCACCACTTAGTTCTCTCCTCTGCAACCAATTGGCCACCCAATTTATACAGTATCCCTGTGAACCATACACCGAGCTTCAGAAACAAGCATTCATAGCCTGTGGTACCGTCTCTAATTTTCAGACCTTATAACCCCAATGCCCTTGTTTCACCTATTCTATAAAATCTTCCTCCATCCTTCTTGCTTCTCCAGCTTTTTCTTCCATCTTTTTTCTTCCATTTATCTTCTCCCATTGTCTTGACTGAGAATCCTCTAAAACTCTCTTGGATTTCCTCTAAGGTGGATTCCTTTCCATTAAAGCCACTCTAATCAAGGTCTTTAACAACATCTTCTTGTCAAGTATTCTCTATTGTCATACTCCTTGATTTATAAATTGCTTTCAACACCCTCAGTTCCTCCTCAACTCATTCTTCTTGGACCTCTCCTATCTCTGGGATCACTCTTTTAACATCTGCTCTGCATATCTTACCCCAATATCTGACAGAGTCCCTCAGGGCTTCATTTTTATTTCCTATCTCTTTTCTCTTTAACTCTCTTTGTGACCCCCCTCTGCTCTCACAGCTTCAGCTACTGTATCTCATCTATGTTGGTGTAGGGAATATGTGTTCTTGTACTATGGTTTTGCACAGCACCTACCACATTGTCCAAAATAAAAATAAAAATCAATAATAAGAAAGTTTTATTAAAGTCTAACATCACACACATTCCTTTTTCAAATGCTGTAGCCTAACTGATTTCATAAATAACGTACATCGGCATGATCTGGTATGATGCTTATTTTTTGTAAAACACCTTTGCGTTTCATAGAATTAGCATATATAATTTCACATATTGAAATTCAATATCTAGAAAGCCAGCTATCTAAAATGTGTGCTCTCATAAATGAATGAATCATAATGGGAGGTATTCACAAGATTCCAGACAAAGACCAGGACTAAGGATCTGTCTAGAGCAGGGATATTTGCACTGATGTAGGGGTAAGATGCAGTTACACTGTTGCAAATTTCCCTAATCTAGAGGAAACCCAAGAGAACCTTATTTAAAGAGAAAGCGAGCAGAAACTTTCCAAACTAGAAAGTGTGGAAAGGTTTTAAATGAGATTTTAGCCCCTGACACGGATATAATGGGAGCTGCATTACTCAGAAGGAAAAAAAAATGCAAACCTGTAACACCAGCCCCAGTTCTGCCTGTCGCTTTTCCTGTTGGCTGCTGGAGGACCATTGACCTTGTGCTGCACAGCTAGTCACATGGATCTGAAGTTATCAGACATCACCTGTCTAGGTGCTTACTTCTGACTTCTGTCTGTATTTCTATTACATAAATGCCACAAATTCTGCTTTTACAAGATTGAATTGAAGATTGAAGAGCCTGAAAATCCAAATAGGGGAACAGCTCGCTCCCCTTTGCCCCAGCTGGAATCCTGCTACGGCTCTCATCCTCCTTCCTAACAATGCATGGTTGTAACAGCAGATTTCTGTGCAATTTACATTTCTTCTAGATCTTCAATACAGCTGCTTTATATAGAGATAGATTTAAAAACCAAAGACATTTACAGAGAGAATCAACTGCCTGCTACTGAAGCTGAAACTTTCTTTCTGTGTTTAATAAGATTAAAAATAATTACAGGGAAAGCATTAGAATAAGGGCTTTAAAGAGCCACATCTGTAACAGACACCCAGGCCCTGCTTTTATAGCAGTTTCTAATTAAAAAAAAAAAAACACCCAGGCCTGCAGTTGTTCTTGTTTTGTGTTCTCACTGGATAAACCAACAACTTTGTCTATACTCCTCCTGAAGTTTTTGGCCCTGGGATAGCTGCAGAACAATAGGCACAGAGCAAGCCAGCAATGCTGTTTACAATTAACGGAGACCATTTTAACTACCTGTCGGGTTGTTATTTTTATAAGAAAGACTGGCTGGTGGGAAGATGGTTCTGGCAAAACCACCACTGCTGAATTATAGAGCACTTTGGACATTTTATTTCAGACCATTATAATACTTTGGGCCCATTTTAAGGTATCCTATGACCAAAGGGACAATCAACTTGCTAAATGTGGAATTTAGCTGCAAGAAAACTACAGTGCTTTGAAGGGAGCTGGGTTTGAGAATGAGATATTTTCTTCCTTACCTACTGAGTTGTTATTTTGCATATCAGAAATCAGAGGACAAGTAAAGCAAATTTACATGTCCCTAAAAGACAGAGGAAGCATTTGATTTATTTGTTATGTGGGAAGCCATCTGAAACAAGGAGCAGAAGGATGACCTTGTGGTTAGGGCACTAGACTGGAACTCAGAAAATCTGGGTTCTGTTCTCCGCTCTACGACACACTGTCTATGGCAGGTCACTTAATCTCTCTTGGCCTCAGTTTCCCAGCTGTAG
This sequence comes from Mesoclemmys tuberculata, assembly GCA_007922155.1. Taxonomy (NCBI): domain Eukaryota; kingdom Metazoa; phylum Chordata; order Testudines; family Chelidae; genus Mesoclemmys; species Mesoclemmys tuberculata. Next base: position 19,501,294 of record ML675614.1, on the reverse strand, counting down.
AATGGGAATCATAATACTAATTTTTCCTACTCTCCATGTCCTGTCTGCTTAGATTGTTGGCTTTTCAATCTACTGCATGTTTAGTCTGTAGCACAATGGAGTCCCCATCTTGGCTGGGGTCTCTAGGTGCAACAATAATAGAAATAAGAATCAGAAGAACTCACTCAAACCATGTATGCCAATGAAAACTACCAGGACCAACTAAATGTCATCATTTATGACAACTAAAATTAAAATTAAAATGTGAGAGAAGCACCAATCAGAATAAAGACAGAGAAGACGAATCTGTAAGCATCTCAAGCTTTGAATGAGCTTCCAATAGTCAATAAATTGGGTTTCTTCTTTAATCTTAAACTGAAAGCAAAAGATTAAACTTATGCTCACACAAGCAGAGATTTCAGGGTAGGTGCTGTGGACAGACTTCTCATTTAGAAGACTAGAGAGGGCACATTGACTTTGCTCAGAAGAGGCTGCAATCTACTCAGAACTTTTCAACGCGAGGGTACAGCTAACCAGTTAATTGGAGAAGATAAAAGGTAGGCTTTTTATAAGAGATGTTGTCATTATCAGAAATGAAATATAAAAAATTTGAACAGCAATATCTCATTTTATCTCTGGGAAGTCTCAGAAGAAAAAAAGGATCTAAGTTTTTGATAGTTCCATTTAACCACAAACATGATGTTAATGTAACCTTAAAGGTTTGACTCAAAATCAAGACAATTTGGAGTTCAGTCTCCAGTTCTCTCCTTAACCCACCCATTGTGCCTAGGTATTATGGAACATATGGTATGTAAAATCCTCCACTGTTTGGAGACACTATCAGGCATGATGGATGAGTTAAGTGTGTTCTTTTACAGTAACATAAGTTGCTTTTGTGTTCTGAAGTCAGATGCCTAACACTTCTTTAATGTAGGGCTTTGCTTGTGGGTTTTTCCATAATTATTTTAGGGGAGTTTAGCAGTGTAGGAAGAGCACAATAAAAATAGAAAGAATTGCATGGAAAATTGTTTCCATCGGGGCATACCAAATTTACTTTGATCCAAAAAGTACTAGACAAACTGAACAAACACAGGGACAGATTCAACCCCCTAAGTTTTACTGTATCAGGGCCTGATTCTGTCCAGGTTGCAGAACCCTGTATCTGACCAGACCTCTGTTGAAGACAAGGACATTTGGATCTGACGGCGTGAAGACATTTGCAGGATCAGCATTTTAGTTTTTTATTTATTTAACTGCCAGCACCTCGTAGAGTGCCAGGCATTTTACAGAAAAACAGAACAACCTAGTGCCTGCCCGTAAAAGTAATGCAATCACATGCTTACCCAGTTTAGGCACATGCAAATCTTGATGGTTCAAGTTAATTGTTTCACTACAAAAATTGTTATTGTTGGCTCGGAGCTCAGGGGCATAGCAGATGAAGTGAGTCTTAAGGAAACGTTTGAACGAGAAGACAATAGCTTGGTGAATCAGAAATGGGAGGGGATTCTAGACACAGGTCTGGGTGTGGTTATCGGGGGAAATCAGACAAATCAGATATGCCTGGTGTCATTAACAGAGAGGGGGAGGGAGGCAACAGACAGGAGACATGCACACTGTAAGAACTGTTTGAATGTTCTTCAACATTTATGTTTGAATACATGATACAAAGTTTTGTGAAAAAGAGTAGCTATTTGTGTGCATTATTGATGCCTGAGACTATTCCTAGGGAGGGACACATTTTACCCTCAGATGCATCTGTGTTGTTTCCATTGACACAGAGAGTCATAGATGCATCTTTGATCATTTAGATTCACAAAAAGAAAAAAAAATTAACGTTGCCATAACAAATAATCATTGTGACAAACTGATGCCCAATAAACTAGTACTTTCAAAAGCACAACCATGGCTGAGTTAAAGAAGCATGAGCCAAAGCATCCACAACAAATCTTTCTGAATTTCTGGATTCCCTTCATTTAAAAGGAACCCAGACTGATTTCTTTAAAAAAAAATTCAAAAAAGAATTCACTCTCCTCTTGAAATTTGACAAGACCTATTACAACACAGAGGAAGTGAGGAGTTTGTTGGGTTTTTTTAAATGGCTGGGTTATAAAGCCCTGAAAGGAGGGGTTTCTAATGAAAATGCTGACAGATCCTTAACTATATAGTCCTGTTAGCAGGCGCCACCCTAATAACCATCTAAACCCTCTTTTCTCAGAAACAATTGGCCTAGCCAATAAGCACAGGGTAAACACGGCTGGTATCTTAATGACCTTTGAGCATTAGCAGATGGCCTTTTTATGACCAGAGATTAGCAGTTCATGGTAGTTTTTAATGGCCACTAACAGGTGCCAGTGCTGCTTTTCACTTTTCTACCTACCCATAACTTGCAAAAGAGCTTGCTTTCAATTGAATCTCCTCCCTACCCTCCAGTGCATCCTTTATCCTTCAGGACAAAGAAGAATGGATCGCATACTATACCTATAACTGTATGTTATAAATGACCCCCTACCCCTTCTAAAAAAGACTTTTTTTCCTTGTACCTCTTCCATTCTGCTTTAGGAGATGCCTTCCTCACTTGTATCCATCTTTCAATACCAAATTTTTTCACACACAGAAGAAAAATGGAGATCAGAATAAACACTGCTGAATTAGTCTAGGATGTCTGACACTATGGGGCTGAGTGATAAAACACTATAGCAGTTTCTCTCAAAGTTAATTAAATGAATCAGCTAGCATGGGTGAAACCATCAGAACAGTTTCACTGTGCCATTTACAACATTATTCCATTAACTTCACCACCTGTAATGTTTTCCATCACAATTGAGCCACAAGACCATGATTCCCCTTCTCAAACCCTTCTCCTAACTCTCCCCTGTCTTTGCCCCTCTAGGGAAAAAATCTGGCTCTGGTTGCAGATGGAGTAAATGTAAATGTTCGTTCCGCCTTTTGATAAATATTCCTAGTCTTAGTTTATTCTGGCCCTGGTACAATTCAGAAGTGCACCAGGACTCAGGGTAATTACCAAATTGGTTTCTCTGCATTTATCTCTGTGGGTGGGGAGAGAAAAACCCTTACAATTAATCTCAGATGCTGTCAGATTAGACACAACTCAGCATCTACAAGCCTCTGAAGCATATAAAGCCTGCTTGAAAGTTGGAGAATATGCAGAACTTGAGGTGATACTTAGTAAATTTGAGTGCACCCAGCCCTCTTGGTTGATGGGTGACAGGCTAAATTGCTGCTTGAATGTGGGTATCCTGAATTGAGGTTCAAGATCCAAGATAAAGAAAATCTCACCACAGTTAATTATCTTTGAATTCAAGTGTTCTTATAACTCAGGACCGTCTCTTCATCTAGCCTCAGTGGAGCAACCTCAATTCATGCCAGTTGGTGATCTGAACCTCACTATTTCATCATTTTATTTCAAATAATGACCTGAATACAGGTTTGCAGAGACATGAGAAAAGTTATGTTTTTCCAGTAGAGAGAGAAGTTTAAAATAACCATCATAAAATGAGGGAATTTAGTATTCATGAAAGAGCTACAGTGAGAGCTCTGGAGACAGAAATCCTCTATTAATCTACAGCCCAGGTATAACACTAGCCAGGGTGTCAGTTTTCCTAGCCTGCCTCAATCCTGCCCTACAAGGATCAGCTTTCATGGGGAGGGGATGGTTCACTCTCTATGCCTTTTCACACCCTTATCTCCATGCTTACTTAGTCTGACAAAAAAAATGTACACTTGGAGAGATGTTTTTTGGAGCTGGGGATAATTGTACCTTAGGAAAGGACTGAAGTCACCACTACTCTCATTTGAGATAGGCCATTAAATAGCTTCAGACAGTAATGAACATCTTTGTAATCTTGGGCTAGATTTGAACTAGTAATCAAGAAGTGAAAGACTTCAGCTGGATCCCAGTTCTCTGAGCCATTCAGTCACTGGAGAGGTGCTGTAGGCAAAGCTCATCTATACTCAAATTCAGGTGACGTCATTGGAGTTAATCTGTGGAATGAGTTTGGTTCCGTATGTATTTTTCAGGATGAAAGCTGCAGAACTACAAGATCGGTGCCATTCATGCAACTTCCTTACAAAGTGAAGCTTGGTAGTTGAACAAATAGCAAAACCATTTGAAACTGGAAGAACTTTTCTTTTTTTCCCCTAAAACGGGAAAGGGGAGGGAAGCGATTTGCTATCCATGAGGACAAATGGCAAACATTTTTAATTTCTGCTTATATTGTGTTGGCAAAATGTATTTGCTGTTTTGATGAGTCTGTCCATAGAGAGCTTATGTTTTCAAAACCTGTGTGCTTCATTGCACTATATTACATCTGATTTTTTTAAATCCTAATAAGGAATCTTTAGCTAACTGTAGTTCGCTGTAATGTCTGGGATTTAGATGATGGTTTTATCTCATGCCCTGAGTATAGGGGCACTGTACAGTCCCAGGAGCAGGCCAAGGACTATATTGTGACTCAAAAGAATAATCACAATTCCCTCATTGCTTCAGAGACGAAATAATCTGTACCACCCCAGCGCCTTCTCTATTTGTACCACTTTAGCTGCACTAGCAGACCAGATTGAGTGGATCACAGAGTCAAGGCTCAACCCCTTCTCTGCCCATGAACCTTCTCTCCCCATCCGCCTGTTCTGAGGGGGAGTATCGGTGCTTCTCCCTTCAGTTCTGGAACATACTGTATGGGTATTTTAGCACCTTCTACCCCCTTATTCCTTTGCATAAGTGCATAAAAATGGTTACAATTTGGTTTTAAAGCAAACTGTGTTTTTTTAACAGATGTTGGTTTCCTTTCCGGAAATCTAGCATTTTAAAAAATTTTGAGGTGTAACTCCACTGATTTCATAAACAGTCGCAGTGGGAAACCCCACATCTCAAAAAAATCTGTGCCTAACTATGGATTTAGATGCCTAACTATAGGCACCCACATTTTAAATGTTTGACCTAAGATCTCATTGGCTAAAGATTCCTGTTATAGATACCATCCCCGTAACTTTGGTACCAGGTCACTATGGGCTAGTTTATGGTTTTGTGTCTCATCCTTGTAAAATTTGTGGTTTTGCACATTTTAGAGGTGAGCCAAGGTGAAACTCAGAGGTTAGGTGCTAATCAGCATAGCCAAAGCACAGTCAGTGGGGCGATGCTCATTTACACCAGCTGAAGATTTGTCCTTCTGACTGCAGTTTGCTTTTAGATCTTCAGTTCATTTGAACACAGAAACGTGAAGTGAAATTCAGTGAACCCACTGGGCTGAAACTGAAGAAAATGTTTGCATGAATCAGTGTGAAGTGAAAGCACAGAGAGTTTTGTTGAGATCTGCTTAAGATTTTTCACTGTTTTTTCCCAACTGTTTGATTAATGAGAAGAATTTTTTAAATTGTATCTCTCTGCAAATAGAGATCGAGGGATGATCTCTGCAGTGAGTTGATACTTTTGGAGGACCAAATTCATCCGTGGTACAACAGTATTTACTTCAGCTGTGTTACTTCAGGGATAAATTTGACTCTGAATGTCAGCATTCGTATCCAAGGACTGAATCCAGTGCGGCCATTTCCCTGACTTTAGTGCTACTTTAGTGCTCACTTGTTCAATTCTGGATTTGGCCCTACCTCTTTTTCTTTGTTTCATGTACAGTTAAAAGGACAAAATGAAAAACCCTATTACTAATTAGAGTGGTAAATTAAACTGCTTTAAATTTATTTTATGTGATGCATAAAGCTGATAAAAGGAGCGACCCGAGTGCTCTCAGTGCCCTTTTTCAGTCCTACCTGATGCTTTTTTGAACCAATTGGCTGAAAACTCATGAATTTCTTAACACCTTTTAGTCCCTCTCTGCCACTTTCAAACCTGAAGGATTTATTTTTATCAGTCCCTCACCCACATAACGACTTTAAAATTCCTTAGGTTCATGCCTTAAAATATAGCTGGGAATTAGAAGTAATGCCAATTAACAAGTCTAGGCTCAAAAGCACTGATAAAGTTAGCTAGCACATCTCTCTGCAAAACTGTCAAAAGGGTATATAAGAATCTATACGCCTCAGGATTTTTGCGCATAGCCATCTGTCCATCTCTCTGACGACAGTATCTAATCAGTGGTATTGCTAGGACACCTGCTAGGCTACCATAGTATCTCTGGATACTGGCAAAGAAGGGGTGGTAGGTTAGCTGCACTGCCCCAGAGTAACCCTCAGACACACCCGGCTCCCTTTCTGATTCTCCCTTACTCTAGGAAAGCAGCAATTTATGAGCAATGCCTCCATGGCAATGCAGAGGTGCTGGCACTGTCCAATGCCTCTCTCTCCCTCCCCACCCAGCAGCAACGGTCAGTGTAAAGGAAGGTCCCTATTCCCCCTCACTCCTAGTCCAAATCATTATTTAGCCCTGAATGTATAGCTGCAGTATGCATAAACAGATGTGCAGCTCACATACTCTGGGCCTCAACTGGATTTCTCGACCCAAACACTCCCAGCTTTGGGGATAGTCCCTATCCGGATTTTAATATGCCTGTTTTGGTCCTCTCTCTCTTTAATGCGCTTGCGCAAGTGAAGTACTGATAAAATAGGTGATTCATCTGGATCTTCTGAGCCACAGCTGCCAGATTTGGATCAGTAGGGCTGGGAGTGTGGAAGCCTCACGTCTGTTCCCACCTCTGCCACTGGGCTACTGGGTAACCTTGGTCAAGTCACTTTCCTTCTCTGTGCCTCAGGTCCACATCTGTGGGGAAATGGAGATAATAATTGTATAAAAGTATTGCTTATTTTGTATTATTATTGTTAATATGCTTCAGGTTTAGTTGTAGAGTTTGGTTTGCTAGAAATACAAAGCACCAGGTGTTTCTCTGGCTTTCTTATGCATTTTGGAACTTATTCATTCCTGCAGGTGAGCTGCAATTTAAAAACCAGACAAACATACAAAACAGCTATTTATATAGAAGTATTGCAGTCTCCAACAACTATGCTGTTAAAAGATTGTCCTTATTTCATGCTTCATGAGAAGTGGCACTGGCAAATGTATCCCGATTCCACAAACTTCTTTGCACTTCTACTTTCTTTGCATCCTCCTTCTCATCTAAACCTCAACAGTCGATACAAATTCTGCATGCACGTGCCTCCTGTTGACATCAGCAGGAGCTACATGCTGCTGATGACAGAGTTCGGCCCATTTTGATCATCAGGGAGAAAAAAAAGATAAAGGCACCCAGTGGATCAAACCTGCTAACAGCCTCTGCGTGATGTCTGCCTTGCACGACTTTCAAAGGAATTATGAAAGTAGATCTTGGGTCTGAGATCCATCTGAGCCTGGGTCTAAGAACTGAAATCCATCTTGGGTCTGGATGTGCCCTGTTATGTGCTAGGGAGATGAACATGTAAACAGTGTCTTCCCATTTCAGATCTCCTCTTGGTGTTGATGAGTGGGGAGGTACATTATTTTTGGAAGCCTAGAGCGGCACGTTGAGACTCTGGCATCTCATTCTCCTGCTGATGCTGTAATTCCCTACTTTTGTATTCTTTTTTGGGAGGATGGATTTTTAGTGAAGGTGTGACTGTCACTCCCTTTTGTAACTAAGGCTGACATTCCGGTGGCCTACATGCAATGTATTGCTAAGCAACACTTAGCAAAATTCATGCCAGGTTGCGTACTTCCCTTTTGATGTTTCACAGAAGCATTGTCATTTCCATCTCTGGCATTGTTTCCTGCATTTTGGGTATCAGCGTTGTTGAAAACCATCACAGAAAGGATGTTTATTGAACTGTCAGAGGGTGAATGATTGACATGAGGCACAAGCACGTTTTATGTTAGGGTTTTGGCATGCCACGTTTGGATTATTTCCTGATAAATGCCATCCAATTCCACCAGATGTACCGCTGAGAGTTATGCCAACCTGTGTGAGAAATGGAGTAGATACTCTGTGCTACTCCATTTAGTGTGTGCTTCTCCAGTCAATCCTTCTGTGCAGCTCCAGGCATTGTAGAGAAGTAGTGCCTTTTGTGACACTCACAATTAGAACAGCATGGCAATTTTCATTGTGGAAAGGCTATTTTACTATGCCTATATTTGATTTCATTCACACCAGTGTGGATGCACTTAACCTGTTCCTCTCCTCCTTTTGGGGATTCAGTGTGTGCATAAAAGAGACATTTTAAAGTCCTGTGTTTCTCATATATAAATAATTTCAATAAAACCAATCCTCTACCTTTCTGTTCATCTTTGCCTAATGGCTCATTTACTGATCCAAATGCAATTCAAGGATTGTAGAGCTGATCGAATGTCTAAGAGATAATGCATTATACATCCCAGCCAAAGTTTATTAAATAGCTGAATTCATTTCACTGCCACTCTGCAAAGTACCATGTGGCTGCATGAGACTGAGTGGTGAGTAACACCGCCAGGGGAGGTGGGATGGGACCAAGGTGTTTCCCTCAGTGGTGAGGATCAAGAGTTACATGTTGCCAGACTTTCCTGGAAACTAGTGAATGTGTATGTGAGGAAGGAGAAAAGGGCGCAAGGAGTGTTGCCTCTGAGTGCCCAACACCAATGCCAAGGACAGTCACAGTCCCCCTCCGTAAGGAGAACTGCTCCTTCCGTGTATAAATGAAAATCACTCTTGAGGGGGGCATAGAAAGTGGATGAACCCACACACACACACACACAAGCTGACGGAACTAGAGGGAATGGTATGGTGATTCAGCTGACGTCCCACCAGTGCTGTGAAACTACACAATGCCAAGTCCTCCTGGCAGCCCTCTCCCTCTCTTCAGCTATATCCCTGGTATGACCCCTGCACTAAGGAGGGACTAGACTGGAAGTCTCCTATGCTATAAGAAACCCCATCAGACCATTAATGTGGCTCTACTGTCCCTTTGTGCCACAGGAGCAGTGCATAGCAGCTGTGTCAGAGCCAGGATATTGTCTTGTATTTCTGCCAGTGAGAATTGCCTCTCTGGGGCTTTTGAGATGCTGTGAGGTGAAAGCTATAATTCTATAGGACGGGAAGTTGGGAGCCCATGAAAATGTGATTTTTCACAATGAGAATTCCATCTGAACTGACCTGCTAGTAAGAAACATCAAGTTATCTATTACTGTACATCTCTGTGCTTTTAATTATATATATATATATAAAGTAAAACCTTTGCACTAAATCTAATGAGCAAGAGTGAATAATACAGTGTAATTAGTCACCTTTACTCGGTGCTCTCTCACACATCTCAGCACCGCTCAGACAGCAGCATGGCATTAGGGGTAACTGGTTTCTCAATCTCAAATTTAGCTAGGGTGACTAGATATCAAGTGTGAACAGTTGGGACAGGGTAGGGAGATAATAGACACCTATATAAGAAAAAGCCCCAAATATCTTGACTATCCCTATAAAATTGGGACATCTGGTAACCCTAAATTTAGCCTTACTTCGGTATTCTATGCCAACAAATTTCTCATCTTTGTCATTATCAGAAAAAAAAATCTATTTGCCTGTCTCCATCACCCAGATTTCTTCATTTTAGCCTTTGGCTTAATTTTAGTCCCTGCCAGCTAAAATTAAACATAGATAAAGTGGGAGCTCTGGGCCATAGTAGTTTTTAGTTCACTAATCATCTCTAGAGACCTGTGGTCAAATCCAGGCATCTACTCACAAATAGAAGCATGCTTGATGGGCAGTTCAACCCTTTTCCCATATTAAACACACATTTTATATAGACAGGAAGATGGACAGTATGTATAAACAGCCTAGCAGTTAACTAAGGCCTTTATCTTGCAATGGGTTCTACATGGGCTGATACCTGCACACATACAGTGGCCATTGTAAGATCAGGACAATGAGAGCTCGAAATCTGCTGCTAATTTCCAAACCTGTGATAGCATCTTCAAAATATAAAGGGCAAAATAACATAGTTTTATAACCTCTTCTCTTCTTCCAGCACAAAACTCTGAAAATTATTTCCATATTTCTTTACAGAAGGGAGTTGAGAAGAAAACTGATTAGACAGGGCTTGCTTTAAAACAAACCAAAAAATGTAAAATGATGTTACTGGGAGTATTTCCAAGGAGGTAACTAACATTTTATTGCAGATTTGTTAGTAAGCTTATAAATCAATTGACAACAACCCTGTTTAAAAATCTGTTATGCACAGAGGCAATAAAATGAATCACACACAGGTAATACTGATGGTCTTGAAAACTTTAGAATTTCTTTAAAGTAATAACTTTAATTTAGTTCTTTCTGGCATAAACTTTTTCATCCCATTATGTCAAAAATTGTATTATCCATCCATTTGTCTGTCAGAACTATTCCCACTGGACCCATATACCACTGGTTCTTCTATTCTAAACCTTCCTATTACATCCTGCTATCAAGAGTCACAATTTTCAGTGAAAGTCTCTTGTGACTTTTGACAATGTTTTACAGTGAACTAGACCAGGAAGCTCAGAGTTAAAGGAAATCTTCCATTCTGGCAATGAATATGTAATAGGCATTACATTGTGCAGTATTCAAAAAATGTAAGGTTCATTAAGTCTTTCAAAGGCAAGAACTTCCATGTAGCTTTGAATGAACCTGTCTTCATGATGGCATTAGCAAATGACACTTCGGGCAGGAAATATTAATATTACACTTTAAGGAACAAATTTGTTTAAATGCTAGATGGCTGTGTATGGATGCAGATGATCAAGGAATAAATAAAAAGTGAATAGTTGTCCAACTTTATATGTAAATTGTGCTTTGCTTATATACATAAGAATGCTCTTTGCTACTCAATTCCTTCATATTAACAAGCAGGAGTGTAACTAATATATAAAATAAAGTCATTCTCTTTAATGAGAATGCTAAATATTTTAAAGAAATGCATGGCTATGAAATATTGTCAAGGGCATTTTTATACTTAAGTTTAAGAACACTTATGACTTAACTGTTGAATTATTTAACACGATCAGCCTTGAAGTACTATTTATGTATGTTTTTTAATGTTTGTACTTATGTTGGCTTTTCTTCGCTAAGGATTTAGGACCTTTGATTTCAGTTTAAGAAATTTACATTTTTAATCTCCTGTTTCTGTGTATTTCCCATTGACTGCTGCAACAATACAGGCAAAAGGAGAAGGGGGTGGAGGGGGAGATAAAAATCATGAAGCCTGGAACAGGGACTGTGTGGAATTTAGTGAACATAAGGACAGATTTTAAGGAAATGAGCTTTGAGTTAAAAAACTCTATAAACACAAGCCACCTGTACAGCTAAAATAACAGATTTGCAAAATAGTTTTTGAGCTTTCTCGTGGGGGAGGGCGTGGGGGGTGGAGCCATGCCACAGGACACGGACACATTACACTGCCATGTGAGCTGGATTGTGGCTGGCCCTTCCGCAGCTGTGAAGATGGAGAAGCTGTAAGGAGCCTCCTCCCTGTGCATGGCTTACACAAAAGTCACTCATCAATGCTGCCCCCTGCATTCAGGGGGCACAGGGGCTGCTACCGACTTGCTCTCCATTATGGAGTCCCACTTCCACTCCCACATGGGCTGGGACTCTTATTCAAATTACCCGTATTCATATCTGACACTAGCATGGAGCTCGGGGGGGGGGAGAGGGAAGTGTGCCTCTCTGAGGTAAAATGCCTCCTGGAATCAGGCAGCACTGTGCTGCACCCCAATGCAGGATTGTGGCTAACAGTCACGATCTAGTCTTATCTGAATAGTGTAATATAATCACAACCTCTATTGCAGGGCCTTATTCTAAGAGCATATCACTGCTGTAGGATAAAAGGCACTTTGTAAACATTGGCATTGACGCTGACTTGCAGTATGACTTGCATCTGTGCCCCAAATATTGAGGCGCATTGTTTGGTCACCTCAATCCACGAGTGTCCCTGGGTGGCAGACAAGGTAAGAAATTCTAAATACAACAGTAATTTTGCACAAAGTACACTATGGGATAAACAGAAACATTGACTTAAACAGTTGACAACATGATTTGTCACCTTTTATTATGAAATTTTGCAACAGGCTGATATTTCATGACATAACCAGATGTAACTGGACATGTCAGATACTGAGCAGTGACTTTCAGAAATTTCTAATAGGCGTTTCTTTCAAAAGCTGTGTCTTTACCATTTTTTATTCCTTTAAGTGCATTTAAAAACAAAAAATAGGAAATACAGGCTACAACACGATGGCGGCATGCACAGAATATTTGGTCTGAGTTTTATTCTGGCGTGAAAATTTATTTTATGTGATACAAACCACAGGCAGCGAGAGAGACAGATCATCTCAGCAGGATGGATAGGCTCCTTCCATGCTGATGTTAGTGTCTAACTGTGGGCCCCTCAATACCCATTCTGCCTGTGACAGTTATCACTTGCCAGACTCCAAATGGATTATATCTATGTGGCATGTTTATGGTATAAAGGAAGATGAATCTGAATATCTGTGAACCTTGGACTCAGAGGATGACGCCTTTGGAGGAAATAGTGAGTTTTTCAAGGGCAAAAAAGTTACTAGCAAATTAGCTTAATGGCTCCTCGAATCAGAAGAATCTTTAGCTACTACAGCTCAAAGATCACTTAGACAGAAAAAAGTTAATGGGGTGCTCACCACTCTAGCGAGTTAGCATTAAGAGCAAGAACCATAAGTTGTATTGGAGCGCTGCCTTTTGAGCTGCGAATTGTACAAAGGCTGCCCCCAAGAGCTCAGGCAAAGGAAGAATTCCTTAGACCCATTATTTACTCAGTAGAGGGGATCTTCTGAAATAGTCACATTGGCCTGATCCTGCTAAGCGTTGAGCTCCTCCTGTCGTTGACCTCAATGGAAACTGAAGATGTTCAGTACCTTATAAAATCTGACCCAGACTGAACAGAGGAGAACCTTTTCTAGAGAAGATCCCCCACAACCCAAGAAGTGCAAGATACACCTCACAGAATTAAATCCCCAATGACCAAGTATTGCTGAGCTGGCACATCAGGAAGCTATTCCACAATTAAATATCTACAGTGCCGCTTATTGCTCTGTCAGAGGAGGTGTGTTTGTGAGTGGCAAAACGGAAAAACATGGATAGAGAGGGAATAAACAATTATACAGTTATATTGGGCCCAATCCTCAGCTAATGTAAACTGAATCCAGTGGAACATTCTGCCAATTTACACTACTCAGCATCCAGCTCAAATATATCCTCACTGGGGTCTTTAACTTCATGCAGCTGTTAGTTCAGTCCTTACACCCCTGCGAATAAGTTATCTAAAGTGGGCTGGAATATTCTCTCACACTCTGCACTCATTTTTAAACACACAGAACTGAACGAGAATGAAATTTTGTGTGTGACAAGAGCATTCAACCAAAATAAATTAATTAAGAAAAAGAGGGAGAGAGAGCTCTCGCCATTTGCCTTATATTCAGCAATTACATTTGTTTCCTTGGGATATCTGCAAAGGCTTCCAAAAATCTCCACCAAAAGTCAAAGATTACAACAGGAATTCAAGACTGGATATTTTTCTGAAAGATATATGCTCCAGGAATAATTTTAGGAAAACTGTGCTGCCTGCATTGAACAGGAGATCAGACCAGATGATCACTAAGGTCCTTTTTTGCCTTGGAAATTATGAATCTATGAAACAAAGCAAAGAACATTGCAATTATAATGCACATGATCTTTCTAGGCCTTGTTCCCTTCAAAACCTTGAAATATTTGTATGTTACAGTTCTCTTTTCCAGGAATGCCTTTTGTAAAGCTGTGTTTCCTCTAGCAGTCAGCTTCTTTTTATTTTTTTTTTTTAAAGAATGTATTTAGGTAGGAACTGGCCTTCACATCCAAAGACAGCAATGGCTATCAGTCAATCTATAAGTAAACTGCTCACAAAGTTCACTAGTCAAAGGGTTAGTGCAGCTAGTACCTCAATAATGTGGAAACAGAAATATTACAAAGGAATGGTCCAGTTTGTACAGACAGGTCATTATCATCATCTCCGTTTTTTAGGTGGGAAACAAGAACACAGAGAAGTCAAGACCAGAATTCTAAAATATGCATGCCCATGTTTATGGCCCCCTTATTAGCAAATAGGGATTTAGGTGCCTAACTTTAGACATCCAACTTTGAAAATTTTGACCTGAGTGGCTTGGTCAGAATCACCCAGGGTTTGATCCAAAGGTCAGTGAAGTCAATGGAAAGAGTCCCATTGGCTTCAGATCAGACCCATGTTGAGTCAGCAGAAGAGCCAGAAACAGAACCCAGTGCTGAATTCCTGCTTTTAGAAAGTCAGTCTCCCTTTGCTGTATCTTGCTTTTGCATAGAGCCATACAAATAAAAATTCAGGTATTTGTGCTGCACTTTCTTCATAATGCATGTGTACAAACATTTGGGTGCAGCAATGGTTCAAAGCAGCCTGAACAGACTACCTCAACTGTGATGCTTTCTGTAAGCAATCCAGTACTTTCTCTTTGTGAATAAAGGCAGTGGAGTCTGCAGTGAGATCTCTCACATAGATTTAATCTGTCTGTTTCCCTCCCTGGGGACTGGAGATCAGGATAGAGAAGTTCAAGGCAGCATGTGCCTTGAGTTTTGTAAGCAGAATAGATTAACTTGCACATTCCAGTTTTCCTGTAGACTAGGTGAATAAAGAGCAAGCGGAGCTTTTAATATTGAGTGTACACCTATGTTTAAATACTCATATTTAGCTGTATGTTATATTTCGAAACACTTCATATATATATAATATTTATAAACATTGCATTGCATATATCTGCATATAGATCCTACTGATGATCTTTATTCATCTTGTGGCAGAACCATTTAAATGAAACTATGTTATCCGTTTTCCTTGCTACTATAAATTCTCTGCTATGGGAAAACAGTGAAGTGCATTCGCAATGCATCCATAGAGAAATGCCCTGTTGAGAAGAAGAGTATTATACAGGGAACAATTGACAGCCCTTCACTTCAGTGGGTACATTTCTCTGTACAGCTGCATCACCACTAATGATAAATGAGTAATGTTTGATAGCTGGCTCTGTTGCCTGACAGCTACAGTTTTGGCCAGAGGGCCACGACAGGCTTTAGACTTCTATTCAAAATGAGTTAAACATATTAGGTATTATGAAGGCACAGAAGCCTCGAGAATGAGTGCTGAAATGAGTTATCAAGGTATGCTCCTGGGTACACAACTTGCAAAGCAGATGTCATTCTAATAATGTGTGATATAGAACATGTCTGGCCTAAACCCTGCTGGATGAAATATGAAGCCCCGTTGGTGATATTTAATACCATTTTATGAGGTGCCATCTTATAAAGACAATGCCCGCCTTATGTGGAATGCTTAAGGTATTTTGCCAAAGGCACTGGGAGGTATCTGAGCTAAGTAGAATTTTTATTATTTTATAAGCCTTTACTTTGTAATATTTCTGTTTCTACATTATTGTGGCACTAGCTGCACTAACCCTTTGCCTAGTGAACTTCATGAGCGGTTTACTGATAGATTGACTGATAGCCATTGCTGTCTTTGGATGTAAAGGCCAGTTCCTACCTAAATACATCCTTTAAAAAAATAAAGAGAAGCTGACTGCTAGAGGGAACGCAGCTTTACAAAAGGGGTTCCTGGAAAAGAGGACTGTAATATACATGTATTTCAAGGTTTCGAAAGGAGCAAGGCCTAGAAAGATCATATATTAGTGCATTATAATTGCAATGTTCTTTTCTTTTTTTCAGAGATTCATAGATTCCAAGGTCAGAAAGGACCATAGTGATCATCTGGTCTGACCTTCTGTACAACGCAGCCACAGAGTTTTTCCAAAATAAGTACTGGAGCATATATCTTTTCAAAAAACATCCAGTCTTAAATTCCTGTAGTAATCTTTGACTTTTGGTTGAGATTTTCAGATGCCTTCGCAGATGTCCTCTCAGCCAAAGCAAGCTTTTCCTGCAGCACTCCTGGTCAGAACAGGCTAAAACTCAGGATTTTTGGTTCATGGGAAATTAGGATATTTAGAAATTTGGCTTAGTTCCAATTCACAACAAAACTAAATTTTTTAAAGTTTCCCAAAAAGAAAAAAAAAAAGCAGCTCCCTGAGACCAGCAGCTGCAGACTGAAATTGACCTGATTATTGCTTGAGAGTCAGGCAACCTGGGAAGCCAGCTGGCCCAGGAGTCTGAAAGCCCTTCGGGTCACAGCCGGAGGCAGTACACGTGGAGAGCCTATCCCAGGACTTCCCAGCTCTGTGGCATGAAGTCTGGAAGACCTGAGATCCCTGGCTCCAGGTGAAGCCAGCTCAGCCTTGGTTGAATTGAATCTCCTGAGAGCTCTCATGGCTTCCATATTCCCTGCTCCAGAGCCAGGAGCCTAGACTGAGAGCTCCAGCTCCAGCTGGATATCCCAAGCTCCATGGCAAGGAGTCTGGAATGGTGGGTCTGCCCCAGACCCACAGACGCTGGAAGCCCCAGCATCCCTGGCCCCAGGGTGGTCCACGTAGTGGGACTGGCCAGTGCCATAGGATCCCCAGCAATGCACCAGGAAACCAGGCAGGTTTTCCTTGAACTCCTGCCAGTAAGACAAAAAAGAGTTCATTGAACCCGAGATGGTTTTAGGAACCATTCCAGGTTCAAAGAATCAGCATTTTCCAGTGAAACTCAGTTTTTTCAGAAAATTTCCACCCAGCTCTGCTCCCAGCCTTGTCTAACCCTGGAGGTGAGACGGACTGAAAAGCCATAAAAGGGTCCAGTTATAGCTACCAGTGTCCTGGGGACCTGGCGACAGGAGAAGTGCCCGCTCCACTTCAACCCCCCTCCCTCCGCTCAGTGCTGCTGCAGAAGAGACAGCCATCATTTGGCTCTGCACTCTCCCTAATTGTTGAGGCACAAAATTTCCCAGCAATAGGAGACACAGCCACCACCTCGGTTCCTAGAGAGCTTCTCCCACTGCTTTTCCAGCCAGCTCTCTCACAGACTGAACACAGGCTGTCCTTATGGCTCCCAGCCGGCCTGGTTTCATAGTCATCGGCTCAGGCAGGTACATCAGGTACAGGTGAGACTGAGTAAAATTTCTCTTATTGAGTCAACTCACCCTGTGCTAATCCCTGAGAGGCATGTCTGGCTGGGGGCAGGCCTGTAGAGAGAAATATACTACCCCAGTTTCATCCCAGTTACAGACATTTGGGGGGGAACCCTGAACTTGGAACCCATTAAAATTGTCTCCCCTTCCCCCACATCTTGTCAGTCCCGGGAAGCAGACAGAGGCATGGTCCTGGCACCGTCCTCTGTGTGGGTGACCTGGGTGGAAGGAGTGCACGCTACACCATTGAAAAGATACAGAAAAGAGCAGTAGTGAATGTGCTCCCTCAGGATGCTCAGTAGCATTGTACCCGTTCCAGCTTTCGCAAACATAATGCCTATAGGCACTGCCACATACACTATGAGCTTTCTCCTCCCAGAGTGCTTCCCTCTCCAGCCACCTCCACTTGGCACAAAATATTGCACATCGCCTCTGTGTTAACTACCATTGTGGTTCTTTGACTAGGTTGTACTCTCCTGCTCCCATTCAGAGTCAAGAATATGTTTTGTCTTGTAGCATTAGGCCTTGTGTCCCACTCTTGATCCCACTTTATATAGTATTATAATTGAGAGAATGGGTAAGAACCAACTAGAGGATGTAGCACTGGCTAGGCTGTGGAACTTTTTTGTGCATACTAATCAGCTCCGAAGAACTAAAGTGATGAATTCAGACTAATCTCAAAATGTTCTCGTAACCTGATGTTTTTATTCTACCATAGCTTTGTTCTGGTTATTTTATGTCCTGCTAGCCACACATCTTTCCCATTCTTGTTCTACCTCCTTATAACCCCATTGCATCCTCTAGCTCCATCTGTTTCTTAACCCAGATGTTTTCCTCTCTCGCCAAGCCATCATTAATATCACATACTCCATCACCAGCTGTACAACTTCCACTTTGCTTCAGCATGTCCCTCAAAACCACATGTCACTGCTAAATACCAGTGCTGGAAACACACACTGATTAACTGTCTTTTTTTGAGGAAACATTTTGCCTGTCACAGGATCAAAATATATTCCCCAAACTCCACACTCTGTTTTGAGTCTTCCTTTCTGTTTCTCACAGATTCTTCTGTAGGGTCTCCCCACCCCTGCTGCAATGTGAAGAGGAGAAGAATCAGTGGGAAAGCCACAAGGGAGAGGAAAGGCATCTGCCTCCTCACCTAACCCTGGCCCCTTCCCTCCCGCATCCCTCAGGAGAAAGTTGCCAATTGATCTGTGCCAATTGATTGAAGAAAATGTAGGTGGTCTGAGGGAGTGGTCAGTGAAGGAGGAGAAAAGACACTCTCTCATGCAGACCTAAGCCCATGTAAAAATGTGGCTAACCTGGCTACCTCTCTGTGCTCAGTGACCCTCACTGGAGGACTGACAGAGGGCAACCTGGTAACTACAGGCAGCATGACTGGGTGTCAGATATGCTTATGTGTGGGGGAGAGATTGGAAGGGAAAATAATTAGCCCATTTGGCTGCAGGCTCAAGAGATATTGTAACCTCCAGCCTTTGTTCATATCTATGGCATGGCTTGATTGAGGAAGGGGGGGTCAGAGGGAAGTGGTCTAACAGCTACACTTCATGTGGATTATGGATTTTTCCATGTGATTCCATGGTATGCATTTTTGACGAGCAGCAGAACATGGAATTCCTAGCAATTTTCTCTGCTAGGTAGGCAATGACCTATTGTTTTAATAAACATGGTTACTGCATTACGCTCCTATAACTAGTTTCTCAGAGAATCTGTCAGTCAGTTCATTGTAGTCAATGTCCATTTTACTCCTTGCCTCATCACTTTGTTGCTTCCCATAGCTCTTCTAGATTTTTTATAGGGTGTTAGTATTGAATCATACATAGATTAGTTTCTTCTTGTATCAAGAAGGCACAGCATGAGCTGGGCTCCACAAGCTTCTGTATCACTGTGTTTCAGATCTGCCCACTTCTGAAGGTAAGTGATATTTGCATATCCTAAAGACAGGGCAGTAGAGAGATCCATTCAATCTAAGGCCATTTTGCTAGGACTGAAAACTTCCATGTAGTTATAATTGTGATATGGTCACCTATGGAATGAGATCAATGGAATAACCATCAGATGTTAACTAGAATTATTATTGACATTGGAGGAAGCAAACAAGTGGCTCATGAAAGGCTCCATGTCTCAATTATTCATCTGCTCCTATAGCCTGCTAAAGTACATTAGAAAATTATAGTGGCATCCATTGAATATAAGGGTACTTATCTACTAGGAGTAAAATCCTGACTCCATTCAACCCAGTGGCACAACTTCATAGAATCACAGAATATTATGGTTGGAAGGGACATTTAGTCCAACCCCCTACTCAAAGAAGGACCCCAACTAAATCATCCCAGCCAGGGCTTTATCAAGCCAGGCCTTAAAATCCGCTAAGGATGGAGATTCCATCACCTCCCTAAGTTACCCAGTGCAGTGCTTTATCACCCTCCTACTGAAAAAGATTTTCCTAATATCTATCCTAGACCACTCCCACTACAACTTGCAACCACTGCTCCTTGTTCTGTCATCTACTACCATTGAGAACAACCTAGCTCCATCCTCCCTGGAACCCCCCTTCAGGTAGCTGAAGGCCGCTATCAAATCCCCCCTCACTCTTCTCTTCTGCAGACTAAACAACCCTAGTTCCCTCAGCCTCTCCTCATAAATAATGTGCTCCAGCCCTCTAATCATTTTATTTGCCCCCACTGAACTCTCTCCAATTTGTCCACATCATTCTTGTAGTGGGAGTCTCAACGTTGTACACAGTACTCCAAATGTGGCCTCACCAGTGCTGAATAGAGGGGAATAATCACTTGTCTTTATCTGCTGGCAATGCTCCTACTAATGCAGCCCAACATGTCATTAGCCTTCTTGGCAACAAGGGCACATTGTTGACTCATATCCAGCTTCTTGTCTACTGTAACCCTCAGGTGCTTTTTGGCAGAACCGTTGCTTAGCCAGTCGGTCCCAAGTGAATGTAACAGTGCATGGGATTCTTCCATCCTAAGTGCAGTACTCTGCTTTTGTCCTTGTTGAACCTCATCAGATTTATTTTGTCCCAATCTTCCAATTTTCCTAGATCACTCTGTATCCTATCCTTACCTCCAGCATATCTACCACTCCTCCCAGCTTAGCTTCATCTGCAAATTGGTTCAGGTGCAAGCCATTCCATCCTCCAGATCATTAATGAAGATAGTGAACAAAACTGGCTCCAGGACCAACTCCCGGGGCACTCCATTTGTTACTGGCTGCAAACTAGACATCAAGCTGTTGATCACTACCCATTGAACCTGATGATCCAGCCAGCTTTCTGTCCACCTTTCTGTCCATTCATCCAATCCATAGTTCTTTAACTTGCTGGCAAGAATACTGTGGGAGACCATATGAAAAGCTTTGCTAAAGTTAAGTTATATCACCTCCACTGCTTTCCCCACATCCACAGAGCCAGTCATCTCATTATAGAGGGCAATTAGGTTGATCAGACATGACTTGCCCTGGGTGAATCCATGCTGACTGTTCCTGATCACCTTCCTCTCTTCCAAGTGCCTCAAAATGGATTCCTTGAGAACTTGCTCCATAATTTTTCCAAGGACTGAGGTGTGGCTGACTGGTCTGTAGTTCTCCAGATCCTCCTTCTTTCCTTTTCTGGAGATAGGCACTATATTTGCCATTTTACAATTGTCCGGGACCTCTCCCAATCACCAAGAGTATTCAAAGATAATGGCCAATGGCTCTGCAATCACATCAGCCAACTCTCTCAGCACCCTTGGATGCATTGCTTCCAGCCCCATGGACTTGCGCATGTTCAGTTTTTCTAAATAGTCCTGAACCGGTTCTTTCATCACTGAGGGCTGCTTGCCCTCTTCCCATTCTATGCTGCCCAGTGCAGAAGCCTGGGAGCTGACTTTGTCTGTGAAGACAGAGAAAAAAAAACATTGAGTACTTCAGCTTTTTCCACATCATCTGTCACTAGGTTGCCTCCCCCATTCAGTAAGGGACCCACACTTTCTCTGACCTTCTTCTTGTTGGTAACATATCTGTAGAAACCCTTCTTGCCACCCTTCAAGTCCTTTGCTAGCTGCAACTCCAGTTGTGCTCCAGTTGACACCAGGATATTACTTTGTATCCATAAGTTGTCTGTTCATTTTATTACCTGCATATCTATCACCCACAACGCAAGTTCTATGGACTAACTAACTCTAGAAAATTTTAACTGCAGAAGCTGCTTCTTCCATCATATGCAACCTCTGTGTTTTCCAGTAGTTTCACTTTGCCTCTGACTGGAAAACTGGCTGGCGTTTGGTTGTCATAACTTCAATGTTCTGTTAATGTAGATTCTGATGAGTGAACAGGGTGAGTATAACATGGCCACTAGATGCATTATTAGCCACAAGATTGGAGGCTAGTTAGTCATATTAGTTACCTTGTTAGGCTAGTATTATACCACAACCACTCCCTTTGAAATTAGAAAATGTTTTTTATTAATTTTTAAAATAGTGTTATTTAACATGTATATACTGCTTTGCCGCTTCAAAGTACCTCACAGCCATGGGCTATTTAATCCCAATGTCCCAACTGTGAGAGGACCCTCATGTGGTGACAGACACCAATAAGTTAAATGACCGGCTAAGGCCACAAACGGAGTCAGTATCAAAAACAGAATTAACACTGGAGAATTCCTAGCTCATAGTCCCATAATCTAACCATTAGGCAACCCTTCCCTCACACAGCCTAAAATAGTAATTGAAATACTGTGAGATAGTCTTTTCACCAGGAAAAGTAGCTCAGAGCAGAAGGATAGCCTAATGTTTTAAAATTAGTTTTCCTCATCATCAACTACAGAAAACTTAGGATGTGGTTTTTGATCCATAGCCCAAAATTGTGCCAAAGCACCAATAGTACAAAATATGTACCAAAAGGAAGAGACTCTTTCAGACAGATGGCCTATACCTGCTGATAGTCAGGGAGCAGAGTGACGGCAGTGGCTTCAGCAGATGTTACTGAGCGTGCCCAGTCTGTGGAAGCATGCTCAGTAAAAGCCAACAAATCTGGAGGGTGGAGAAGCACATGGCCCCACATGCACTCCCCCACACACATATGTTGCCTCTGCTTGGTGAATGTTGCCAATGAATAATTGTATCTAGCCAATGAATGTTGCCTAGATAAGCCAATGAATACCTGTAAGGTAATGAATTCCCAGGAAGATTCCTGTCATTACTTTTCATATTCAGAACAAAGGGTTTGCTATGCCCATTTTTCAAATGCATGTACTACGTTCTGAGATTTTTGTGGTCTACCAAACTATTTCCTAGATACTAACATTTAGATATGCATTACCTTCATTGTTATCAATGCACACCATGAAGACAATGTACCTGTCTGGCTGTGTAGGGAAATTATCTAAAGAAAATGAAGATACACTCACGTAATTAAATATTGATGAGTAAAATCCATTGACTGACTTGGAGTCAGTAGGATATGGCTTGAAATAAAACCCCAAGAGTGCCACACCCCCTAGATAAGCCCAGGGCTATGTCTTTAAAGGCAGGACAATTATAATTAATTGAGGGATCTGACAGGACGCATACATCCATAGATAGGCACATAAAGTGACACTTTACACATATACAGAATCATCTGGGACATTCGAAGGGTTAATACTGGTTCACTAGACCAAAGACAGTAAATTCTGCCTATGGCTACCACTAGTCTATTGTATTATTATTGCAGGCTTTAGAAACAGCTTTTAATTTTAACCCTCTTCATTCTTTTGTACTATCTTTTCTTTAAACAGCTGGCATTGAATAAAATTGTTTGAAATCTTTTTGGTTCTAACTTTCAATAATCTCTTTAATTCCACTATTTATAGAGATATAGGGGGAAATACTTAAATTCCAGATCTCTTTCACCAGAGATATACAATGGGAGTCCTTTTCTCTATAATTTATAAGACCAACAATAACTCTGGGATGGGTTACCACGTTCATTTTTTTAAATTAGTATCCACTAACTACTGAAAGGCTTACTTTAGAATCCTATCTACTGTTTACTAGAAAATGTACCATAAATATAGATAATCTTATATTCTTTCAGTCTCTTAGAAATCAGCATTCACTCACTTCAGTGCAAGATGATGCACGAGGAATTGTTCATGTCCATCAGAACTGACAAGTCAAATATTCAGGAGCCATTGGTTACCTGTAATACAAATATCTCATTATTGATAACATTTTCAGCCATATGCTGAGTACGTCATCAATTTATAGACATCTATGAACAGTCTAGGGAGCTGATCAAAAGTCTGTTTAAGTCAATGGGAGTCTTTCCACTGACTCCAGTGGGCTTTTATCAGGCCCAATTTCATTTCTCTTCCATGCAGAAATGCAAGAGTAATGCCATGCATGATTTTCATGTGACATGGTTACATGATAATCTAATTCTAGGAATTATAGATCAATAAAATGGTCCAGCCCAAATACTAAACATGTCAAGATATGAACATATTTTTCCTTGTTTATGAAGTGAAGATATGATTAGAAATTCAAAATTGGATTTCTGGGTATAATTAACCATAATCTACCACCTCAAATCAACTGCCATTTAATTATTTGCACTATTTTAGAGCTATATGAAGGCTGACAAGTTCAAGCATTTTTTTAAAGCATGTAGGACTCTGCGTCAACTATCTGATTTATTCTCACTTATACAGGAAGAGTCACACTTTTCAGAATCAGGTCTGGAGGTTATTTTTTCTTTTTGGGAGGGCAGCTCCCCTGGGTATTTGGGCACCCGAGTGCTGATTTGTATCAAAATGCAGAACCCTAAATATGCACTCAAGTTTGAAAGTTGGGCCACAATGTTTGTTTCATATAATACACACCATACCTCACTGGAGTGAGACATGGGTTATAAAATGCCTTCACAAGGAGGTTCAGAAAACTGTCACATAAACAAGGAATGAGCAGCAAAGACCTAGAATATAAGAGCATCAGAATGGCCATATTGGGTCAGACCAATGGTCCATCTAGCCCAGTATCCCATCTTCTGACAGCAGCCAATGCCAGGAACTTCAGAGGGAATGAAAGAACAGGCAATCATCAAGTAATCCATCCCATCATCCAAATTCAGCTTCTGGTTGTCAGAGGGTAGGGGCACCAGGCCATCGTGGTTAGTAGCCATTGATGGACCTATTCTCCATGAATTTATCTAGTTCCTTTTTGAACCCTGTTATAGTTTTGGCCTTCACAGCATCCCCTTGCACAGAGTTCCACATGTTGACTGTGTGTTTTGTGAAGACATACTTCCTTTTGTTTGTTTTTAACCTGATGCCTATTAATTTCATTGGATGCCTCCTGGTTCTTGTGTTATGTGAAGGAGTAAATAACATTTCCTTATTCTCTTTGTCCACACTATTCATGACTTTATAGATCCCCCTTAGTCATCTCTTTTCCAATCTGAAAATCCCAGTCTTTTTAATCTTGCCTCATATGAAAGCTGTTCCAGAACCCTAATCCTTTTTATTGCCCTTCTCTGTACCTTTTCCTATTCTAATATATCTTTTTGAGGTGGGGCAACCTAAGAGACTATGGAACAAAATTATGTTTTCCTCCTTTCTTTGTGTTTTCACTCTCTGTCTTTCAGCCTTTTCAGTAAAGTTGGTCCAATACATTATTTGATAGATTTTGCTTTTGTCCACCCAATAGCTTTGTTAGGGTTAGATTGAGCCCATGTCTTACTCAGCTGAGAGAGGGGAGTGAGGAGGAATATGTCCCATTTATGCCCACGTTCAGCATACCTGAATCTTGGGTGCAGCCTACCACAAAGCATTCTCCCTCCTCTCCAGATTGCATGAAAGAAAGTGGGCAGGGTATGGGCAGAGAGGGGTAGGGATTAGCAAACTATTGGTTCCATTTTGCCACATAGGCAATGGAAATAAACCTCTCCCCTTCAAAGGACGCAATAACTGGGAGTAAGGGAGGAATTGTGACTGAGTCACAGCGGGGTGCACCTGAGCCATACATCTGGGACGCCCTCTCTCAGCTCTGAACATAAAGACAAAATCTAGCCCTCAATTAATCTTTCTTCTGATATTTGGCCAGCTCTCCTTTTATAACTGGATGATCTACTCTCTCTCTTTTTCTTGTTTGTACTTTTATTCCTCCCAAATTTATGTAGCTGCATCATTGATTCGGTCGCCTGTTTTCCTCTCTCAGTTCTTTGGATTGAAGATGCATCAGGCTTGTTTTCAAAGCTGAACAGCATAAGAAATGATTTCTAATGTTTGAGTGGCTTTTGAAGCATGGATGGCTGTGGATGTGCAGCCTGTGCCATGTTGATATTTATTTATGCATTGTACGGTAGACTGCTGCTTGGATGTCTCTTCACATATTTCTCTTTTCTCTTTAAAATTTATTGTAAACCTTTAATGACATACAAAACATTTTAAATGATATTAAAATACATTCCCTTCAATCCTCCTAAGGCACATGGTCGCTTCCGTAACTTCACTTTAATAATAACACAGAACAGGAAGTTTCAATGGACTGATTTAACAAACTTGGCCAACGCCACTATTTCAAACATCTGGAGTAGCTCCTCTGACTTGGTCTTCCCTCACAGCCAGAAGTGATACCATTTCATGTTTTCTCAGCATACAATATTATACAAGTAAAATATGTAGTTGAGGGTACATCTAAATCCTTGGAGAGGAAGGATGGTCCAGTGCACTGTTCTGGCCTGAGATTCAGGAGATGTACGGTCAATTCCCTGTTTTGCCACAGACTTCCTTTGTGACTTTAGATAAGTCACCTAGCCTCTCTGTCTCTAAGGCCCGGTCTACACTTACCCTGGCGATTCGGCGGCAGTCGACAGGAGATACGCAAGTGACGTAAATCACTTGCGTATCTCCCATCGACTTTGCAGCATCTCCTCCACGCAGCATCCACATTGCGCTGTTCCCTTCGACGCAGCGCTACTCCACTTATGGGGGTGGTTTTCCTGCTTCGCTTCCTGGATTGACTGAGCGCGTCTACACAGACCGCTCAGTCGATCCAGAGCAATCGATGTGACGGCGGTGAATTTGCCGCCGTCAGTGTAGACCCAGCCTCAGTTCCCCATCTGTAAAATGGGAATGGATAGATTAATCTACCCTTTTCTCCTCTCTAGATAAAAGGCACCCAAAATTCCCTAAAGTGCTGAAGTACAGGGCCAGATTAAATCATGGGCCCGATAGGCATATACTTAGCATCCCACTTCCTGAAGTCTTGTGATGACATCAGTTTTCATTGAAAAAAAGATGTTGCTATCCTTTCTGGTTGTGATGCAAACCTTGAAAACATAATCCAAGGATACTCGTCTTACCTAGTTATGAACTCCAGTAGCCATTGCATTTTGGGCCTTCACCAACACCACCACAGCTGAGGGCTCCGTGAAGGGAATCCTCCCCATTGTTGCACCATTGTGGCTTTGATTGAGTGGCGTTGGAAGGACCTCTCCACACACAGTCTGTGTTGCCAACTCATCACTGTGAGTCTTGTGATATTTGGGGTTTTTTTCTTAAAGCTCCAGCTCCTAGGGTTGTCTGAGAGAAGGTAAGAATCTCAATTTTCATCTAAAATCAAAAGAGAATTTCTAGCCCTCACGTTGCAGAGAAAAATCTGGAAACTGGGGGTAACTTAAAGACCCAGACACCAGAAGGCTAATGAAAAGAGCCCACTATATGTATAATCTCATGATGTTAAAGCCAACCTCATGATTTTCTTAGGCCTGACTCATGACTTTTGAATGCTTTGGGCGACAGGCTGAGTCCTCAGCTGTGGTGGGTGGGG
Source organism: Mesoclemmys tuberculata (assembly GCA_007922155.1). NCBI lineage: Eukaryota > Metazoa > Chordata > Testudines > Chelidae > Mesoclemmys > Mesoclemmys tuberculata. Next base: position 19,474,460 of record ML675614.1, on the reverse strand, counting down.
ACTGAGTCCTCACTCCTCGGGCATATACCCTAGCTCACTTAGAGACAGACAGTAGTGCTCAAGAGAGGACCTGCTCTGTCCAAAGAGGATTGATGGCAGGATTTCCCCCAGCTCAGCAGTTGGCTCTTGCTTGAGCACCCTCTGACACTCAAAGCGGGGGTGGAGCCATGGCTTGAATCAGGACCAAGAGGGCAGTGTCTCTATAGTCCTAGACTGTCTTAATCTAGCCCTAAGAATATAGCCTTGTGCAACACTTAGAGTGCAGGGCAGTCCTAATTCATTGGTGACGAAGTTCAGTGGGAGTTAAGTTATGAGCACTGTTCGAAAGGGGGAACCATAAATGGTTTTCCTTCAGTTCAAAGCACCGTGCAGGACCCCTCTCCTTTGCTTCTTGATTATCCTAGCAAATGCCATTTTCAAAAGGCTGAGACCATAAGACCTAACAGTCATGTTATTAATTAATAAGAGTCAGCTTCTAAGAGCTGCATGGTAGGAATGAGAACTGCAAAGCTAATTTGATTTGTTGTGACACCAATATTCTGAAGTGATAAGATATACCCATGACTGTCATGTTTTAATTTATAATAAATCACTGCTTTTTTTTTTAACTTGAGCACCTCCTACAATAAATATGGGAGCAGTGCACTCAATAGCCACACAGACTAAGGGCTTAGCATTTCCAGTTTGTCATTGTGACAGGTAAAATTTGATTGCTGAGTAACAAGTTCAGAAGGTGACAAATGTTCAACATGGGGCTAAGTACCTTTTCTCACTGTCTTTAATATTTGTACAGTCCTGATTGTCTTATACTTTGTGTTCTTTGTCCTCCTAGTTGTGCTTTGCCGTCAACGGTTGAGAGGAGAAAACATACCGTTTTTCCTCTTGGTATGTTTCTCTATTCGATATAGCTGCTAGTCATCGGAACAATCATTTAGTTGAGAGTTTCTCCATGCCCTAGTGCTTCTTGTTTTCCTTTAGCATTCAGATGCTGGTCCAAAAATACTTCCTAAAAGGTGCTGATTATTATTTACAATGGTTATTTTTCGCGTTATAGTGGTGCCATGTACAATTAGGGTTCCATTGTGCAAGGCACTATACAAACATACAGTGAGAGACAGTCACTGCCATGAGGAACTTGCAATATAAGTAGACAAGGCAGACAAAGGCAGTATTATTACCCCCATTTTACAGACAGTGAAACTGAGGGCCAGTCTACACTTACCTTGGCGATTCGGCGGCAGTCGACGGGAGATACGCAAGTGACGTAAATCCCTTGTACATCTCCCGTTGGCTTCGCAGCATCTCCTCCGTGTGGCGTCCACACTGCGCTGCGTCGAAGGGAACAGCGCTCCCTTCGACGCAGCGCTACTCCGCTTACGGGGGGTGGTTTTCCTGCGTCGCTTCCTGGATCGACTGAGCGCGTCTATACAGACCGCTCAGTCGATCCAGAGCAATCGATGTGATGGCGGCGAATTTATGTAGGCCAGTCAATGGCACAGAATGGTGAAGTGACTTGTGCCCAAGATCACATAGAAGCCCCTGGCAGATCTGGGACTCAAACCCAGATTTTCTGAGTTCCAGTTGTGTTCCTTAGCCACAAAATTGTCTTTTCCCTCTGACCAATCTCTCCGCCCATGCAAAAGGAGTTGAGGGTGATCTATGCAGGATCAGGTCCATAACGTGCTTTTCTTTTTTTCCCCTCCAGAAGAGAGGTACAATGGAACAGCACACTGCAGATCCCACCACAGTGCAAGACAGAATGCCTGGACAGATAAGAGGACTTCACCATGGTCTGAAAATACCCAGCACCCATTGCTTGGGAAGGGTGTATAATAATTTGTAATTGCAATACTTTCATTACTGCCTCTTAGTTCTTTGCACACTAATGTCAAGAGCTTTCTCTTTGTAGCGTTATTGGCATTTTTCATCATATTCATGAAGTGTGGGTCAATTTTCTTCAAAAGGCTCACTTCGCCAACTTGCCACAAAGACAGTAATAAATTCTACTAGTGCACAGTGAAGGCTTCATAGCTGCAAGCAACAATAAAAAGCAATGAGCTGGGTGTCACTAAGTAACTCCAGTTTACACTGCATTTTCTTCTTTTATTGAAAACTCAGAATATGAATTTATTAATGAATACACAGGCATAGTCTGAAGGGGGGGACCAACTCAATTTATTTGGTATTCACATAATGCGTGCCTACATTGTATTGTTTCATCATTTTATGGCCAAGCATAGCTTGTTAGGCTGTGGCCCTCCAGAAAAAAGCAGGCTCATATAGCAACACCTTGACGTAGATGTACAGCTGCTCTCACTGTGGCTGTCTCACCTTTAGCCCCGTCTGTCTACTGCCGGCTTTCATTTTCCGCATTCATACATCAATAAGCTTTGCATGCTGACACCTAATTTTGCAGGCTACTTTGGTTATGGAGGCCGTGTTTTGCATATCACTACCCACCCCCTTCTGACATCTACTGCCTTTAAAGAGGAAAGAATAGAGAGAGCACGAAAGAGGGATTCTTTTCTTCTCAGCCTAATCAGAGATTTTCTTTATATTTGTCAAAAGCAGATCTGCCAAATCAACTTTAATTGATTCTTCCATGGTTCTCGTGTATGATTTTGAAGGACTGGGCTTGTGTTCCAAGACACAGTGTTGTGTTTCAAACAAATATGAGATTTCTGCAGCAAATCAAATTTGGATGCCAATTAGTTAGCATTTTCCATTCCAATTAAATTTGAGACCTTTCTGATTTTGGAAGACTTTAAATATATAATTAAAAAGTGCCCTCACTGGTCTAACAAGTAGGGAGGGGATATATCCACTGGTGGAAATATATATTTTGGAGGGATTTCTTTTTATTTTTTAACCTTGTTTATTTCACAAGGGCTTACCAGCCCATTCTAACCTGTTATGTGACACCACAAAGGTTTTACTTCTCAGTCAGGTGGCTAATGTCATTTATTTGACAACTCATAAAACGTTATAATCTAATACAGGGTTTTTCCCCATCGCATGGTGAAATCTCACTGTAGTAAAGAGAGGATTAGGGCCAAAAGTAAGATTAATGATTAAAAAGAAGGACACAGTCTCGGTCCAAATAGAGTAGTGTAACTTTAAAAAAACAATATAATTTGTATACTAACAATTGTCTTGATCTAACTAGATTTTCTCCAAACAAAACAGAAACACAGTTTACTGCATTTTCTATTGGAGGCAATGTATTCCAATGAAGGAGATTGCATAGATAGATAGATAGATAGATAGATAGATAGATAGATAGATAGATAGATAGATAGATAGATAGATAGATAGATAGATAGATAGATAGATGGGATTTTAAAATAAAATTCCTCTCTTTAGGATTGGAAAACAAACTAAGAATAATGTCCTTCTCTGCTAGCCATCTCCCTTCCCACACACAGGAGCTAAGATGGACTCCAATACAATGAGGATGGGTTAGAAAGAGAGAGCGATAGATTAGATATATTAAATAAAAACTCATTTAGATTACATAAAATTAAAATACACATTCACCATCAGACATAAAGCTATCGCAGACAAAATCCATGTGCTAAAAATATTACCCTAGGACTACTGGAGGTTATCAATATACAAAAGGTGATCTGGGATAGAAAACTCTGTTTTCCTGTGAGACCCCAAAAAGGATCCTGAGGGAAAGGGGTAACCTATTCTAAACATAGTGCACAAGGGGGCAGATTCTCATGTGGTGTAAATCGCCATAGTTGTGTTCACATCAGTGGCGCTATGACTTTTATCCCGTCTAAGGATGCTCCAAGGGGAGCGTAAGTAAAAATTTCTCTTCTTCTCTAGGTAAATGACTGTTTCTTCATTTCAGTGAGCAAGAGACAAATCAGTTTGCTCTTTTTTAAAATGTAAACAAACCCAGCAATGTGCCTAGGTAAATAAACCAAAGCTGCCCTGTAGGGTACGAAAAAATCGTTTTTTTAAGTGGTTGGAAGCCAGTACTGTGTATGCTTTGTACTCAGCCTAGTGTACGCAACATTTAAACTACCCATCCACAAGCAATAAAATTAGAAATTATGAGAGCTATTGAATACTATTCACGTATTCACAGTGTTGCACCACAATGTCAATTAGTCTGTGTGTTTCCATAATTGTTATACAAGGAGGAATTTTGTAGTGTTAAGTAGCTCTCAAACTCAAACTTCAGTATGGGTTTTGTTTTGTGGCGTGTTTAGTGTTGGTATACTAGGCTCTAAAATAAAATCAGTGGGAAAGCTGGCTGGCTTGAGGTCTTTAAAGGTTTGTGCTAACACAGCCTGAATTGCTTTTAGAGCCCACCTGATTTTATTTGCTTCTGTTTTTATCCTTTTAATGTAATGGCTCACTCTAGGGCTGGCTTTGTGCACCCTTAATGACTGTGTCTGAGGGTAGTTTATCCACACATCCTGAAATTCCCAAGACTTCTCATGGGTCTGATCCATGTCCTACAAGGCTGCATGGCAGGACAATTAAAGGGGCAGATTTTCCAGAGAGCTCTCAGCTAGAATTTCAAGTGCTAAGCAGCCAGAACTTGGAGAGTATTTTCAAAAGTGCTCATCTCCCAATGTGCTGAGTACTTTGTCAAATCTGTCCGGCACAGTCCCAAATGTATTGTGGCATGGTGCTACAGAGTCATAATCTGATCACATTCCATCTTCATGTTGTTGTGCTGTATTATAACAGAATGAAAGAACAGGACAACAGTGATACAAATGCCCCCAAAATGGGGTAGACCACATTTGACAGACATTCAATATTAACGCATCTGGGAACGCTAGGAGAGTAACCAAGGCTCATAGGAGGGATCCAATTCAAAACACTGCTTTTGAACCCAGGAGTTAATCACACTACAAACCGCTGAACTAGCTCATATGTGCAGGTGTAAACAATAGGCACTGAGTGATTATGTTTCTTGGTCTGTAATATGTTCATTGTGCATCTGATATGTAGTAGCATGGTATAGGAAGGTCTTTAAGTGTTTGTCACTTTAAGGATATTTAATCGTTGCAGGGAGCAGCTACACCTAAAAGATCACAAGTGAGGGAAAAACTAAAAAGGGCTGGGAGCTGGTTTGACAATGGTGGCCAGATGTGACTTGTTCACCGGTAGCAATAGACTGAAGAAGTCAAGATAGGAACACAAATGTCTGCCTAATGTCAAAGGTCTTTGGGAGATGGCAAAGCCTAGAAAAATGGCTTGGGAAGAGGTGACACCCGAGTTGCAGTCTCAGCTCTGCTACTGTCTCATTCCATCTCTAAACTAGCTAACTGGGTAAAAAAAAAATACAATCCCTCTTTTTTCTTTGATTTTCCTAGATTCATGGATTTGAAGGCCAGAAGGGACCATTAGATAACCTAGTCTGACTTCCTGTATAACACGAGCCATTGAATTTCTTCCAATCTATAGATAGCTCTATAAAATAACAGTCCATATTCTTTTCAAATGTTAGTGTGAGAAAGATGCCCAAACCTATCAGAAGCAAAGGTGGTGCCTGGTATTGTTTTCTCATTTACCTTCTTTACACTTTTGCCTGTTTAAGTTTTTAACTCCAAATCTCCATGGGTGAAGGCTAGCTCATGTTCACTGAAAAACCACCCTCATTGAAAAGCCTCCCATTCACCCATGGAGGAGCTCTTCTGTAGTCTGGTATGTATAGGAGCACAGTCTGTCTGTGGGAATGTGCAACCACTTAACTTCCACAGGAACACAGTCATCAGCAAGAAAAGCAGCTACGGAGCTCTTTAAAAGTACTAGTGCTATTCAAATGACAGTATCATCTCAAGGGCTCAACCAAGATTGTGTCCTGTTTTGCTACACGCTGTAGAAACACATAGCAAGAGACACTCCCTGACCTGAGGAGCTTACAATGCAAATAGACAAGACAGACACAGGGTGGGAGAAAGTAAGTGGTGTTATCCTTATTTTATAGGTGGGGAACTGAGCCCAGAGTCACACCGGGAGGCTACGGTCGAGTTGGGAATTGAAGGCCAGTCGCCGGAGTCCCAGTCCAGAGCCTTAATCACAAGAGCATCCTTCGCTAGTCAAGATATTCACTTATCATAATTGGAACTAGTCAGGCTAGACAGACTAGCTAGAGACGTGGCTCTGCGGAGAGCAGAGAAGCAGTTTTCCAGTAAACAAACAGCTTTTAATTTGAAACACATCTTTGCAAAACTCCTCATACAAAAATGGCTTCCCCTTCCTCTTGTGGAGGGAAAACTTTCCTTTGCCCCATTTGCCATGCACGTGTGAAAATTTTCCCGCAGCTCTGACTTTGCTGTAGCAGTGCTATGTTTAGCTTCGTTGCAATGAGTTGAGCAGGTAGGACTGACAGCTGAGCTGCGGTGTCACATGCAATAGTGAATGTTCACTGTCCACTGTCTGTACCCTAATGCAATGCACAGTCAGGCCTTTTTCATGCCTGCTTTCCTGAGCTGCAAATCGGGCTGCAGGCTGGCACAAAGCACTACGTGTCTCTGCCAGCATTGCAAGGGCCTGGCTGCCTCTTTCTACTATTCTGCCAGTGTACTGAGAGAATCAGTTGTGCAATTTCATTTGTGCTCAGATTACTAATTGTTAACCGTGGTCTTAGCATTTAGTGTGTAGATAATGGGGTCACTGAGGCAATGTTCCACTAAGTCAGAGGTGGAGCGTTGTAGCCAATATGGGTTTTTTAAATTGTTGAGCAGTGGGATCAATTCTGGAAAAGTGAATTAAAATGTATTAACAAAAAATCTGATTTATAGCCACAATGTTTCTTTCAGCTTTTCTCTGAGTGCTCACCCGAGGGGACCCTAAATGATTTTTCACCCTTAATATCAAAACCAGGATGCATTTAAGAAGGTGTGATGATAAGTGTCTTTTTAAAGAACTGCTCTGAATTATTCAGAGGGCCCCTAACCTAACCTCTGGATCCAGAGATCTCCAAATTTTGAATATGAATCCTGCTATGACTCAAAGGATGGTCCCGGTGTCTGTAAGGGGCCAAACCAAAGCATGGGCCTCAGAAGTTTGGGAGTGCTCAGTGTGGGATTGATATCCAGACTTTGCGGCTCAAACCCATCTTTGACATTTCACTTCTCTTCACTTAAAAGGAAGCCGCGCCCACAGCATCCCTAGCCAGCAAGATGCTAATCTGCATGGTGAGAAGTGCTTCTGACCTCATGGAAAGTGCAAAACGTGTTCTGAAAGCAACGACGACATTTTAGATCCTGTGGCTTGTGTTAGTAGTCTAGCTTGCCATTCCTTTGTGCCTTTGTGATCGGAGTAGTACAGCAGCCCAGCATCCGAGCTCATAAACATTTTCCATCCTATTTTAGACAAGTTCAACAATGGAAAAGAACAGGACTTTGTAATCATGGGTGAGATTTTCAGAAGTGCTCACTCTGCTCCCATCAAGTCCATGGGAGTTTTGCTGCTGACTTCACTGGGAGTAGTGCTGAGAACTTGACTCTGTAAACACTGTGTCTCAGTATCAAAGAGTGGTGGCACTCAATGGCTTAGTCAGGAGTTATGAAAATAGCTTCTTTAGAATCAATCCAATGGGTTCAAGGGAGTTTGACTTTGGGGTCCAAACCCGAACTTGGAATGGCTGCGTTTCACCTGCTTTGGCAAGAGACTCATGCTAGCGCTCTATGTTTGGTACAGCCACAGTTCAGACCAAATTCACTTTGAAAGTGGCTCCAGGACCCTTCAGAAGGTTTGAGAATCTCAGCAAACCTTCCCGTCATGCGCACTATGTCTCTCCTTCTCTGTCATTCAGAACTTTCAGTCTGAAGAATATAGGGAAGACATTGTAAGATGAGCCATTGTGAGACATTGTAAGATGAGCCATTGTAAGATGTCTCATTTTGGGGTTGCAGCAAACGAAGTTTTTGTTATTATTTAGCAGTCTCAGGGTCTCTGAAAAGATAGATTGTAAAATGTCTCTCATCTTGGGAAGGAAGACAGCAGCTATGTACCTGAGAGCTCAGCTGTTATCAAGGATGATGTGCTCCCGGTTAGGAAGTATCACCTATAGACTGTCTCGTAATTTATGTTACCATGGAGGCCTCAAGTGAGATTGGGCTCCAGTGTGCTAAACCCAACAAAATGTATTGTTATTCCTCCTTCCACAGATGGGGAACTGAATCAACAGCTGAGGCAAGGATCTTTATTCAGGATAGCACTAAAGCATGGACTTAAGCCTCACTGTCGTCCATCTCTGCTCAGGACAGCGCTAACTGATTGACCTCACTGGGATTTAAGCGCATGCTTAAGTGTTGTCCTGAATATGGATAGATTTAAGCACATACTTTTAGGGTTTTATTGTATCGGGGCAGGGAGATTAAGAGATATGCCCCAGGTCATACAGGAAGTTTGTGGCAGAGCCAAAAATTGAAACCAGATCTCCTAAATCCCAGTCCAATGCTTTAATAGAACAACCTTTCTAAATGGGGATTGACATCTTTATTACCAAGTGATAGTCCCACTTGGCTGGGGAATTTTAATATGAAATATTATTTCATATCATATTTTAATATGGAATATTGGACTCCTCCTAGGGATTGTATCATTTCAAGGTTTCCATCTATTTAGAGCTTATCATACAAGTATTGATAATGCTCTGGCTTCTTCTGTTTGGAACATTGTTCAGTGTGCAAAATCAGGAGTTACTAAATCATTCAGGCTCAGGTTCCACATTTCTCATAAGGCTGGGGTGAGAGGAGGGAAGGGGAGTCTTTTAAAATTATGGTTGGAAACGTTGATTCATTTTCAAGTTGTACCAGATTCTTACAGTCATGATTTCTCATCTTCATTTGCAGAGAGGCATTGTAGGATATTATGTTTGACTCAAACTACATTGCTAGAAAAATGCTTATTGTGATACAGAGTGTAAATAAAGGATGAAACTGTACATGGCACACTGATTTTCTATAATGATAGTCTCTAGCTTATACCTGCAAGTGAAACTTGCAGGGAGCGCACTGGTACTACCAAGTACTGCATAGGTGTCTTTTACAAAGCTGCCTGGGCCTGGCATGAAGATCATGCCACTTTAAACAGAGAATCTGTTATTGTGATGTTTGCGAGAGGAGAACAAGTGGGAAAGTCACTTTCAAGTGCAGCTCAGTGCTCTTTTAATGAGGGATGGGGTCTTCTTCAGAACCAGTCAACTACTGAGGAGGCGCTGACACCCTTAGTAGTCGACATCCTCAAAACAGCTGACAGCTTCAGATAAATCAGTTTGTGTACTTCCTCCTCTTTTCACATCACCTGGAGTGACAGGAAAGCACTAATTTCCTTTGAGAGGGGGAGAGAGAGAGAGAGAGAGAGATGGATGCATGCATGCATCCTGGGCATGTTGATCCTTCAGTGTAAAATTAACACAAACAGAGGCCAGGGAGAACTGGGAATAGGTAAAGCACTTTGTCAAGAGAAAGGGTTTGCTGCACTATGAAACTGTATTCATCATATGGTAATTTACAAATATGCACATGGCATAGTCACATTATATTATTCCCTGGAAAAAAAGAAGCTATGACAAATACAATATGTTTGGCAAACCAATTGCCCAGTCCATAGCTATAATTCTTTCCTCCTCTCACAAGACATAAGCCCCAGCTGATTGGATCGGAGCGCGGTCGCACCCACCCGTTCGTAAGCAAGAGCAGCCCTGGGGGTTGGTTGCCTGCTACTATACCTGGGCAACGGAGCTGTTGCCCTGGCTGGTGCAAACACACAGAGATTTTTATGAGATTTTCCTTTTAAGAGAAAGTGAGCCAATGGCGTGCTATAATATTAATTAATTATATTTACAGTAAGAAAATTACTGTGCACTTATACAATCCTAAGAAACAGGTCTTGGTCATTACACATTAAAAATTTCACGCAGGAAATCTTTAATAAGGTGTTAAACTACCTTGTGATTTTGTATAGGTCCTATGGTAAAGACACATCTGACTGTACACAGTCATACTTTTGCTCAATCAACTAGCCTGCAGAGAGTGCACGTGATGTGGATAGGCAGTATAGATAGCAAGTGTGATTTCCAAAGCAACACAGGGGAGCTAAGTACACAGTTCCCATTGATCTTGGGCACATGTATAACTAGAATGCTATGTATCATAAAACTATAACCACGTATCGTACAGCCACCATTGAGCAATATATCAAATGTTGCCAGGTGTATTTGGTGATCAGGGGTAGACTGCAAACCAGTCTAAGAAATATAAATTATTCTCAATACTTTACATCTGAAAATGGGGGTCTCCCATTATGTCTTTATTGATTCTGTGTCTAGTCACCTTTCAAGATGACTCCTATTAGTATTAATGAGCATGATTTGTGGGCACAGAAAAGAGTGTGTCTTCTCATTGTGCATGACTATTAATTACATTTCAGATCCCAAATCTGTATGATCATGCGGAAAACCCAGCTGTCTTAATGTGTCAGGGACTGATACCATCTTCTTAGGCTTATATGTACAAAATCAGTTGTTTGTCAGTTGCTTGCTATAATCAATATAAAGTTAAATATTGACCATACCCTCTTTCACAGGCAGACCTAATAGTACAGTTCCTAGATTCATTAGTCCAATGGTGTCATGTGAATAAACGATGTTACATAAATTAGATACTATGCGCTATTTAAAGGGTTGCGCATTTGTGAAAAAAGAAACCTACTGAAGAAACTATACAGGTAAAAGAGTCAAGTAATCTTAATTTCCCAGAAACTGTAGCTACAACACCCATAGCTCCCCACACAAAGCACACCCCCTGCTCTGGCTAGAAACTATAAACAGCACCAACAGCAAAGATTTTTCATCTTTTCTTCCTAGATCTAAAAAAATAAATGTTTCTTTTTTAATTGGTTGTTGCACCACCCCATTGCCAGGTGCATAGTTTCAGGAGATTTAGGCTTTAGGGAGAGATTTGCAGAGGCACAAATGGGAGCTGGGCATCCGATTGGCTTTCAGTGGGAATTGAACTGCCCATAATCTCCCTCCTGACCTTTCTGTCAGGGAGTTGTGGTTTCTAGCTATGCATCCATAAATGGTCAAGCAGCATCCATTGCCAAGAGGTTGAATCCATCCCCACTCTTTGTGCTTGGTGCTATTTTTATTACTTATAATTTGTACTTTGGTAGCGCCTAGGAGCCCCAATCATGGGCAAGGGCTCATTTAAAACAAAACCAAACCAAACCAGATTTGGGTTTACCAGATCTCCCAAACATCGTTGTTGGTTTTTTAAGTTGTCAGCACCTACATAGTTGTTGTGATGCATCAGGCTATGTCAGTTAAGTCACCCAAGGGTTCATCACTTATATAATAGAACATGACTGACGTGATCAGATCAGACAAGTCACAGCAATGACTTGTCAGACCAGAAAATCGAACCAGAGAGAGTTTTCTGACAACCATTTAAAACACTTGGAAATTTACATTTTTTCAGAAATTACACACACACACACACAATTTGCTGCACTAAATCTGAGCTATGTGTGATACACACTCATATTATCTCAGGCAACGAGGTACTAATGATAAAAAACAAGAAATTACACCCTCCCTCGGGGTAGCTTTTTTCCCAGCCTCCTCATTGCCCAGGATCCTGCAACTGTTCCATGCAAACGGACCCTTGTGCCTATGCTTATGGATGTGAAAGAACTTCATCCCTACCCGCACCCCCCCAAGCATAGGAAGAGTGCTCTTCTGATCACAAAAAGCAAAGGATGGCAAACATGCCCTCACAGTATCCTATAGCCCCAAGTGAGGTGCAGACAGCTACTATAGGGGGCCAAGCCAGGGCCCCAACCCCATGAGTTCCTGCTAACATCAAGTATCCAGCACTGGGGATAGATACATTGAACATTTTTTAAAAGACATGTATCGAGTGCTAGGCTGCTGCCTCCAGCCCCGCCCCAAAGATTTCTGCATGCACCAATACTGCATGGGCAAAATGGCTCTGACGCAGCCACTCCCACTGCACAGCAGGCATATTATACTTAAAGGCACAATACATCCTTCTGTTACACTAACCCATGCAGCGCTGACCAGATACAGGTCAGACCACAAAGCAATAGTGCTACAATCTAATACTGGGTTAGGGCTTTCTTTACATTGCTAACCACTTCAGAAGAGCTGTTTAGTAAATAACTATTATCAATTATTTTTAAATGACAGAAAATTCATAAAACAAAACACATCATAAATTGATATAAATAAGAGGGGAGTTAAACATAAACAATAAGTGACGATAAACTGTATTCACTGAATAATGCCACCAGTTGACCATCTGCTCTAGCACTTTTATTAAAACAACAGAGCACTGCCCTCAAATGTGATATCCAGTAATATGTCACCACACCTTAAGCACCTTTTTCTCATTCATTGAACACTGTCCTCAGATTTAATTGAAGCCTCTTCAATAGTCCTTACTCTGAACCAAGTTTTGTATTTCATTATTTAGTAATATGAGATGGAGTCATGCTATTGACTCTCAAGCAATCCTCTTTTGCTTCTTATAACAAAAAGGATGTCCACAGAAATAATTGATACCACATTCAGCTTTCTAGTAAAACATCCCTTAGTGGATTGTGCAAAAAGGTTTTTGATTTAGACTTAAGAATAACAAACGTTGGGTATATTTTTCACTGCTGACCCCCATATGACATGTCCATAACCCCTTTCACAGCAGGAATGTCAGCCTAAAGGCATCTTAGCAGATAAAATGAGCGACTAGAGGCTTTCCTGTTTTTATTATATATATTCCGTTTGTAAGTGGAGTCCTCTTAAAGACAAGTCATTCTTTTACACAGGACAACTTCATTTTAGACCTGATCCAGCAGGGAGCTGAGCATCTTCATCTCTGATTGACTGACAAGGAATCAGAGCACCAGAACACTTCACAGGAGGTGATCATCAGCTGCAGATTCTCTATAACCAGAGTTGCAATTTGTACACTGAGATATGGGGCATTTCTTCTTTGGTACAATAATATCTGCAGAGACTCTAGGCAAGACTCCAGAACAGAATTTCAAGGGTGTCCCCTATATTCATAATGAGCTTAACAAAACTCCCAGATCTAAAAACTTTCTATCCACCTTATAGTCCATTCATCCAACCCATACTTCTTTAGAAAAGCTTTTCATCTGGTCTCCCACAGTATTCTGCCGGCAAGTTAAAGTCAAGGTAGAAGCTATGTTCCTCATATCTGTCTTATCTTTGCCTGTATAATCAGGCTGACTAATTTTTATCAGCATTCACAAGCAGAAAGTATTCAATACTTTATCAGTAGACACAACCTGAATGATGCAACAAACTTTTGTCAAACCAGTAGTTTCTCAAAAAGAAAAGTGTCACTTACATTCCATGGACTAGCTATGTAAGGCCTTGCTCATCATGACGCACCCTCACCTGTCACAACCAGAACTGTCCTCGGAGCTATAGTGCCTCTTCTTCTCATCTTTCAACCCCTCTCTATTCTACTTCTTGCCCTTTCATTTCTGTATATTGGTGTATGAGAATAGACCAATGCCTGATGGTCAGAACTTGCTGTCTAATTATGGTGTTTGCACATGCCATCCAAAGGCAAAACAAGTAACGGCAGCGTTAGCCTACTGCCAATGAGGAGAGGATTTCCTTTGGTATCAGCTGCATCTAGGGATGTATATCTATGTTGGTAGGGAGCTGGGACTGTCATTGTTGATCTAGCAATTCCTGGGCCTGATTCTCCAGTGCCTTCTGGCAGTGCAAAGAAGCTGTAATTCTGTGATGACTCAAATGGCATCTGCTCGTCCCAACTTTGGGAAGCCACAACAATAGCTTTAAGCCACCTTATTTTTATTCCCCTCTGTTGGTCTGGGAAATCTGACCTATATCTTAGATATGCCTGGCTGAGCTCATGAGAGGATTATAACCACAGAAAGAAAGCAGGGCAGGTTTTCTGCATAGGTCTAAAAAGGGTTGAAACCACCACACTCTCCCGGCCTTCTATTTTCTGTTCTTCAGGGTACACCTAGGTTGCAACTGGCTTTGGTGTAAATCTTGCAAATAGCTCACAAATCATGCAATCTTAGAGATCCAGTCTCCCGTCCATACTCCTGCATAGTTCCCATTAATATTAGTGGGCGTTATGTGGGTGCACCAAGAACAGAATAGTGCCTTCCGTGAGCAGTGCTGCAAATCTAGTTACCTTGTCCTACACCCATAAGCATGTGCTTGAACCCAGCTGCGTATAATTCTGCAATCTATTTGGCATGTTAAACATTTTAAAATGTAGGGGTCAGAGCCAAAACTGTGCATAATATGTGATAAGATTTTAATTCAGCTGATCCTGCTATAGATAAGGGGAAAGAGGAGAGATTTTTGCCAATTATTTTGGATAACTTATTTCAAGACACTTGGGTCCATACATGTAATGGGCAACTTCTGTGGGTTTTTTGTTTGGTTTGTTTTTCCCCCCAAAGTCCAAATTATCTCCCGTGACCTAAGACCCACTAGACTACTTAATATTAAGAGCATATGCCTATGCAAATTAGACTATGGTGCCCATATATTTCACTTTGCAGGACAGTGTGAAGTGAAGTTGTGTGAGCCAATCAAATTACATACATTTACTATGTACAAGAGCTCAATAATATTAATTGGAGTGTGGGCACTGTGTAGTAGCCCTTGCCACCACTAGAAAGGGACCCTTGCTTCAAGTGTGTAGCAAGAGTTAAAAAAAAAATCAATGCCTGTGACTTGATTTAAATATGTAATTTTTTTTCAGGTAGTCTTCAGAACGGCATCAGAACAGTATTAAAAAATACAGAGCAGACCTTTTCTAAGACAGATGGCACACAATGAGGTTAAAAAAAGTATCTTGAGATCCAACCTGCAAGAACAAAAAAAATTGCTTGCATTGTTGTTTTCATTATCTTGCTTCTGTCATTTCATGAGCTTTGTATCTTGCAAGGAAAGAAAGAAGGGAGAAAAACTGTGAAATTAATCTTTTGTGCATGGCCTGATAAAGAAGAGACATGCTCAGACAAAAGATAGACTGAGAGAAGGTACCGTGATTGATGACTAAAGTAAAGGTGTCAGAAGAGTATTATGTAAATTACTGGAGGCACAGACCATTTCAGAGAGAATGAGAGGGAGAAGGGAAGCGAGAGAGAGAGAGAGAAAGGACTGCAGAGTCGATGTCACCAAGACACTGGTCCCCAAGCGCCAATTTCTTGCCATCTTTCATCTGCTCAGACAAGCTCACCTCACATTCTATTTGGTTTGCACAATGTAACAAAGGAGAAAAAACTGTCAACATTAGCATGAATATAGTCAAAAAGAGGGTTTTGAGCGAGCAATGTCTGAAATGAATCAGTAGGTAGGGAAATTTAAGAGAAGCAGCCTGGGTACTTATATGTGCATCTGTATGAGATGTGTCAAGAGAGGTTGGGGCTGGTGGTAGTTTCCCTTTTTAGTCTGGGCCAAAATTAGAATTTTAGAAACACGTCATTTCTTTTTTATCTCTAATATCTCTTTCTCTCCCTCTTTGCACACATGCACAGACACACAGCATGTGTATATGTATATATATACACACACTCAAATATATGTGGGGTTAAATTCAGCCCTAGGGTGAAATTCCCACTGGTGACAATTACTGTGGCATCCACTTGTGAAGGGCTAAATTATGCCTATATAGTTTGTATGCCACTCTCTCACTTTCTCCAGTCTAATCTGTCTATATCTCCACACACACGCTGTGTATACGTGTGTACAGAAATAGATGATAGATGTACAACTAACATGTCCATCCCAAACTCATGCCTGTAAATCTTTCCTGCTATACAACACTGGCATGGTGTGAGAGAGAAAGAGAAAGAGAGAGCAACTCTGTTATATCACCCATCATCTTTTGTTCAAGCTTCCACTACTCAGTTCTGTAATAGCTTTAAGAGTCCAACAGGAGGTGCTATATTAGTAGATTGTGTACTATATTATTATCTAAATGAATTATCCTCTTAAATACACACTGGGTTGGGGGGGGAGGATTTTTTTTTTGTTTTTTTAAAATTATTTTTACCTTTAAGAAAACAGCTTCTCTCAACAATAGCCTAGCAGGCTCTTCTAAAAGTTTTGCCTTTGTTCCTGACTGTATGATTAATCTGCTTCCTGTTTTAAAACCAGTTATTATGTATTGTCTTTTGAATTTCACCTCTGACATATCTTTGCCCCTTATTTAATTCTATTACTGGCTTTTATTCAAAAACTTCATGTTGCAGAAGGAAAAACAACTACAAATGGTCACCTATCACCTGCATGGTAACAAGTAAAAAGAACATTCAGATGAGAATTCAATATCAAATTGGCATTTAATGTAATGCACTACACAATACACGTATGTAGCACGTTAATAATAACTCTGTACGTACAATACATAATGTCCTATAGCCATTAACTAATTAACCCTCACAGCACCCCTGGGGGTAGATTAGTAATACTGCCTCCATTTTATACATGGAAAATAAGACACAAAGATGGGCTAGGTGACTTGGATGATTATCAATCTCAGCTATTGCTCCACTAATTGAGCACAGTTTTTGCTCACTTATAATATCATGGGCCAAATCCTGCATTTAGTTACAGGAGTGTAAATCTGAGCTAACCTCCTCACCCCCCCCCCAAAAATCAATAGCAATATCTTGGATTTACACTACTGCAGGAGAAAGCAGGATTTGGTCCCACAGATACAACTTTATCTATACCCACTGCTCTGTGACCTTATTTTAGCCTTAGGTGTTATAAGGCATGTATGTCTATAGCCAGACCTGGGAAAATAAAATCTTGGTTTTCCCTTCCCTTGCTGCTCTTTGTGCTGCTCTTTGTCCTGCATTGTTGTTGAGCATCAGATGGTGTTCAAGGTGGCTTTTTGTATAAAGGATCCAGAGTCATGGCATTCTCAGCAAGAATCCTGTCAGAATAGAGGATGGCATTGCAAACAAAAGCATTTTCTGATTTTTTCTTCAAATTTGGATCAAATATCACATGGACATAACCTCATTTTTAATATAAGTGTCTGAGTGACATTATAATGAGGTTTTATTGCAAATAGTTTATATTTCACATTTCCCAAGTGTTCTGTTGGCAGCCTAGGTCTGACAGGACAGATTATGAAAAAACAACTCTTCTTTTTCCTTGATTTTTCATCGTTTTTTCTCTACCTCCTCCCACTGTAGGTGGAAAAAAGTATAATAGATAAAGAAGATTCTAAATTCAAAGAGGTAGCTTTTTATGCCATCAGTTCATCCTTTAAAGGATTGAAATGAACAATATTTGACTCTTCCAAAAGAGATAAAATTGGTGTCCTGGGTATCAAGCTCATTGCAAATCAACTTAAAAAGTGTCAGTGAATTCACATTTTAAAGACTACTTTAGTTTGCAAGACTGAAATTCTCCTTAAAATGAAACTCTCAAAGGAAGTTGTCATTTTAGGTGGCACAAACCAAAACCCTTCCAAAATCTGGTGCTTAGAAAAATTTTTGAAGTACTTTAATAATTTAAATTGCTCCCTCTGCACATGCCCAGAACCCAAATCTCTTTTCCAACTGAAGTGCTTATATAAAAATTTGACAGCTCTTATAATTTTAAATTGCTGTACACTGAGTATGCCCAGAACCTTGATCACTTCCAAATTCAAGGACTTATAAAAATTTGAAGCACTCCAATAATTTTAAATTGCAATGCACAGTGTAGAGTGATTTAAAATTATTGGACTGCTTCAATTTTTTTTTTAAAAGGTCTTCAATTTGGAAGTGAGTCAAACAGCATTCTAATACGGTAGTTTAGGACATACTGTACTGATCTAAAATGTAACATTTAAAAATAATGACAATTAAACCTAATAAACTATTTAAAAAGTATGGGGGGATACCCAAACATACCTAGGAAGCTAGAAAAACTAGAACTTCAGGCTGTCTGGTCCTCCTTATCAGGTGAGTCCAGGCGGAAAAAAACCAAA
Organism: Mesoclemmys tuberculata; assembly: GCA_007922155.1. Taxonomy (NCBI): domain Eukaryota; kingdom Metazoa; phylum Chordata; order Testudines; family Chelidae; genus Mesoclemmys; species Mesoclemmys tuberculata. Next base: position 19,456,449 of record ML675614.1, on the reverse strand, counting down.
CACTCAGATGAAGTCAAAGAAGTAAAGTGATCTCACAGCAACATGACAGACATTGCACCAACCCTTTTAGGGGAGCAATATGGAAGAATAAGAGAGGGAATAGCAGGTATCTCAGATATTGACACCATGTGAACTCCATTGATGGTGTTATGGCTGATAGACCTTCATGGTATTCTTAGCTTGAAATTCATCCATCTGAGCCACTTACTTCCTATTTTGAGGGCTTAAGTGGTACAGAGGGTTCTCAGCACATGGATGAATGTCACCCCACTATTCTCTCCTGACAGAACAAGCAAAGCCTGAGCAAAAGGGCTTTGCTTAAACAAAAATGTGCCACAGTGCGGTAGGCCCATGGTAAGAAATTTTTAACCCTAGCATGCTACAAAATTAAGGGCACCCGTGTACCTGGCTACTTCTAGGGAAAGACTGGACATGGCCCACTGGTTCCTTCTATATGGGGCTTTGAAAAGGTGGATCCAGACGATTTACAGACCTGCTGGCCATTGCCTCATGTGTGGATAATACACCCATGTGCTCCCAATCCTTGTGTCTCCTAGTGGAGGACCCATGGCAACTGTCCCATGAATGGTTCACAGAAATGTGTGGCATTCCCCAGCACAGATTTCCCATTGCTTTGCTTCTTCCAGAGTGGAAATGTATAATATATTATATATCTGTGCAACAGGTCTCAGCATTCGGTGCATTGGATTTTCAACAACGTGCTTTCGCCAGCTATCCATGCGTCTTTTAATTTCTTGATTTCTTTCGGATGGTTTAGTTTTACCAGATTTGGAGTTGGTTCGTATTGCTAATATATATGCTTAATTTTAAGGATGGGAGCGAAGGCTGTGACTTAACTTCGTTGCATTTGAACATTTGCTTTAGATTTGGAACTTAGAATTTAGCTTCTCAGCAAAGATATCAACTTTTAACTTTGGCAAAGTTTCTTCAGAAAAATCACTCTGGACATGTTATCATTAGGGAGTAAAGAAAAGAATTAAAATCCCCATATTTTCCATGAATTTTTTAACATCTGCAATGCAAAATGGCTTGGCAATGGGGATTGGATGCTATTTCATCCATTTTTTTTCCATTAACAATATAATCTCATTTATTATCTAAAATGCTCCTTTAAAAAATAATGTTGCATTATTTCTATGTCACATTCACAGTTACTTGGCTCCAGATTTCTGTTTGTTTTTTCTATGAATCTCTTTAGTCAGAATCTCAATCATTCTTGGGGGTTGAACAACAAAAATGTTCGATTTGAGATTAGATTAAAAATATAATGTATCCAAGCCTGATTTTACATGATGAACTCATGATTGTATGTAACTGGCTCATGATTTATCACATACATAATATCTGCTTTAAAACATTGTTCAACTAGGTTTTATTCAATAGGCAGTAATGGTGAGCTGTTATGGTCTAGCGGGTAGATAATGTGCATCTTAAACTATTGTGTAAATACATATTTATATAATAGACTGTAACATTTCCAAAAGAACCATTGCAGTCAGCGCTCAGAGTGAGAAGGAGCTCATAGGAGATGAACCTTGGCACTTTTTTCCCCAGCAGGAGCTGAGCAACAGCAATTTCTTCTGAATTAAAGAGAGGGAAAAAAAGTTCCTTACTGATTCACATGAACAAGAAAAAAACAATACAAAGGCTGCAAAGTGAAACAACGGCCCAAGAGAAATACGGTTTGAAAAAATAAAGAAATGTGTTAATCTGAGGGCCAGCTTTACTTACTCCTCTACACACGAGAGTTCCTTGCTCCTCAGCTGAGATAGCAGCACTACATGAATGTTCTCCAATTTTTTCTTCTCAGAGCTGATAGAATTATTCACTGTGAGTAATATTCACTTGGCTTCGGTCCTGCAAACACTCATGTCTGTGAGTAACTTTACACCTGGGAGTAGTCCCACTGAATCCTTTTACAGTTCCCAAATCTACAAAGATGAATCCTGAGTCCTACAGATACATTCATTATTTATAGCCATGCGCTAATATGTAATCAAATTTCAGAATTTGTGTTGTTTACAAATGGTTCGCTTGGCTATTTTTGATGTGTGACTAGTCACAGTAATCCAAGTCACACGGTATTTGTTTCAGCTGCCTGATTGGATGACTGAGACTTTTCAAAGAAAAGAATAGCAAATAACTCCCATCCATTACAGATTTTAGAGCAAACAATCATTTGCAATAGAATTCTTGAACCTTTGGAGGTTCATAAAAATTTTCCCAAATACCCAAAAGTCTTCTGAATACAAACAATGAATACCATGTCCCCATAACTAAGAGCAAACTGACCCAGATGCTTTTATTCACAAAAATGTAACTAGCTTCTTTTAGTTTTATTCAAGCATCTCAGTTTTAACACCGATTAGTCAAGAGTCTTGTGTACACTTTTTTAAATGGTCTGTGTAGGTAATCAGCAGGGTTTGGTACAAACTGAACCATCAGATCTTAGGCTAGCCCCACCCTCCCCAGACTTCACAGCTCAGTCCCATCTCTGTACGCTAAAGAACCATCTCAGTTCTGTCTCAGAACAGTAAATAAAGACACCTCTGAACCACGAGACATTGTAGATTAAGATCTAGACAACACACTTCACATCCCTCTCTGATATTTTCCCATATTTTTGTATTTATGCTATGAGCCATATTGCACATACAGTGCATATATAATCCTTTATTGTACTGCTATAAAGAGGAATCCCTATTATTTGCAATTATTTCCTAATACGGCCAATATAAGAGGTTATTGCTGCTGAAAAGAATGAATAAAAGCATATTTGAGGCAAAAAAAGTGCTAGTAGTAAAGTTGAAAAAGATCACAGATGAAGACTAATAACCTCAGAACTCAGGGCCTAGAATACTTAAAACAAGTAAAAAGATATAATGAAGGAAAAAGAGAAGAGCTGTGAGGAACTTTTATTATGATACCCAAAGCCACATGAAACTTCTCAGGTTGCCCACTACTAACTTTGTGAACATTTCAGGTGAGCCCGGGTCCAATTTCAAACAAACTTGGACAGATTTATGTTTTTTCTGTGCAACTTCAGAGGAGTTTTGCTTTGGTTTTATGGGTCCATTCAAATGTGAAGCTCAGTAAATGTGAACACACAAATACTGGAAATAGGAAGAGAAAAATTCAGACACTCAGTTTAATTCCACAGAAATATATTAGTCACAGGCAGGTTTTTGGAAAGACAAAGAATCTTGACGTCAATGGGAATCTTTCAGCTGAATTCAATGGTCTCTGGATCAGGTCTGAAGTGGGTAAACAGCAGCTACATTGCTAAAGCAACACTGAGATCATCCATCTAGGCTAGGGACAGTCTACGTGTATGGAGATGTAAAGCCAGGTCATCCAAAACCAAACATTCATATGTGCCCCTGAACTACTGAGTTTTACCCCATTTTCATACAGACAAAGAAGGGAGTCCTACCGATCAGCAGCACATTTATAAAGAGCTATGGTACATGCAAATCTGAATACAGGTAAGAGAACAAATCTTTTAGTCATTCCTAATATACTAATTGCTAAAAAGAATGGCCAAATGCCTTGTGTCCACTAGAACTGTGGCCCATGCTACCATGTGAAGAGACTGCAGTTAGGACTCAGAGCAACTGAGTTAATAAAGGCAAGGGAGAGATGATTAAAAATACTCTGCTAAAGAGAAAACAGTTTTAGTCACATGCATACCAAGATGTCACCATTTAATAAAATGACAAAAACTATCTATCACATATGCATGAACACAGAACAATATAAAGAGGTTAACAGAAATTGATGGCATCCCAGCTTTAATTTTACACTGAATTGGAGTCTTTGGTGATTGAAATAGACAAAGATGTATAGGGTTATCTTGTTGAAGAGGCTTTGCTAATTACTGGCACTTGTCATCTCTCCATAGCTTTATCTAAGTCAGGAAGGCTAACTAGCTCCTTTTCCCCAGTGTGCATTGTTTGTTCAGTAGGCTTTGTGCTGAGAAAGCCTTTTTCATAACTGCACCTCATTATTAACGGGTTCATAAATAAATGAGTCCTAATATTTTTCTCAGTTAGCATTTATGATAGGGACATTTGGACTACAAAAGATTACACTTGTCTTTAATAAAAATAGGCACTTGTACATGAAGCCTATTAGGGTCTTGTTACGCTGAGGAGGAGGTGGAAAAAGGGAGGAACAGGATTGTAAAAACGGGCTTTCTAGCCCCATCATATATTTCTTGTTATTTTATTATCTATTTATTATGTTACATTAGCTAATTATAGCTCTAACCTTCAATTGATTTCTATATTACACACTGAATTCTGACACTTACCATCTCGTAAACTGTCAAACCTGTCTGCTACAGAAGTAATATAAATAAGGCAAACGCTCTGGTACCTGGTACCTTCTGGGCAACATAAGCACAACAAAAGATTAGAGGTGGGACAGAGACAAATTTCAGCTCCAGATGCAGATTTGATCTTTCCCAAAGTGGTAGGGTGTTCAGATTTAGAGTTTTGGCTCAGCCCACTGAAGAGATAGAAGCCAACCAAAAAGTTGGGATCTGGTTCCAAACTTTCCCAAAGCTCAGGATGCTGAGATCTGATTTAGGTCACTTCTCTACAAGATGATTATATGTCGTCACATGGATCTTTGGGAGGACCTTTTCCCAATCATGTTCTGAATGAAAAAGGGGGAGGAAAACATTCTTTACTGATTCACATATCACTACATACCACATATCACAAATCATAGACCTCCCTCCCTGTGCTCCCCTTCCCACATGCTGCTTCCGCCTCTTCATGCATGACCATCCTGGACCTGGACTTCCACAGACAGGACAAAGGGTGGGAGTAGACCATTATTATTCCCCTTTTACTGAGGGCAAACCAAGACACAGGGAGATTAAGTAATTTGCCTATGTCTGTGGGAAGTCTATGGCACAGCCAGATTGAACCCAGATGTCCTGAATCCCAATCCCAATCCGGAGTTTTAACCACAAGAGTATCAACCACTTTGTTATCAATTCAATTCAAAGAAGGCCCTGCCTTCTGGTGAGGAATTCTACTTTGGAGAAAATTAAGGAGAAGCTCCTTTCTCCTAAAGAGAAGGGCATTTAGAGGTATTGGTGGCCATGAGGCAGAGGCGCAAAAGGTGAGAGAGACAACACCTTGAAGTCTTGAAGACTAGAGGTACTGTTCTTTGGGGAAGTCCTCAGCTTCTCAAACATAATTTGATGATGCTTTTTGTGGGGAGAGGGCTCTGAATCTCATGCTAGTGGAAGAACACACTGGGCCTCATGTCTACAGCTGAAGGGAAAGATTCTTTTTCCTATCCATCTCACCACAACCCTGATGCCGCCAAGTGGTTGTGGATAGTAAGCCACTGTCAGCATCCCCACAGGCTCTCCTCCAGCAGAGCCTGGTGATGAGTAGGAAAGCCTACAAAGAATACTGCCAAACAAAGTTAGTTTATAACCGAAACCAGGAAATATTTAATGCATTTACTAAGTGGAATAAGTAAAGGTAAAGTCAACGGGTTATCAGGGTGCTGAGCATTTCCCCAAAGTCCGGCTGCATCTTTTAAAATCAAGCTCATTGTTAAACTTGAGCTATTTTTTATTAGCGCTACAAGGAACTACACAATAACAATTTCTCTTCTTTTCAGAGGATAGACCATCCACAACATGTTCAGACAGATTTAGGGAGTTTTAGGACTCAGACAATGTTGTTACCTCTTTTATAGTTCCTTTAACACATCCTTTAGTCAGCAATTTATAAAAATCACATACCATGGTCATCTTTAAACCTAATCTTCTCAAAAATAACTTCAGACAAAACAAGCTCTAGCAGACAATTCAAGATGTCAAAATACATTGACTGAGACCACAAAGGTTTTTTTGGAGAATTAGTGATCAGAAAGCCAATGTATCAGAAAGCCTGTGGTAGTGTGATATGCTAGGACTTATTCCATTTGGTTTTGTAGGGCCAGCTCACAAACATTGTTAATGTTTGTTTCTTTTTAATTAGGTGCCTCTCTCACTTTTTTGTTTTCAATTGGATGTTGGGGTTATTAACTTGCAGCCCAGACTCATATGAATATATCTGGCATAGTGTTTTTTTCTTTCTTTTTAAATCAGTGAAATATTCAAAACCTGTTTAATCACAAAAGGATGACTTCCTTCAGGATGTCAGTAATTCTCAAAATTGCTTTCGATATTTGCTAGATATCAGAAATGGGTAATGCAGCATTTTAAGTGGCAGAAATACATTAGTACTATGTAAGTACATGATCCTTAATGTACTAATCTCAGCAATATGTGTAATGAGAACTTTCAGGAACACTTTATTTTAAGAGTCCTCTGAGAAATGCTAATTTACAATGAAACACCTATGGAAGTACATGTGACATCTACATGAATACCAAGTGAATTCATTTTGATCAATGCTATTACAATGAATATGATATGAATTCACAATGATAGGACATTTAAAGAATTACCAAATTTTCTTTTAATATTACATATGTTATGAAGATTAGCATATGTTAACTCTCATTTTACACATTCTTTATTAGTTATATATTTTACGATGTGCATAGGATGTACATTAACACTGATTAATTGATGTTTGCACTACTTGAAGCATTAATAAAAATACTGTAGGTACACAACGGGACAGGCTCTTTCTTCAGCTACAACCAGGGAATCCCCTGGATTTAAATGGGATTGCAGAATTGTAGTTTCAGACAGAATTGGGCATAATGGGCTAGATTGTTGTGCAATTACTCACGTGAGTAAGTGTTGAACAATCTAGCCCACTATATTTTGTTTCTATAGAATAACAAGTCATAACAAGCCATATGCTTGAAAAAGAATAACACTGAGGGCCAGATTTTCAAGAGTTCAGCAGGTTGGGTGCTTCTGAGTCCCCTTGAAAATCTGACTGTAAGTGTTACAATAGGAGCTGCTGGATGCTGAGGATTTTAAAATCTCTCTCTCATATAAGGTTCCTAAATGGGAGCCGAGCTCATATGTTGTTGTCATCTCTAAATAAGCAGATTTAGGGTAATTTAAATATGCACATTCCAGAATTTAGAAAAGATGTTCTGCTGACTCTTAATTACTTTAGAGAAGCTGCAAGGAGTTTGTGAATCTAAGTAAATTAAAGCGTTAGCAACCAAATAAAAATAGTTTATTGTCACCATCAATAACTAATTATAATTTCTAAAAACAAAGAAAAAATCTGATTCAGGGTAATTTTCTGTCCTAGAGCCTACCCCTTGCAATCTCTTCAAATGTTTTCAAATTGCACCTAGTGTAAGACAAGCCAGATTCTGGCCACCTATGGTAAACACTCATCAGGAAGTGGCAGCTCTCCTGGCAGCATGGAAGAGCAGTTAACAGCCAGGCTGGGGAAGGCTGGTAAAAATGATCTGCAGACTATGTCTCCAATGCCTGAAAAATGCTGTATAGGGGACCATAGACATTTGCAGTCCCGCTCTAATGGTTGGTGCTTTAGGAATGAATTCATGTAGATAGATAGGTAGATAGATAGATAGATAGATCTAATTCATTGTCAGCAATGATGAACCAAGTAATTCCCTGGGCAATGAATGTTGATAAAAAGCAATGAATAACCAGGGATGAACAACTGACTCAGATGCACGTGGATTTGTTTTCATTTTATCTGAGCTGTCCTCATATGAACTTTTAATATAAAAGAGAGACATGCACCTGTGTCTTTCACTAAAATGCTGCGGTGTATTAGTTACTTTATAATATCTTCATTTATGTTAAAATATTGTACATTTCCCTATCATCGCTTACTAATATTTTCCTGGTTTGGTCTCAGCAAGGCAAGAGCACGCTAACTGCCTGCATCTGTCGTTTGCTTGGTTATCAGGCTGCAGGAACTGCTAGTAACAATTTGGGTTGCCATAATATGGAGTACAGGAAACTACTTGCAGGAGTAAAGACCCTGTATGATGCTGAGCACCTCTTATGAGTTATCATGTGCGCCCTCAACTCCCATTGTCTTCTATAAGAATTTATGGTGCTAAGCACCTCATAAAACTGTAAGGGCACGTCTACACTGCAATTTGTTAGAAACCTGCAGCTGGCCAGTGCCGGCTGACTTAGGCTCATGGGGCTTGGACGAAGGGGCTGTTTAACTATAGTGTAGACGTTTGGGTTTGAGCTGGTTCCTGAACTGTAGGACCCTGCAAGGTGGGATGGTCCCAGAGCTCGGGCTGCAGCCTGAGATCAGATGTCTACACTGCAATTAAACAACCCCTTATCTAGAGCCCCGTGAGGCCTGAGTCAACTGCCACAGGCCAGCCCTGGGTTTTTAACTACAGTTTAGACATACCGATAGCTTATATTTACACCTATGCTTATGCAGCCCGATTGCTATTCATGAGCTCATGCAAGAAGTGAAATTTCTTCATCATACCAGTCCCAAAATTTCTGCAGGCCCATATCCGAGGGTGAATATAAATTATCTAACAAACGCAATCGTTAGTGAATGCGTGTACATGTTATATATAAATGAATGAATGAATGAATGAAATGTAGGTTTGTGAGTATGCACATTATGGGAAGCAAAGACAGTTAGAATGCCTATAGTAAAGTCATAAAACAAAAGGAGCCCTGAACTGCTGCATTGCTGAGAAACTGAGCACCAAACTGTACTGTGCTTCATTTTGCCATCAGAAAAAAATTAGCAGAAATTACTTACAATATTGGAAGTTTACATATAACTTATTCTTTTAACTTAAGGCAGGAAAATGGAGACAGGGTCTGGCTTTCTCAGAAGATTGCTAAAGGAACACAAAGTATTTCACCTGAAGGTAAGCCGACAAATAGTTATCCCCATCCAGTCAAGAAAACAAGTTTAAAGTCAGATAAAGATGCTCATTTTGGATCTGGAAAATCACTTGTGAATTCAAATAATTTTCAGACGACATTCGCTCATCTAGCTGCGTCACTTGTATGAGGTTGTCTATTCAATAAATACACGTCAGTATTTAAAGTCTAGATTAACTCAAAATTTGGACAGGTGAAATCTGGATAATGGCAGGGCGGTGCTGGGGGGGCAAAGAGGGGAACAGGGGAGGTGAAATTCCCAAAACTTCACAAAATTGTATCTGGAATGAAATTCTGTCCCCTTCCTCTCCTCTAGAAAGTCATTACCATCTGACAGCTGTTTAGTGGCATATGTGAGTTGGTGGTACCAGTCCAATTCCTAGTGGGCAGGTGTCTGCATCACAAAAGCCACCATCACAATTGGCACTAATTGGCACCCTTGCTAGGAGGCTCAGCAGTGACAATAAGGATTAAATGGCAAAGAGATCAAATTATCCTGTCACCATAAAGGTGATCCCCCTCCAGGTCAGAACAGCGCATTGGAAGGACAGTTTGGGGAAGTTTGCACAGCTTTCACCATGGCTTTCCTGGGGATAAATGTAACCTTCATTGTCTCGTGCTGTCAAGATGGCACATTTCGCAAAGCCTTAAAAATTGCAACTGGATTAAAAACACCGAACAAGAAAATTCCCTCTTAATTTTGACAGTGTCTGATCAATACAAAATTGCTGTTTCACACAGGCAGACACCACGATGTACTAGTTTGATATTGGTACATTTGATGGCTTGCTTTGTTTGTTTTTTTAACAGCATGCAAATTCTGTGGTTTTTCTAAGTATAGGGTGCAAAACTCACTGGAAAGGGGTGGGGGAGAAAAAGTCTTACAGCTCAGCAAGCTTTATGAGGATATTTTCTTAGTTATTGAGATGAGTTGAATAATTCTCCACTAATTTATACACCAGTGAAACCGGCCTGTTGGCAAGTCCACAATTAATGTGAATGCCAAGTGGGATTGCAGCTTTGTTTCATCTAGGAAAACACTTAGCTGAACAGCAGCTCTTCCAGCTGAAAATGTGTCTCTCTCTTTAAACTTGCAACAGAAGCTGGCATTTCTTTGCTTCCATTCACTCTATCATTATGATGCATTATACAATGTAATGATGTAATATTCTGGAAAGCTGACACACGAGCTCTTTGCCAAAAATAATAATACAAAAAGTGTACAATTATTTTCATCTATGAAAGCCACTCTCACTATCATCATCAACTCCCCAGCCAAAGCGAAAGCTTCCCTAATAACAGAGAGTCTCTTTATATTGTGAATTGAACATGAATGTAAGAAGTAGGATGTTGGCTTTTCTGTTCTGAGTTAGAACTTTTAATGGATGTAAACAGATTTATCACTTGAGCATGTCAGGCCATCACTGCACTTCCTTTATACATATTTTTAATAGTGCTATCCCCTGGGAGCCAGATTCTGATGCCCTTTCCTTGGTGGCTAGCAACTCATTTCACAAGCAGCCCCACTGGTTTCACTAGGGCTACTTGTGAAGGTATTCTCCAGTCCAAGTAAGGCGATCAGAATCTGACCCTAGGTTAGAAAGGCAAAATGCTAGGAATTTTTCAGACCACATCCTGCAATCCCTTACCCACACAAGTGTTCCTCACTACCCCAAATGATACAATGAATACCTACTGACTGACCTTTGCAAAGCACTGTATCAGAGTTATCAGCACCCTCATTTTACAGGTGGGAAAAGTGAAGTATAGGAAGGTGACGTGACTTGCCCCAAGTCACACAAGAGGTCAGTAGCATAGCCAGGAACAGACCCAAGTCATTCCTCACTCCAGTCCAGTACTGTACCCTCTGAATTATACCTCCCATTGGTTGAGGCCCCAATTCAACAAAGTGCTTATGCATGCTTCTAACTTGAAGCAGGTGAGTCATCTGGAGCATCCTTTGTAGTCAATGGAACTATTCCCTGGCTTAGTAAGGCATGTGTAGAACTACCTTGCTGAATCAGGGCCTCCAGTGAATAAAAGCTAATTAAATCTGACCTGAGAGATGCTGCGCACCCATAGCTGCCAAAGTCATCTGTGGGAGCAGGAGACACTGGGAACCTGGCCGTTCCATTCAAAAACCTAGAGTTAGACAAATCCAAGGTATTCATCTGGTCTCCTACAACCAGGCCTCTCACGATTCTCCAACCACCTCACACATTTTTAAAAAATCTGTATTATTCTCAGAGCACCCCTGGGAGGTAGGGCCGTGGTATTATCCCCGTTCTACAGATGGGGAGCTCAGGCACAGAGTGACACACAGTGACGTGTCCAAGTTCATACAGTAGGAAAATTGAACCCACTTCTTCAGCAACAGCCTGAGCTATAGGTCCATGCTTCCTCTCCAGAGTGATTCAGAGAAATCACTCCACCAAGTTAATCACCTCAGCTGGCATAAAAAAAAATTACACATTAAAAGCACTAGAGACAAAAGGATGGGCTAGTTGCTGGCCTGGTTTATTTCTTTCTTTATTTTTAATTAAAGTTAATTTGTGCTTGAAAGTGTATTATGTAAATAGCACCTCTCAACTGAGCCCAGAGTTTCTAGACCAGGTTAGGTTTTCATGCCTGAGGGCTAGATTGTGTCATAGCAAGGGGCAGTGTGGAGCCATCAACAGCAAGAATGCTTCAATAGAAGAAACCAAGCTGCACAGCCATATGGCATTCATAGTCATTTTGGACATGCCAACAAGCCAGTATGACTGGTATATAAATGAGCGGAGAACTATATCACTCATCTCAGCCATCAACATCCTCCATCCAGAGGCCATGTGCCTGCGACTGCTAACCTCTCCGTGGGCGTTGCTCCTTTCCTCCATGAGGTAGCAAGATCTGCTTACCCGTGTACTGAATGGGCAATCATGGTCTTGTCTCCTTCCCATCCCTTTCGGGTGCAATGTGTCCTCAGAGAAGTAGACAGAGCGGCCCCGTGCTTTGCAGAACGTAGACTACAATTCTGGCTGGCTCTTATGACCCTCTTCTGTGTCAGAGTTCGGGTCATCTCCTTTCTCCCTCCACTATGCACCCACACAAGTGTTGGGCACAGTCTTGTCCCAGATCACAAACCTCTTCAAACGGAGTTGACAATGAAAAAAGATTGATCCATCCCTAACCATAGAACAAATCCTAGCCTGAAATTGCACCTGAGCCAACTCATTGAAGTCATGGGGGAGGCCCATACACAACAGAGGGCAGAATGTGTCCCTATGGTAAATGGGCATGCGCTGTTTAAATCTGGAATAGTCACCCTTGCTTCATAATTGCAGTTAGCTGTGATTTAAGAGAGGCAGAGGCAATTTTGGCAAATTTAGGAAGTAATAAGGGTAGGAATTAACGCATTATTGGCCTAGCTCTGCTCCCACTGTAGTCACTGGCTTCTCTTCAACTTCCCCTTTGCTGGCTCCCAAGCTCCCCCTTTCCTTCTCTCAGTCACAGCCCAGCTGCCTCCTTGAAATCATAAGCTGAACCACCGCATCACTCCTACTTGAACCTCTTGTGTTCTCCCACTGAGCTCGACACTGGCTGGCGCCTACCCGCACATTCTGGAGTTACTCAGACCCTGCCCTAAAAAGGATTGTACAAGCAGCCCAGGGGCACGTCCTGAGCCCAGCACTACTCTGTGCGTTCAGTGGAGGAAGGCGCTCTCTTGGCAGCTATCAGCTCCCAACCCCCCTCCCCTCCATCATGCTTCCCTGAATGACACACGGAGGTGCTCCTCTAAAAAAGGTGCACGATGCTGCCAGCAGCTCCCTTCTCTCCAGGGATAAGAATGAACCTCTTTTCTTCCCCACCTACCGCCTCCATTGTGCTGCTGGAGAGAGGGGGAAAGGAAAGGTATCTGCCACCGAGGCTTTTTTGTTTGTTTAAAGAAATTCAGGAGAAGGGATTGGATTGAAATGTCCCCTCGTTACCAGCTAGCATGATGGGACGTCAGTGAGGCTAATCACTTGCATAAGGGTTGCAGGATTAAAATTAAAATTACTTTGAATACTGTCTTCTGAAAATATGAAGCTATGAATATATGAAATATGTTACCTGCTTGTGGGCCAGGGTGGCGGGGACTCTGATCCCTGCCTAAGACCCGGCTGGAACTTCCTCTGTAGCTTGTGTCAGCACCTATGTTGTCCCCTAGGTTTCAAAGGTCATTTCCTTTTAAGCAGGAGGAAGAGTCAACTGTATAAGACACAGCAAGACACCTCTGCAAATATTTCCCAATATCTTGCATAAAAAGACTTCCCAGACAAAGCAAAACTCTAAGGTAATTAGGACACCACAGACTGAGAGGTGCAACATGTATAACCCAAAACCTAGAATAACATCTATGTGCTGAATCAAAGCAATAGTGCTTGGTAAGCATAGGCAAAGAAGACCAAGTACCTAACTTTGCATATCTCGGTCTTGGTGAATCATCCTTCTGTTGAAAATTGTAAATTGCTCCAGTGGAGTCACAGGATTACAATACTGGTGCATAAGTGGTACAAGTCAGAAGAAAACTAGTCTCCTCATGTCTAGAGACAGACCTGAGCCTGGAAGCCACAGCCCCAGCTCCTAGTGACTTTAACGTGAGACACAGATGCTCAGCATCCTCTAAAAATCAGGTTGCTTCCATAGATGCCCCAAAATGGACATAAGTGCTCAGGTGAGAGATTAGGTAGGACCTATGTAATTCAGGGGCCTTTAAAGCAACAACAAAAAGTTTCCTTTGATGCACAGGGCAATGGGCAGCTGATGAAGTATAACATGAAGTCATTCCCAGCATGGAAATTACTTTCCAAGTAAGTAACTTGAATTCACAAGTACTGAGTGGCTCCAAAGGAGTTTTGATCAGCTTTATCAAGACCACAACAATGGCTCACGACACGGGGTTTTTTTTTACGTGTTCGCTTTACCTATCAGAAACTGCTGAAACCAAAAGCTACAATCGGTGGTTCCCAGGCATTGGGGGTTACGAGTGATCCCCTTTCAGCACCAACTCAGGATGAAGGCGGCAATGCTTCTTCTGAGGTGGAGCTGGAATCCATGATCAGCAGAGTGGCATGTGGTGGCACGGAGGGCATCAAAACCTCCAAGCAGCCAAATGGAGGAAGGAAGCTTTGTTTGAATGTGTGTGCTGCTTCAGGGTCTACGCTTCTTCTGGGCCTGCACTGGAGGAGACATGAACAAAAAGTCCTGAACTCAGCATGGGAGTTGTGGTTTGACTTGATTTTTTTTTTAAACCTGATGCTCCTGCCACATTCCAGGCCTATCAGTCATACTTACTGAAGTGGGCCTGGGGGACTTGACTTGAGAAAACAATTTGGCCCAAGATATGATATTTTGTTTTCATGGTTCATTTCCTGTGGACAGCAACACTATTATATTTGTGTAGTGGGTCTACACTACATATTAGCGTAATAAATACAAATCTATTCCTCTGCCTGTCTCTGAACCAAATCATGAACCACACTCCCTCCAGTGTGGCAGCACTATGAAGTCATAGAAAGCAAATTGAATCCCGAGGGGGTATAAACTGTCCCGTCTCCACAACAGCTGCAAAGGAAGCTCCACAGCCACCTACTCCTGCCTCTCCCAAGGGGATGATGATCATTGTGGGGGGCAGGAACTCCCTGGATGAATGACAGCAAGGGAGACACTGGGGGGAGGAGAAGAGACAGTAAGACTGCCGTGAAATGATACTGGTAGAGGCCTGGGAATGGTGAGGGGTAGGATATTGCACGTTAAATGACAGTTGAGGGATGGAAGTGACTGATTCATCCAAAACCTGTGGCACCATCTTGCTCTGAAATGGAGCTGTCAGTCAGGGACACTGAGCCCAACAGGGACCCCAGGAACTCAAGTGAAGAGGCAGCATCTCAGTGACCCCTCCAGCTCCACTGCCCCACCTATAACCTCACTTCTTTGGGGCTAGGGGTTGAAAGAGCTGGACTATCCCAGGTCAACTCCAGCTCCCCTACCTCACAGGCTGTTCCTCCATAGTTCATAGTTCTGTGGTCCCTACGTGGAGGAAGTAGGAATGAGATCTATGGACAACGAGGCAGAATGGTAAGGTCTCAGCCAGCTCCTTGCCCTTTTCTTGACCACCATGGGCCCAGCACTACCTTCCCCTCAGCCTGACTGTCCTCAGGGACAGATCAGTGAGACCAATGTAGATACCTATGACCAGTGGGAATAAGGAGCTAACTTTCTCTTTATTTCCATCTGTCAGAGGGTCAGAATTTGATCTCCTCTATCCTAGAATCATAGAATCAAAGAAGATTCGGGTTAGTAGGGACCTCACAAGGTCATCTAGTCCAACCCCCTGCTCAAAGCAGGGCCAACCCTGACTAAATCATCCCAGCCAGGGCCTTGTCAAGCTGCACCTTAAAAACCTCTAAGGATGGAGATTCCACCACTTTCCTATGTAACCCATTCCAGTGCTTCACCACCCTCCTAGGGGGAACGTTTTTCCTAACATTCAAGCTAGACCTCCTCCACTGCAACTTGAGACCATTGCTCCTAGTTCTGAGAACAGCACAACTCCATCCTCCCTGGAACTAGCTTTCAAATAGTTAAAGGCTACTATCAAATCCCCTATAGTATCTCCGTGCAACATTCTCTCTCAATAAGACTGTTCTAGAGAGCCAGGAGCTTGCATGTCATAACCAAGTGAGAGTAAGCATGGTGCTAGAGACAGGCCCTTACTAGAGAGAAAAGCTAGAGTCAAGTAACTCTACAATGGGGGACCTGGTGCTGGAGCACTTTCAGGTTAGGGTGCACTATGTATATACAGTCCATCAACAACATTCAAATTTGCAAGACAGAGAAAATTCTGCTCCAACAGTGATATACAATTGCACAGTAAGTGTATCTTAATAATACAATGAAGTGTTTGCTCTGATTAGAAAAGAAAGATGAATTCTCTTGCTAAACTAGGGTAACCCTAAAAGCGTGTTAACATGAAACACTAAATAAAATGCTACTCATCTATAATAAATCTTATTACACATTTTGGCAATTTTACTACTAACATAGTGAAGGTTTCAAGCAATGTTTGAAAATAGAAATCTTAAATTGAATCATTGTTGCATGAATATATGCAAAATATTCATTTCTAGCACTGTGAGGGTTGAGTGCTTTTAAATTGGAGAAATCACTCATGACTTCACCTTTTCATGCAAGATAAAGTTGTATGTGGTAACATCATTACAATGTCATGAAAGGAGTGGAAATCATACAACAGTTCTGCCTAAAGCTAATATACAAAAAAGTGCTTCAATATTTTTCAATATTGTTCAATATTTAAAGGTGCAGTACAAGGCTTTAAATATATTTAAAAAAAATCATTAGGCTTTAGATGTCAGTGAGGCCTTTACTGAGTACTGAGACTAATAAAATCATTGATGAGATCTCTTAAATATTTAACAGAATTCATGTCTTAGGTACTAGCCTCTTTTCAACTCCAGTCTCCGTGGAGGGAACTAAATATAGAAATAAAAAAAGCAAACGATTTATGTGGGGGTCATTATAGATTTTTTTTAACTAGGGCACTAAAATTAAACTATTTACTCAATAATACTGTCATAACAGAGAAAATGCTAACACATTTAAATAGTATTTCCTATAAAGTCTTTAGCAGAAGATTATTTCAAAAGTACATAACACTTTTATACACATTAACAATCAGTAAATTCAATCGGTTAAAACGAATGAGCATATTTTGCAATGAGTTGCAGCACCGTGAATCGCCATTATAGAGTTCAGAAGACTACTAGAATTTTAAGGTGTTTTTAAAGAGTGGAGAAAGGAATAATTTATGCTCAGATAGTTCTTTGCCTTTTCTTTCCTTTCATTAAAAAAAATAGACCTGAAAGTTTTCAAAAGTAGAAGCTATACAAAAAAGCCCATCCTGTAATTTAACCATATTATTTTTACAGCATATCTGTAAGGGGAAAAAAAACATGGCAAGGCAATTGTACATTGTCAGACTCAACTTTAAACCCTGGTATGCATGAAATTGATAGCTCCATTCCTGTTAGCTAGTCACTAGTGCAGCACTTCAGAGTCAAGAGGTTGCAAAATAAAATTATCTCTGTTTTGAATTTCAACCCTACATCCAAAATATTCTCATTTATTAAAATAAAAATGTAAATGTATATATTATCATCCTATTTTTATGTAAAGGCATTCTGGAAAGTACCACATACTATCATCACATGGGGAAATGTTTTCACTTTGATTGGCTGTTGCTAGGCTACAAGGAAATGGAATGGACCATTGCCAATGATGAATTAACTGATGAGCCTGGATGACAGTAATCTTTGTCACTCGATGCAGTAGCTGTCTGAGCCCTGTCATTTTCTGCATTTCATGTTAAACAGATATACCTAGATTGTAAAACAATACAAAGAAGAGACTACAAAGAAAGAAGTAAACTTTGACAATTAAGGATCGTCGTTTTATTTACAACCTTACTAAGATTATACTGCAGTACTGCATTCACCCATGGGGTTCAGTATCAGTTCAGATTTTGCTTGTCATTCTAAAACAATGGGTGCATGAAACTTTATTGAGGAGCAAACAGAGCCCATATAAAAAGCTACTGATGGCAACATTGTGGCTGAGACAGAAACTCACAATGACACAAATGCTTAAAGTTAACTCTAATGAGTAATCCATAATGCCCGTTGTGCCTATGTGTTCTAGTATATACTTTATACATAATCTAGATCCGAGTAATTTATGCCACCTCTGTCCCGCCGAGGCAGTTATGATCAGCTGGCTTGTCCTTGTTTTGCTATGCTCACATTCATTCCGAATCAGGCTGGGGTAGCGCCATTTGTGTGATTCTCTCCTATATAATATCTGACATTTCTGTGTGGCTGTTTTCAGAATTGATATATCCTGCTGGCTTGCATCTATTGCTTCATGACCTCTCCGCTTTTCCCTACCCTTTTTTTTTTTTTTTTTTTACAAAATTGCAAGGGGAAGTGGGTTTTGTCAACAAAGGATTATCACTAGAACACTAGGCACATTTTGGGATGAATTAATGTACTTTTTTACTCCACAAAGTACCCAGGGGTCTTTGGATTGAAGAAGGGAACTTATATCTATCCTGGGTCCTTTTATGGCCCTCCTCACTGTAGTATATCAGCCCCTGGCAATTTTTAATAGATTTTTCCTCCCAACACTCCTGTGAAGTAAGGAAGCATTATAATCCACATTGTACAGATGGGGAACTGAGGCATAAAGAGTGAACTTTCCACGTTCACAAAGGAAGTCTGTGGCAGAACAGGGAACTGAAGCCTGGTCTGCAGATTTCCAAGCTAACACCCAAATCACTAGACCTCTCTTCCTTTTCATAAGTGGTAAGTGGATGGTACCAATAATTAATCATACAAAATAACATCAGTCTTGAGATTCCTGCAACACCTTGGCATGGCTTCAGCTTGGATTAGTAGTTTTATTTTTCCTTGTTTCCTGCTATACACACATCCTTAATGAGACATGCTCTAAGTGTACCTTTTGTGTGTTTCATTTCCTTTAAAAAATACAACAAGACTATGCCAATGAAAGCAATTTTTTTGTTTTGTTAGGCTATAGAATATTGACAAGATGAATGAGATTGTTTGGACCTAATGCCTCCTACTATTCAAAGGCTAGCTGAGCCTTATTTTTTAAATATGCGGATTTTGAAATGATAGATCATAATAACAAGCCCAGTGCCTATGAATGGAGACTGCAAACACTTAATATTTCAGTAGAAGTGTGTGCAACATGATCCAATCATTCTGAAAAATGTACAAAACAGAAATACATACCGAAAGCAGCTGGCAAAAAAGAGAATAAACAAAGAAATATTGACGAACCTCTGTATGGATAAAGCAAAATACATTCAAGTTGCATTTGAATAATCTCATATATATTTATATGTGTACACATCAATATTCAATATCCTGAAAGATTTCTTACCTAATAATTCCTTTCTTTGAAGGACATATCTATGAATCTACCTCTGTTAGAGAACACCATTTCCTTGTGAAGAGTAGTGCAGGTTTGCCACATCCTCAGCTATAGTGTAAATTACCGTGGATCTGTGCTTACTTAGGGTTCCATTTTGCAAGGGCCCCAACTGAGCAAGGCCCATGAGCACATGTTTAGCACTAAGCCTGTAAGTAACCCCTTGAATATCTGCTCTAGCATTTATTAGACCCAGTCCTGCAGCACTTTCTCATGTGGGCAGGCCCACTGACTTCAGGACTGGGCCCTTAGAAGTCAGTCACAGTCAAGTTGCCCCTGCTCACACAAGAGCTGCATTTACCTTTCTGCGTTCCTGTATTAAAAATAACGTCATCTTTGAAAGTGAATTTTATTATAAAATAAAGCCAGGTCTCATTCTGGAAACATCCTCTCATACCATGCCAATTACTGACCTCGTGCAAGTTTTTGTGTCAGATGTGTAAACAAGTGGGATTTATAATGGAAGCATTGCTGGATTCCTCGCTGCAGGGGTGCTGCTAATAGGCACCTCTCTCGTAGTAAGTTATTGTACTGAAGGTTATTGTACTAGAAGGAGACAAGTGGGGGTGATGACCCTCTATTTTTTTGGGTTACCTTCCAATCCCCATTTACTTATAAATTGATCGTCCTCAGTTCCCACACGTGGCACTGTGGCTGGTGAAAGACGGAAGCAGGGCCTTCGTACAGTGTTCATCATTACCACGGTATGTTCTTTTTTAATCACAGCTGCCCTAAAATCCATTTTACACCCAATGACAGCAATCTATCTTTCCTGGGCTAGATATTCTATATAATAAGTTTTGCTGGCTCATTTTCTCATGTGATTACACCTCACAACACAGTAACTTAATCAGCTCAGTTGGCTGCACCCATCCATGCCCAGGAATTCCCAGTGACTCACTTTACTAATAAAATTTACACAGAGTAACTTGCCAGGTTATTGCCTCTTGTTTGCACATTGGACATCACCTGATCAATCCAATGTTGTTCATTCCTCTGGCTCCGTTAATCAGAATTTCAGCTGGTGTAAATCAGCAACGCTTTATTGACGTCAATGGGCTGTGCAGATTTACACCACTGAAGGCTTGGCCCCTTGTTTTATAAAGCTACAGGGATTGGAAGAAAAAGAGGTATGTAAATAATAGATCAAGCTATTGGGGAACATTAGCAAATCAATAGATAGTTGAGGCATTATTTTAAAAATGTACAAACATTTGAAAGACTGCCTTTGCTCTTTCCACAAAGGAGGGTATTTTGACTGCAGGATTGCTTCTATAGTACAGTCTGTAAACAAATGTGCTGTGGACCAGACCCCTGGGCATTGACACGGCAGCTTTTAGCTGGTCTGGAAGTGCAAAGAGGCTGTAAAACTGTCAGCTGACCTGCCTGGGGTCAGGAAACTCCCATTCAGAGCCCTCAGAAAACGGGAAGTGCAGTAGGGATGTGGCAAGAGCTCTGTTGAGCTCCACTGAGTCCCAGCTGACAGAATGGTCCATAAGGGTCATTACCTGAGGACATAAATTAGAGCAGCCTTGGTGCCAAACCTTTCCCCAGCAGGCCTGGGGATTAGAGGCTGCGAAGGTAGCATATAACCACTTTTGTACACATCAAGCGCAGCTCCGCTGGGTCATCAGACCGAGACCAATACATTTGTGTGTAATATAGTTATGTTTACCTGCTGTCCCAGGAACAAAGAATTAAAATACTGCATCCTTTCAAAGTTACCCTGGTGAGAAAATGTTCAAATAATTCAGTCTTGAATTAGCAACGATAGGCTTAGTATTCGGAGGCATGTCAAACAGCAACAGCTCCTTTTACATTCTGTCAAGGGGGTGGCAGCCCATTAACCAAAGCAAAATTCCTATCCTGGCATTGTAAGTGGGAGGACATCACAGAATCAGACACCGCACAGCACTGATGAAGGACACTATGATACAGTGAACCCCTCTGGGAGAAGATACAGTGTGAAGACAGGAATCTGAGGTGTTCAGAGCTGGGATGGATTTTCAGGGACAACTTGGACCAGCTGAGGGTAGCTGTGTCCTAAACCATATCCACTTAGAATATTCCCTTAAGGCCATTACACACGAGTTGTCCCCTCCAGGTAAGGAAAAAAATCCTCTTTGGGCCATATTCTGATCCCATTTACACTGGTGTGAACCCTGCATCCCTACACTGATGTCAGCAGCTCCTCCAGATTTATAACTGGGACCAGAATCTGTCTTCTTATCATGAGACCTCTGGAAGAAGCCCTGTTATTCCGTTGGATAGAGTTTCTAACTCACGTGATACGGAGCAACCCAAATAGACACCCACATGCACAGGAGAGCGGAAGTTTAAAACAACAGCTTTTCTCTTGGTACAGGGCAGGTTAGCACTTCGGTTTCTCGAACAGGTGGACTACCTGACGAGCAGCAGGTAGCTGTGCTTTTGACTACCACATTTTAAAGCAGGCTGTTTGGCAATTCATTAGTGTCTGCTAACTGTTAAACACAAGAAAGTTCAAAACCATGCATATGTTTCCCTCCCTGCCTCCCAGGTGGTATCTGTTTCAAGCAGCAACCTTTTCACTTCGTGCATCAAGACTTGTAAACTTCCTGTGGCTACAGCAGCGTTTCCTAACCAGGTGCCTGCGACAGAGCTGCAGTCTCTGAAGAGCGGCAAACTCCATATGCTGATCTCGCTCCGCCGAGATGCCAGTCGCTTCGCCTTGAAAGTTTATTGTCAGAATTACTGAAATGTACACAAATGCCTGTATTTCAAGGTGAAATTTGGTGGAAAAATAAAGATATAATAGGGCTCTTTCTTATACAATTTCCTGGTGTGATATCTGTCTAAAAAAATGAAGTGAAATTATATGATGTCAAAAAATCATGTTTCAAAATGATTGACAACATGTGAGTGTTTTGCATTGTGAAATGAGGTGGAAAATTTTAATTGCATGATGGAAGGACATAATATTTATTAGAACCTTGTAACCACACTAGATTTCAGTGAAGGGGACACAATTTTACATTTTGCATTAATACTTCAGGCTAAATCTTAAATGAATAGACAGAAGTAAAATTCTGTATCAGAACCTTTTTTTATGGTATGTGATTAAGTTTTCAAATCTCTAATAATAAAACAGCACCAAAATGATTGACACATTGCCATAATGACAAAGAGATTCCCTAATACACATACTACTATTCTGATTCAAACAATGTACAAATGTGACGTTTCCAAATGGATGAAAGAGAAAGCAGGTCTTTACACACTGTGCTAAGATGAAAGCGTAGTGAAGGATTTGCTGAGCTGAAGTGCTATGAAAGTCAAGACTAGCTGATATCATGGTTCAACAGGAATGCTTTATTTATTTGTTAAAAATTTTAATGAGCTCTTCTTTGGACTAACCTGTCATCCAGTTGTAATATGCACCAGCATGATAAAAAACTCACTACTAAGTCTCAGGACTACAGCCCCACCTATATCTTTCCCAAAGACCTCTGAAAAAAGATGGAGTCACTTTACAGCCTGCCCAGATTGTAAGGTTTTAGAAGACATAAGGTGAAAGTGAATTCTAGCGTCAGAGCCATTTAATTGAAAATACCTAGCCAGTAGCAAGATAGCAGCAGCCATTTCAGATAGAAGTCTGGCAGGTTGCATAACTGTAGACTTCTAGGCTTTAAGACAAGAAGAGACCATCATGATCATCTGGTCTGATCTCCTACACATTGCAGGCCACAAAACCTCACCCACCCCCTCCTGTAATAGACTGTGACCTCTGGTTGAGTTACTGAAGTCCTCAAATCATAATCTAAAGACTTCAAGTTTCAGAGAACCCACCATTGACTCTAGTTTAAACCTGAAAGTGACCCAGAGGAAGGCAAAAAAACAAAACAAAACTCAGAGCCTCTGCCAATCTGACTTGGGGAAAAATTCCTTCCCAACCCACATATGGCAGTCAGTGGGATCCTGAGCACGTGGGAAAGACCTGCCAGCTAGACACGTAGGAAAGAATTCTCTGTAGTAACTTAGAGCCCTCCCCATCTAGATCCCCATCTCTGGCCATTGGGGATATTTGTAACTAACAGCCACAGATGGGCCACCTGCCATTTGTAGGCAGTCTGATCATACCATCTCCTCCATAATCTTATCAAGCTCATTCTTGAAGCCAGTTAGGTTTTTTGCCCCCACTGCTCCCCATGGAAGGCTGTTCCAGAACTTCACTTCTCTGATAGTTAGAAATCTTCATCTAATTTCAAGACTAAACTTGTGGATGGCCAGTTTATATCCACTTGTTCTTGTATAAACATTGGCACTTCACTTAAATCGCTCCTCTCCCTCCCTGGTATTTTTCCCTCCGATGTATTTATAGAGAGCAATCGTATCTCCCCTCAGCCTTTGCGTGGTGAGGCTAAACAAGCCAAGCTCTTTGAGTCTCCTCTTATAAGGTAGGTTTTCCATTCATCTGATCGTCCAACTAACCTTTCACTGCACGAATTCCAGTTTGAATTCCTCTTTCTTAAACAAAGGAGACCAGAACTGCACACAGTATTCCAAATGAGGGCTCACCAGTGGCTTGTATAATGGTACTAACAGTTCCCTCTCTCTACTGGAAATACCTCGCCTGATGCTTCCTAGGATTGCAGCCTTTTTCACAGTCACATCACATGGCTGTTATCAAACAACACACCCAGGTCTTTCTCCTCCTCTGTCATTTCCAACTGGTGCATCCTGAGTTTATAACAAAATCACTTGTTGTTAGTCCCTAAGTTGATGACCTTGCACAATTTAATTTCCTCCCATTTCTATTACTCCAGTTTCCAAGGTTGCCTATATCTTCTTGTATGATATTCCAGTCCTGCTTCATTCTGTTAACAGGGGCCCCAGATTCAGCACTGCTGCTGATTGTAACGCCTTTTTGGAGAGACGGATGAGAGAAGAGAAGGGATTCTGACACTGCCCTGTGCATACCTGTGCAGCCAGAGCCATGGAAGGGTAAGCCTAGGCAGGACCTACCAGCAGGAGTCAGAGAGTGTGGCTCTTGTGACTTGTGACATCAGCAATGGCCCCTAGGCACTGCCAACCACTAACTACTCAGACTACTCCTTGTCCGGGCATTAATCTCTGTGTTCGGAAGTGACTGACCAGAATATGAGTGCACATTAATGAAGATTATGTACCATCTGGGAGGCAGTTTGTGCAGTGCCAGAATACGGTCCAAATGTGAGGGGCTATGTTTATGATCAGCATATGAATTTTGTGTGTTCACCCAAACCAAATCAAGACTCTGTTTTAATTTACCCATTGTCAATGAGCACCCTAAAATTCAATCGTCTCTTCTATACCCAAATGACTTTTTTAGTATACCAAAAGGAATTGGCCAACAAAGGTAATTCTTTGAAGACTCAAAAGGAAGAATGAGGTCAGATGGACTGGGCTGGGATCTTAGTTCGAAAGGCTCAGTAAAAACTCCTACTAAAAAAAGAATGAATGATCCAGAATTCCAGAAGTGACTTTCTGGGGAAAGAACCCAGCTATGCAGATTCAGTTTTCTTACAATCGGTACCAATGGCTGGAAGCAATATTATAAAAGTTTATATGTGATCATGCAGCGGAGAGGGAGGAATGGTTAAAATTACACACCTCAAGTTTAAATGAAGCCCCAAGAGGGTTAAAATAAGGACAAGCAGATGATATTTTGCCATGCATTAGGGGAAAGCAAGAAGCCCAGCTTCTAATTCTATCAGTGGTTCAGTACACTAGTAATTCGCATGAATTTGGGATAGGACATAAATCACAGTGTTGGGAATCCTAAAGGGTCAGTGAATGGGTCTGTAGCTAGTCGAGCAGAAGAGGTCAGAAATTAAAATGCTTAGCAATGAGTAATAAGAAATCTTAGAGGCTTAAACAGTTGTTTGAAATATGTATTTTATGAGCCTTTCCAGCAAAGGAAGTGGCTTTTCCCCACTCCACCAGTCTAGATCCCGCTGAATTGTGCAAAAAATCTGCTTGTGCATATTGTCTCAAACTTCTTGTTGTTGAATTTGCTTTGTCTGTGCACACACATTCCACAGGAACTAGTGCAGTCAAGTGTTTCTGGCAGGGATATTAGAAGAAAGTAAATTTCCACATCCCCTGTGAGAATATTGGCAGAAAGGGGATTTTAGATTTTCCCATGTATTGACACTGGAAGGGCAATCTAGGGAGGAAATTAATACCATGTTATTTATATATCCAATCACAATTAACCAATACAGCTCCAAAAGAGGGAAATTTACTCCAGTACAGATGACCAATGCACCACTTAAATCAAAGATTAATGTCTTCTTAAGGGCAATTGGGTGATGGACAGGCCTTGTGAAGGTCTTCTGCATAGTGGTGAGTTCTGTCCATTGTAAATGCTTGAGAAAATTGTTTGTGATTCAGCTATATAGCACATAAAAATTGCAAAAATGTATGGACTACTTTTGAATAACAAATAAATCTGAGGGAATCACAATCTGCTTGAAGCTATTTCATGAGCTGGAAAAAAAAAGATTAATTATTCATTTCAAATTATTCACTCAGCTCTCCATCAAACTCTTTATAAGTCACAAACATTACAAGATATAAACAGTTCTAAAACAAACCTCTACAATACTTTTAAACAAGAGGTTATTATTATAATAAAACATTTCTATAGCACAGTAAATTTGCATGGCTCTTTACAAAATATAGAAAAGATATGCCTTAGTAGCAAAGTTCTGAACCAGATTCACACTGCTTATCTCCCCCCACAAATTCAGGGAGTTTGGATTTGTGGGTCCCCATTACAGAATGTGGATCTGGCTTTAGGTTCAGACAATGAACCATCTCCTTTCTCTCCCACAAAGTCTGTGGGTGTTTCAGGACTGAGGTTTAAGTCCATCACTAATAAGAATTTATACCTTCTTAAAAGGATTTTAGTATAGGTTATGGGTCTGATTTGGCAGTGAGGAGTTTTGAACTGAAGAATAATGGTCCTGGAGTTGTTCTCTGCTACGTTCATTAGCCACAAAGCATCTCACTTCTGAATATTAATGAAAAGATTTTTAATAATGATACATAATCCATAAAACATCTGCATGTTTGTGCACACAAGAGAAGATTGTTTCAATAATGTGACATAAAAATGTTGGGGTTCTTTAAATTGCAAGCCACCAAAGACCAATCTACCTCATTCCACCTGTTTATATCATTCATTTTGCTCTGATCAGAAAGGAAATAAGCATCTCTGAACAAGGAACTACAGAATACACAAGAGCATCACAAAGTAATTATGAGTTTATGACATCATCTTAATATTACAAGGGAGAGAGTGAAAGACTGAGGAGAAACTTCGGATTTCCCTTTTGGGAAAATGTTAATGGATTCTTCCAATCTGTTTCCCTTTGTTTGGATGTTACAACCAATAATACACTTTTATGTCTATAAATAAAGACTAAAGTTGAATAAATCCAACAAGCTCCTGAGCCTACAGCTCTGAAACTTGATTCACATTTTATGGGAAAGATTTATGAGTCACTTGCAGAGAATAAGTTGAAACTGCAAGATTTGAGGTGAAATTATTCAAAATGGTCATTATTTTTGGAAGCGATTATGCATGCACACCTGATCAGGGTGTCACCTGTGCCTGCTAGTCCTACATGATAAAACATGGCAATTTTCTGCTTTTCACTTTGTTTGCACAAAAGAAATTCATGTGAGCACAGTCAAACGATTTATTTTAGATGCATTGGATCAGTGGTAGGTAGATTTTTCCTTTTGGCTCAGACCTTGGAATATGTTGTTTAAATTATTTATGTAAATATCCTAATGACTGCAAGGTAAAGGGTGGGTTGGGTTGTTAATGTTGGAGAGAGAAAGAGAGAGAGCATACACAAAACTCTATGTTAAAGGAACTTTAAGATAAGAAAGTCAAGCAGTCAAACTTTAGGAAATGCCAGAATTAAGGTTGCTCATGCAACCTTAATCTAGCTCCCTCATATGTATGAATTATGGTAGCATCCTTAATTACATCATCATGTTCTAGGTTTTTTGCCCCCACAGGACCCCTCAGGAGCAACAGACAGCAGTGGTAGGTTGTCATCTTGTATATAGACAGCATTAGAGGGGGATGAAATACACACTGACAATAGGTTCCACAGATATTTACTGACAGTAGGGGGATGGTGAGACTTTGGCATCTTGTGTTCCATTCCAGGCTCCAGAGTACAGCTCTTTAGTGGACACAGACTCTTTTGCCCTCTTGCCTGCAAGGCTGGCCTTTTCTGCTCCTGGCTTTTCCTGCCTGTCCCTGCCCCAATCCTGTCTCCCCTTGTTTGAGGGACTGGTGTAAAAGAAAGTCCTTCTCCATGTAGACGAGCCTGCACTAGATGACTCAGGATATATTTTCCAGCCCTGTGGATTTATATTTTATGACGCTTACATTATCTGGGGGTAAATAAGGTAAAAATACTATTAAGCAGCTGTCAGAAACATATTTCAATAGATATATATTCAAACCAGTTGAGCTCTCGCAAGCTAAGAGAACCACCATTAATTGAACTGAAGGTCCTTTGGTCTGAGATAAGCCACAAAGTCACTTAGGAGGGAGGAGCCACGGGACTGTACCAGGCCTGGGGACCAAGGCTGCTCCAGAAGGATGTTATGTATACACAACAAAAATACAATATGTACAGGTACGCTTATGATCTTCAATTTGGATATATATCCATGCATGGAGAAGGACATTTTTTTCAGCAGTCCCTCAAGTGCTTTCTAGAATCAAAGAAATGCAGGACTAGAAGGGACCTCAAGAGGTCAGCTAAACTATCCTTCTGTGATGAGGCAGGACCAACCATACCTAGACCATCCCTGATAGATGTTTGTTCAACCAGTTCTTAAAAACCTTCTATGACAGATATTCCTCAAACTCCCTTAGAAGCTTACTCAAGTGCTTAACTATCTGTCCGGCCCAGGTCCATGGAGTCATCAAGTTCCAATTCTCTACCTGGCAGCTCTCAGACAGCAGCTGGGACTGGGGTCCATGAAGCCCAACTGGGGCACAAGCCCCACCCCTACAATCTGACTGGGAGAGTACCAAGGCTCCGAATCGGGCCACAGTCCCTAATTTCAGACAGAGGAGGAAACATGAAGTTGTCTATACAACTGGGTTTTACCCTGCCATTGACTGGTGGTCTGGTGTTTACCTGTTTCTGCCTTCTGATCCTGACCTCCTGATATCCTGACTTAGTCTGACCCTCGGTACTGCTTCCTGGTTCCTCCCTCTGGTTCCGTTTGCCCAACCTGACCTCCTGGTAGCCTGACTCTTGATCCCTGCCCACTGGTTTGTCTCTCGATTCTGATCTCCCGGTGTTCCAACTCAGTCTGATTTCTGGTAAGTAGCCGCTGGCTCGTAGGCTCTCAGCCTGCACCTGACACTAACCCTAAGACAGGTTGCCTACACCCTGATTCTAACACGATACTCATAGTTAGAAAGTTTTCCTAATATTTAAACTAAATCTCCCTTGCTGTAGATTACACCAGTTCCCGCTTGTCCCATCTTCAGTGGATGTGGCGAACAGTCGATTATCGTTCTTTTCATAACAGTCCCTAATATATTTGAATACTGTTATTAGGTCCCCCCTCAGTCTTCTTTTTTCAAGACTAAACATGCCCCATTTTTTTTAACCTTTCCTTTCAGGTTTTCTAAATCTTTTATCATTTTGGGGGCTTTTTGCTTTCCTCTCAACTCTCTCCAGTTCGTCCACATCTTTCTTAAAGTGTGGTGCCCAGAAGTGGACAGAATAGTCCAGCTGAGGCCTCTCTAGTGCTGAGTAGAGCAGGACAAGTACCTACTGTTTTATGAGCAACACACTTCTTAATACACCCTAGTCTGACATTAGGGTTTTTAGCAACTGCTTCACATTGTTGACTCATAATTTGTGGTCCATTATAGCCCCCAGATCCTATTCAGAAGTACTACTGTCTAGCCAGTTATGCCCCTTTTTGTATTTGTGCATTTGATTTCTCCTTCTTAAGCATAGTACTGGGCACCTGTCTTTATTAAATTTCATCTTGCTGATTTCAGACCAATTTGCTAATTTGTCAAGTTTGTTTTGAATTCTAATCGGGTCCTCCAAAGTACTTGCAACACCTCCAATCTTGGCATCATCTACAAATTTTGTAAGTGTACTCATCACTCCATTAACGAAAATACTGACTAGTCCTGAACACAGGCCTGTCCGCCCAGTATGACAGTGAATGACTGATAATTAGTCATCGAGTACCATCTTGTAACCAGTTGTGCACGCAATTTACAGCAATTTCATGCTAGAACACATTTCCCTAGTTTGCCTATGAGAAAGTCATGTGGTACTGTGTCATAAACCTTACTGAAATTAAGATATATCACATCTAAAGTTTCCCGTCCATCCAACAGGCCAGTAGTAATCTTTTAGTGCTTTTTACTTTTTCATCTTTTACTTTTGGTGGCAATGCCTCATCAAACCTCCATAGGCAGACCATTTCATTGCCTAATTAACCTTACTGGTAAGATTTTTTTCCTTCCAATGTCTAACTTCCTTTTCTGCCTTTTTTGCCTCAAACCTTTTCTCCTTGTTCAGGCTATTCCAAACTGCTGAAAACAATCCCTCACTGCCTTCTTTGTAGCAGATAGTGGGCCTAAAACAAAAACCCAGTTTCAAAGACATCTGAACTTTGAGGAAGTTCATATCCGGTTCCAGACTTTGTAGCTGCTTCCTGCCACTATAATTGGCTGAACCAAACTTTTGAATCTAAACAGACTTGATCTTTGGGGAAGTTTGTCTCTTCTTTGTGCTTAGGGCCCATCTCCAATTTGTATGTGGCATACCAGACCCCATCTTTTGTCTTCTTTCCTTAGAGCTATATGTATTGGAGCAAATTCGCACCTGCAAAACCATGCTGTTGCATGAGCAAAGAAGGCAACTACATACATGTGAACACTTATTTCTGCATGCAACTACCTGTTATGTGTGTGCACAAATGTCTATCCATGTGAGAAAATAATTCTGTTTCATGGGGGGGGCACCCATTGTGCTCTCCTTTACAAATTTAGCCCATTCAGTTCCTTTAACTTACCTGTTGTGTGTCAGATCTCCCCAATCCTTCCATCATTTTATTAATCTTGTAAATTATAACTAATTTAGTGTGATGTCCTTTTTATAATATGCCAAAACTACTGATGGGTGATGAGCCAAAATCATCTAGTGAGCACCCTTTAACTTAGGAGTTGTTTGAAATCTAAGTCCAGACCCAGATGTAGATTTTGCAAATTATCCCTGTCTTTAGTAATAGTTAAAATAAAAACATTGGATCTGAATCCTTCTGAATGCTGGAGTTGCTAAATCTGGATCCAGATCCAGATCCAAATTCAAATAACATGACTTGAGTCCACCTGCATCCAAAAATGACAACAATCTGGTCCACATCTGGGTTCATAGAGAAGGAATAGTACCTGGTCTACACCCCCAGAATGCCATTTGCCTTTTCTGCACCCTCACCATATCCTCTAGAACCGTGGTTTTCAACCTCTCTTCATTTGTGAACCACTAAAAATTTTTGAATGGAGGCGAACTTTGGAAATCTTAGATATAGTCTGTGGACCGCTAGGGGTCCACGGACCACAGGTTGAAAACCACTGCTCAAGAAAGAGGTTTCATCAACTATTCTATGCTCAAGAATGGGAGTCAGGAACTCTGACACTCTGAGCCCAATTCTTACTCTCCCTGTCTCCGTGGCCTTGAGGTAGTTACACTTCACTTTTCTGTGTCCCATTCTTGCTGTCTATAAAATGGAGAAGAAAATGCTTCGAGGAGTGTTGTAAGGATGAATTAGTTGTTTATAAAGTACTTTGACGATGGAATAAGCTATATAAGTGCTGAGAGTTAAATGTTATCATCCCATTTGTTATCTACTCTCACCCCAAATCCTTTCCTGCACTAGCAACCCAGGCTTTCACTTTGTACTTGCGCTGGGCCTTACTTCCCTTGCAAAGCAGGCCTAACCTATAGGACTGAACCCAGGAAATGGTATCGTATGTATTAAACAACAGGCTTACCTGTGTAATTCTTTAACTGTAGGAAGGAAATATGCTAGCCAGCAGGCCTTGGCATATCTCTAAAATGGCATGGCCCGTGGCTGTTGCCTTTGTCTGAAGTACTGAGAGAGCTAAGCTATGCTCCCTTCTGTCCGAACAAAGCTTCTTTGGGGCCAACCCCCATCTCAGCCAGCTAAACTATGGCTGCCTTCTGTTGACAGCATTATGGGCTGTCCAGAGAATGAGCTCCCTGCCTCCTTCGGTCCTTCTAGTGCACCTATGCATGGCCAGCTGTAATTCAGCCCTGAGGTGATCTCATGTAGTAAACTACATTGCAGTAATTACTAGCTTCTGCAGTGTTATTTACAACATCACCATATTAGGGTTATTTCACAACATTATTATAGATTAATAGTGATGCTACCGTCTTCAATGCACAGGCTTTCCTGGGGGTTAAGCCCTGTGAAGGCTTGTACTATTCAAAAGAACCATGCAATAAAAATAAAGGAATCATTTCTAGTAAGTTCTGACTGATTAAAAAACAATCTTTATGAAATAGAAGCTAATAAAATTGCTTTCCTAATTACCCTGAGCTAGTTCATTTCCCAGCAAATATAATAAAACAGAGTTTCTTGGCTCTGATTCACAAAATCTGAACCCGAGCTCATTATTAAGGCATTTAGCAGTGAAAAAAGCATGTGTGCATAAGATGCTGTCCCATCAAGCAGAATGCAAGAAATCTTTTGAAGTTAGACCTTTGAAGTCTGAAGTTATTGCAGCATTTTTTAAAAATGCAGGTATTTCAGCTAGAGAAAAATTCACTGTGTTATTTATCCAAATGAAACAGGACACCTATTATATTGTAATATTCAGTGGAGATTTGGGTTAACAGCACCAAGTCTTAATTTTAAAGAAATATTTAGAGTTTGTACATAGCCCTTCTTAACCTGTGGGACTATTACAAGGCTGTAAGACTTTTACATAATAGAAGAGACCAGTCAATGTCTCAAGGCTATTATTGCTATGACTTGCAATGCTCTGAAATCTCTTTCATCTCTGTAACCTGGGATCCTGATTATTGTAAATGTATGAACATGTCTTGGGTTGGGGGTTTATACTAATGCTTTATTTATTTTTTGCTAATTTTTTTTTTTTACTTGATAAAATTTAAAGACGAACAGAGGTTCTACCAAGTTCTACAGTTCTTACTCAACCAACACTCCCTTTGATGTCAATGGGACATTGTAACAACTGCAGTGTTTAGCCCCACGTTTTTAAGTCAAAAGCAAGTGCAATTGATTAGAATGATATGGTAACAATTGCCCCTTAAGTACAAAGCATGTGGAAGGGGAAAATTTAATACAAATTATCTAGCACCTGAAAACTGCACCTAGGGGTTAGCAGTGGTAGGGATGGGTCAAGAGGCATGGTTTCAAAATCATACAAAGCCTAGAATCCCCTAAACCCTCAGATCTCAGGGGACTCACAAAGAGTGCCAGCCATGCATTCTTCTGGGATGCCCCTTGCCTCTGGCATTCTGACCCTCTCAGAGTCCTTTCCACCCCAGCTTCTCTCTGATGGGCTTACAAGCAGCAGATAAGAAGTCAATGACATGAAGAGCTGCAATACTTTTTGCGGGAATTATCTGGTTTTGCTAGGGAAGCCCGGTCCCTAGCATGGCTGCTTCCCAAACACGCCAGCCAGCCCGCCCTTTCCAATTCTCATGCACTAATTGTGTGTAAACTAATCACAGCCCACAGTTCCTTCTGTGCGCAAAGACCTGAAAAATATCAGTGACGGGCTTTGGTTTATCGTCACTATATTATTCAACAAATCGTTTTTGAGGACAAATTTCAGCCTATGACTCAGACTCCAACTGTTCACTGTAACTATCACTCATTGGTCACATAGGTCACATGGACCTGTCACTGCTCCCAGAATGGGGGACTGAAACTTTTAAACAGAAGAAGGGTTTGACTAAGTCCCTTGTGGCAAGAGTAGTCATGGAACCACATTTGCACCGCTTGTCTGAGGCACTTCTGGAGCCAGCATCTGTGCAAACGCAGCCTCACCATCTTCCTGTCTATGTGCAAGGACGCATTGCTCTGCCCTAGCCATCACGAACATAAACACATAGCAACATATGTATTTTATATATATACACACTACCAAAACAAAACACTTCTCCCCCTGGGGAGAGGAGGAGAGAACAAACAACACAAGACAGATATTAGTCACATCACTAAACACGTGGCTGGAGAAGTTCAGATATCATTCCGATGAGCATGGTATGAGAATCTGAGTAGAACAGAAGAGAATCAATTAGCCTGTTCTATTTTGTAATTTGTACCTGGCTACCCTCAATTCACAATAGTGAAAAAGGATTCACAATAGTGAAAAAGGCATCTAGCATGGTGATCAAAGCATGAGACGAAAAATCCAGAGGGCTGAGTTCTGTTCCCAGCCCTGCCTCTAACATCCTGTATAGCAAGTCCCTTAAATCCCTCTGTCTCTTCATTTATAAAATGGAAATAATATTTCTATACTGCACAACGGTGCTGGGAAGTGATGAATGAATAGCAACATTATTAGATGAATTATTATTAGACGAATCTGTAACGTGCATCCTGTAAATAGTATTTCTATAGCAATCAGCAGTGGTTAGGGTGGGATTTCTAAAAGCAATCAGTGATGACCATAATTCAATGGGAGCAGAGCTAGATCAACTCTGAATGCTTCTGCAAATCCCACCTTTGGTGAGTAGGAGCCGGATTTTGCCGTTTTGCTCTGGACTGTCCCAGGAAGGGGAGGGTGCAGAGAGCCCTTGCTCAACTACTGAGCACATTTTTAATTTCTGCACTCTCTGGAGCATAGTGGCTGCACACTGCCTGTGCTCACTGAGATGCAGAACCCCTCCCCTGGGGATAGGGCTGTGGCTCCATTCTCACTGTACATTGGCCAGCAAAGCAGCCAGGGTACACCGAGGGCAGCGTGCTGCATCCCCTGAAGGAGTGTAGCAGTGGACTTACCAGGAAGCCCTACAGAGGCCTTGCCTCTGTATTCTGTACCTTTTGCAATCGATACTACAAGCATGGAGCGAGAGGCGCATGTACAATGAGAGCACGCACACGGGGTGTCTCGTTACACCGGCCCAGTGCCTATGACAATCATTTGATAAAGCAGACAAGTGCCCAGGAGAATAAATACACCCCATTGTTTTGGGAAATAGAATAATACATAATATTAGAAAATCAATGGGCTTCCTCAGCTGCTGTCATTTCCATATTTGATCCATTCGGTGCCGCTGTGTCAGAGCACTCGAATGGCAGTGCCATTCCATTTGCATTCTGAAACTGACTTTGAAACCCAAAGGGCTGCAGTAGCACTAACTTGATTAGAGAAATACATCACGCCGGTACCGTGTGTGGTTGAATATTCTCACACAAAGCAGTTCCCTCCTTTCGACACGTGTAGTAGCACTACGAAAGGGCCTCGATGGCACCACTGTATCATACTTATATGAGAAAAAGATTAATTGGGCATGAGCCATAGCCTCATCCCAGCACAAAGCCCAGGCCACTAGGCTGTGCACAGGGGAGTTCCATAAGGGACAAGAAAGAAACTCTACCCCCAACCACAAGCAGCAGCAGATTACTCCATAGCTGTCGCTGTGGCCTATGGGCTGTAGAGGCCTGTACTCTAACAGCACTATGGGTCTGGTCCCATAGATAACCAGCTTACTCTAGCCTATCCCTGCTTGGTCACATAGAAACCCCTTCACGCTGGGGCGCAAGGAGCACACAGAACTTGACTCTGTGATAAGCAGAGAGTCCACAACATGCAGTCTAGGGCCCTCAGAGCCTGCCCCACAAATTCAAGGTTCAGGATTTGCCCCCGCTCTAAGGAAAGAGCACTTCCTTTGGCTTTAATCTCATAAACATGGCAAAAGCTGCTTTGCAAACAGTTGCTTTTTTTTTAATATTAGTAATTCTAAAGATATATGGATGCTATTAAATGTCAAATTTATAACATGTGGGTTTTTAAAAAGATTTTCATACTGTACTAAAAAAGTCTTCTGAAAACGACTTCTCATTATAAAATCTATTGCTAGCGAATCCCGCTGTTAAGCAGACCTACTTCTCATTGAAATCAGTGGCGGTGACTGCAGGATCGAGGCCTTACTTAACAAGTCTCTCTCATTGATGCAAGATCCAGAAAAGACTCCAGTTCTCTCTTCCACAGCTGTATTGTTGCCAGTTAACGGGAGTAACAAATAATAAAAGCTCAGTATAGTCGGTGAATTGAGCAGCTCGGACTCAGAATACCCAAAGGGAGCAGATTTGTGAAGTAAGGAGGTTCCATTTTTTACATAGTCCCTTTCCTAATCTTAGCCACAGGTCAATGAGGTCGCTGTGACTTGCGTACACTTTAGATCCTTACTGTAGTTTTTTGGTGACATCTGCAAAACCCAGGGCCAATAGGGTGCATTAAGGAGGGAATTTCTGTTTAAACCTTAAATAGCTTTGTTTTTGCGGTGGTAAGTTAGATCCTTAACATTATCTTAATGCACTTTTTATGGTTTCATTTCCTTTTTCGTGGTGCTGTTTTCCACAAGAAGGCTCTCAATTGAAATCAGATTTCCTCTAAAGGAGCCAGCCCGATTTTCTTCAAGGCCACTACCTTACAGTCATTCTGCTGAGACTAACAACTTTGTTATGGTTCTATTTGTTTTCTACTTGCAAACTGTTTCTTTTACAAATAAGCCTTCTTTTTTGAAGAAGGGCAAAACTCATCTGAAATCACTGAAGACAGCAACAAAATGTTGCTTTCGTTACGCCGACTCCTTAATTTTTTTTCTTTTGACTGGAGACAGAAATTTCTCTCCTGACCAGATAGACAACATATGGCAAGTTTTAATCTTCTGTAACACTCCCCTACCTTCAAGTTATATATCCCTGAAGGCGTGGTTTTATAGTGAAAATGCCATCCAACCCTGAACTGTACCATAATGAATGAAACAGCACAATACGAAAAGAGGGCGTGTTGGTGCATACTACTGATCATTTTCAAATTACTTCTACAATTTGACTCCAATTCAACAAGGTATTAAGCACAAGCTTATGTTGAGCATGTGAATAGTCCCATTGACTCATGTCCTTAACATTACGTACCTTGCTGAATTACAGCCCCTGTTAAAACTGTCAAAACATGCTTGCAATTATTTCTTCATGGATGGGCCAAAGGCTACTGTAAGCAAGTGTTACTGCATATTAACCACTTTAATCTTCAGTGCCATGTCATGAGTCCCTTTGAGAACAGGCAATACGCATGCTGGCACAGCAGTTCGCCAACCTTTTGATTCTGAGGACCACGGCTTGCAGGATGAAGAAACGTACGCAACAATTCCTCTTCCAACTTCCCAGGACCTCAATCTTTCACTCTCAAGATGTTTCTTTCTGTGGCCCACCAGGGAGGGCTGTCCACCATCCACATCTTAAGTGGAAAATAAGGGAGGAGAAATGATGAAGAGAATAACACAGAACTATTTTTGGTTTATTTTTAAAGCTTTCTGATGGTAAACCCTCTCTGCTACTGTGAATTTTCTAAGACGACTCTTTAATATTAGAATTCTACAATATATTTCAGTTGATTTTATTTAGGAGCAAAGGCCTTTATAACTCATGTCCAGACATTAGTGAGGTTCCCTGTCAGAATTTCTGTTTGCTGCAGAACTCTCTACAGTCACATGAAGCATCCCTCTATAAATCCCTCTAGCAGAGAAAATAAAAATTGTCCAATACCCTCATACACGCACACTTATTAAATTTTACATATTTGTCGTTGTCAACAACTAGTCTGAATTGCTTTGCTATGCTTTAAAACGTTGTAACAGGTTTCATCTACTCACTATAACATCTCAGTATATTAATTCATTTTCAAGACCCCTAAGCCATAAAAATGTACCCATTCAAGGTCACAGTTTGACTTATTTACAATTGACGTATAACGTGGCAAAGTCTGCATTCAGCTACATTGTACAATAGAAAATATATCGTCATTTAGGTTAACAAAAGACTCTTTTCTTTGCCACCTCACTACAATGGCCCTGCAAATGAACATCGCCAGAATAAAATCCTAACCACATTTTCACACTCATTAACCACAGTAGGGTATCACACAATTTGCCTGGCTCCTACTTAGACCACTGTGCACCATTTTACTAGCAGCAGTTTGATGGGTTTTATGGCAGGTGATATATGGAGTGGGAGTTTCGGGAGTCGTAAACAGAAGCCACAGTGTATCACAATGTGGTTTAGGGATATAATGACTGTGTTGTAAAGCAAAGGATGACAATACTGCATTAGGCTTGAGGTAGTGAACCAATAGACCAAACAGCTCAACATAATTCAAGCTACAAACAGAGAATCCTAGGTGTGTGCTGGTCTTCTTATATCTTTCATTAATTACCACTGACGAATTTGAATAAGAACTACTAAAACTGAAATAAATCTGTGCCCTGGAGAAAAATGATAGAACTTCTCCTGGTATTTCTTGGTTGATATTCTTCCCCTCACACCAGATTAGCCAACCCTAAACCAGACTTTTGTATTACCAGCTCTATAGTTACATTGCTGCTCAGGCTATTATCCTTACCGGCAAGCTAGATAAGAATTTGACCCAGAAATTTCACACACACTTGTGGCCACATTATACTCTCAGTTACATCTGTGGAAGTCCGCGGTGGTGGCATGGGTGCAACTGAGGACAGAATTCACCCCTTAGTGTTTTGCCCAGACTCAAAATCTATTCATGCTTTGATATCAGACAGCACCTACTTTTCCAGTGAATCTCTGTACTCCTAACCCATACAGATAATTTTAAATCCCCTTTAATTAAGACTCCAAGTGTTTTCTGTGTGGTCCAGTTTTATTGGTTGATTACACTATGAAGTCCTGGGATTGCAATAATTGCAATGACCAATATATCAAGATTATTTGGCTACCAATATTGGCTAATTATGGCACAGAATAAGCCTAAAACCAGGACAGAGTAACTTTTTCTGCATGGTCCCCAAAGCGGTATCATAAGCCACATTGTGATAGACTGGTGTCATTGACAGAGCTCTCTCCAAGCATTCAGAAACTGTTCAGCAGCATTTAAACTAAATAATAACACTTAGCACATATAGTGCTTTGCATACTCAAAGCGCTGTACAAACATTAATTAATTAATCTGCATAACATCCCTGTAAGGTAGGTAAGTATTATCTCAGTTTTACAGATGGGAAAACATGCGCAGAAAGGTTACGTAAAATGAAAAATTAAGGTGGAGGTGTGCTAGCTAATTTGAAATTGCACTTTGTGCTATTTGAAAAATTAGAAGGTACAGCACCAGATCAGCATTATCCTGCCAAACAGTGCGACATTTTGATGTGCTGGCTCCCATCATAAGATTTATTGCTTCAGTCAAGAGTCTTGAAGCTAAAACTTGGCATTTTCTGGTTGGAGAGCACACATTGGAAACTTACCTCTAGACAAGGCAACCAGCTACAGTCAGGGCATACACCCTTTCATGCACTGATGGAGAGTTTGATAGCATGGTGTGATGGGGTGTTCTTGTCCATCCTGGTGACATGGCCAAAGAGCATGCAAAAATTATAATGAATGATTCACAGAAGGCCAGATGTTTGCAAGATTATGAGTTAAGTTGGACCACTTTATGCTCAGGATGTGATGCTGACAGCACATATGGAAGGCCTCTAGCCTTTCCAAGCCCAGACGTATGTCCTGTTCATAGTAGATTTCAGAGCTAGCTCAAGTTTTAGATATCTAGTTCAGGTTGTTCTCCTACTTACACGTAAATTATTTTAGTAAGATTATTAGGAGTAAACTAGGGACAAACCCTTTTAAAATACTTAGCCGCCTACTGAGATATCTCAAGCAACTGCTGCCAAAATAGTGTGATTATTGATTCTTCTTTTATTATTTATATTGCGCTAGTGCAGAAAGGCCCCACTCAGGACAAGGGCTCCCTTGTGCTGGACACTGTATAACACATGGTAAGAAGACAAAGCCCCTGCCACAAAAATGTAAGGAAAACTCCCAATACGTTGCGTAAATAATGAGATGTTATCTTCTGATAAACATCTCATAACTAAGTGGAAGCAGTGTACTAGTTTGAGGGAGCTTTTTTCCTGTAAGGATCCAGCATGCGACAATTTTCATGAATAACATCCACACATGCTGTCCCTCCGACTCTGGATTTTTGTGCCAAAATGAAACTGCATAGTTGTAACGCCTTGTTTTGCTGGGAGAGGGCGTCAGTATCAGAACCAGGTGAACATGCATGTTCACCAAATCAGTCTGAGTCTGTGAGCCTTCTTTCCTGTAATTTAAACACTAATTATTTTTTCAACGGGGTTCCATTAAAAGAATAACTGGGCGCCCAAAATCATTTAGCTGAGGATAGTCCTGCTTTGAGCAGGGGGTTGGACTAGATGACCTCCTGAGGTCCCTTCCAACTCTAATATTCTAGGATTCTATGTGTGTTCAGAAGAATAGTGACACCAAAAACTAGACGAGCATCAGTTGGTGTCCTGTAATGTAAATATATTGGTAAAGGTAAAGATTGGTAAAGATAAATATACTTCGATCCAGATACTTTGCTTCTGAACTCTTTTTTGAGCAGCTATGGAGGAGCAGAACAGACATATAGCCAGCTGAGGAGTCCCCTTATGAAAAGGAATCTCCAAGTAGCACCGCACAGTAGCGCCAACGAAGCCAACTCTATAGCAGTGTTCTTACCATGTACTCCAGCAATCCCCACTTGCCAAAAGGTCCCCTTGTGGTGGCTGCAGTCACCTCACAATCAAACTGCAAAAGTGGCATAGCATCCAGTTTTGGAGCCATCTTCCCCACCCCAAGATGCACTTTGCATCAGATTAGCCATCCTGAGGGTAAAGTCCTGCAATCTATTTTTTCCATTAAAATCCCTTGTCTCTTTCTCCCCGCTCTATTTGCATTACACTCTGCCCACTCTTTGCTCCATTGCCCACTCTATTTTCATTTATTATTTTATCTCTCACACCTCCTCTCCACTCTTTTTTATGAGCTCTCTTCAGCAGGAAGCGAGCCCAGTGCATTTTGAGGCTGATTCATAGTTGTGAATATTTAATGTTTAAGTGGGTGCAAAATTAGGCAGAATGAGTCTGCCCATCTCCAGTGAATATTGAATGCTGTCTGCTTCTTTGAACATTCCTTTGGAACCTCTTCTGATGCACAGGATAGAGTCTTCTGAAATCTTGTGGGTATCTCTGTTCCTCTTTCAGTGTCCGATCTTGCCCTTCTCCTTAAAACCTGCTGCAGTGGGAAATGTGACACATAGAGATGTGGACCTCCTGCATAAGGTCCTCAAATCCTACCTCTCCCATCCAGAGAAACTACACCAATATTTTGCTGCACCAGAAGCCTTCCATACTTGCAAAGGAAGAGGCAGGATTTGCTCCTGGGTGACTTACACAAGGCCACAGAGTCAGTCAATGGTAGATTTGTGAATAGATCCCCTCAGTCCCCTGCTGTAACTCTGTCCATCCTCTGATTTCAATGACCAGAAAAGTGAGCAGGAGGTAATTCATTCACCGAACTGTTTCTATAAAAATGAAAGCAGCATGTGAATGATGAAGAGAAACCAAATAAATAAATGAAACTAAGTAAATACATGGGTGAACACTTTGTAAAAGTCTATGCAGTAAACTCTTGCCAGGTGTACTTGGTGAAAGGATTATGCAAAGATATGGAGACACTGAGCAAAACTGGCTCTAAAGATGGCCTGTGATCAAAGCAGTTTAAACAGAGGTAGCTCCAATGTGCGTGCGCACAAAAGCAAAATCCAAAAAAATTAGCACAAGAGAATCCAGGAACTCACAGCAAGCAGGAGCAGTAGGTTTCTGAAATCTGAGGAGGAAGAGTGTTCTTGAAATATTTCCATCCTGGACTGGCAGACCCTAGAGATTCAAGAAAGCCTCTGAACTTTTGGGGTGCTTACTCAAAATGAATCTCAAATTTTTAGGGTTGCCCATGACTGATAGCTACTCTCATGTTCTGCAGGTCAGACACTGCTTTATTTGTTTGTTTGTTTTTTTAAATTATTTTTAATTTCTAGCAACCAATATGTGTTTGGACTTTGTCCAGCACCTAGCACAACAAAAAGCTACAAAACAATAATGATGATAATAATAAAAAACTCAAGATAATACAGCCAATGGTAAATGGATTTGTATCCATGCGATGTACCATATTTAGTCCATCAGTAGACATCCTACATTTTTATTGCTGACTTTATTAACAAGAACAAAAAAACTTTAAGTGTAAAGAGTGGCCATAGGGTCATCACCCAGTGCTGAGCAAAAGAAAGAGACATTTGCCAAGCACAGGAAGAAAGAACCAGGTTGAGCTTTCCACAGTTCTTCCTCTTTGTCCTGCAATGGAATAGGTAAACTGGATTCAGCATCTATTGCTGTGGAAAGCACGCCAAGCAAGACCATTGAAGAGGCTGATGAAATCCCTGAGGCAAACAGCTCCATGAGCTGGCTTGGTGTCCAAAAGTAGTGGCCACACCAGCCATGTACTGAATCAAATGAAGAGTTTAGGGGGGGACTGGAGCTTTGTTTGCTGAGTAAGAAACTGGAGAGTAAAGGAGATGGGAACACACAAGGCTGTGTCAGCTTGTCAAGCCAGATTCCAACCTTTCTGTTAATATCCATCTACCAAAGCACTTTGCACCCAAATGCAAACAGTGTACACTAACATACGCTCCAAAGAAGCTGTCAGATGCAGGACTCGACATATTTTCAATCCTAACAGATACATTTGCCTTGAAATGCAAGTTCCCATTCAAGTTTTCATTCTGTTTTATGTTGAACCATGACCTACACTTAGGTAGTAGAAAAAAAAATTCCCTCCACTTCAGGATTCACTGGGTGGGGTCTATGTCTGTACTATGGTCTGTACCATGCAGGAGACTGGACTAAATTATAATGGTCTCTTCCAGCCTTAGACTCTATAAACTCTTTGAATGCATCGTGCATCAAAAATAAACTTGGGAAAGTAAATGCAGCTCATTGAGGATTAACTACTCAACAAACAGCATCCTTGTTCATATCTGCCCCTAAAACACGTATCTTCCATCTCGTCTCCATTTCTGTCTGTTCCAGCTCCCACACTCAATACTTATCATTTGTATTTTGTCTCCCTCTAAATTAATTTACACAGCATCTCCTAGGGGCAGAGGCCTTGCCTTCCTGCATATTTCTAAATACACCTCTGGTGTCGTATAAATAATAAATATAATAATTAAGGATGTGTTCCTGCAAGGTGCTAAGCGTCTCTAAGAAATGGGGCTTGAAGCCACTCAGTGTAAAACGGGAGCGCTCGGCACCTCGCAGGATTGAACCCTAAAGGCCTAACCCAGCTCCTAGCCAAATAAATAGCAACACTGATATTGTTCTGAATGGGAGCTAGATCTGAGCTGCATGTGAGCATTATTCTCTTTGACTGAATCTCATTCACAACACTCTCTTATAATGCCCATTAGGAAATGGAGAGCTGGATTCTGAATCAAGTATAAGGCCCCAGATGGACTTTTATATGAAGGATCCCCTGTAACATGAATGGGATGTATTTCTAGACTAAAGGCAAAGAGAAATATTTAGCTCATTGAAAAATGTGGCATAGAACTGCATGTTATAATACAGCTAAAGCATAATAACTAAAATTAGTACTGTGATATTTTTGTGGCTGTAGCTTTAGTGAGTCTTGCCAGCTAGGGTATAGAATATTTTTCTCTTGATGTTAAACACTACTCCCTTTAGCATTAATAACAGTTACAAGTATGCTTCCAATGGAGAAATATTTCCTAGAGATTGTATTATTTGTTATACTGTATAACAAATAGAAGTTTTCCAAGTGAATAACCATTGTATCCAGTTTTGAAATTCCTGCTTCACTCCGAAGAAAAGGATTGTGCCTTTGCCACTTTTTGACATGAACCTGAACTCGGAATTCGAAACAGACTATGCAGAATTGAATTACATTTCACCTCCTTCAGCAATCCATCTTTTCCATTTCTGTGCATTTGCTGTAGCTGCAGAAGTATTGAGTGCTGTGAGATATACTTAGTTTTCTAAACCATGCAAGTCATTATGAATGGCCTTGTGTCCAGGTAAAGGTTAAGGAGGTCCTTTGTTGTTCTAGTTTAAGTTGTCCCTGACACTGCAGCCTAATCATTCTACATAATAACAGTCCTGATACACAGGCCAGAGTCAAAGTCACAAGTCAATAAATCCATTCCTTCCTTTCAGGCAAAGTGTTGAATAGCACTGAGTGTGCAGTGTCACAAAACCCTGCAGTCTATCACATCAAGGTCATCTGGTATACAGTGTGAAAACTTTCTTTCTTTAAGTGCCTCACACATTCATAAAAGCAGATATGTTGTACACACTAACAAGTACGCTTTAGATTGTTTAGAGGAGATTAAAAGGAAGGTTTGACATAGGAATAGTTTTAGTCACACTTGCTTAATCTTTTGGCTGTTGTTGCTTTGACTTTTGGGGAGGAAGGGGAAATGCCATCACTCAGAACCCGAAAAGGGCTATAGACTTGCAAAGAACAATCTAACTCAGTGCTATGCTCTCACTAGAAATTTCTCCTAGTCAAAAAGACAAGTCTACTTGGAGGCTGGTGAATTTTACTTGCTGGGTTTCACCATCCATTTGAAGTCTATTGTAAAAGTCTAAGTCAAGTAATGGGAATTGTTTGCCTCTTTGAAACAAGGGCTGCTATATACTAAATCATCTTTTCACCTCCAGTTAAAAAATATCCACCTCTACTGGTAGGTTTCTGGAAGTATACAACACTGAGTTACAGTGTGTTTACTTTGTTAAGGGACTTACAGCTCTTCCAGGTTCATAAATTCCTGTGGTGGACTGGGGAACTGAGTGTAAATTAACTTGAATCGTAGGACTATGTTTGTGTACATTCCAACTGTCTAAAGCACTCCCCAGGAAAAAGCTAGTCTTACTTTTCAGCTATCACTTCTTCACTTTTTCCTTACTTAGTGGGTGCATTTACTGTACTTGCAAGTGCAGACTTCATTGAAATGACCAGAGGCAAGTACAGAGAAGCTTCTCCACAGTTCTGCCAAGCTACCTCTGTTCTATCCAGCTATAGGCTTGCTGCTATTCCAGTCCTGGGCTTTCCCTTTCCAAACTCCATCTCAATTGTATGGTATTGACCAATGTCCATTAGGGATTTAGAATGACATTACAAAACTCATTTTCACATTTGCACAAAGGAAGAATCTGAACCCTGGTCTCCAGCAGTGAAAAGCTAATGCATTAACTCCCAGATCAGTCTGGCCCCCTTTTCAGCTATCATTTCAGTCTGCAGGGTTTTGCAGGGAAAAGACAAGATACCATATCCTGACCAATCCCTTGAGAAGGAAAGGCTGCCGAATGATAATCACAGAAACTCAACATTCTTGTTCTTGAAAACTGACCACTACCGTTCTATTTTAGGAAGCAGAAACGGGCACCCTCCAGTTTGGCTCTTTGATTAAGGCATAGGCAGGGAAGCCAGAATGGCTACACCATTCCTTGGATAATGCTACTGAGGTGTAGCTGTGCAATCTTGGAAAAGTCACACTCTCTAGGTGCCTCAATCTGCCTGTCTGCAAAATGGGATAAACATTTATCTACCTCACTGGGATGTTGCAGAGTTAAATTAATTAATGATTGCAAAGTGCTTTGAGACCCTAGGATGAATAGAGCTATTGTAAGTGGAAGATATTATCATAATATTATATTGCTCAACCAGGGAAAGCTACCTAAGGGCCCAGTCCTCCCCTGTTGAAATCAATAGAACTTTTGCCACTGACATCAATGAAGCAGGATTCGACCCTTAAAATACTT
Organism: Mesoclemmys tuberculata; assembly: GCA_007922155.1. NCBI lineage: Eukaryota > Metazoa > Chordata > Testudines > Chelidae > Mesoclemmys > Mesoclemmys tuberculata. The sequence goes on along the minus strand of ML675614.1, from coordinate 19,411,494 downwards.
TTCTTAAGCGTTCCCATGCTCATGATGGGCTCAGTTCTTCGGACTGCTGAGCTGCCATTACACCTGACTTGAGATCCGTGGGAGTTGGCAGTAATAGAAATGACGTCCATGTTGTGCTTGCAAGGCTCTTTGTCATGCTATTGTACTCACTACTGTATATACTGCATTCATTATATATTGCATTCTATTGTACA
>ML675614.1:19349226-19411290 GCA_007922155.1 Mesoclemmys tuberculata | reverse complement strand
CACTACTGTATATACTCATTATATATTGCATTCTATTGTACATGGCTTGTTTTGCAGTTGCAAAGCTCTAAAAACCCAACTCTTGACATGTTTGACTTACACAGGTCTCTCTTTGTGCTTATAGATTTCTCCAGCACGATGGAATGACTGGGCTTGTGACTGGTTTATAACAGGAAGAACATTTGAAATGTTCCTTAAGATCTTTGAGGCCGCATACTACGTGTAGATTGCAAATAAGGGCAGAGGTTTGGGTTTCCTCCAAATTTTGATGGAAGTGCAAGGGGATGGAAAGGCAGGCCAACAAATGAGGTTGGGTTGCTCCCCTCCATCCACCCCCCAAAAGGACTTAGAAATGAAACAATGCATTTTAAAGTATTTATTTTACTGTTGATTTCAGGGAAGGGAATGTATGGGAAAAGACAAAAGCAATGATGGGGCCACCTCTCTTTAAGACTCTGGGGTGAACATCAGGGTAGAGGGATTTGGGCTTAGCTGGCTATTGAATCTTGTCAATTTGTAAGTCTTTTGTCCAAAATGATGTACTTTTTCACACTTTATTCATCCACAGAGAAGCAACTCCTGGCAATTGAGTGAACTGTGCCATGCCACAATCTTCTCATTCGAATAACCCTGAACGTGTCACTGTTTCAAGTCCTTAATACAGAACTGTGTGTGAAAGTCCTACGTGGATCAAATCTGCAATTTTTGCCTTTTCAAAACATTGTTTCAGTGTCATATTTTCCCATTCCTAATGCTATTTCCATGTCCTAGTCTCATTCTAACTCAGACAATTACCTTCTGCCTACCTCAGTTTTGTTCAGGTAGTTTCATTTGTATATATTATTCCCATTGCTGTCCAAAAAATCTTACTGGTTTGCTGCTGGTGCAAAGTGGACACTGCATTCCACTCTAGACATGTCTGCCTTGAGGGAGAGTAACACTTATATACTCTGTGCAGTCTGCAAAGTGCTTTGGAATCCTTTGGGATGGAAGGTGCTATATAAGTCTAAGATATTACTATTGTTCGGTAAAGGACTCTCATTCAGGAGACTAGGTCATATAGAGGAGGACTCATTCACCCCAACAGATTATCACTCTCTGCATGCTGTTGTCCATTGCTAGGCTCTGAGGAAGAGAAGCTGAGGAGGATTACCCCATGCTGGAAATAGGAAGGTTTATGATGTTATCTTTGTCAAGTGGCTGGAAATTGCTCTGATAGCTTCAGTAATTATAGTTACCAGTGATTGTTCTACTAGTGGCACATCAGTGGCACTGCAGATTCAGGAAATTGAAAATGAAAATCAAAGTACCAACTCAAATCAGCTGCATTTAACGTCCAGTTGCAGAGTTGTTAAACGCACAGCGCAGCACTGCAGTCTTGCAGATGAAGGATTCCTGCCCCGTCAGTAGCTCCAGGCCACGTGATGCTTATTGCAACTGGGAGTTCCACAGCAGCTGTAGCATCCTCATCACGTCAGCTTGGACACCGACGTTTCCTTCGACAGCGCGGCCACTGCAGTTGCCAGGGGAGCCGTTCCAAGGCCTCCTGAACTAGAGCACAATTTCAAACCCACTGAAGTCCGTGGAAAGGCTCGCTCAGAACGTCGTTGGTGTGTCTGGGACCCACTCTCTAGCTTGTGGGTTTGAAGCAGTTTCTTTCACATCAGAAGGTTTCAAACGCTATTTAGTTCTGACCTTACCTGCTGTCAAGTTCTGTGTTGCTTCAGATTCTGACATCTGGGGGGCAGGTTGCCCAGGACAGACAGATCCATCCCTGTCTGGTTTCACTCCCTACCTCTATTGTGGCCCCTCTTTGCAGTGACTATTCTTCACCATGATCATCTAGAATTTTCTCCTCAAGGTCCATTTCCTGTGGACAGTGTTATGTGCAGAAGGCCTGATTACAGTGGCCCCTTCCAGCCTTTGAAGCCATGAATTAACGTCACTGCTACTTCTAGCTCAGTGGCGTCACTGCAGATTTGGATAAGACAATCATTTGCCCTAGGGACTAAGGGCTTGACCGTCCTCCCATTGAAGACACCAGGAGTTAGGCCATTGATTTCACTGGGATCAGGAAAGGGGCACGGCGAGACCAGCACTCCTTGCATCCATCATCCCTCCGAGATTCAGGGCCCTAGCCTGGCTGTACAGAGTGCTAACCCTCAAGGCCACCAGGGAAGCCTTTAGTTTAACTTTTAAAAACTAGCAGTATTTCATGCTGGAGAATATTTAATCATGAATGTACGTTTGTCAAATCCTGTCTCTGACCTCCAAAGCTTCTATTGATTAGCTGCGAGTCCATTGTGTAGCATTACATTTTCTGATGCAGCAAGACAGTAAAGTCAGGAATCAGCTAAAAAAGTCAGATTTTTGAACAGCGATAAGAAATAGCCCAATTCCCGATTTAATAAACGGTGAACAGTTGGTTTTGCAACTGAGGGGCATGAAATATTGCATTATACAATATGCAGTTGAAGAAATGCCCCCAAAAGAGCCTTGGAAATTATATAACTCCCCACACAAATAGGGCAACGGCAGCTCCTTGTGAATGAATAAATAGCGTCTGCATAGACCAATGGTTTCCAACCTATTTAGGGCAGGGCCCTAAAAAATCTTAAATGGAGATTCAGATCCCTTTGGAAATCTTAGATAGTTTATGGACCCCCCCAGGGGTCCACAGACAACATGTTGAAAACCACTGGCATAGACTAACAGCCATTGTTCCAATTTTCTTGGCACCTTATGTACTCAGAATAAAAAATTATCGGGAATGAGGTTTGTGCTACAGCACCCTGATAATATATTGGGGTTCCACTGTCCCCTAGTCAGGTGCAATCCATATAAACAAGAGAAAACAGTGTTCCAACATGCAGAGTTTTCACAAAATTCTTCCACCAGGAAAATGTTGGTTTGTTTTTTGCGTATCTTCCCACAATATGGAAGATGCCAGAAGTTCTGCCGCCTTAAGCCCAAATCCGCTGTGGTCTGCACGGATCTCAGAAGATTTTCAGCACCCAAGGGGCATCTAAGAAAAGCTTTCACCTCTCCCTTTCTGTGCATAGTTCCTTGCCGTGCTCTGCCCCACCATCTCCTGGAAGAGAGGCTCCTGCAGGGGGACACATATGTACAATGGTGAAAACAGTAAGGCAAAACAGATGTATGGAAAACAACTAGAGCTTCAAGCAGAGACGAATGGGCACCATATAGGCCAGCAGGGAGAGAGGAGCTAGGAAGAGATGAGAAGTTGGCAGGGACAAAGCTATACAGAACCCTGAAGGTGAGAATAAGACATTTGAACTCAATCTTTTTTTCTTCTTCTTTTCCCTTTGAAGAAAGAGCCTAACAGTATTTATCTGGGCTGAAATCTGTGCTGACAGACCTCAAGCAGAACTGAATTAAACACTGGTGCTCTGAGAGATATATCTTCAGCTGTGTTTCAGCACTAGGAGAACCTGAGACACTTTTTTTTTTTTAATTCCAGTAAGAGCAAGTTTACTTAGAAAACCTTTTTCTCCATGTATAGCATGGAGTAGTTACTTGCCTACAAGACAGAAGTCCCTCAGTAATCATGGTAAATAGGGAGACTATAACAGCCTAGCAGAACATAATACAGATTCTCTTGTGATACTCCGCACAGCACAGCCAACAAAAGAAAAGCCCTTGCTCACGCATCCGTTAGAAACACACATCCAACTTTGAAACTTGATGAGCTGGTTTCTTGATTCGAAGTATAACTGAGCTGCCATTATGACAAGCAGTGCCTATGATTTGGCCCAAGAGAAGAACAGGAGTAATACCTTTAAAAGGGGGGTGATTATTTGCATCACAGGAGTGCCTGAAGGTCCCATTGCACTAGCTGCTGTACAGACCCATAGGAAAAGACCATCCCTACCCTGAAAATCTTCTATTCTATATAGACAAGACAGAAAATGGAAGGATGATTCCCCCCATTTTCAGATGTGGAACTGAGACACAGAGAGATGAACTGACTTGCCCCAGGTCACAGTGGAAGTTTGTGGCAGAATGGGGAATCAAACTCATATTCCCTGAAATCCAGTCAAGTGTCCCACAACCATCCATCCTCTCTGATCCTGGCACATATTATGACCTTGAGGGATTAAGATTGCACGTCTAATTCCCAATGCACTCGATAGAATGCCTACTGATTAGCTTTTCAGTCCCTCAGACAGCTGGGAGAGTTTGGGAGGGCTGCACTGCGACTGATGCAGCCAGACCAGGTTTCTTAATAGAGGACCATGGCCTCTAGCACTTCCAGCCTCTTCATCTTCTTTGCCGAACATATAGTACATTGCCTATTTAAAACTGACATTCTGATTTAGCAAAAGCCTGATTATTTCCCCCCTGCTTTTATTTAAAAAAATATATGTTAAAGTGTGGCTCTTGTTAAAGGGAATGGAAGCGCTACAGCTGTGGCTGTGATTAACACAGTTCAGGGTTGAAGTTAATATTACTTCTTCCCTGCTGTATTTTTAATTACACTCCTGATTTTATATTTGGAGACCATCATAGACCTGTTCTGGTAAATTGTCAAGCAACCACAAGTCAAATATGTGTTAAATATGAGAATATACTGCCATTTTTATCTGATTTGTGGTTCATTCACACTATGTTATCTACTTTTAATTAAATACCATAAAATACACATGGTCAGCAGTTTGACTTTTCATTTCCTTACAATGTCAGTAATTCAGCTTGATTGTTGCCACCTACCATAGAATTACATTTTAAAGATGTTACCCCTGCATGGTGCAGATTCAATATCACAGCAATTTAAAATAGTGCTAAAAATAACCACTGTCTAGTTAGTGGTAGCTTTATCTGGAGAAACCACATGCAGATTCACAACTACTCGCCTGTGTAAGGTAAGCCTTTGGTAGTGTTCCAGCAGCCTTGATTTTTGTTTCTTATTAAATCCTTGTATCATCTCCTTTGTTGATTGATAGTCTGCTATGTTCATTAAAGATAAAGCGAGGTTTCTGCTATATTACCCCAGGCATTGGACATAAGAACTTTCCTAGTAGGCATGTTATGCATGGATCTAGAGTTCACCACTTCATTAATACCATTCCTCAGCTGGACATTTTACATGCTGCTCTGATATATTACTGTTTGGATGGGGGTACTTGTTCCCACTTCTTTAAAGAGGATCAAATTTTTTCAGTGACATTTTATTCTTTCACTTCTAAGGTGGATAACTTGAGATCTGAAATTGTCAGAACTTTGGATTTCCAGACCAGATCTCTTTTGAGAGCAGCTGGACCTGCTGTTTTGCCCCAAGTAGAAATTCAGAATATTCTTAGATTCATAGCCTATAAGGCCACAAGGGATGACGGTGATCATCTAGTCTGACTTCCTACATAACACAGGCCACACAACTTCTCTGAATTAATTCATATTTGAACTATTATTTATTGTCAAAATGGGGGAACATCTGTATGGAAGTGCAAGTGCTCAGCACCCCTCAGAAAAGTTTACAGTTAGGTATCTGTCTCCAAAATATATTTTTCAGCTACCTTGAGTTCTCTTCCCTCATATGTTCAAATGTGGATTATGGCAGGTTATAAAACAGATTCTCTGCCCTGTTAGGGTATCTTGGTATTGTACAATCAACCAGTGGAGGATGCAATCAGCAAGCTCCTATGCCACCCTCTTTGGCCAACAGTGTAGAGGCTATGGCTGGGACATCCCTGCAATTTGACAATCTCTGGCTGCCATAACTGTTTCTAGGGGACTTCTTCATCTCATGTAATTTAGAGCAGCCTTGAAACTGCCCAAATTTGTGCCAAGAGATCAGTCCAGAACCAAAGGGACTGATTATTAAGAGGCTAGCCAAAGTGGCCTAAACCCACCACAGCTTCTTCTCAGTCATTTGATGTGTACATCTTGCCCCTATGACTGTTTTATCCTTGCAAAATACAGGATTTCTAGTATGCTACAAAGAAAACCCATCTCAGAAAAAAGAGATGAAACTACTCATCATTGATTATTTTGTAAAATATCCCAGCAAAACCAAATCTTATCTAATGGAATTATATAAGCACATTTGTTCTTTTAAGGTTTTCAGAAGGTGGTTAGTTACAGTTCATTTCCATACCCTAACCTCCCACCCCTGTGCAACCTAAAGTATTTTACCCCAGTAGTTTGACTAAGAAAAAGACTGTGTGGATGCCAGAGGATTGGGAGCATCTAGAAGTAATGTGACTTAGTACTAAAATCAGAAGCAGTAGGGCCTGATCCAAAGCCCAGTGAAGTCAATGGGGACCTTTTCATTGATTTATATGGCCTTTGGATCAAGCCCTTTGAGAGTAATTACCACTTCATATGCTCCAACATACAAAAGCTATGAATAGGGACATTTGGGAAAAAAAGTGTAACTATCTGTGTTGAAAAGAGAGAGAAATATTGCTAAAAAATATGGACAGTCCTTTCCTAAGTAGGGACAATGTAATTCTTCATTAATCCTGTGTGTTCTAGGGGTTTGTACAAGATCCAGAGGTGGGATAAGTGTAATGGGAAAGCCAAGGAAGAACAACAGCATTCTCTCCACTTGGCTGTTTAAAACAGTCCATCTCCCATTCTGACAGAGGAGTGATGCAAAAGCCTCTTGTGCTACAATGGGGAAACAAACGAGCAAAAGAAAATGACAGATTAGTTACCATCACTTTCGGATCATAAACTTGAGAGGCCTCATCTGTGCTACCTTTAGATAAGATTTTTCAGGCTCTTCTTTCTGATTTGGAATCATTTCCTCTTAGGTTAGATATATGTGTAGGTAAAAATCTAGATTTCTCAACAACAACAAATTCTAAAAGGTTGTGACAAGTAGGTCCAGCTTGCCTGGGGAGTAATTCTACCTAGTATCTTTTATCTAAATAATTGAAACCTCATGTTCTCTCTCTAAAAAAGTTTTTACTGTTGAGGAGCAGCAGGGAAAGTGCTTCAAGAGAGGAGGAGGAGCTGGGTTTTGGTGTCTATTATCACAGGTCTCAGTGTGAGGTGGTGATTAGGCATTGCACTGGATAGTGGTAACTGCCTGGAGCTAGGGGACTATCTATTGGTGTTTACATTGCACTCTGTCACCATGGTAGCTGAGGGGCTTCAGTGTCAAGACAAGAGATGGATCTGAGATGAGTTGATGCCCCCATGAAAACTCCAGCCAGCCAAGAAGATGTCATTTTCTTGTGTGTGTGCGCAATGTGCCTATGAGCACAGTGCATGGAACTTTGCAGAGTTATTTCCCTCTTTTCTAGCTTTTCTACATTTAGACTTGACCAACATGAAGAATCTGTACTAACGTAAAAAAAATAACGATAGGGGCTTTTCCCCAATAACAGTCCTGCATTTCTGAAGATGTTCTGAAGAGCTTCCTACCTGAAGAATGGGTGGAGCTAGCAGAGGGGCATGTCTTCCTTTAGAGGATGTGCATAGAGGACCCGTTCTTCTCCTATCAAGGTTGCTGCTGCACCTCTGGTAGGAAGGCTGTGAGCCTCAGAAACTCTTCAGCCAGACACCAACTCCTCCCACTTCAAATTCCCCTCTGCCTGATGAGTCCTTACCTCACCAGCTAAAGAGAAAGGTTTGCTCTAAGAGGGAGAGTCCTCCCGGTACTTTTATCAGAACAGGCAGAGCTACATTTCCCCATATTTCCTCTTGGGCGTCAGCAAAGAGAACCACCCAATTTTCATGTTACTCAGCACTGGGCAGACTGTTGTTCTGGAACTTTTAAGATAATTATGGCAAAATATACAAGGGAGAAAGAAATGGGAAGTTTGCAGTGATTAATTGGAATAAACAGTAACAATAACATGGGTAGACCAGGATGAGAGGGTGGCTTTGTGTGTCACAGAGAACCGAAAGTCATCAGGAGTTGGACATTTTGGTTTTATTTCTGGCTGTTCCAGAGACCTCCTAATCTTGCTGAATCTTCCTAATCTTGCTGAACCTCAATTTCTCAATGAAATGGAGATAACATTTTACCTATCTAATAGCTGTTGATAAACTTTATGCATGAAGTGCTTTGAGATCCCTGTCTGGAAGATGCTATAGAAGGTCTAAGTATATACTAGTAGAGAGAAAATCTGTATTTAAAAATAGCCTTTGAATATGGATATTCATATTTACTGAAAACATCACTAATTAAGTTTGTCATGAGCTGAAAAGAAAAAATGTTTGTGAAAGGATTACCTAGCAGATGAGGAGGTAATCCCAAAATGTTAATAGTGAGTTTGACATTTGGGACCAAATTTAGCTCTGATACAAATGGGTATAGTTCCAGCTGAAGTCACTTGCACAGATATTGTATTTGGCCCTTAGACTATAAAAGCCAAGTTGGGCTATAAATGGAAAGGATCTCTGGTTACTAGGACATTCATTCTCTGGTATATGTGGTCAGACGTGGTTTGTTTAAAAAGAATAAGCACTAAGCTAGTGCAAGACAGAGTTATTAGTGCAAGACAGGGCTATTCTGCCAGTCCAAGGGGTCCAGTGATGTATTAATACCCAGAAACTAAGTTTAGAGTCAGTTCAGCAGTGCGTTCCATAGCAATGTTTATTTTTGCTTATGGTGCGCAGCTTTATTTCTATTTCCGTGCCAGGTCCAACAAAATATTATTTTGTTTAAAACAGATATAATTGAGTTTGCAACTTAGGGTTTGACTACACAAAACTTTGGAGGCTATGGGAGCAAGCTTCCCACCCTGGGGTGAGGGGGGCTCATGCTAGCACTCTAAAAATAGTTGTATAGGCAGCACTTTGAAGTTGTGGCTCTGAGCTCAGGCTCTGAAGCCTAAGTGGTGGTGGGGGCGGGGGTGAACGACTTCAGACCAAGTCTGTCTACCTGGGATTGGAAGGTTGCTCTGTCTGCTCTAGAGACCACTGAAGTCAACAGGAACCTCTCCATTGACTTCAAGGGCATTTGGAAAAGACCCTTAGTAGGGGATATTGCTGGATAATGCACCTGGAGAAAACAAAAGTTCTCTGCCTTCTTAAGGGAGGTCGGGAGATGAGCTAATACCTAGGAACACAGTCACAGACATGGAGAAGACTGTAGGCTTCCTTGTTACACGGTGCTATGGTAGAACTGATATTGGCTATCATTTGTGAGTCCATGGAGAGCTGAATGGTCCAGGGAGAATGGGGATGGGATTGGACATGGGTACAAATATTTAAACATGTGTTACAGAAATTTGTATTTCTGCCTTACTAGCACATCTTTCCAAAACTCAGTTTAGAAATGGGCTTTAAAGGACAGGCATTAGGGAAGTTTTAAAGAAGGTGGGGGGAGGGAGGAAAGAGATTTTCTGTTGCTACTGTGCAGAAAATACTAAAATAATGATTAAACTAAAAAATGCAAATAATCAAGATGTTTTATGCTGCTAGGAAAGACCAGAATTGATATTAAAATGTTTCATGAACATTATAATATGTTCAGTACAATGGGGAGAAGGCACAGAGGAAAACAGCAGAGAAGCCATATGGTCATAGCCGGTGGTCAATTAAAGAGAGAGAGAGAGAGAGAAAAAAAATTGGGAAAAAATATGTATTATGGTACCCCTTGTGTGTTTGTACAAGAAGTTCTGGAATGATTCCCCACTGTGTTCAGAGCTACTGTGTCCACCTGACAATCAAATTGGGAAACTCTCCAAGATTTTTCTGCTTTACTAGATTGTGGTGAAAATGGTTTTATCTTAACTGGTATAAGAATTATCACCCCAAAAGAAGTGTTTCCCTTTATGATTTACTGACTTAGACATACTATATGCAGCTCATGGTTTTAATACTACTCTTTAAAGCTCCTGGTGGATCTGGTCCAAGCCACCTTAAAGACAACTGCTTGCTTGATCATAATGACCATACAGGTCAGCTGCTCTGCTATGGAGCTATAGAACTGCCTAGATCATAGGCAAGACTTGTGATAGCTGGGACAGATCTTTTTCAGCAACCAGCTCTTGACTTGTGGAACGCGAGAAATCAGAATAATCTCAAATTTCCCCACTTTAGGTTGACGTGTAAAATCCCTCTCTCACACACACCTTAGCTTTCTTACAATAATAGAAAACGCTGCCAAACATCTCTCCATGCCAACAGACGAGAGAAAAACAAATTCTACGCCAATTGCCTCTGCTCTCCTGCAAGGCACTTTGACCTCACAGGCGTGAGATTGGGACTGGCCCTCCTGTGGATGCTCAGAGAGATAGGGAATGTATAAAAAGCTTCCTCCGCTCCATGAACTCCTTGCAAGGGCCAATCTGAGTGGAGGTCCTGTGCTCAAAAGAGGGTGTGTGCTCAGGGGAACCACTTCACCTCCAGGAGGACAGGGAGACGGTGGGGCAATGACCGGAGCACCTTAACACTCGCCTACAGAGCTGCTAAAGGCAAGGGCATGCTGGGCAGCACCCTTTCATATGAGTATGCTTGGGGAAGCATAATCTCCTCCTGAGTTCTTCACGGTGTGGTGCAGCTCCCCCAAAGCAAGCCAGTGGCTAACTGCCACAAATATGGCTGCAAACCAATGCTCTCATTAAGTGCCATCTAGTGTTCGAGTAGCATTCTGCACATGGATGGCTGTAGATGGGTGCCATGACATTTATTAATTGTACACAGAATTAAACGTGTTTTCAGAAAACACACATCCTGAATTACCTAAGCTGGCCCAGCCTGCCATACTCAATACAGGTAGTCACCGTGAGTTATAGAGCTAATTCAACCATATGGAGATGATAGAAGTGCTACCGTATGGACAGGTCTTTTATCAGCCTGCCTGTCTAATCTCAGATATCCCCAAATCCTCAAACTCTGCTGTGATTTCGTTTCCTGACATAATGATAGCTGAAGGCTGTAGCAGTTCCATGAATGATGCCCTGGCACGAGGAGGAAATCAGCTGTAGCAGGGCTGTGATGTCATCCTCAGCTGTTGACACTGTCAGGAATAACATCAAAAGACTTTTGATGGGACACTCCTTTCCGTCCCCCACGGAGTCTCTGTATCACATGAACTCCCCTAATCTCCCATCTACAGCAATATTTCTTTTTCTCTTCCATGGCCTTGTCCATTCTCACCATTGTGGGAAGTGGCTTATAGTTTGTCTCCTCTTGGAAAATTCTGATCATCTCCAGTTCTTGGCTTCTAGTCCCATGTAGGGACAATGGGAACAATGACCTGACCCCCTTTACCCATTTAGCAGAGCTGCTAAAGGCCACTGCATGCTGAGCAGCACCCTTTTATATGGAGATGATTAGGGAAGCATCTAGGTCCATAGAGGAGCACAGGAGGATGACCATAGTGTGAGTGGGTTCACATATGGCAGGAGATGACTGGAGGAAGTGTACAAGGAGTTGAGGATTACCCACCATTGCTGGTGAGAATTCTAGACTCCTGCATCTTCTACTTTGCATAGGGCCCTATTAAACCTAAGGCTGATGCAGGGTATATGGAAGTTAGATGGCAAGGTACTCCAATTTATACAGCATTCCAACGTTCTCATATATTACAATGAAGTGCATCAGCCTGACATGCCTGAAATAGGAGAAAACCCAAAGTGAGCAAGAAGTACCAAAATCTGGTGAGGGCATTATCAGCCCAAAATGTGATTGACAAGCTATCACAACCTTCTCCTAAAAGCTTTAATATATGTAAATGTCTAGCAACTACAAAAATATCTTTCAGGCTTAACTGGGTTGAAAACAATTATTTTTGTTCATCTAGGAATAAAAAACAGATGTGGCCATGCTTGTTGCGGACCTGCGCTTGTAGTCAGTGAATTCTTAGGGCGAAACAAATCATTGCAAGGATTTGCATACGGTACAGTTATTCAAAACTACTGTCAAGGCCTCATGTCCTATGTAGCACATTAGACCTAGATTACATTAGACAGACTTCACTGCATCGGTTTACATTCAGCTCAAATTCTGAAGATTATCTTTGCCACCATAAGGTCTAAAGCCTTTTTTTTTTTCATGAAAACTAAGATTCTGTAACACAGTTATGCAACAATTTATGTGGCTCCATAGTTGCATTATACACAGGCTTCCTGTATAGCCAGCTTGCATCCTGATTGACTGAATTTCCAGCCCTTCAACTTCAATCCCAAAGCTGACTTTACCCGCCACCCTATTGCATTTGAATTCTTATCCTCTGTACTATATTTTTATCTCAGTTACATCGTAATTTTTGGAGTGGAGTGACCTTGTTATTGGTCTGTCTATAAAGTGACACGTACATCTATGGAAATCTAATAATATTTTTTAATAGAATGTCTAATATTGGCTTGGGAGATGGCTGATTCCCAATGAGATGGCTCACTGGTTTTATACAGCTAGCAACAATGACTCTCTTCATATTGGTGGACAAGACTGAGTAATTGAGTTTGTTGCTGAAAGGTCTTTTGTAGACTTTAATATGATTCCGGAGGGGCAGTATTAATTAATTATATTAAATTACTAAAAAGAGACAGACAGACAGACAGACGGACAGACAGATCCCACCCATTCCCAGATACTTGAAGCTTCTTTCTCCAGTGATGTTGCTACCAATAAAATTGACTGTGAAAGAAGTATTTGCAAAAATGACATCAGTGCATCAGCCAATCAATGCAGTTGCCTCCTGGATGTACTAGATTCAAAGATGGTAATTCCTCTGCTGAGAAAATAGCATCACTACCAGCTTGCTGGGACAGAGCTACCCAAAATTCCTGAGGAAGGATGTGAATTTATACTATTACTGTATTATAACAGTCATCCTCCTTGTCTTTTTTTGTTCTGTTCTTCTTGGTATTGCTAGTAGGCTGGATGAACTGGATCAGTAAATTAAGAAGAAGGCCAAGCCTCAGTTCCAACTTTGAACTGAATTGAACCTTGAATCACTCCCCACTCCAAGCTCCACAAGAGATTCTGTTTGCAATGGAATCCACCTCAGATCCCCAGCCAGTCTATCCTCTTTCACAGGAATTCCATGGTTCTCTTAAGGCCAGAGAAAGGCAAAGGAGTTTGGATTGCCTTTGACCCACTGTAAAGAGAGAGCAAGTGCTGAATGGAGCAATCCATAAAATGAAAGCTGGAAGGGCACCAAACCCAAGATCCCTCTCCTACCTGAAAGCCAACAAACCTTAGGGGCTGGAATATCATGAGGCCAGTTGAGGAGCAGAGAGAGGCAAACTGAGGGTGTCAGGTGGGTATCACTGAAAAGGAATCTAAAGCTTTGGGGTGGGCAGGATCAGATGAAGAAAGGCCAAGGATCTGATTGTGTTGAAGAGAAGAGTAGAAGGTAGAGACGGAAAGAGAAGGGAGCCCATCTTCAAAAAGTTGAGTAAAGCATGCATCTGAATATTTGGGTGCTAATCTGAACCCAACTTCCTTTGCAGTTCACTCATCACCAAGGGCTGGATCATGCAGACTGCACACACAGGCCATCATGTGGAGAGGTGCAGAGCCACCTCAACCGGCAGGGAACCGTAGGAGACATTCTTTGCCTGGAGGAGGTGGAGTGCTCCCCAGAGATTGTGCACCCAACATCACAGACCTTTATGGGGAACAGCTTCTCCTTGCTTTTCTGTTGTGTGTGTACAGGGGCAGTGTCCTGGCTTTGTCTTCTCCCTTTGGGGAACCGAGCACCGATAGGTAAGCAGAGAAGCAGTAGTCTCTGTGCAGCTGAGTGCAGGGACTGCAATCCTGCCTGGACCTTATAAGGGTCATAGAAGGAGCGGAGGGCTTCTTTTCATATTGTACGTTGGCATAAGGGCCCTGCAGAATCTGGCCCCAAGTGCTGGGAGACCTGGCCAAGTCATGGAACTCGTATGCACAGAATGTATGAAATGAGATCACTTGCACCCAGCCTTGTGGACAGGCTAAGTTTCTGAGACTCTACTTCCCAGCAGAGCAGAGCAGCAGTTTACCACAACAATCGATTGTGTAGAATCCACCGCACCGGTGTATTCAGTCACTGTGACGTAGACTGGCCAAGCTGAAACACCAGTACAAGTTTCTCAAAGCAGGGCCTTGCCACGACGGGTTACTGCACGTCTAGAAGCATTTGGAGACTGATCTGAATTCAGTGTAGTGCTGATCTGAATTCATTCCGCTGGAATTCCTCCAACCTCAACACACACACCAACCAACCATATTGCCTCTGAAGAGCAAAGCTTTTGCCTGTCATGTATCTTTCAAAGCAAGTTAGTGAGGTTGTATGTTTGCAATTCCCAGCTTGACTTGCATTTCCTCTTTGGCATTCTTAGACCTTGTAGCTCTGTGCTTCTGCACTCAGAGAAACCTGGAGATGCGGTTGCTGCTGCGTGTCTATTTAGCTCTGTAAAATCAGGGCTGTAGCTCCACCTAACTTGTACAGTTTTGTTATTTAAATTACAGAATAAGAGTAGCTGTTTGGTGGGTGGATATCAGCAGTGTGTTTTTAATTAAGCAGGTATAGCTTAAATTAAAGTACATCAAATGGATAATGTTTCTTTAATTTTGTATTGTCATTCTCCTCAGCCAGTGCAGAGGGGGTTGGCCTTATCATGATTCTTGTAACTAAAAAGCCAGTCTCATGACCCACTACATAATTGATTAAACACAACTGTGGACTCCCATTATCAGGAAGTGTAATTTTACTGGTGTCGCTCGGAGTCTAAAATACCTCAAGGGTAATTACAGACTGAGATGCAACACAGAAGGCTTTGAAGTGGGGAAAGAAAAGATTAGGGTAGTTGAGACTATCTGTGCCTGTTCATTTGTCCTTCATGGCAAAGTCTTTAAGCTTCTGTGAAAAAGTTGCCCCTGTCTGTGTTGGCTAGCACAAGTCATGTCTGCAGATGGTTGGAGGAGGTGCCCCTCTGGCCATGGGCAGCTTCAGGGGGCACTTAGAATTCATGTCAGACAGGCTGGCTTTTCCTCTTCAGCTCTAATGAAAGTTTCATGCAGCTCTGATTCTTTTTTGCCTTGGATTTGGTATGCCTGACTGCCTGTCACTGGGCTGTCCACTCAAGAGGGAGTGAAGTGCACTTTCTCTGACCAGCTGAATTATTCACCCTAGTAACAATTATATAACACTACACTTAAAGAGACCCTCTTTGCAGGTCAAGGAAAGAGGCACTAAAACTAATTAAAAACAGAGATATAGTTTTACTTTTAATTAATAACAAGTAAGAAGTAAAAAACCATTAGTAGTGATGGTACATAAAGGGGAAAACAAACCTGTATTAAGAGGGCTATTTAAAGAAATGTTAATTAATTGAATTTGAAGTTCCTTTTAGTCAAGCAAGAAAAAACTAATGGTTTTAAAAGAGGCAAAGTGAAGCATTATTAAATGTGGTATATTTATTATGTCAGTGACCAGTTTGCCAGAGGCTTTGAGGGGAAAATGCAAGTTCAAATCCTTTCTACTACATTTACAGCAATACAAAAGTTAAAGTATAAGAGTTCACACACACAAGATTGCTCATTTTATTTGGGTTAATAGCATATGGAAGACTATTTTAAACTAACAAATTTCAATAAAAGCGTAGAATTAGAATTTAACCATTAACAGCACTTGGGTTTTATGAGGCCAATAATGCTTTCCAGTATGTCTTTAAACACTTTAAAACATTAATTAATTAATCCTAACAATGTCCCTGTGAAGTAGACAAGTAGTAATATCCCCATTTTGCAGATGAGTAAACACAGGAAAGTTAAATGACTTGCCCAGGGCCACAGAGAGAGTCAGTGTCACAGAAGGAGGAGGAGTTCTTGACTCTCAGTTCACAGCACTGCTTCCCCAAGCATAATTTTGGTATCTCTCTTCATTGTATGGTACTAATGGCAGAAGTCTTAGAGTCACCCAGTTTCTCATGTCTCCCTGCACTAGCTCTGGCTGTTTCATGTTCTGAGGTGCAGACAAACGTTCTCTGTAGCACTCCCCTCCGAATTACAGTATAGTCAGAGCTCTTCATTTAGCCGTGCTCTCCCATTCCTGCAATATCAACAGTGGGACCACATAACCGTGACGTGCAGTGTGACAAATGAACTGAGCACATTCAGGGTCTGCCTGCTTCTCCGTTATACCTGATTAAAAGGAAAATATTTTCACCCTCCACATTTTTTAACAACTGTGTGCCCTGCAAAGACGTTACCAATGGTAGGCTAGATTTATAGCAGACAATTAAGGACAGACCAAGGCTGGCCTATATGTCCACAAAAGGGAGTAAGGGGTAAAAGGCACACAGTGCAGATCCCAAGCTGTGGCGGAGGAATGCTTGCCATTGCTCAAAGAGGAGAGGAAGAGGTTTGAAGGCAACTTCTAAGGCCTTTGTGTTCAGTCAGGACTAGTCTAAGCTGCACCAACAGCTGATTGCCAGCAGACTCAGGGGCCATTCCAACATCAGAGGCCATTCCAACAGTTGAGCATTGCTGGGTGTAGGGATGTCCCCATTTCCCCTGCTGCACCCTCCTGCCCCAGCCACAAGGTGACGGTGTGACCCAGTGGACTGGAATTGAGAAAGCCCAGAGTCTAGTCTGGGCTTTGCCAGTGGCCTGCTGGGTGACCTTAGATGAGTCAATTCACCTCCCTGTGCCTCAGTTTTCCCAACTGTGAAATGGAGATGATGCTGGCCTCCTGTACTAAGAAACTTCAGAGCTGTTGATTAAAAGAACCAAGTACAATTATCACTCAAGGGAACCTATTTTTGTATGGAGATCATTCTGTGGTCAACCAGGCTGCCTTTAGAGAAGTTTTGCAATGGGGAATTGATTGGAACAAGCTTCTCTAAAGCAACCCAAGATCTGGGCTGGACAGCACAGCATGAAGATGAATTGTTGAATTGTGGTGGTACTGGGAGATCCACAACACCAACATGTCTCTGGCGGTCCCTCAAGGTTTCTTCTGAATTTAAACTTTCATTTAAAAAAAATACTTGTCAGCCTTTGTGGTTGTGACAAGGAACCTTCCAAATTGCAAATGAGGTAGCATTGTCTGAATGAGTCTGCAGACACATGACAAGCCAAATTCCAGGCGCACAAAACAGCTTTTAAAATGGCCACATGAGGATTGCACTGGTGTTGGACCCTTTCTGTCTGTCTGGGTTGGGGGGAATAATTAGGAGTGGGTGGTGGAAAGGAGCATGGCCAAGCATTGCTGTTGCATCACTGCCCAGCTGTGGAAATGCCACCTGGGGACCACTGTGGCAGAGTGTAATTTGCATCCATCAATAGGGTGCTTCATGTCACACCAGCTATTGAAGTAGCCCCAGGATTGGGAGAACCCAAAGGTGGCTTAAAGTCACCTTCTCCCTCACCCCTCTTCTCAGCTGGACTGACTGGAGTGACATCTCAGCTGCCAGATGTGGCACAGATGCAAGCTGTCCCATTTTTCTCAGCTGCCTTAGCTCCAAAGTCTAATGATGACCATTTCAAATGGTGAGAGTACATTTGACACTTGATCATTTGACAGATGCAAATGTGCAAACGATGCCAATTCTAGGATTGTGGGTATAAACCACACTAGCGGAGTGTGGATCTTTGCCCCCATCTCATTGGCTGGTCCGTACAGGAGATTAAAATTCTACTAGAGTTGCCAGGTAAGAGAGTTAATTCTTTGGCACAAGCAGTAGTGGTTCATGCCTTCAAAACTAAATGTCTCAAGTTCAAACTCCACCGTTAACCCAAGAGGTTGGGGATTTGGTGTGAGTCCCGAGTAGAGTACTATGCTTGTCTTTCCACTTTGATGCCTTTTTAATTCAAAAAAAGAAGAATTAGCTTAATAAAGTCTAAGGTCAGAAGGGCCCATTAGATCATCTAGTTTGATATCTGTGTATGTAGACCATTACATTTCACCGACATACCCCTGTAGTAAGCCCAGAGGCTTTAGTTAAACTCAAACATTTCAGTCCTCCTGGGACTAAACTGTGTACCACAGGGAGAGAGAAAAAATGGGAGAGATCAAGGGGCCACCAATGCTCAAGGCCCCTGCATTGGCAGGGAACTGATTCGGTGAGATATGCCCAGATGATCCAAAAGGCAAACCACAACCCATGCTGCAGAGAATGGTGAAAAAACAAACAAACAAAAATAACGCAAGGTCCCAGCCAATCTGACCAGGGGGAAATTCCATCCCAATCCCAAATCTGGTGATCAGCATGACTCTGAGCATGTGAACATGACACACTAGCCAGAGATCTAGGATCCTCTGTGCCACCTCAGAGCACTGGCCCATCCTGTTAGGTGTCTCATCTCACATCTTATGCCCAATCTCTGATGCTTCAAAAGAAGAGAAAAAAACACAAACACATCTAGTCAATTGTGTATCAGGGGAAAAATTCCTTCCTGACCCCTGCTGGTTACTGGCTGAAGCCCTGATGCATGAGATTTGATTATAGTCATTATCTTAATGCAGAGCTGCAAACATTATGAGCATACTGAAAGCCGAGCAGGCAAGCCTGTTCTCCCAAGGAAGAGGATGAACTTCCAGGTAACACCACTAATTACTAAATCCTGTTCCTATTTAACTTATCTGTGCCTCCAGGATATTGCAAGGAAGAAACCCACAAGACCTCTACCAATTTGGCCCCTAAAGGAAGAAAATATTCCTTCCCGACCCCCAAACAGGCAATCAGTCAGACCCACAGCATTCGTAACACATAGCTCTGAAGCTACCAGTGTTGGGGGGGAGGGGAGGTCACCAAAACAGAGCCAAACGAGGCTTATAGCCGGGCTAGAGTTCAAATTAATGAAAAGGGAGGGCAAGGGACCAAATCAGCTCCCTTACTCTCCCAGCTGGCCAATGAGTGGCTAGAGTCTCTGGAGATGCAGGGGCCACTCCTTTGTTGCCCTTGTTACTCTTTCGCTACCCCTTTCTGCCACTGGTCCTGTCAAGTTTTCTGTCCACTGAGGCAGGTGGGCAGTAAACTTTACACAGGATGACAAGGAGAGCAGGTCTAAAAATGTCTAAAGGTTTTTTTTTTTAAATATCAAACATCTTATTTGATATTGCTTCTCATAGCTAACAACCAAGCAAAAAACTGGTGGGTAATTCATGAACTAGATATCCATGAAATGTGAATCGTTTTAAAGTAGTCACCATTCATGCAACACCACATGTTTTAATGACAGCACATTTCTAGTCTCCACTTGACTCTTCAATATGACCACTCACTGTATCCATGGTATTTTTCAAATATTAAAAAAACATCTAATCCAGTACTTCTGTTCATATGATTCTGGAGTTCAAAAATAAACTACAAATAAACAGTTGCTTGATTTTATTTACTTCCACAAGATTTTATATTCATTAGCTGCACACACATCCAATGCAGCTTAACATCCACAAACTAAAATTATCTCCATGCGTAGACCTGTGAAACTATTATACCTGTCACTCCCCTGAAAAAATCGTATTTAAAACTCTGAAGCCATACATCATTTTCCTTACATGCAAGGAACAAAGAGCTAGAATTAAGTAAATGTACTATGCCCACAGAAACCCAGTTTTTTGGATTTCAGCTAATCCTAGTGACTGCTTAACTGTGTGTCCCCCCAATATTTTAAGACTAAAGATTTAGACACATTTTCTTGAATACACCTCGTCAATACTACACAAAGAAAGCAATCTTTAAAAAGGACACAGATGCTTTCACTTAATAGCAACTGTACATGATTGTTTGGCATATTGTCTAATTAAAGTGTTAACTTTCTATATAAACCCTGATGTTTGCTCAGAAGAGAAGTAAAGCAGTGATGTTTGCAGATATCATTTTAGTTGTATTGCTTCCAGGGAGTATTTTATTTGTACAAACCTAGAATCCTTTCCCACTCCATGTAAAAAATAGATTAGTCCCTTGATATCCTTGAAAGTCATATCACTCACAAGAAAATTCATAATGCATGACACAGTATATACATTTTTTTAAAATTAGACAAAAGAGGCTATGATGGACTGAAGACCACTGTCCATCCTAGCTCACATCCAGCTTTCCTAGAGAGCTTACTATCTTCCTTCCCCCTGACACAAGAGGTATAAGTGAAATTATTTCTGACAACTTCATGTAAGTCTGAGGCATCCCCATTCATCCTGATGATCAAATAGAACATTGCTGCTAGTATGACGCAAAAGCTCTGAACTGGAGAGAGGAAAACTAGAGAGCAGAAGATGTGAAAACACACTACAACAGCAATAGCAACGGCTTCTTTGAGGATTTCACTTAGAATGCTAGCTTGCATAACTGACTGTTACCGGAAATGTATCTAAACAACTACAGCATACTTTTCATTTATAAGACAGTGGTACTTTAAGGTGTACTACAGTTTTAAAGGTAAGTAATGAAAGTGAGAACAACATTCTGAAAGTTTTCCTTAAAGGCCCACCAGTATAAGAGGAAAAAATAGCTGCTGCAGCAGTTAATTCGCAAGTGCTTATTTGTGTTTGTATGTACAGTCCTGGTGTAACTCCACAGACGTCAGAGGAGGTTGCATTTACTTACATCAGGAAAATAATTTATCTCATCTTGCTCTTCTGTTAGGTCCACAGTTATTTGAAAGCTCAGGTACAAAACAGGAGGAAAATCAGTCTTGAATAGGCTCGGAGTGCACTTCAGCATCCATTTGTTATTTGGGCTGGTTAAACTTACACGTGTGTGGGTTTCTTTTAGGACCAAAATTTTCAAGCTTGAATGCCTAAAATTAAGCATCTAAACCCATACTTAAGCACCTACCTGATTTAAAACCAGAGGTGCTAAGTACTGGAAATCAGGCCACTTTTCTGTAGGTCCCTAACTTTAGACACCCACGTTTGAAAACGTTGGCTTTAGTTACAGACTGTTTGCTAAAACATTTCCATTGCCCTGGAGAGAACAGAATGAAAGAACATCAGCTTTCTTCTTCTTATGCCTTTGGGGGAAACACTGTATTTCCTTGCTCCTTCAGTGAGAGTCCTCTTCCCTTTGTGTGATAAGGGGAATTCAGAAGGTGGATCAGTTCTACCCCTCTCATCCTATGGATCACGTTTTTCAAAGGGGTTTTTACTCGGAGGGGGTGCACTGCTGTTGGCTTTCTTCTACCCTGATGGCCCGTTAAATATAGACACTAACGGCCTTTGTGCTGACTATCACCTGCAGGTCTACTGAATTATCAAAAACTGAAAGAACATATATGGTCTCTCTTTTCTTAACTTCCTCTTTAATGGGAGATAATTTTCCCCATAAATTCTGGGCAAAGACGGTGAGTTTATTATATTGGCTCAAACAGTGCAACACAATGCAAAACTGGGTATCACAACAACCCATCTAGGGTCCAAATCAGCAAACATTCTCTACCCGACATGGTGCTTCAAGGACCATTAGATTGTCCCGGGGGTGAAGATAGAGATCAGTGGCATGCCACCCTCTTCCTTAGAATCTCTTGCAGAAATGGGGGAATCTCCCGACTACACGACCATTTCCATTATGGTCTCTACAGACATAAACCATATCCCACCCCTATTTTGCACAAAGCGGATCCTTGCTGTTAGCAGAATATCTTGAGAAATATCAGACACACCAGTATTTGTGAGTGTCACAAGAAAGGGGATGCAACATGTAATGAAATCGAGTCAAAATGGGTGAGGTACTGAACACCCAAGGTAGACCAACAAATTAGGGAAATAAAAGAAGTTCAGCTCTGATGTAATCAAGCCCGTCAACTCAGTAATTGAAAATTCACTGCACAAGTCCACCTCGAGCTTTTGTTCGACATCCAGGTAGCCCTGTAGCCTGGTAGCCCAGTAGCTATGTTCTCAAGCTTTGATAAAAATGTCACCAACTGGGAAAAATAAAAAAGGGGCCTCAAAAGCTGAATGTTTGTGCAAACTGAATTTGTTCTATATTTTGCATCAAATGCTGAATTTCGCACAGCTCCGTTGGGCAGGAAAATTGCAGACGGGATTGTAGCAGAGAAGACAGTTACTTAACATTTATACTGCAGTAGTACCTATAAGCCAATCAGATCAGGACCCCTTTGTGTTAGGCACTGTACATGAAGTAAATGACAGTCCCTGTCCTAACTGGTTACAATCTAAAATCACAATATTCCATTCTGCGCAGTGAGAGCTATGCTCATATCCATACATTTAGACAGCTGGAAAAGAATATATTAGCAACAGAATAGATTATTCTACTGAGTAGTATATTCTATGAGTAATTCCACTGATTTCAAAGGCTGGCAGAATTAAAACCAATATTAAGTAGCATATGCTTTAAAAAAAAATACTGGCACTTTTTTACATGCAGTATGAAGGAAAATAGCTTTATCAGTTTACGTTACTTGTGGCTGGATTATAAGCTTACAACCCAGCCTGAGGAAGGGGCAGCACGTGGTCGCACTATCCCAGCAGCTGGGCAGGAACCAAACTGTGACGCCACAAGCACCTGCTTCCCCCTTGCTCCAGGGAGGAAATACGTTGCACCAGCCCCTTTGGTGGCGCAACTGATTTCCCCCTCTGTTATGGCTCACTTGTGTGGCTCTGGTGAGGTAAAGCTCTGTCAAATTCTCACCCACTCCCAGTCCGCCTGTGCAGGAGAAGCAGCAGTCCACCAGCAGCTGCTCTCAGCCACGGTGCTGAGTCTGGCAAAGTCAGTAGGCCACACGAGAGGGTATGCCCTACACAGGTATGGCGCTGGGCTCACAATGGAGCCCTTGGAATGCCAACTTCCAACTAAATCTACACACATCAGGTATCAATAAATAAAAATTAATCATGGTGAATCAATCTATTGTTTTATAGTTGTTTATATTTTATGTTGTATGTGATACGAATGAGCAGGGTAATTGTGCTGTTAATAAATTCTGTAACTGTGAATATTCCTA
Organism: Mesoclemmys tuberculata; assembly: GCA_007922155.1. NCBI lineage: Eukaryota > Metazoa > Chordata > Testudines > Chelidae > Mesoclemmys > Mesoclemmys tuberculata. Next base: position 19,388,469 of record ML675614.1, on the reverse strand, counting down.
TTTCTTCATTTCCAGAAAGGCACTGCGCTGCGTCTTTTTTTTTTTTTGTTGCCTCCCTTTTAATTCTGTGCTCTTTGGCTGAGCAGTATTCCGCTCAGAATTGTCAAGCCTTCTGGAACCATAAGTATTTTTCAGACCATTCATTAACAAACAGACAACCAATCTCAATATGCATTATCAAAATTAGATCTCTTCTCAACAGCTGACAATTCTGTATTATACAGTTACAAGCTTACAAATCGGTGACACTATATTGTTAGACTTTGGAACTGACTTTTAACAATATATTACCTAATTACATTTTGTATTGTATTCTGACTGCATGGGAGCATTTTATTCTGTGGCCCCACTTTACTCTGCAATTTGTTTCTCAATAAATGTAAAATAATAAAAACCCAAATCTTAGTGTATCAAGTATTTTTATTGACACAACTGCTCAGCTAGTAAAGAGAACTTTGAGGGTTTCACAAATGAAACTTTATTAGGTTGTGCTCATTTTAAAATACAATTGTCATGAGATTGATGTGGAAATGGTTTTTTATAAGACATCCCACTGCTACTGGATGCTTTTCCAGCGCAAGCACCAAACGGAAAGCAATATGGCTATCTTGAACCATGACACTCCTGCATTCAGTTTTGGTATGGCAGGTATTTAAACATTAAACACTCCCCTGCCACATATGCAGAGGAGGAAACAGATGAGACAGAATTTAAATATCAGCTATTTGCTGGAACTCACTGGGTAATTCCCCAAATACTCATAGGTATGTCTAATTACCTATCTGAGCAATTTCCAATGTGCCGATCATTGTGCTATCTAGGCAATGACATTCTTAATGGCCTTATTCTCCTCTCACTGACACTGGATTCAAATTCATGTTTCTCCATTGATCTCAGTGGAGCTAGTCCTGATTTACACAACTGTTGGATCCTCAGGGCCAGTTTTCAACTGTATAAAACAGGGGTACTTCCATTGAAGTTAATGGAGTTGCACCTATGTAAAACCAGTGCAAAACAGAATCAAGCCCTAAGGTACTAATTCCCGTGCTGAGATGTTATTTCTGAAATTACCACCTCTGAAAATTGGTCTCTCCTAAAATTATATTACAAAGCCAATCAATTAAAGAATTTCAGATTTTGTAGTATCTTTTGGGGAAGTACCACTTTTCAGGAGTTATTTCTGTGGGGAATGAGAAAACATGGGGGCAACTAAATTGGGTAAGTAATGGCATTGTTTTCAAATACCTACTCTGCCATGAATTTCTAAGCTACCCTGCATTGAAAGTTATCAAACTTTTCTAGCCAACTTTTAGAAATAGAACACACAGTCTCAAAACTGTCTGTCATCCATTTTAAGCAGCCAAAATAAAATCGTGTATCTCCCTCATGTTCCTCCATAGCCAGTCACAAGTCCAGTTGAAAAAGGAGGAGCGTTGGCATCAAGATGGCAGCTGGACGTAAAACTTTGTCAAAGAAAACCAGAAAATGAGTTCTTTATACTCCCTAAATGACTAGACCATTCTTGGAAGCAAAGCATAGTGCCCTTGTTTGAGTGCTACTGCATCATTCTGAATGGATGCAGTCAAAGAAGAGTGTCCAGAAAATATGACTGATATCTTGAAATACTGAGAGAATAACTGGAAAAAGTGTAGTGTTGGCATTGATGAAAAGGAAAATATGGATTGAACCTAGATATTTGAACTTCTGTACTTTTGGTAATGGCTGGCTCCCAAGACTTACAGTCTCATTGTCTTCCTGCAAGGTACCATTGACTCTACAGACCATATACTCTGTTTATTTTCATGCCATTTCTTTCAAGTACACACCTCCATCTCTCTAAGTCTTCCTCCACTTCCTCTGTATTCTCCCCCATGAGCATTACAATCTGCAAAAAGAATGCACCAGAGCACCGCTCGCAAGATGTTTTCTGCACGCGCATAGAGCACCCATATGACCAAAAAGGGGCTAAGTGCCAACCCTTGATATACTCCAACTCTTACTAAAACCTGTTCAGTTTCTCCACATGGCCTTCTAACTGTGGCAACACCGCCCTCAGGTGTGTCCTGGATAAGTCTGATATATTTTTCAGGTATCTGCTTCATTCTCATACACCACCAGATGACTTCTATCATTAAATGGTCAAAAGTCTTCTCAAGATGAATGAATACTATGTACAGAATTTTCCTTTTTTCACTATATCTTTCCCCAGGAGCAATCTTAATGCAAAGATGACATCCAGAACACCACTCCACCACTCTACAACACACTTAGATATGTTTATAGTGAAAACAAGTAGAAGTTTTTCTTAATGAAGTATAGAGATTTAAGTGAAAGCAATTAGAAGCATTGGAAACATACTTACATATAAATACTTATACTTAAATATATATTTACACAGGGAAACATATAAAACAAAATCATAATCGCGTTCTACAGCCAGGCTTAGCTTTGGTCTTGCGTTCATTAGACAAGTCACACTGTCAGCTTGCCTCTTCAGTGAAAGATCCAGGATGTCTATTTGCACACCCAGACACATCAGAAGAATCCATGGTCCTTATTCATAAGCAGGATGCCCCCTGCTGGTTGCTTTTTCTTGTGTACTCCTTTCTCATAGATTTCATAATCTTTTAATTAGCATCTTGGTCAGTATGCAAACAGGTATATATTGTGAGACAAAAAATGACCAGACATAGGGACAAATGTCTGTTAACCCCTGCCTGAATGGAACCTGTCTAAGACATGTCACGTCCTGGTTACCTGCCTTACAAACATAATTTTCAGGACAGACACAAAGCTTTACATACATTTCACAGTGATTACGAGGACTAGTGAACTACTGGCTCTCAGCAGAGACCTCATATGTCACTCACTCTTTAGTGATTCATTATGTGTATGTTCAATCCAGAGGATCCCTGTAAAAATCTTATGATCTTCCTGTGCCCTCCTTCTGTTAGCATCAAGAAGTCCCTGGGTCACAGCTGGAAGACCCAAAACTAGATGGATAGATATTATACAAAAGGAGCCATGGAGTTCCCAAGGAACTGTTTCAAGTCAGACTGGAATGAAGAAGAAGTTCTCAAAGAGCTGACCCATATAGGTGGGATTAAGGCTAGAAGAAGAAAAAAGAGAAGACATCTCTCTTGTGCACTATAAAGAAAATGCAAGTCAGATGCAGTAGATGCCATTTCATCGATATTCAGGTGCAATTTTATGAGTGCACACCAGGCCTGATTTTCTGTTGCCTGACACCTTGTGTAATGATTTACACAATCTCTATCACTTTGGACTAGTGTAAGTGGCTGTCCAAGGTGTAGCGTAACGGAGAATCAGGCCCTCGGGAGCTTCCCCACACCTAAAGTGATTATAAATGGAAGGTCACAAAACACCTGTAGTAAAAAGTTCCCAGGTGTCCATAAGACCAAGAAAGTAAGTTCAGAAGATCGTTAGATGAACGCTCATTAGCTTCGTGTTGAATATGGTACAACAGCATCGACAACAGAGCCAAAAGCAATAGCAATGCTGTACTGCTGCCCACACACCATATTGTCTTCCTCCAGCAACAACTATTCCAGAGGCTTTTTGTGATGCCAAACAACACGAGTGAGAGGGGAAAAAATAGCCTCTTGAAAATGTCCTATCTGTTCATTTTCACAAATGTTCTTTAAAATTACACACATATAAAGAGATCTAGAGGTTTCTGGTTAGTTTGTCATATATTTTATAGGCTTTTCTGAATGGCTTTAGATTTGACATAGTAACTGACTGTTACTAGAAATAAACTGTAAGTCAATTCCATGCTTCCATAATTCACTGCTCAGGCTTGTTGAAAAAGATTTAGTGATACTTGTGATAGACAGCAAGCCTCTTGATGTTTTCATTTTCATTTAGTGCCTGTAATCCCTCAAACTTGCTGACCTCTACAGAACTGGACAGAAAAGGGCTCTAGAACTTCTTTATAGGCATTCATTTACAGGCCGAACATTTAAAACACTCTTGTTCAGATTCCTTTAGTTTTGAGACACAAACTGACACTGGAATAAAGTTGTTTGTTTGTTTGTTTTAAAAAGAAAGTAGCTGCTACTGTTATCTCTATTACCAATAATTTGTTTTCAATCATTTCTGAAAGGACAAATTAATCCAAAAGGGCTTTTTCGAGTCTCAGAATGTAAGTTGTTTTGACAGTTTCAAAATCATATTTCTATGATCAAGCAACTTCAGTTGGAACCTTAGCCTGTTTATGGTCATTTCCTTTTTCTCCTTTGATGTAAAGGGACAAATTGTAAGGGCTCAAGATCTGCATGCAAAAATGTGTGACCAATTATGTGCTTACATAATGCACGTGCATTTACCACAAATGCATGTACTAAAGACTACTTAGGCCTACAAAGGGCTTGTCTACACAGTGCAGCTTCATCGAGGCAAGATATGCAAGTTACATCATGCAAGTAACATAACTGAAGTCGACGTACCTTGCATCAAGTAGCTGCGCTGTCTTCATTATGCTTCTCATTCCAGGGGACTACTAGAATCAACGGGAGAAGTGTGTCTTCACCAGACCCGCTCAATCAATGCTGCTGCATTGATGGCTGCAGCACTGACAGAGCCACTCAATGTAGATAAGCCCAAATACACAAAAACATTTGCAATCCTGGTAATTGTACATGCAAATGCAGGCATGCAATTATACACTCATTTCTACACATGAAAGTGGGCCTCAATCCACTGAGAATTTAATCTTGGAGATAGATCTGCCTTTCAAGCGACACTTCTACACCAGTTTCCCCTGAATGCTGGGTCACTGGAAAAGAGCACCTGGCTAGTAACAGCACTGTCCCCACCATTACAATTAATTGCTAACAAGCCACTGACATTTGAAAATACCTATTCGAACTCTGCTCCACAGTTCATCCCAAAAGTGGACTTTTGGCCAACTGTTTCGCCAAAGCAGCCCGCTTCTCCTTTGTACAAGTCACTGCACTGTGACAGCCAAACTTACACCATCCTGCTGAGCTCCTTTGAAAATGCAGATGCTGGTTTTCGTTTTGGACCTGGGATCTTTTGAAAATCTAGTCCTAACAGTGGAGGCTGAGCACTTCTGAAAATACTGGCCTTACTCACTACCAGAACAACTGTCAAAATTACATGTGACTCACTTTAAGTGGCAAATTGGAAACCACAGAAAAATGACTAGAACTGTGGATATTTTTCTCCTTGAGAAATGAGGAAAATCCATATACATTAGGGTATCTTTCTTCTTATATGTTAAGAAAGTTGGGGTATAATATAGCAAAGACTTTAATTGCTTGTTGAAATATAAACCTTTCCCATGAAAGATGCTGCAGTACATGGAAAAGCATTAGTCCTAACCGGCATTATGAAGTTACAATTATTTCATAGCAAATGGGATATAAAGCAGTTTTATTCTGTACAGTACCCTTCCTAAATTGTATCCCAAAATCCTTTACAGAGGTTAAAAAAAAAATCACAGGACAACAGAAAAATAATTTATGAATGAAAGAAAGCAGACCTGGCAATGTACGATGAATAAATTTGTGCATTCAGTCATAAGGCTAATAACAGAGGCTGGGAGAAATTTAGAAGTAAAGCAAGGGAGAAAAAAAGATACGATTTAATTTAGGTCTCATTCCATGGACCACTCTCACTTACTGTTTTCAGAACAAACTATTTAAAGTTCCTTTTTATACTCCTCCACACCAAAAGTAAATCAAACAAAAATAATTAAAAAACAGACTTTACATATTCACCACAGCAGGCTTGGATCTTTTAAAATCTGTCTAGCAAGTCAGTAGCTTGCTAAAAATCAATCACAAAGCCACTTCTCTTTATTTAGACATTTGCACACTATAGCAACTCATTTTTTTAATCTAAACTTAACCTTTTTTCTATGGATTTGTCCCCAATACACACACAAACAGGTGTGCCAAAAAGAGGAGGTCATTTGTGACTCATGAAAAGGAGGGAATGAGTAAATTTCAAAAATGCGCCTCTTGCACTGTTAACTGCAGTGCAGGAAAACCTCCTACGCACATAGAAACATAAATGATGTGTACATTTTTTATGAATAAGGCCTTTAGTTTTAATTGCTCCTTACAGCATAGGCCAATTAAGGCTGAGTTGGCAGGACAAGGATCTTTCCCAGCTCCTTTGAAGTTATGAGAGATGGAGTTTGCTTTGCCTGAGGCTCCCATTCACACATATCCCCCCCCCAAAATGTGAACACCATTAAATATCTCTGGTACTAATGTTTACTTTATAGGAGCTGAAAGCAAAAACTCAAGACCAAAAGTTCCCTTTTGGCCCCATATCTCTTGCTTCCAAATAAAATCAATTACAATGTCTCTAGTTATCTAGTTGAGCCTTGGAAAGCTAAATACCAATACATTCAGATCTAGAATTGTACCAAGAGAAACTGCTAGTGTGCAAGTCCTCAAAGATCTCCCTTTTATCTATAATTGATCCTCTGCGCCCTCATGCTGTATCAAGGTGAAAGATTATGTAAACTGCTTTTAAAATATTATATACATTTTCGAGCACATACTGTATGGTTGATGTCAACATTGCAAACTCTATATATTAATTACCTAAGTAATAAAATATAAGGTGGCACTCCATCAAACGTGTCCTTAAATAAATCACACAGACAGGAGGCTAACGTGTCTTTTTAGGGAAGTAGATCACTTTTGTTGTTTGTTTCTTGTAAAATTACATTAAAATATTTCAGTTCTTATGTAACTAGCACCAAAGGCTGGAACAGGTGTCTTGAAGGCACAGCCCTGTGGTAGGGGTGGTGCAAATCTGCACAGCCCTTGGGGAATATTACAGGCATTATGCTTGAGTGAGCAAGAATGCCTCCTAGGCCTCCCCAGTGCATCAAGGAACTCACAGATGGCGAAATCTCTTTAAAGGCACAAGCGTACTTCTCCCCATGCAGTCAACCAGTTCTGCTGGCCAGAAAGGGCCAGAGCTATGGTCTAACCTACTCCCCATCCCTTTGAGGCCTCATGAATGGCAGCATGGTGAACATACTGGTAACAGCCCTGTGCACCCTCCAAGTACAGCAATTCAACAGGTCAACAGGTCAACCTTATGTGTGCTGGGCCGAGAGAGAGAGGCTTGTTAGTCCCTTCCCAACCACTGCCTACCTGCATAAGGGCCAGTCAGAATCTACCCTGAATTTGTATACCTCTGTACATCTGCAGTGCAAGTCTATATTTTAACATTGAGGACATGAGAGGACTGGATGACACTGGGGAGTAGAAATGGCGCCTTTTACTTCAAGGTAACTGGTTCAAATCCACTTGGGACCAGCAACAAGCAGAAGCCACCAACTTGGGTAGATTAGAAACAGCAAACTTGTGGTAAAAGGCCCGGTGTATACCTTGTCCTTGTCCTTGTCCTACTGCAGTCAGTGTGAGTGGTGAGTGCAGCACCTCTAAAACTGTTAATCCAGTTCCCTTCACTCACATAGGCTTCGTTAAGTAAGTTTGAAAAAGAAATGAAAGCTTGGCAGAAGTGACCTGATGGCATGATACCAAAAAAATAAAAAATCTTCCCTGCTCATGATAAACATTATCGTGAAACTTCTAATTTTCCTAATGAAAGGATTAACCATCAAGATAAAAGTAAAGTGATTTATTAGATTTTCAGACATCATAGAAATAAAATAGTAAATCAGTCTAGGCAGTAACTACTTCATCTCATCTTACAGTCATTAACTCTTTGCCAGCTGTAAAAGACATTCTAACATCTCTGTTTAATTCCATAAGCCTGTCTGTAATCCAGGACTAAACAATAATTACTATTGACTTGTGAAGCAGCAGTTGAAGCCTTCACTTCAAAATATGCCTGAAGTCATGAAGAGCGGATCACCAAGAACCTGTCTGAGAGAGCTAAAATACTGCTCAAAAAACCCTGAGGATTTCAAACTTTCAAAACTTAAAGGAAAGAATATGGCTGCTGTCAGCTTTCAAAGGATTTACATACTGTTTGCAAACTCTCACCAATCCATTCCCCCACAGCCCGTAAGGACCCACTTCTTGATGACCATGCTGATTTTAAATCCCTTGCTTCACTAGTAGCTTTCACCCACTCTATTAATTATTATTATAAAGGTATAGAGTATAAACAAACTAAATTCTAGAGTCTCTCTCTCTCTCACTCTAATGGTTCTTTTCATGATCTGCAGCAAGGATCATTTAATCTGTGAAGAATGGAAATTTCAGTATTGATATATTGTCAGTTATTACCTTTTATTTTCTGGTTGTATATTTGGAAAAAGAGGAAAGATTTAGTGCATTTGTTTGGTGAGGACTGAATGTTCCAGGATACTGCAGAAAACTGTTTTCTCTGAATATATTTTTAGACCCTGAAACCACCAGTTTACAATTTTTCTGTTTTTCATCCTCACCTTCATAATGCAGGGCCCATTTTATAAATGTGTGCATTCGCCCAGGAGCATCCAGTACCATACCACACAGCCCATTGCTACTTCCATTTCATTCCAAACCTCATGTTTTGGGAAGGGAAGGTGGCCTGTCAGCCTGTTTCTTACATTTACATCAATCCAACATTAGCCAACTGAGCAACAGACAACCTAAGAGGCAGTTTTTCAAAGACAAATGGGTGGGGTCTTTTTCTGTGAGCTGGACACCAAAATTGCTTTTTATGCCTTTGAAAATCCCCTCCTAATCTTTTGGCCAAGGTCACACAAGTTAGTGGCGTAACCGTCAAGAATAAAACCCAAAAGGACCTCATTTGCAATCCCTTGCTCTAACCACTAAACAAACCTGCCTCTATTACTTCTCAACAGGATAAAGCTAAGAAACTGTACCATTATGCTCCCACTAAATCAAACAGGCACATGAAGAACAGATAGAAAAGCCACAAATAAAAAATATATGAGCATCAACATTTTTAAAATACTATACATTTGAAAAAGGGATAGTAAAGTTCTAAACTGGCCTATGGAGTTCAGGCATGGGAAATTATGCCATCACAATGTTTTATTCTGTTGAATTTTAAATGGGTGAATGGAATACCAAAAACTTACATTAAAATAACACAAGTTATGGCCACATTTTCAAAACTGAGCCCAACAGCTTTGACCACCCTAAACACCTGTTTTGCCTACATAGCCCCATATTTGGATGAGCAAATTGGATAGTGGGGCTAAAATAGAACTCTACTTGCTTCTCTCAGGGTTGAATTCAGCCTGGAATGTTCTGAGATCTCTGCATTATGGAAGCACAATAAGGTTAATCAAGGATGGAATAGCTGCTCTGTCTGAATGTCCATATTTTGGTTGTCTTAAATTAGCCCCAGTACCATGATTTTAACATCAAGCTTTTTAAAAAATATTTAATTTTTCTGTTTCCTGCCCAGGTCTTATTCTGCACTGCACTGACAGTGGGAACATTTTCAAGAATCATTTCCCAAGACACATTTAATACATTTCCAGTAAATTGTACATAAACCTGTCCAGCTGGCTGGGTCATTGAGTAAGTGACACACCCACTGAGTGCAGGATGCCACCTGAGATTTACCTCAGTGCTTTCAAAAACAAAAAAGCTGCGTCTGATGATGGGATAAAGCTTTGCTAATGTGTGAGTGCTATGGGGAATACAATGATAACTGCCCACTAGGGAGTGTAACGATCTTTTTAAGTTTCGTTATGGGAAAGCTTACACACAGGATTAGACAAAAGGGTTTTGAAGATCAGCACTGAAATTACATCGGCTTTAAGGAAAAGCAGCATTAAAAAGCTGGCTGATTATTTAAAACCATTTAAAAACAGACGGGAAAGTTTATCAAGTGTTTTAGCCAGATTTTGTGCTGCTTTCAGGAACTGAGAAGCAACTTGCAAATGTAAACTAAGTCTGAACAACACGGGAGACAGTAAGGCATCGTAACAGAACATACTAAGTCAGAAGGAAAATATAATGAATCACTTGTTCATAGCTAGCTAAACTGAAATTATACAAATGAGGAAATCTTAATACTGGCTTTTTTGAATGACTTCTCATTTGTATGTTTGCACTTGTTGAAGCCAAGCCTGTGAAATAAATAAGAATTTGCATTTTTCATAATCTAGTTTGTTTGACCTTTATTTTTCTGATAATGAGCGCAGAGGAGGGACGTGGCTGTGGAGACACAGACCTTGGAAGTGCAGCAAGTATGGTCAAAAGCCATACTTTTAAGTGAATACAAGGAAGAGTGGTGGTATGAACAGACAAACCGTGCGTAAATGGCTCCACCTGTCTCACCTTCAAGGCTGATTTTTTTTTTAAAACAAAAAATAGCTCCTCGAAGACATCTCCAAGTCTTTGTTTTCTTAGTAATTGAATGATGTGCATCCAACTCTGCAGAAGTCACATTTACATCTCTCCCTCGCTGCGTGACCCAGTGAAGTGCTGAGTGTCTCCTGGGAAGCGCTGAACCCCCTCAGCTCAGACAGAAATCAATAGGTCTGATGCGCCTTCCACACCAGTTGCAACAGAATTTGCGACCAATGTAAGTGGAAGAAGAATCAGGCCTAGCTACAGGAGTTTGGCACCTCACAGGATCGGGCCTTCCGCTTGTCTGTAAATACAGAATGGTGTGTTTATTGTACAGATGATAGGTAAAGTCCATTTCCTGCAAGTAAGCTTATCATTTTGTAAGTCAAGTCATCAGTGCATTAACTGGGGCTTTGAAGTCCCAGCAGAGGATATGGAACAACAGTGGGGCCCACGTCAAAGAAGAGTGCAAAATATTCGTAAACAGAGCCAGATCCTGAAGGCGCAGAGTACACACAACCCCCACTGAACCACAGATATGGCATGTAAAGCATTTAGCACTTCATGCGATCAAGGCCTTTAAAGAGAAGAGGGGTGACAAGTCCTAATGCAATCAACTCTGGTCCTTCTACCCTGCGAATACCTGCAGCTCCCTCCCCACTTCAGTTTGTTCTCCAAAGTTTGAAACCGTGGCATTCTCGTCTCTCTTCATCACCAGCGTTTAAGTGAATTTAATAAAATTATTTTTCTAAAATGTTTTAGATGCCATATCTATAATCCATAAAATTTATTGTACCTTTATGTAGAATTATACTGGAGTTGAACATATAAATCAATTTATAAGGTCTAATGACATACAAATGCTTAAAAACTAAAGGCGATGTAGTAAATTCAAATTACCATTACAAATGTAAGCTTTGTAGTCAGTATGTGACCCACTAAGGATTATATTTAACTCCCCTGAGAGTGGTTTATCATAAAACTTTATACTTTTATTACAGTGAATTATTAACTCCTCCATGATGTGAGTCATTCCATGCTCTGACTATAGCTTTTTTAATGACACTATAATAGACATCTTGCTAATAGCAGTAGGATTGCTACCTCTGAGGTGTGAAAGAAGAAAAGAAAAAGAAAAGAAAAGAAAAGAAAAACAAATACATGGAAATAGCATATTTCCCAAGGGAACAAAAACAACAATTTATAGGAACTGCTGATTGAAGCCATACAATAAAGACCTCTACATTCTGCCCTTGTGGTAAAACAATAGCTTACCAGAAACTAAATTTAAATGTCATACCTTTGGAGGGAAAATGCAGATTATTCTGAGGGCTTTTTTTCTTCTTTGAAAGGACAAAAATTAAAAATTTTACAGCTGGTGTTGTAACTTATCTGAATGATTATAATGTGCATTCATACACTCTTTTAAAATGTTCATCACACCAAGGAAGCAACTGCGAACTCTAACCAATCAACTTCCACTGTTTGCTGTGAACTGTAATTTAATTTCTATACATACAGCCCAAACCCACACTGTTGGGAGGGCCCCAAACTCCCACAGACATCAATGAGATTTTTGAGAGAATGGAGAATGCAACATCAGGCCCCTTGTTTTTAATGTAACAGGCTGCTAGTTGTTCCATGTGGGTGGAGCTCTCTGAGCGCGCACAGCGATAGGATTCCATGTGGGCACAGAGGTTTGTTCACACAAAGACGCTTCTGGGATCAGGGCCTTCATGAGACTGTAAGCTCTTTGGAGCAGGGACCATCTTTTTAGTTCTGTGTTTGTACATTGCCCAGTACAACAGAGTCCTGGTCCGTGACTGGAGGGTTTCTACATGCTACCACAATACAAATCATCATCATGAACATTCATTTCATTTTTTAAAACAAAAAATGTTCATAGCATAGAATAATATCAATATTTAACATTTAATAGAGGGGTATAATATATATGAAATAAATGTACCTTACTTTTAAAGTGTGGGACATGTCTTTCCTTAGTCTACATAAAGAATAACAGCCTATAACCGCTGCTAGCTAATGGAGTTACTCCTTTAGCTCAAATAGTAAAGATCAATGCTTTGGTGCTAAAGATCCCAACTACAAACCCCAATGTTACTATTTGACATTCAAGAGGAATTTTGGGTTGATTTTCTTCCATTTCATTATAAATTTGAAAAAGAGTTCATATCCCCAGAAAATTTCCACTGAGGTTCATGAATTTTCTGAGAAAAAAGACGATTCAGTGAAACTTTCAAGGAAAATGGGCCACGTTGCATGCCAAAGTTAGCCCATTTCTGAGCAAAATCGCCACTCTTTTTTCAAGCATGAGGGGCTTTTTCCATTGAAATCATGCAAAAATTTGCTTTTCCATATTTTTCCAATATGAAAATAGCCATTTCATCAAAAAGGTAAATAAGTGAAATCTGAAGGGTACAATATTGTATGCAAAACGAAGCTGTAAATGTGTGTCTGCAAAACAAAAATAGTGAAATTCCCTAGTTCTAGCTATTCTGAATAGTTTAGTTATTTATTACTAACAGAAGACATTCAAACCAAGTCTAGAAGAACAGTGGCACTCTGTCTTGAGGACACCCAACATGCTGCTGACAATGCACCTGTGTTGACACTTATTACATGCCCACCCAGTCAGTGAAAAATACAGGAACAGTACAGGTGGCTCCAGAACATGGCCAAAGAGACCACTGAAAAGACAGCTATTTTGAGAAGTGGTCATGTAAACAGAAAGCCAATGAGTTCAGAGATGTCAGTTATTGAGAGCTGCTCATCTACTCTCTAGACTTCCATTTTAAATATTGCTATCAGTTGGTTGTGTTAGTTTGTGGTTGTTATTTTTGAATTGATAATGGCCATTTGGTTCTCAAAAGGAAAGATGTAACAGTAGCCCCAGGCCCCTGATCAAGGTCAGAGATTATGTACCTGTACCATCTTTTGTAGTATTGATCAATGCCATGGAACTGGGGCCAAGAAATAAAGTTCAGTTCCATTCCAGTACTCCTGTGTGCCGTAGCTTTGTGACAAACATCTCATGGAATCAGCCCTTTATTTTGGGCCTCTTCTTGCAAGTTCTCTCCATCAACAGCTTCTACTTATTTCAATGGGAGTTCCACATACACAAGGGTGTCAATATCGGCCCTTTATTTGCAGTTTGGTTACAGCACCGTGGAGGTGGGTGGGAGAGAGTTGACTTTCTTACTTTATTAAACCAATGTCAGTTCCTAAAATTGGAATTGGCTGTAAGAACAGGGGACCCAGACTCTAGGATAGCTATGTTTTGATGAATGGTGGTTGGTCTCTTTTTGCATTCACTGGAGCTCCATTGTTCCACAGTACACTACAGTCTCCTACCAGTCTCTACCCAATCTCCTGTGAGCTATGGCTCACATATTAAAGAGTGACTCTTTAGATGTTGCTGCTGCCACTTAACTACCCCTGCGTTCTATCATTTCTGAACTTGGCAACATTACTTAATAGCCTACCTGTCCCTCTGTGGGCGTGCAAGGAAGATGGAGCAAGGAGTATTCTCTCCACATGTCCCTGTGCTGAGGTCAGCTACCATTCTAGTCCTAGAACTCAGATGATCTGATCCTACTAAAGACAATGGAACTTCTGCCACTGTCCTCAATGAGCGTAAGATCATGCCTTGAGAGCGCAAGGACTCTGTGGATGACGTACCACTCACTGCCTAAAGGATGGGAAGGGACAAGGGCATGGCAATGGTTCAGCCCTACTCCTACACCATCCAGCAGAGCTGAGCCAGCACAAGTAGAGGAGCAAGCTACACCCTGTTAAAGCATTGCACAGCCCCTGTTCTTGTCTGCACATCCCCAATGCCCCAGGAGACTGAGTGAGACAGAATGATTCTGGGACCCCCACAAAGACTGTTGTCAGCCCCTCTGTACCAACAGCTTCTAGTAGTCATGGGCTTGAATTGACAATAGAGGAAGGTTAATCACATATGTGAAACCAATCCATGAAAGAATCCCTGTTGTTGCAATACTGGCAGATATTATCCATTTACACAGGTTTTATGGGGCAGTTTAGTACTGTACTCCTGTCTCTCTGTCTCTGTGTGTGTCTCTTTCCTTTTCCTGTCAGCTTTTATTTATTTAACCATAAAGTCTCCATTGAGACTGAGCTTTGTTTACAAGTGGTTCCCAGCCATGACAGCAACTGAATACTAGATTAAGAAGAGCTATGTAAAGTTGGAAGGTTCAATTGAAGTAACAGCAGAGCAAACATGCATTGCTTCCTGGACACTGAAGCCTGGCCATTACAGCACACACATATTAATTTCATTGGGGGCAACATTTCCGATGGCAGATTCTCTTTGTTCTTCATCAGACCTTTTATTAACATAATATTAGCTTCCTATAGCCAGCCATGCTCACTGGGTTATTGGTCATATTGGACCCAATCCTGAGAATTGTGCTCAGGCTAAAATGCACTGAGTTCACCATAAGGGGAAACAAGGTGGTCAGAAGCAGGCCCACTTTCCATAATGCACAGCTCATGTTGGGCCAGCTCAGATCACCGTCCCATGGCAATGCTTTTGTAGTCTCTGCCTTCCTCTGCTTTAGAGCTAAGCTTTCATTTAAAAATAAATAAATAAGTTTCTGCTCCTTATGGTTGTGAAGAAAACCTTCAGAGGGTGAACCAGCGTAAGAACTAATAAGTGATGTCTGCCTGAGTCTGCAAACAGCCTGAACCAGTAGCTTTAGGTGATGTGAACTCTCCCTGTTCTGCCCAATAGATCATTTCTCCAGACTCTAATTGTAACCATTCTAATGGCAATGATTCTAGCCATTTCACTGCTGATCGAAGCTCAGCAGAAAGAAGGACAATTATATAATGAAGATGTGTACAATCCACTGTTAGCTTCTTCTTAGTGTGGTGTCAACTAATGGGTTGAGCTTGGCTTGTAGGTGGAGTTTAACTGAGTACCACTACTATGTTCCCCCCAGTTTGCTGTTGACATAATGACACATCAACTTTGGGAAACAACGAGCCAAATTCAAAGGCCAGTCTAAGCGAATCTAAAGCAACCTAAGACGGTGTGACTACACTTTCTTCCTGCCCCGTCAGCCTGTACATGACATCAACGTATACTCCATTATCCTCAGTTTTCATGGGTCTAGTTCAGAGGGGATGTGTAAGGGGAAGTTCCACATTGGTAAGTAAGCACGAGTCTTCTCAGAGAGACAGCGACTAAGACTATAATTTACAATCTTAGAGAGAAAGCAGAAAATTTAAACTCCTGCTTACACTCCCTGTAGCCCTAAGGACATACTCTAGGCAGGGGCACCAAGGGGCAGCTTGCTGTCATGGAAGTCCATGGCAGACAGTCCCTCCCCTTTCAAGCAGCCACAAGGAGGTGGTTTGGAGGGGCAGGGTAGGCACCACTGCAGAAGCAAGGAACCTCTGCATGAAAGTCTCTATTTCCTGGAGAATCCATGGGTTTGAAAGGTTTAATTCCTTAGCCCCTCCAATAGGGTCAAAGACCCCCTCTCTCTTCCATATAAGAATGTAAATGAAACTCCAGAAAGTTCCTACTTCTGATGCAGGTAATGCCCACTGAAGGGAGAATGAGGCCCTATATTAGTCCAAAGCACAAAGGTGAGGAAGAAATTAGAGGCCTCACAGCAGCTGAATCTGGCCAAACATCTTGTGCATAGAAATAATGAGACAACTTTTTTTGTGTTGTGTCAAAATTGTGCTTTAACCATAGTGTGCAAAGTGGTCTGCTCTGGGTTTCTGAAGATCCGTAACTTCCATCACTTTTGTGCATTTAAATGCTCAGCCCTAACACTGCTTTAGAGTAACTACATTTTTGCATTTGAATGTCCTTGTTTCTAAGAATATGAAAGAAAGAAGTACACAGAAATACAGTGAGTGATTTTACTTTGAAATAAAAGCAGTGCTGCACTTCAGAAAGTTATAAGTGCCTGAAAACAGGAGTTTATAATGAAAATATCTCTTCAACCATAACTATAGCGTCGCTACTGTAACACTATAATACAATAAACTATCCTATTAAATCTAAAGGGTTAGATTTAATAAGACAGTGGTTGTATATTAAATAAATGCTAAATGATTATTATAATCTTTTTTCTAAGGATTAACAACTAAATCATAGTTACTGCCTTATTGCACCTGAATAAAATGTATGTACGAGAACCATAAACTACTGCATAAAAGCAAAAAACATTACTATAAATGGACTGTTAAAACATGGAGGAACATAGCCATTGAAAGGTACCTTTCAAACCATTGTATTAACCAGAAAACATAAACAGGGTAATTTGGTAGAATGATCATCACAGTGAGTGCCTTTCAAATACATTCTCTGCATTTTGGGGGCAAGCGCTGTCACGTTATGGCATTATTATCATTATGTAGTCAGTAGTCACCCAAAGTCCTGTAACTTGCTGAAAGTTTAGCAAATGAACATATCTTCTTTTCTGGATTTCTCTTTTTTCTCAATTTGATTTAAATAAACATGTGGATGCCGTGCCTCAGAGCAAGGCATGTCCTCTATTTAAGCCAGTCTCCACCTTCTTTAGGGTTGTGTAATTGACAGTCATCATTCAAACAATAGAGAAATTAAAACAATGCCTCCTGAGTTGCAAAAAATTACATGATGTGAGATGCGTGATACTTTAGGAACCTTAGCCAAGAATATTAAGGAAGCCAGTACCTTGAGGGAAGGACAATACATGGTGCTACTAAACCAAAAATCCTTAAGGTTATTTGATGCTGGGTTTTTTTCAGTTTGTAAATTCAAGTGTAATCAAGGTGGCTGAGTAAAGAGATTAACCTTAAACTCTATTTCTGGCCAGCAAGAGGTGGAGGAAATGTTGCAGTCGGCAAGCAAAAATGCATTGTTGACAAATGACTCCATTTATCGTCCAGATTTCGGACACCTTGTCCTTAGTCACCAGTGACATCTAATTTGTCCCTAAAAAAAAACTAGCCCTTACATCTTTGTTACTTTAGGCTTTAGGTTAAGACATGTGAATGTCCCTCATAAATCTGATCTCCTACAGGGCCTGTGTGTACCCAGGAGCTTCCCAGTAGCAAAATAAATAATTTTTTTTTAAATGTAAAAATAAAATAAAAATAAAGAAATCTACCCTTTCTTTTCCTTTCCTTTCCTTTTCCCAAGACCTCTTTAGGAATAAAGAAATTGTCCTAAATTTAGACATGTTAATCCCACAGCGTTTGTGTGAAATAGGTTAGCCACTCTGAGAACAAAGGGGGGGGGAGGCAGAGAGCTATAAAAAGCAAATGAAGGAGAGAAAAGAATATATCTACTGTACTTCAGCGGCCAGAATCACTGTGGGTATATACTATACAGGGACATCCGTCAGTACTAATCAATACATGTGGTGTTAGTCATGGATGATAAATTTGAAAGGGATTATAACTGTAAACAGTGATCAATAGAGACTTGCTGGAAGAAACAGAGAGGAAAAAACAACCTTAAAATGTTACACAGTTAATAAAGTAGGGGGTCAGTCTTAAACAGAACTCCAGTGAGACCCACTTATTTCAGAGCTATTTCTACAAAGGGGGAAACCCCCCCAGCAATTTTCACTAAGCAATTGCTACTAAAAGGGCACATTATTAATTTATGGCATATTTGCTGATCTCTCTGTTTGGAAGTCACATTCTCCATTAGCATTTGGTTGGAGATGTTTTGCTGGATATGAGCTGGCATCCTTGAGGCCCCCAGAGTAAAGCTTGCCTTTTTCTCCCTCTCCCTCCCCCCCCAAGGACCCCCCTTCTTTTCCCCGTGTTCCCTACCGCTGACTTCACTATGGGCACATGACTGATCTGGGCATTCACAATGGTGACATTCCCCTCCACAAACAAATTCATCCAGGGCTCCAAGTAAAAAAAATGAAGAGAGCCTCCGCTGTTCACCCACAGATGAATGGAACTATCCGTCTTGTCACCAGGGGTCGTAGCAAGAGGTTACTATGAGTATATACCTTGGCTTCTGTGCTGACGTCTGCAAGCAGCTTCCTTTAAAAAATAAAATAAAATAAAAAAAATCCTGCCATATCAAGCACTTATCCAGTCCCTCAAGAACCTCTCTCAGACCGTGTCTTTCCACACCTTTGGAGTCACAGCTCCAGGCTTGACATATATTTTTTTTCCCGCTGACCTTTTAGCGTCCTTTCTGCCACAGTGTGTAAACCATAAGCTGATATATGAAGGCAATTTTTAGTGGTGCCACTTGTATCTGAGTGATTGCACACACTTTACGTTTCTGGCCTGCCACCCTTCCACCTTTTGCAGATCTCTCTATTTCTTTTAAAGGAACTGCAACAAAGGTGAATGGAAGTTTAACTGCTTCAAGACTTTGATGGCCCAGGAGCACCTGTTTTGGGTTTTCAAGAAGATACGCCACAGATTGGCTGACCAGCACCTATGTTCAAACACTAAATCTCTCTTTTCTTGTATATAGACTTGCAGGGGTTGAAGGGAGAGAAGGGGAAAGGTTGCTCAAAGCAGTTCCCAAAATTTAAGCTGGCAGAGATCAGTGATCACAGCAGGGCAGCTTTGCAAATATGTTACTGATAAGCTCAGAAGATCTGGAATCCCAGCAACAGGGACTGCACGTTCCAAAGCAAGGGCCTCTCTGAAGATTTTCATTGTCAGAGCAGGGGGATGGTTTCTGTGAAGATTTGCAGCAGACAGCTTCATGCAATCATCATTTTTGTTCCCTCTGTGCCGCTCCCTACCCTAGTGGAATCCGTGACAGCTAAGCTCTCAAAAGAACACAAACGGTGAAATGGCATCAAACCTTTCAGCTCAGAACAAGACTCCTTCCAAATTCTCAGCACACCAAAGTGGTAAACTCCCACCCAATCACAGAGAGATGGACACACACAGAACAGCACTATAATCTTGTAGCAGTCGCTATCTACTACATTAGTTAAGTCAAAAGGAAATCACTTTATAGGTATAAAACTAGGATCACAATAAGGAGGCTGATGGCTCCCCCTAGGAAAGCAGATTTTTGTCAGAGGTTACACCATGCTACAAATGTACAAAATGAAAACCAGGCACTGAAACCATCCCAAGACAAACACCATGAAAAAGGAGGTATATTTTTAACACTGTGTGACCATAGTCGATTTATTTAGCTATAGATGCCTTGTGCCCAGCCGCAGAAGGTTGTGAGTGAACAAGTGAGCTCTAAATCAGAAGCACTGCTAAGAAAAGTGCATCTTTATCCTTGTGTTCCTTGTTCAAGAAATAGAGACTTGGGGCAATCCGGGGAATGTTGAGGCAGAGAAGGGAGATTAAGGGTCATCTGAAGAACATGAGGTGACAGAGGATGATTGGGGGGGCAAGAGAATGGAGACAGGAGACAGGAGGGACAGTGTAACTTAGAGGAGGCACTGGGGCAGGGAGCAGGCCGGAGGTGTTGAGAACTGGGAAAGGGGAGCAGGGGCCATGGAAATGTAGCAGAGAAAGAGATTGCAACGGAAAAGAGAGAAAAAAAGGCACAACATAGTGAATGGAAAGGAATTAGAGCTGCAAATTCCCACTTACCAAATTCTTATGAGAATCACAATATTAGGTGAGGTTATTTGGTGTTTGGGGCTCTTCCATTTGTTGGCTGGTTTGGAGGTTTTTTGTCTGCTTTTTTCTTGTCTGTTTTTGAGTTTCTCGTGATCTCCAGATTTCTGGCAGAAATTGCACAAACTTTCCTGTACTGAAAAATGTCCTCCCTTTCTCATTACTTTCAGACAGGGCAAAAGCAACTGGCTGCCCTCAATCTAGA
Source organism: Mesoclemmys tuberculata (assembly GCA_007922155.1). Taxonomy (NCBI): domain Eukaryota; kingdom Metazoa; phylum Chordata; order Testudines; family Chelidae; genus Mesoclemmys; species Mesoclemmys tuberculata. Next base: position 19,368,351 of record ML675614.1, on the reverse strand, counting down.
CAGATGCCATTTACCCTGCAGCTGTTGCAAGTAGCATGAGGCTGCCAAGATACATGTGTTGAGAGTTACTGGTTTACCCCCACCCTAGCAGTAAATGGGAAGAGACAGCATAAATCCACATGCTCCTCAGGCTATCATCCCACCGTCCCAAGAAGACGGCAGTGAGAGCATACGCACACTGACAGCAGGATACAGGTAAGTAAGGGACACCTGGTTACCCTATGTAGTGGTGTGGTAGGGTAACTGGATGTTGGAATTGTCTACTAGGGCAGCTGGACATGGAAGGTGCCCAATGCGGTTGCTGGAGCAACTGGCAGTGGGATGCTTAGATCATGGGGAGTGGGGTGGGTCAGGGCTGCTTCCTCCCTATTCTGAACCCTGACCACTGCTTCCTGGGCCTAACAAGCAGGGAGAGGAGAATCGGGAGATTCCCCTGATTCTTGGAAGGTCGACTCATTTTTGGAAATCTTTGGTTTGGCAATATCCTCAGTGAAGTGGTGTGTTGCTTGTTTAGGTTCGATGACTTGCCTTCTACGTACTACACCTTCAAATGGAGAGACATCCCCCTCTCCGCTGCAGACACATCTACAGGCTGTGTTCAGAGGCAGCCTGGTACATTCGCTGCATGCTCCCTCACAAAGAGCCACCTTTTGTTCTTTCATTTGCTGCTCCCTTAATGTAACGCTTATGCTGAATGAAAGTATGTGGTGACTCCCTACATGGAAAAGCACAGGGGACATGGAAGCTGATTAGTGGTGGGGCTGTGGAGAAGGTAGGGGGAAAGAAAAGGAATGTGACCCCTGGTCCATAACTATTTTGGGGGGCACAGCAAAGCAAGCCATACTGTTACTGCCTATATAAAAGTCATAAATGTAGAGGGACTATATGAGGAAAGGAGATTTCCAACCACCCTGACTGCCACATGCGCTCCTTGTGCACAACTCATATTGGACCTGGGACCATGATATGGCCTTGAACATCAGCAGTCACCTATTGTCTTTGAAAAAAAGAAAAGAAGCAGCTACTGGCTGAGGTTCAAAATGACAATTCAGAATTTTGAAAGGTCACATGGCACTGTTTCAGCTAATCAGAAAATAATAAGCTAGAAACATGCAAGCCAACATACAGGATTACTACTTGGATTGTGTGTGTGTGTGTCTGTAAGTCTGGGATTTGATAAATCGAGAGCAAATTGCAGAGCAGAGACCTGACAGCAAAGCACTGATTGTGATCTTATTTTCTTCAAGCCTGATCCAAAGCCCATTGAAGTCAATAGATTGATTCCTACTGGGCTTGGATAAGGCCCTCTGGGCAGATAGTCTTTGTTCCAAACATCTGTGAAAACATACTGTATTTTTGGTACAAAAATTATATCAGTAGATTCTCCTTCCAATATATATTAGGCAACAGCACCCATACCATCCACTAGAGGTGGCTCAACACAACAATCCTTCCCTACTTCCTCTGAGGCAGCTCCTAACACAGATTGGGTTTGCAAAGGAGCAAACTCCCAGAGGACCAGCAGGAATAAACTGCTGCTTCTGTGGAAGGTTGTAGACTCGCACTGGTGGTCTAGTGACCCTGATGATATTGATGACAATTAGTAGACAGAGATTAAAATGGAAATGAGGAGAGGAGTCGTCTGTCACTTTATCCATCAGCTGTAGCTTGCCCCAGGCAACAGACACATGCTGGGCTTTTTTTTTTTTTAAGTTGTTATTCCCTTGTTCAGCTCAGTTGGTTTCAGTGGTTCACTTAGCTGTTACTAAATTTTTCTTAAAACTGCTATAAAAAGGGTTTTTATCAAAGCCCCATTGCTGACACCTCACAGCACCGAATGAGCTAACTGTTAATAAGTCTGGTTGTTATTGTTATTGTTACTGTAGGTGAGTGGGTTGACTGGCTTGACTTTCTCATACCTACGTTATGTATTTAATTTTCTTTTGTTAATTTAGTAGGTATGAAAGCTATTGGTTCAATGGCCCTGGAGACTGAAGTTCTCTATCCACTGACCAGGATAGGAAAAGCAATGGCAATGCAAACTCGTTTATATTGTGCAACCAAAATGCCTCACTCTGGACCTAGAGAGACCAACAGTAGGAAATGTGAATATATGCCCATTTAATCTACCCCCACATAGTCCTCTTTGATGAGAGTGCTGATGAGGTTCCAAACGCACTGTTTTTTTGTGATGTGGACACATATCCTCTAGGAATTGCACTGAGATTCATTTCTAAAGCTGATTGAAAATTGGCATTTCCATCCCACGGGAAATCCTGCTATTTCAAAACTTGTTTTGTCCTGAATCAGGATGCAAAGTCCTAATATCAAAATTTTTCATGAACAGAAAGCTCAATTTTTTTTTTTCAGAAATGTCAACATGTTTTCATTCATTTCATTTCAGTTTGGTCACTCTGGGTCTCCCTGAGCTGCCACAGTGCTTCATGGGAATTGTAGTTTGGGTCTCATGCCCCCATTCACCTCTATGGGCTGGGCCTGCTGGCATACTACATCTCTTATAATGCACCTTAGCTACCATCTACTAATACCACATTTAAAAACACAGTGGGTCAGAGGAGGGGAGATGAAAATCAACAACAATGAATACATGAAGAAAAGCTATTCAGAAATAAAGGAAGAATAGACTTTCCATAAAATAAATCTCATACAGCAGAAACGAAAAATACTTATGATTTCATAAGAATGGTCTAATTTTTCGAAGTCCTGAGCCAATGACAGAGGAGGGTACTTAGCAACTTGGAGATTATATCTCCAATTGGCCTCTAAGGTTTGATTGTCCACTGCCTTGTCCTTTGTGCAGTTATACAGAAGCTTTTGAGGAGTAACATGAAGATAGACACAAAGAGATGGAGCAGTTCCAGAGACACTGCCTCTTTCGTTGGATGGAGGCAGTTCATTTGTGTCGTAGGAGTAAATCAAGTCCTCTGTTTCACAGCTACAGTGGGCTGTTGTCTAGGAGAACTGATGTGGTTACTCTGCACAAGGGTTGTTGCATAATTTGGGGAACCCATATAAGGGATCTACGCCCTTTTTGATGCAGAGACAAAGTCTTTGCACCCCACTGTACAATGGGTATTTGGGGCTGAACCAGATGATCTGCAGATATACTGACCATTCTCCTTATACAGAGACAATGATGCAAATGACAGAGAAGCTGTTCTAGCCCTTGGTCTAGAGCAGTAGGTGTGGAGGCACTGAAAGTGGGGGGAAAGGATTCCCTTCCCCATAAATACAGAGGAACTTTCCAGTACAAACCTCACTTGCTTGGACTGCATCCTAAGGGCATCAGGTAGGTCGTATCTGTGTTGTCTCAGGCTGTGTGCTTGCAGGAAGCACTGGGTCACATTTGGAAGGGTAGAGTTTGTTGTGTCTTTTAAAGAAAAACTGAGATTTTCCCTAAATCATTGAGCCGATTCCCCACTCACCAGAGAAATTTCTTAATCACCAATGGTGAGTGGGCGAGTGAATTTGTCAAGACGTGTCGTAGAACTAACAAGAGCTAAAAAAACTTGTAGCAGCTAGTTCCATCTGAGCCTGTCAAATTCCACTGCAAACAATATGTCACTCTGTTGGGGAGGCGATGAGCAATCCGAGTGAGAAGGGAACTTTGAAAGTATCCAGAAAACCGACTCTCGAATTTTAAGTAAAGAAGGGTGGACAAACACACACACACACGCACACGTACCCTCAGAGCCTTCAGACAACAGGCTCTAGATTCAAATATATAACCTGTAGGTTTTCCACAATTAGTGTTTAAAATGACCATTCACAAAACTGCTTTGATTTTGTTCCAGTCGGATAATGCCATTATTGTCAATTACTCTTTAAAATCATGACTGTGGAGCAACGGCCAGCAGAATAGGGCAGCTAGCACAGACCCCACTCGGCTTTATGGTTTTCAGGACAGTCTTTTCCTTTTAACTGGTCTGGGCTCTTTTTTCCAATGAATCATCAGTTTTAATTGCTATCAAATTCAGCTTTCAGCAGGCAGTGGAGATAACATCACTGTGTGAGTGGCTGTCTAGGGGGATTCTGCAATTATAAAAACATTTGTGAACAGCTCAGTCCCAGTAGGACACCAGGCAGGAGTGAGTCCTCACTGATGCGAGCAATAGTTGCACACTCAAATGCTAACTTCTTTTCTTTTCTTTCAAATCCCTGTCTCCTGAAATCATACATTGCCTGGCTCCCACACTGCTGTGAAGCCCCTATATACGTCAGATGCTATACAAGGGAAACTCACTGGAGTATGGCGCTGGTCTATAGGTAAAGTCTTATTGGAATAGATTCTGCCTGACCCTTACATTGGTGCACAGTGGGGAGGAGAGAGCAAGGATTTTTGCACAAAGCCTATGCAGAATTGCACAGCCCCTATTCCTCTGGGGGTGCATGGCACCCCAAAGGGGACAGAAAGCCAGCAAGGCCATGCCCCACCCTACAACAGCTTGCAGAGCAGGATTGGGGGACAGTGTGGAGCAGGTTGCACTTCCTAAAGAGGTGCAGTAGAAGCAGGCATGCTGAAGAGGGCTGGGAAGCATCTTACACTGGACTATGCCCAAGCATCATCATCTCTCCATCAACTATTATTTAGGATAGTTTATTAAAGTGTTCTCTGCCCTCTCCCAGCAGACCGGAGTGTGATTTACCATGTATGGATTTAAGGAGGCAATATTTTTACCACAATTTACCTCTACTACGAAATGTAAAATCCTTAGTGACGACGATATTTTGAAACACGGTCTGATGGTGCTGAGTCTGCACCCCTCACCGGCACTCAGGATCTACCCCGCTAACCATAGGAGAGTCCACAGAAAAAGTGCAAATACCCCCGTGCAGTGATTATTGACTTCGTAAGTGAACCTACTGTATTTGTAGTTTGATTTTATGTGCCATTCAGCTTTAAAAAGGGTGCAGACTCCTATGCAGTGTGACTCATATCAAGTGATGGCTAGTGATTGCCTCCGCTCACCTTCCCCCATCTCTTCTAGAATGTCTGTTAGCCCTGAAGGCCAAGGAAAAGGCACTACCGTAGGCAAGGGAGCGCAGTGCCAAAATAAGGAAGAAACACCCAGTAAAGCACACACTGGATTCAAACACTGAAAATCTAGGAAGAAAGAAAATAGTAAATTAGAAACCTATAGCCATTGGAAAACAGAACAGAAACAAAACCGATCAACAACCCACAGAGCAAAACAGCATACAAATGGGAGCAATCAATATGAATAACAAGAAAACCAAAGCTATGGATCAAAACCTAAACCACACTAGCTACATATGGAATAACCACTTCTCTCTCTCTGAATGCAAGACCAAAGCCACTTCTTGAGCACAAATCATTGATGCTAATTACCTGTAAAGATCTGGAGTGTGAAAACAGGCCTTGACTCTCTTTTAAGGGAGATGGCTATTAAAGAAACATCTTTAGTTCAGTGACTGAAGGGAGATGTTCCTCTCCCTCTCCCTCTTACAACCATGTTTTTATGATCCCAGTTTGAGACAAGCAAAAGATTTCCGAAGGACCTAGTGGAGTTTTAAAAAGTGACTTATCCTTCAAGCTGCTTTTAAAAAATGATCAGAAGCCTCACGAAGAAGTTCAGCTAATCAAAATGAGGACTTGCTGTGTAACAGTGTATGCATGTGTGAAACAGCCCTTCCTAGACCATAATAGGATTCCCAGCTTCTCAGTGCAGTACCACACTATATTTTTAGCCATGGAGAGCTCCTTTCCTTTCTTGTCAGATGCCCCTTCACAGCCCCATGGAATCTTGTTAACTTTTCACCTGTTATGCTTCTACCTGCCCCAAGATCACTAAAATCACCTCCGAGAAATACTTAAAGGGACACTTGTAAAGGCTGGCTGGCTTAAAATTGGACTTATCAACTACGATTTGCTTTATGAGCATGTACACGCAATGTCCCATCACCCCTCTGCTCCATTTGTGAACAGAGATGGGAATGAAGTACAATCTAACTCCGTTTTTCCAAACTAGCTAACCAAAGAATGGCTGCATTTCCCCTTCACTTCCTCCTTGTTCCTATAAAATCCTATTTCAAATGTTCCCAAAGCAATTCAGTCAGGCTGGGCCGTCCAGTTTAAAAGAGTCCTGCTATTATTCTATAGCACTTTCAAGAGGCAGGCTATTTTCATATTCTAATACACTGTCAGCAGCAGCAACATGGGTTAAACTCAGGCAATACTTTGAAGGAGAAAAGAGCCTCTATGTGACAGAAAAGGATGTGTACATCTGGCTTTACTACATCCATCAGCAGCGCTCAGAGTGAAGACATGTCTGCGATAATCCTTCACTTGTGGTGAGCTTCGCTCCCAGTTGCAGAGGTATCTCCCTCAGCAAGGGGGATATTGGTCACACGTGTTACTACTGAGTCTTACCCCGAAGGCTTTGCCTGAAGGCATCGCTGAGGCAGATGAAGATGAAAAAAAAAAGTATGCAAAATTTTCAAAAATAAAGGCAAGAGAGCAAGCAGGGGAAAGAGAAAGTGAATGAAATACAGAGAAGAAAATGCAGGTGAAAGGTAAAATATCTGGTGAGCACCCACTCTGCCCACAGGGCCCGTTGGACTCAGGACAGGAGAGCCCTGACAACCCCAGATCAAGCAGCCATTTTCACATCACACTGCACCCAGGCAAAGTGCCTACTCTCAAGAGGAAACGAGAAACAGCAACTCCTGGGAGGGAACAGGATAAGGCCAAGCAACTTATTTTTACATGCTCTTACTATTGGGTTAGCATTTAAAGGAGACTATCTGCAATTCCAGTCCAAGCACTGAGTATTACAGCTCTTGTGTTATCAGGTAACTTCCCACCAAAAAGCATGGCAATGACTCAAAGCCAGGCCAGGAGAAGAGAATTATCATTTCCTATTTGAGCCAAACCATGCACAGCTTATAACATCTTAGAGAAGGAACAATCCAGCTGCATAAAGATGTGAGATCAAATTCAGCCCTGGTGTAAGCAGGCACAGCTCCACTGGTCTCCCTGGAGTTACGTCACGGTCAAATTGCACCAGCGATATCTATAAAAACAGACACTTAGTCAAGAGGTTAGCTGCTTTAATGATCACATTAAACAAGCCACAATCACAGCTATCTTGGCCCTTTGTAATGCATTTGTCACTGACCTCATCCTTCTTTGGGATATTGTGGAAGGAGACAGGCAGCTCTATTTACAACATGGAGTGAGCCCTTGGAAAGTAACCCTGCTGGATGAACTGCAGGAGTTGGTGAGATGAGAATAATACCTCATGGAGACACAGATTTAAAATAATTTCTTACACTACATTTACACAAGACGACTTGAGGGGACTAAGAAGAGTGTTGAAGGAGAAGAATGTCCCAGTGATCTTCTCAGAGCTCCTTCCTGTCCTGTGAGCAAAGGAGAAGGCAGAAGAATCTGGAAGTGAAGATCAAGCTAGGTAAGTGGTGTAAGATAAAGGATTTTGGTTTTGTGGAATATTGGATGGACTCCAGCACAGGAGAAGGGGAACCAAACTGTACCACCTCCTGTCCCCATAAAAGGTGGACCAATCTTTTAGGGGACAGGCTGGCTAAATCAACCATTAAACTAACAAAAAGGGGGATAAAATGCAGGGACAAATGAGCACTCATTTAGCAAAAAAAATCAAGATATTGAAAAAAAAATAGATCTAGGCACCAAGAGACACAATGAATAGAAATTCTTTAATTGCCAAAACACCAATGCTGGGAGCCTGGACCTAGAATTGCTTATTTATTAGCTTGAATTCAACCTAGCTGGTATTCCTGAAACTTGGAGAGAAGATTTGCATGACTGGAATGTTAAAAATCTGATAACCTGTTTAGGAAGAGGAATAGCACTCTATGTAAAAAATGGCATTAACTGTTTTCAAGTCACTGACACCTCGGAAACAAATGATCCTAAATGCCTGTGAATCAAAATTCTAACAGCTAAAGCAAATGATGGGATACTGGTTAGTGTCTGCTATAGAACACCAAATCACACTACAGAAAAGATGACTGGCTCCTTAAGCACCTACTTACAATATGTAGGGGGAGAAAACCCTGTTATCATGGGGACTTCAATTTGAGTGACATGCTGGAGGGTCTCGTGCTGCCAGTACTAAAACATCCTTGAAAATTCTAAAAATTAGGGAGGCCAATTTCCTTATAAAAATTGTTGCATCCAACATGTGGTAGACCTCCCTTTGCAATACAAAGAGAAATTGATCACAGAAATAAAATCTAGTGATAACTGAGGTGCATGACTTGATTACCTTTGTAATATGAAAACTAAATAAAGTGCAAACCAGTCGTCCAGCAGACAAAGATACAATGGCTGGAAGTTGAAGCTCAACAAATTCAGGCTTGAAATAACGTCCACATTTTTAACGGTTGGCAGATTTGTCACTGAACTATTGGAACAACTTGCCTGAGTTGGTGGTAGATTCTCCAGCACTGGACCTTTTTATTTCAAGATAGGGTTTTTTTTCTCCAAGAGATATGTTCTACTTCAAACAGGAATTAATTCTGGGAAGTCTTTTGGCCTGCATAATTCAGGAGGTCAGACTAGATGATCACAATGATTCCTAAAACACCTAACTCCTGCATATGGTCCTTTCAGGGGCAGAGTTCTCTCCTAATTCCCAAGCGACTTGATGTGTTGCTTGCCTGGAGATTGCCAACTAAAGGGGTGGAGTTCCAAACTCTTGACTCCATGACAAGAGTCAGGAGTTATTACTCACACCTGTATCTTGAGCACCCATATCTTGGTTTATGAGCCCAGGTAGGAAGATTATGTTTTCCTTGTGTTGAATTAATTTGGCTTTTTTAAATGGCTGCACCTTTTCTATGATGTTAGTTTTTGTAGGGTAGATATCACATCTTTATATGTCTGAACTGTTGTGTCTCCAACTTGGCCAATTTTTCTACATGTTGCACTCTTTGAAGCAGATCTTAAGAAATCATACAGCTTGAGGACAGACACAAAAGGGAGAATGGAGGATGAAGTCAGACTTGACCCATATTACTGCAAAGGCATAACGTTCTATTGATACATGTCAATTCTGCTATCATCATTCTAACATTTGCCTGAGCCCTTCTCATCCATATATTTCACATAGATAGCTAAATATCAGCACAAAGCTTTCTCCCCTAATCTTTACTCATGTTTTTGCAGTTTGGGAGCTTGTAGTTTATATTTAGTTGGCCACTGCCAATAAACTACTATTTATTTACAGTGTGCTTGCACTGTTAATCTCCAGAAGTGGAGTCCATTTGATTCCATTTTTCATAACAAACAGTGAGAAAGTGTTAAGTCAATACATGAGGTCATTTTGGAGGTGAGGATGACTGAAAGAAAGCCATCTGATGGGTAAAAAGTTAAGATACAAACTATGGCCCAAATCCCATCAACTGTTAAGCAGTAGGACTATCCACATGTTTAACTTTAAGGTTGTGCATAAGCGTTTGCAGAATTCAAGTCTATAGTTACCTCTAGATGAAAATAAATCCTCTCGGAATGTATTCTAGGAATATTTTTAAATAAAAATTATGGAGTTGATCACAGAACTCATTTTCAACACTTTTTTTAAAAAATGTCAACAGCTATTTCAACTGCAAACAATCAGACAGGCACTTGAAGCCATTGAGTAACAATTTCACATTGTACCACTAACACAATGCTAGTGAGATCTCCTAGTGACATAACCTGTCAGCTATAGGTTGGTGGGTTTGCCAATTTCCAAGCCAGGCCAAGAACTGGCCAACAAATGGTCTGGAACTTATTGTATCAGGTCTCAAAACTAGATGCCAATATAAAATTTTAGAAAAAAAATTAACAGTCACGCTACCGATGACAGCTCAATCAAAAAAAAGGAAACCCAGCTAAATGGAATCCTTCATGACACTTAAAAATCAGATAATCTAGAACAGTTTCCTCTCTGGGGGAGTAAAAACTGCAGCACAGAAGTGTCTCTTCAAGCTTGAACAAGTTTATACCACTAGCTGTAGAGCTTGTCAGGACACTGTCACAAAGAAGCTGACATTCATAAATCAAGCCCAGCATACCTAAGAATGTTCCACTAACCACACTTATTTTATAGGGATCCTGTGTCTCTTTGACAATCACTATCTAACACTCCCCTATCCTAATAACTGCATGAGGAGCATAAATCTGAACCCCTTTTTCTTTGCATTTCCTAAACAAAGCTGGAGTAATTCCAATTTTTCTATTCTAAAGATTGTGTTTAAACCAATTTTGCTTTATTAAAGCAAACAGAAAGGCAGTTGCTATTGATCTCCCTTTAAATAGTTCTGGTAAATATTTTGACTAGTTCCGCAAACTTAATATAGATGTTACCCCTCTCTAGATCAGTACAAGCAGCTGATTCCGTGGGTTAATGCATAGCCCAGGGAATGAGAGACTATACTGGACTGAGCTTAGAGATGATGGAGCTGAAAAATAAACCTCTCTCTCACAGTTAAGTTACAATCTACACAAGTGTGTGTGTGTGTGTGCGCGCACGTGTGCATACATACCATGCAAGTAAAAATGTTTCCACTTTTCTATTTAGCTGCTGCATGGACATGCATTAACAGAAGAAAGCCCCCAGCATGAATTCTTCCATGAATATACTGATAAAAGGAGTTCTATACAAGTGAATAAATGCATCAGGGTTCTGTTCAGCAGAAATTCAATTTCTGAGGGTACCAGAAGCAGAGAATCTATGGAATTTCATGGTTTGGTATCAAAAGAGATTAAACCTGATTCACAAGATAAATATATATATATATCTGTATCCGTCTCTTCCTTTGCTACCAGTGATCTCATATATCTGGCCTTACCTACTTCCACCAGATTGCCATATAACATGAAGATACACATCCCCATGTGATAGGTAAGAAAATTACCTCATATGGATGACATGTTAAGAGCTGGACTAAAAGTACTTAGAGGGAACATCAGCAAAAATATTTTAAAATACACACACAGAGGGGCAGAGAGGGGAGAGATGACTGCAGGCTGACTGTGAATAAGAGCCCATCAAGACAAAACACTGCTTGTCAGTTCATGTCTGTCTAGTCTTTGAGTATCAACATTTCCAGGCTCTGTATCATGATATTCTCAACCAGGTGCGTCAAGAAACACCTCAATGCATGCTTTGACATAAGTTTAGACAGAGAAGCAAGCTTATTTATTTTTAACATTGCCAGTGGCATACTCAATTGGACATTTAGCTCGCTCATAAACAACAGTGGCATGGGCTCGGCAGATGACATAACAACAAGAAGACACATTGTTCAGTTCTCAGGTAAGGAGTTCTCACATCCAAGGAAAACGCTGAGTGTTGCAGGAGGTATTTTATATGAAATATTTTGAGACTAAAAATTAAGAAATCTGTCTGATACCTAAAAACATTGGTGGGTATTTTCTACATTGGTAGATTGAATTACTCAAAAAGAGTACATTTTGTTGGTAAAAGTTTTAATCCCCTTTTAGAGGAGGGTGAAAATCTGGCATTTGGATTTTGCCCTTTCCTTACAGGTTCATCTGGATCTACCCTAAATATGCACCATTATAATAGAGTGCCATGCAGGGAGTTCATCCTCAGCTGTACCACCTAGAGCCAGCCAAAATTTTTCAGCCAAATAATTTATTTGATGAAAAATGCCGTTTCAGTCAAAATGAAACTTTTCATGAATTTGACCTAAGCTGTTTTGGCCATTCACAAAATGGCCCAAAGAAGAGGAAGAGATGGAGGAAATGGAAGTGGCGATGCTCTAGTCACCAACCCTCCCCACCCCAAACCCTCAATAAGCTTTAGCTTACTAGTTAGGGCACTAAACTGGGATGTGAGACACCTATGTTCCAATTGAGTCTCTGCTCTAGACAAGATTAGAAATGGATTTTTTCTTCAATTCAGGGAAAAGTCTGAAAGTTTTCAGATTCAGTTCAACTCCAATCATATTTTTTTTCCAGAATTGCCAGCAAACTGAAAAAGATCAGTTATTTGCTCAGTTCTAGTACCAACTTTAGAAGGTGGTCCTTTTAGAAATAGCATCACACAAGCACCAGCAATTCAGCATTTTTGAGAATGTAACTCTTCAGAACAGAATGCTAACTCCAGAAAGGGGTTAGAAAGAGAAAGTTGAACTATTCATTGTGAATAATGCTTGTTCTAAATATAGCCCTTTTTCTGTTTGTGACTCATCCACAAACCCAGGTGGGTTTTAGATTTCCAAAGTATTAACTAAATAGTTTAGACAATTTGCAGCCTATGGGTTGTTGACTTTGACACTATTTGTAGTGCGTGATTAATCACCTAAGATACCTGGCATTTGCTTTTGCTTCCTCATTGGATGACTGACTTTTTTTAAACAGGAAAATAATGAATAGCAACCAATGAAAAGCAAATATCATACTTCGAATATATGTTTTCAGATTCACAATCATTCATTAAACTTTCCAGATGTGCAAATATTTTCACAAATATCTGGAAGTTCTCCTATTCAAAAACTGAATGAAATGACCTCCCAAACAGCAGCAGAGCAAAATTCTGTTAATTCGTGTATTTATTTGTGGAATATTGCTGTTCAACCAACTCTTATACAAGCCCATGTACAGAAGAGGAGACAGGAAACTTTATGCCTGTGGGCCTCTAAACGTTTCCAGTAGGGATGGACAAACTTCAAACGGTTTGGCATTCAAATGCAATTTTAATATGCTTATCTGCCACTAATCCAAACTCTCCCAACATATCAAGAATGTTGTACTGGGCAGGAAACCACATGAAAACAGGCTTTCTCACAAGATTTCTGGCATTTCTACTTTGGATTCCAGATGGAAATACCATGAGAACAGCCTCTATCATGGTGCTTTGGCACATTTAATTTAAATTCTGGCTGGAAACCTGAAGTGGAAAAAAAGGAAAATAAAAATAAAAAACCCCCACCACTTTATCACAACATTCAGAACCTGAAAAAAAGTTCATGGTTTGAGTTGGGTTCTAAAAATGGGCAAGGGTGCAGGGGCAGGAGATGTTCCTGTTTTGTCTTCAGTGCTTCATCTGCCCCTAATTCCCAGTTTTAGATATACCTCAAGATACGCACCCAGCCCAGTGAAAAAAAATATGACACTTCAACTTAACTGAAACCCAAATTTATAAGCTGTTGCAAAGCAGTATCTGTGAGGGGGTTTTTTCTGCCCAAATAACAAAGGTGATTTTAGAAGCAATCGCCACCACTATAATTGCAGTAGGGCCCTCTAACTACCAAGGAAACATTGTCATGATGCACACACTCCAACCACATGCAAATCTGCCACCTTTTCTGCAATTCCTTTCTATTAGTGTATATAGATTTGCCACTTTATAACTCAGACAGCTGATCCTAATCTAAAAAACAGTAGCTCTGGACAGAACCTTCCCCAAAATGATCTGCAATCCTGGCAAACAATTGTAGTTTTCAAGAGTTTTTTACTTTCTGCCTTTTCTCTGTTTCATTATTTTCTCTTCAAGGTGGTGTATTTTTTTGCTTCTTGTAATCTCACTCTTTATTCCTGTTCCCCTTTTAGCACCACTGTTCACATGCCTTGTGGGAAACCTGGGGCAAAATTCAGAAGACTGCGGGATCAGTCAACTCATTGGCTGTTCAGCTATATCGGAGGGGTTCCACTTTTATTTTGTAACTAAATCCAAAACCTGTGTTAATATTATATTAAGTATCTGATTTCAGCTACAAGGGAATTGAGTTAAAATAGATAGTTTTACCCAAATGACTCTTTGAAGCTCTATGCAGGGGTCTTAGAATAGTGATCCTACATCTCATACTGTAACAACAATACTTACAGCCAGATTCTGCCATCCATGCATTGAGAAGTATTGTACTCCCAGAGTAATTCTATTGAAGAAAATGGGGCTACTCACAGAGTGACGTACTGCTCAGGGTCACAGAATCTAGCCCAAAGATATCAAATTCACCTACTAATGGCATAATTAATGATGACACAATTGAGACCACACTGAATTGTAATGTATTAGCTTGTGCGTACATTTAAAACTGACTTTCTCTAGCGGACCAATATCACATTCATTCATATGTACATTGGTTCCCTCTACCTTAATTAAGCTGTTCCTTTAACTCAATGGGTAGACACCTGTGTTTTTGGAACTGAAGGTGGTGAGTTCTCAGCCTAGTAATTCGCATGTGTTACATAACCGGGTAAGTATTTATCTGTGAGTTAGTACTGTTTGCATGGGATGCATGATAGCTATTCGGATCCTCCTCTACTTAGGCTCGATAGTCTCAGTTAAGAAAAACTGGCTTTTTAAACATGCTTCCCTTGTTGTAGCCCAAGACGGATGCTTACCATCATTCTAACATATTTTTGTCCTTAGTTGTGGCAGTTAGCTGGCTCACAGAGCCACTTGTGAATTGTGAATTAACTGTGAATTAACCAGTTTTGGGCCCCCCACTACAAAAAGGATGGAGACAGTCCAGCGGAGGGCATCAAAAATGGTTAGGGGGCTGGAGCACGAGACGTATGAGGGGAGGCTGAAAGACTAGGCCTGTTTAGTCTGCAGAAGAGAAGAATGAGGGTGGATTTGATAGCAGCCTTTAACTACCTGAAAGGGGGTTCCAAGGAGGATGGAGCTAGGCTGTTCCCAGTGGTGGCAGATGACAGAACGAGGAGCAACAGTCTCAGGTTGCAGTGGGGGAGGTCTAGGTTGCACATTAGGAAAAAGTTTTTCACCAGGAGGGTGGTGAAGCATTGGAATGGGTTTCCTAGGGAGGTGGTGGCATCTCCATCTTTAGAGGTTTTTAAGCTGAGGCTTGACAAAACCCTCGCCGGGATGATTTAGCTGAGCATAGTCCTGCTTTGAGCAGGGGGATGGATTGGATGACCTCCCGAGGTCCCTTCCAACTCTAATATTCTATGATTCTATGAACTGGCGCTGTACTCATGAGGCACTGTCGTTCCCAAAGCACCCAAGCACCATGTTAGTGCACAAGCAGGTGGCATCGTAGTTTGCTGCTTATCTATACAAGTGCCCAACTATGACAATGCTCATGCTAATTGACTGTGCTCCACCAACAACTCACTGTAGGGGTGCCCATAGATTCAGTGGGTAGCCCTCACAGGAGTGCAAGGGAGATTTGTACACCCCTGTCCAGCCACATAGCTCAAGAGACAGCTGACAACTGCCAGCAGGCAGAAGTAGAACATTGGCTGTGTTTAGTAAGTGTTAGTGCTAAATGGCCAGAGAGAGGGTGTAGCCTAATGGCTAATCGGGGCCTGGGCATGAGGTCACTTGGGGTCTGTTCCTGATTTTGTAACTGGTTCGCCATGCAGCTTTGGAGGTCAGTTAACTAACCTCCTTTATGCTGCCCATCTGTAATATTTCTCGAGGCCACAGGGATGTTGTGAGGCTTCATGGACTGATATATGTGAGGCACTTTAAGATCCTCATGTGAAAGCAGCTGCATAAAATGCAAAGATTTACTAGATGAAGGACAGCAACTTTGCAAATGTTATTGGTCTGTGTCATCACTTCCCACTGCGTGTTCTTGAGATTCTCCCCTCTTAAATGTTCCTTACATTTTGGTAATCCTACGTCAGTCTGGATAGCCACAAGGTTGGAGTTATAATTCATGTAAATACACACACACACATATTGTACAGCCTCGTTATGCCACTAACCTGGTGCAATCATCCCAGCCTGCAAATGACCAGCAGAGGATCCCCATCAGAGGGCGACCGCTTGCAGGTTCATCTGCACTACAGCCAGGCCTTGCATCTGTAGCTCTCCTCCCACCATCACCCCAAAAGCCTAAGGGGCGAGTTGGGAGCCAGATGAGGCAGGGAGGTGAGTAGTAGAGCTACACTACATTATACCAGTCCTCCACTGTTGCAGCATCTCTTCAGGACCCTAAATCAATAGTCCAACTTAGAGCAGCCCAGCAGCAGCTCCAAACATCATTGGAGCAAGTGCCAGCGGTGAGAATCAAGGTGCTGTAACTGACTCCCAGATGCTCCATTTCCTCTGCCAAACAGTGTTGTGTCACAGGAGAGTACACACACACACACACACACACACACACTCTATGATTCATGTACCAAAAAACACATTTAAGACTACAGACATTTTAGAGCGCTGTATTACAAAATCCTGCTTCCCACCCTCTTTCCGTAGATGGGGAGTGAGGAGACATATGTTTAATATGTGCATCTGAAGCAATGTCTTTTTGATATCATGCAGTGGAAAGGGCAGAATTTGGCTTTTTAGTGGCCATGGCATCCAAAAATTGCATGCTGGAGTTCACCTCTGGTTTCACAGGTTAAATGAATATTCTGTGGGTACTGATTGTTAAATTATTCTAGTGGAGGATGAATGTGATCGGTATCAATAATCAGAAAAAATAACATCTACATTCCTCTCATATGCAGATGGTGGCTGTTCAATACCAGTTGGTAGTGTAGTTTCCTGGTGTGACAGGAAAATTTCTGCAGCAATTGAGGATTAAGAGAGGCCACTGCTACACCAGGATTTTGTTTACAGTTTCCATTCTATGAGAAATAACTAGCTACACATTTCTCTGTGACATTAAAATTCACCATTGAAATCTCACTTAGTAATAATAAAGTCCCTGCCAGAATCTCTACAAACATACTAGATTCCAAATTAAAGAGCAAGTGTATTGTTAAGGCTTGCATGGATCTTTTTTGTATTAGTGCGAGGTGAACAATAAATAAAATTCCAGGAGAAGTTCCCCAAGCTGATATGCATTCAAGGTATTATCTTTGCTCTGTACTGTGTGCGCTTCTGGGTGAAAAAATTCTAATTGCACTTCCATTCAAAAATCAACCGTGGGAATAAGGAATCAAGCTCATTTTATGCACAGCCGCCTGCAGGCCTTATCCTTAAAACAAATTACAGCACCTCCTATGCAACTCACACTCTGAAGCGAATTCTAACCCTAAAGCAAAACTCCAAAATTAAACTTTAATCTGTGATCTAAACAATTTTGTGTTTGTGATCAATCTTGTTTCCGCCCCCCCCCTTTTTTTAAATAAAATTCCAAGGTAATTATTATCACAGTTGAAGACAGAACATTAAAGACTATGTTCAGTGAGACCAAGATAAAACCGTTAAGCACACTCCTACATCTAGCAAAGTCCCGGGCTTGTAACCCAGAGAAAGCTAAAAGTCCGTCACATGTATCATATTTACTGTGTTCTGCCAAAGAAACAGGCAGGCTGCCATACCATTAGAGCAATTATGCTTACTCTCTTCCATATGCAGAAATTAGATTCTGTCCCCTGAAATCATAGACTTTGGTGGATTGTGGTGGGGATAGGGAAATGGAACAATACCTCAGAAAGAAACATGTCACCCTGGCTGTGGAAAGATATTGAGCTGCAAGGAGTGAAAGGAGTTCAAAGTGTATGGTCTGTCTCTTCCAAACTTTGATGCAGTGATTCTGCATCCTGCAGGACCCTGCTCAGATGCTCTGATAAGTCAGACAGAATTCATGGGAGATTACCACACGGCTCCTGCCAAGCTGTGCTGCAGCGCGGGTAATAGATATGCTCCACTACTAAATCCTAAAAGGCCCTGCTACATCTGTCAAGCATGCCCTGGAAAAGCACCCTCGGTTCAGATGTTATCACTGCTCTGCCTGCATCAGAAGATTTAGTGTCCACCCTGGAGGTTGCTTTTGCTGCACAGTTTTCAGGGGCAAAACAACAAGGAAGAAAGATGAGAGAAAAAAGGCAAATTATTCTTGCTTAAAGCAAAAGGAATAAAATGATGTGCTTGCAGACTAGTTCAGCTTCTCACCCTGCCTCTACAAGGTCCCAAATCCCACATTAAGATGGTACTGATGTTCTAAGCTGATTAGCTCGGATGTGTTAGAGTCCCTGGACTGTGACACCATGAAGATGATCTTCTGTAGAGCGACTCTTTCCCAAGGAAAGCTAAACAACAAACCCAGCAGGGATCCATAGACAGTGGATAGAAGATGCCAGCCTTTGATAATTAACTTTAAAACTGGTTCTAGAAAAGCTGCTCTGACTCAAAATGAACTTTTCAGAACACTGCTTACAAAACAATTGTTATCCTTCCCATTAACCATGCAACCAACTGCAGTTTCTATTTGCTCAAAATTTACTTTAACACTACATTAACTGTTGTGTTCATTCAATGCAAAGCAGCACATATTCTATATATATATATTTAAACAAACACCCTGAAAATAACTACTTTCTCAATATTCTCAAAAGGAAAGCTACATTTTAAGCATCTATCTCCTCATTCAAATCTACAATGAGGAAGAAAAGAAAGGAAGGTGGTTCCTTTTGCTCGGTATTCTACCCTGATTCATGGAGCCGCTTGGTGTTTCTCTCACCCTGGTTATTACATTTTAAATTCTGTTTCCTGCACCAGATCCAAGAACAGAGGGGTTCCAACTACTGGAAAGTCTGTAAGAGCCACCGACTATCACGTGTTGCTCGTAGCTCCCAACTCTGGTAGATTCTGGGTCTCGATTTGGTATGTACATATGTCAGACACAGCAACAGAATGTGGGAAAATTGAATGATAACTGGGGGGTCTTAAACCGAGCAGCTGCATAACCCAGACAACAGACCAACAATGCACCAGAGTAATAGGATCCGTACATAAAGGTCTTACTGATGTGACCTGTGGTAACTAGCATGGGTTTGTTTCTACAGAACCACAGGTGTGTTGTGTTTACAGACCAATATAATGACAGAAGTCTGTATCCACAAGATCAAAGTCTAATTTAGACATAACACAACAAGGAGGGCACCGCAGAGACAGAAAGGCAAGGGTTACAGATTCTTATTACTTATGTATAGTAGCATACAAAAGCCCTAATGAATTTAGGGGGCCCATTTTCCCTGTATTGTATAAACACATAGGCAGGGAGAATCTAAAAGACAAGATGCAAGATGTGACTAACAAACAAGATGTGGTCCCTCCCTTTACATACACCTCCTTCCTCCACGGGTGCCTGCCTCACAGGAGTGTGAGTGGTTACTGGGGTCCTGAGGTTTCTGCCACTCTCTTTCCTGAGGTGAAGGGGGGG
>ML675614.1:19281726-19344226 GCA_007922155.1 Mesoclemmys tuberculata | reverse complement strand
CGAGCTGCAGCGTCCCCTTCCCTACAAGGTCCTGCCAACATGCAATCAGTTCTGTCATTTAATATATCTGAGCTCAGACATGAATGGACCACCGCTAGGGTGAGAGGATGATGCAGTCTTCATGATTATTCAGTCTTTGGTCTCTGTTGATATTGTAATTGTGATTTGGTGGTGGTTGGACACTGGGCTACCAAGAATTGAACTAGAACCAACAAATGCATGGCATACAGGTTGCTAAACCACAAGCAGTTTCAGTTTTCCATCACTACAAATCAAGCACAGCGAGATTCCAAACTGAGGATGGAGAGAGACCGCTCACCAACATAATGTTTCATCCTTCATTTAAAATTTTTTTTGAAAACATAGGCACAATAGTACAATATGGGAGGTTTAATAATCCCATCTTCTCCACTGGCTATAATTGAAATAGAACCATAGAGATTTGGAAGAAAAAAAAAAACCATGGCAGAAAAATAATTTTATTATAGAGAAGGTAGATCAGGAACTTCTTTTCTCCTTGTCTCATAATGCAAAACTGAGTGTCATTCAATGACATTAAAAGATGGCAACATCAAAACTGATCCAAGGAAATCCTTTATTCCACACATATTATTAGACTGTGGAACTCACTGCCACAGGACAAGAATTTAGCAAAATTCAAAATGGGATTGGATATTTATCTGATTATCAAGAATACTGAGAATTATTTTATTATAACAAACTTTGGGTAGGCTTATTAAATCTTATATTTCAGGGTTTAAGATGATCTTTATTAAAGGTCAGGATGAGACCAACATTTGGGGCAGATTTTTCCACATTTGCCACTGCAGGTTTTTGCACCTTCTTCTGAAGCATTTGATGCTGGCCACTGTCAGAAACAGGATATTGAAATAGATGGACCATGGGCTGATGCATTACGGCAATTCCAAAATCCTATAAATTGTTAAAGGCAATAAACCATCTTAAAAATAAAAAATGAAAGCAGATGACCCAAACACCCAGAAGACCCAAAGTTCCTAATATAAGATAGGGTAAATCTGGGTACAAGTTCTCCATTCTTCAGGTATTTTTATCTCTGTCTGAGGACATTTTAAAGTCATTGTCTTTGCATTCATCAGGCACATCCAAAATTCCAGAGACCTGGAAGAAGACACAGCTGACTTCTCTTTATTGATCTTGATGCTGAGAGCTGGAGAATATGATAGATTAGGTCAAGGTTTATCTGGGAGAGACTGAAAATAATATATTAACTGATCTCCCAATTGCCTCCTCAATCAGCTGAAGACTACAAGAGGGGGGAAAAAGGGTTTTGGAGAGAGAAAGTAAAAAAAGAAAAAAGAACAATGCTCATGAGTAGAGGTCACTCTGCTTTAACTCAGTTGCTCTCTCAGTTGTTATGCTCCATCTTACCAAAATAAGGCCCCAGTCCTGCAGTGAGTTTCCTCATAGGTGGACTTCAATAGGGTTCCCCAAAAGCAAGAGCTGGGGTTCACAGATGCAGAGTTCATCACAAAAAACTAGGGCCTCACCAAAACCAGCCAGGAGCCTCCTCACACCTCTATGTTAGCCGTGAACTTAGGATAGAGCCTCCTTGCTTAACCTAGCTGTGCAGCCATTCCTCAGTCTTCCACCCTTTTCATGTAAGCATGGCCTAAACCATAAAGCCACATGAGTTGTTCTAGATGTGTGTTGTTTTGCTTTAATGTAGGCCCTCCAGCTGTCCTGCTCTGCATGGAAGGTATCACAACAGAACCTCACTAGTTCACGCTGCATTATTCAGTTGTGTGAATTAGTGAACAAATTAATTGTAAAAAACAAGGATTATGCATCACAATTTTCATGTGTTTAGCAATGGTAATTTAATTTTATTTATAATATTTAGTCATGCACCAGTAAATGCACTGCAATGTTCTGTAAAAGAAAGGAATGAAGTCCTAGCAATATAAGTTCCTATTATGTTACTGATGAGAAGTGGGGAGAGACCACCACTTAGGCTACATTGCAGCTTTGACACCAGCCCTCTGGGCGGTTAGCAAATAGTTATGCAGCCGCAAAGGTTAAGAACTGTGCCTTTGAGAGGTTCGGTTCCCTCCCCATTGTTCCAGGGGAAGAAGATGTAGTAAATCACTGCTTCACTATACTAGCAGCAAACTACAGCACTCCCTGGGCCAGCCACTCTTTCTCTGTCCACCTACTCCAGGGTGAAGTAGCACCAGCACATGGCCAACTTAGTCCTTATTGCTCAGACCCAAGATTTCAGGGACCATGTGCATGGACATGAGGGGGACTCTTACTGCCCCTTCTATTTTGCATTGGTGTTTACTCCAAATCACACTCTAGCCCAAGACATGCAACTAGCAGAGTACCGATTGCTGAAGTGCTACTACCCTAGACAGCATTTAGTTTAAGAGGAAGATTTTTCAAAGACATAAATTGCAGCTAGGAGCCTAACTGACTGACTTCAAATGAGTTAGGTGGCTCACCACCATTTGGATCTTTAAAACTCTCCTCCTGAATGCTTTATCTCTTCCTTTTTAAGTCAGTTCTCTCATCTTCCATTCACCTGATGTTGGGGTGGATGAAGTCTTTGGAGTGCAAACTTCTGAGAACCTCTTGAACACTTTTGAGGGTTTAAAACAGAGATACTCAGACCTCAGTGGTTCAGGAGCCAAATTAGCAATCAACATTACCCAAAAAAGGCACGGTAGTGTGAATTCATTGTTTCCTTTACTGCAGTACAATATATTCATATTTAAACAGCATGACAGGGGAAATATTTAGTTATACACACACACACACACACATTATTCTCAAAGCAAAATCACTGACCAAGTATTATTTTATCAACTACAATTAGCTAATAACATAGTAAAAGCATCCTGATTGATTAATAATTAAATCACAGTGTTTTAATATCATGTGCTGCAAAGAGATGAAGGAGAATCATTAGAGAGTCACGTCTGAGTATCACTGATTTAAAAGGTTCATATAACTAGAGCAAACTCCTACAAGTGTGTTAACTACATTGTTATTACATTGTTATCGTTCTACTTGGTAGAACTTAAGGTACCTCACTCTGTAGTGACATTGCTCATGCATCAAACACATCTTCACTATCCTTATCTTAGTTATAATGTATAGTAAATGTACTTACCAGTCACACAGTTATCTTGTTGAAAGCACATCAACATTATGGACTTATTCATGCCAATGGTAAGTATTTCATAGTAGTTAGAGACTTGCACTTAATCTAGAATGCAGTTACCAGAGCTAGGTGAGCACTTCAAAATGAACAATTTATTTGGTGAATTTAGTCCTTTCTCCTATTTCTATATTGTCCATTAATTGTGTATAATTTTTACAATTTTGTTTGGTATGTGAAATTGTTTGATGAACATTCTGGGTCAATACAGTTTAGCCTGTAAATTACTCATGACCTGTTCACTGTGCCTATTCTCTCAAAGAGTCAGTGTCTGAGATTAAGTATTCCAGCACTGTGCTTAGGAACCCTACCACAAGTCACATGGCGGTGTTTCTGCTCTCCATTTGGATACACCATGCTTTATAAACTTCTCCTGAAATAAATTTTGCTTTGTCATAAAATTACTTTAATTTAATGATTACCCAAATTGCGACTACAAGCCTGAAATTCATTTCCTGTGAATATCCAAATGGAGAAAGAAAGAAAAAAGATTTCCCTCCTAATAACGTTTATGAAAAGTCAGTGAAAAGGGACGTGAACTAAGTCAGTCAACACTAAATTCTCTTTAAAAATTTTTGAAATAGTTGTCAATATTTTTCCCTGCCATTTGTCCAGTTCTTTGAATATAATTCCTATATTTTACACTGTATAGGTTACATTAACACATGGACTTTGCTCAAGTTGCTGTAACTGGAAAATAATTTAAGAGTTTATTATTCTATAGCCCAATCTTGCTTCAAGTGAAGTTATTTGAATATCGACCTTAACTTCAATAGGAGTAGGATTGGGTCCATCTAGGGCATATTATGACAGACTCTCTCACAGACCCCTCCTCATGGCAGCCAGTACATGGGTCTGCCACAATTGCATTCCCTGCGCTCAAGAGAATGCAGACTGCTCCCTTGGCATTCTCATCATTATGCACATATGGGGCCAACTCCCAACTATCCAAAAAGGAGAGTGTAGCCTCTGCAGTCCTTCACCCATGCACCAGGCTCTCCCCAAGGTCCCCAGATGGTGCTGCTGCTCTGTGACACTTCCTATTTGACCTAGTGACCAGCGGCCTGATTCAAAGCCGATTGAAGTTAGTGGAAAGACTCACTGATTTCAAGGGCTTGGATCAGGCTATAAACATCACAGCTGAGCCCATTGTGCATACCAACAGGTTATTCTCCACTTGCAAATATAGCTGTAAAAGATACTTAAAGTGCAATATTTTGGGAATTCTCCATTAAGGTACACTCTGAATATTATTAACTCCTTAATGCATACGTCATGCTGCAAAAGTTACGCTAAAAATAAACACTAAGTGGACCAGTAAAAGTGATTATGGAAAAATAGCTTTCATCATCTGGATAGCCTCAGTGCCACTTGCACTGTTACAAAGCACAGTGCTTGTATTGTACCATGTAACTCATGTAACTACAATAACAAGATCTTGTCGTGTACATTTTAACTGAATTACAACTAGTATGTGGTGTATTTAATTTAGAAGAATTTCTGATAAGTGCATCTATCAAAAATTATAACCATAGCCTAATTACAGTATAACAACCTTACAGAATGTTTCTCTTCAAGGAATGCCAACCCAATAATGCTCAAGTCTGAATTTGAGCCCACAGTGTGTATTTGAGTGGGTTCAAAATTAAGTAAAATGAGTTTATTCATCCCTATTTCTATAATAATACTTGGCACTTAGCACTTTTCATCTTCAAAGCACTTTACAAACATTAACTAATTAACTATTAATTGGCAAATTTGAAAAGGTTGATAGGTGAGGTGAGATTCAGCTAAGCCCCAGAAGTATGAATGTTTAGTTTATCTGTGAATTATATAATCATCAGTGAATCATAGAAATTAGAAATGAAAAAGACCTAGCAGGTCATCCTGTCCAGCCTGCTGCCGGTAGGATTTCCCCCTACAATATATTCTCAAAGTGCTTTGTCTTGTTTGATTATAAATTATCCAAGCAATGGGGCTCCCATCACTTCTCCTGGGAGACTACTCCATAGTCTAATGTACCTCTGTGTTAGGAGATTGTTCCTTATATTCAGCCTGAGTTTCTTCCTTGCTCAGTTTCATCCCACTATTCCTAGTTACCCCCTGCTGGACCACTTTAAACACTCCTTTGAATTCAGTTACAAGCAGAATTTTTCCCTCTGCTCATCTTTGGGTTGGCCTAGCCAAAGCCACCATGTGCCTGGTGTGGAAAGTCTCTGTTGCTGCTGAAGGAGGGCAACAAGCTGTAGATCAGTGCCAGCACAATCCACCTCCACAGATGAAAACTGCTTTCCCTGCTTTTTAGAGACTAGATTCTATTCTATTCCACAGCTCTGCCACAAACCAGCTGTGTGACCATGGGTGAGTCACTTCCTCGCTCTGTTTCCCCTTTCACCCTGTCTTGTCTATTTAGATTCTATGCTCCTCAGAGCAAGGACTCTCTCTCTCATTGTGTGTGGTAAAGCATCTACCATAATGGGGCCCTGATCTCAGATAGGTCTGCTAAACTGCACCTTAATACAAATACATAATAGCAAGGTAAAGAGGGAAGTGGGGTAGAGACTTTGGCAGCCAGTGAAATACTACAGCAAGCAGGAAGTTATGCTAGAATACATTATGGGCTTAACCCTGTGAAGTGAATCAATAGGACTATTCACACGCTTAAGTGCTCTGCTAGGCCAAGTTCAAGTTACTCAGCTCCTTACAGGAGAGATTATTATCCCCTCTTCCTGCCACTTCCATGCTGCTTTTTTATCATTTTCCAACTCCTGGCTCAACACCTTTTCTGTCCTCAAAGATACCTTGCCTCTGCTGCTGTCATAATATGTTGTTGGGGCCTCTCAGCAGGACCTAGGTGCTCTTCCAGTTTTTCATCCTTCTGGACTTCCCAGTGTCAGAAGCTCTCCAGAATGCATTGGCCACTTCAGATGCCAGGGAAGCTCTAAAAGAAATGAGATATGAACACAGCAGTTGGATTATCCAAAACGCCCTTACCAGCTGCACTCCTGGAATGATTTAATAGGACATCATCAGAGGCAAGCAGATCTGCTGGTTTATCCTCATGATTCAAACGTGAAGAAGGTGGCTTGAGTTTTGGGACTGTTCTTAATTTTTTCTGAACCCTATTCTAAAGCCTTAAATACATTTCAGCTATTTAATGAATAAAGAAAACCAGCTGGCCCTAGCATGACTTCACTTGAGGCTAAGATAACACACAGAGGATCACTTCTGGCCAGTTTTATTGGTACAAAAATAAAGTTGAGTATTTAAAGTCCTAAAAACACACAGACAGAAGTAAATACACTTGACCTGAAACTCTCAGATGAAAGGTCAGGTCAGGTCATTTTAATTTTGTTATGAACCTATAAAAGCTAATGAAAGCTTTTACAAGATTCCATTAAGGGGCTCGTCTATGCTTGTATCTGTACAGGCCATGATACCTTAGAGCCATTCTGAGCTATTGGGCAAATGGGGAAAGCACAAATTAAGACTCTATTGATTGTGACAGCTCCTGTAGCCTACAAGATGGTAAGCCCATAAAGGAAGAAGCAAAAATCAATCTACAAAGGGCATTAAAAGTTTCCTTCACATGCACTGAGTCACTTTTTCAACCAATAATTAACAATATTAATAATTCCAGAAGTATGCAACATTTTGAATCCAAACTCTGAAGCCACTTTTCATTCTGAAACAGGCTTCTTGTCATTGAAATTGACCAGTTTTTGACCAAAAACTGCAAATGTGTGAATTGTCCTACAAAAAAATGGGTTCTTTCTTCTCTCATAATGAAACAGCTCAAGTTTTAAGTGGTATCACTGATTGTTCTGCATATTTTGTACTTCTCTATTTAATTTTTACCTGAAAGGACAATAGATCTATCTTGATATTCACTCGATAGAAGTCATCTGCTTATTATTTTTCACTTCTTTAACTCAAAAATTACCCCAATTTGATTTTTTTTTAACTACCAAACAAGATAAAAACTATCCAACAGAGGATGGGGCTTGTTATGTTCAATACAGTCATGTTCACTGCTCCTGATCACTCTCACATTCACTGCTCCCTAATCCTATTAGCCTTTTTATATCACTGTTTAGATTTTAAGGAAGAAACTTTTGAAAAGCAATTTTTAAAAGTTCTAAATTTCAATAACTATCAAATCGGGAGCTTAATAGTGAAGGCTTTTCTCAAAATAAGAATCCAGGCTGAGATTTTCAAAAGGTACTAGTGATTTGGGGTGCCCAGGGTAAGACACCTTGAAAAGGCCTGATTTTCAGAAAATGCTGAGCACACACCTTCTGAAAATGAGACCCCTCTATGGTATCTCCAGTTGGGCACCTAAAAAAGGAATGCACCCAAAATCACTAGCCATTTTTCCCTCACAAGAAGCCCCAGAGCCAAAATCCAACTAGCTTAAACAGGATTCCACTCGCCATTTTCAAAAAACAATTTTCTTTTAAATCACATATTCAAATAGCTGAGCTTTGAATTTCACTGGGGCTGTGTAAAAACATGTCTCGGAGCTGTGTATGTGTGTATTTAAATTGTAGCTAAAAAATTATTCAAATGTCACATATGATGTACTGGGGAGTAACAATTTCACAAGTCACAAAAAAAAATCTTATTATCCATAAGGTTTTTTTTTAATGCCATTTTTATAGCAGTTCAATACTCCCTTCTGCCTTTCATCTGTGAAATCCCAAATTCTAATTTGGCACACATCACATGTGAATTGAATTAATCCCTGATGGATTCTTTGCATACCTCACAAAAACTATCATGCCTTAGGCACAATTGGTGAAGGGGACTTCCAGTATAACAACCATTGGTGCAGGTCAAGATTGGAGGTGTATGGGCAGAGTCATGATGAGGGAAATTGCAAAGCACTTCTCTGTATTATGCATGGCTCCTGTCAGTTCTATCACTGGATGGAACTAACTCCCTATGTTGTTTTTTTCCCTCTCCCCTGAAAATCAAAAAGCAGTTCATGAGTTGGTCGGATGCCAGCAAAAATGAATAGTAATGAGCCAATTTCAATAGAAATAGGCTCATTACCATGCCAGGGGCTGATAAAACCAAATGCTCTCAATTCTCTCCAGCAAACGAGCTGCTGTAGGCAGTGTCCATCCGCCTGCCTGGAGGAAATAACTCACCATTTCAAAATTAGGAGAATCAAAATACAAGTTTTAGTTTATTCTTATGTTCCTACCTACATCCCCCTGCAGTGTCATTTCTAAGTAGCTTCCAAACAACTCAGATGCTACTCTGAGTCCTCTTTTAAAGAGAGGAAAACAATATTTCCTGCACGTTATTCGTTCCTGGAATGGCAGTGTGAAATCCTGCCTAAACTCTAGTGAAAGGAACAGTCGACGGAGATTTATGGATCATCCACATTTCCCAGCACATGACAAGAGGCTGTGGGTGTTTTTCAAAGTGTCCGAAATCTTGAGATTTTTATGTTTAAAAAAATAAGTGTGGAAATGGTTCCATAAAATAATTAGACAATTGTACAATTCAGAGGAAATAAAGAAATAGAAATAAATACTATTCCATTTCCTCTGGCTACTCTGCTGTATTGTCTGAGCAAGAGAGATACAATCATAATTTTAATGAACGCTAAAATTCAGTTTAATTTTATCTCAATGTTATGATTACAAAACACTTTCTTTCACTGTGGAAGAGCTGGGTCATGGAACTGGTGATAAACTTTTTGCTTCTAGGTTGCCCATCTGAATCCAGCCCAAGTCAATATTAACCAGAAGTTGAGAGCCTCCAATAGCTGTTCAGCTGTCTTGGTAAAATGGTTTTGGTGGCCTCTGGCAATTGCCCACAACATAGAAATCGTCACCACCACAAAGTGCATCCATGTGAATAACCTCAGGGACGTGAAGGACCAAATGGGTCAGAGACTGAGCTAAGACTGCCGCTTTCAAATCAGCGTGAAGGCATGTTGTTTGGGAACTATGAGGAAGCACAGGCTATACCTGTGAATAAGAAAAGGGAAGTCAGACTCCAGAGATGTCCACCCAGCACCCTTCACAATGAAAAATTAATTACAGTCACAGCAAAAAAAATTCCAGAGATTTAGTTTCATGGAGAATTTTGTCATGCTAAAATAATAAATAAAAACAACAAATAATAATCTGCTGCCAGATACATTTCTATTTTTGGTGCATAATTACTAATCCAGGTAACACAAATAGTTCTAACAAAGAAAACAGGCCAGACTCTAATGTTACCTGTTTGTCCAGATTATTTCTTTATTTTTACCATAGGCCATATCTTTCGTATACATCCTTTTTCAATTTTTCCTCTACCCAACGGGGTAGTTCAAGATGTTCCTATTTCTGCCCATAAATCAGTGCCATCTGACTGTCTGCTTGATCAAGCCAGTAACACTTTCCCTTACAAATTATTTTGTTCTGCCATAAAATCGCGCAAGGCTTTCCATGTTAGCAGCTTGAGAATTTTAACTATCCCCTCTTTATCCTGCTAGCTATTTAAACCCTGAAACTACAAGCAGTCTGAGCGGAGTACATCATCTGTAAACTCAGCTTGCCTAGTCAGGGGGTCTGGGGTGAGGGGGGGTTGTTCTGGAGCACTGAAATAGAGCCTTTTAATACTGAACAGTGCAAATCGTCCACTGGGGACAACTTCAAATGTCTCTACAATGCATATTTCGTAGTGCTTACTGGCTGGCTCTGGCGGAGCTGCTACCACTTATTTAGGAATCTACAAAAACTGTTTTGTACATTTGGTTTTGCTGCAGTAAATATTAAGTTTTAAATACATTAAGAAAAATTAGGGCAAAGGGAGAAACAGATTAAATAAACCTTCCAGGGAGACTATTTACTTATTTCTTTTAAGTGAACTCCTTTCTCTGAGGTCAAAACACGGACATTCTAGTGCACCCAGCTCTTAAAAAAAACACACCCTGCTGCAGAAAGCAGCTCCACTTGTTAATATTAAACTCTTCTATCTGCTTATGACCCAGGCTGATATAATAAAGGACTGATAGTCTTCCTAGTCAAGTTCTGCTCTGATAAATTAACTGCACTAATTCTGGAGCCAAAGTTGTCTGGTTCCAGCTGGTATTGCTTATATCTGTCTTAGTTCATTAGGAATCACTGGAAAATCTCTTTCAAGAATTAATACCAAAAAGACACCGGCTTGACCCATTCTGTCCTAGGGACGTGTGTGTGTGTAAAAAATGCCTTCTTTCTATCAGGCTCGTTGTACTGGTCATTGGTTGATTGGTTCGTTTTATTTTTTGTTTTAAATCTCTTCCATTTCCTTCCCTTTATCCATGGAAGCGGTAACTTCCAGTTAACTTCAATGTTACCTAGTATCACCCATGACAAAACCCTAAATATAGCTGAATCTAAATCAGTGACACTATTGTTTTTAGCAATACGAAATCAATTCGATTTCCATACCATTCCATACCATTCCTTTTTGCTGTCCATACTCACAAACAGACTCTGAGCGCGTGCACTCACAAACATGTATACTCATGGCACTCCCCAATGTAGAAACTTACCTTCAGGGTTATCAGAGATAAATTTCACAGCACAGTTAATGAACATGGACATTGAACAGCAGTCTCTCGCACAGCAGACTATAAATATTAACTTCTCCACATGATATAAGTCTCCACCTTAAGATGACACTGCTTTGTAGGATCACACCCATACAGACATATCTCTCCAGTCAATCTACAATTATCCTGTCATATAAGTTAGGGACTGAAAAATCCTATTAGATCATGCAAATCTTCTCCCTGCCAATGCAGGATTGTTCCCTACAATCCATTTCCTAGTATTTTATCCAATCTAGTTTTAAATGTCCCAAGTTACAGTTTAGTCAAACAAGTTATTGGGCTCAATATTGGAATAAAAGGATGAATTCTATAGCCTGTTTTATACAGGAGGTCAGTCTAAATGATTTAATGGACCATTCTGGCTTAAAAATCTGTGGCTCTATAACATAATGGAGCTTCTGCCACTTCTCTCAGAAAACTATTCAGTAACCTAATGCACACCACTGTCAGGATTTTTTTCCCCTGATATTCAGCCCAAATCTTCCCTCAATTTTATCCTGTCATTCCAAGTTTTAAGGACATGTTCCTCTCCACCACTGATGTCCACATCCTTTGAAACACCAACCCCACTTCATCAGCACTTAGCCAAACTACATATTTAGCTCTTTTCATCTTTCCTCATAAATCAGTCCCTTACAGCTCCTAGTCATTTCTGTGTGGTTCTCAAAATTTCCACCAATTTGTCTTCTTTCCAGGATGTAGACTTTCCTGAATTCCAAGAGCAATATCGAAAGAATCATATAGTGAGGACCAATTATACACCCGCTCCATATGATGCACCTGCATATATAGCCAAAAATTATATTGGCCCCATTCGCTGCCATATCACATTGCATACTCATGTCATAAGCCATCCACTATCACCCTGAGGTCTATTTCATCATTTCTTCTAAATTTCTTGTGCCCAAGAAATATCAGGGTTTCTCCAGAGATTCCAAACGTAGCTTCATTTTTTTTCCATGTTAAATTAATTTGGTTATATTTTGTCCATGTTTATAATCATTCTAGCTTTCTTTGTATTGTTTCTCTATCTTCATTGGCATTTGCACCTCCTCCCAGTTCAGTATAATCTGTGGATTTGCTCCCCCTTCTGGATCACTAATTATGTTAATTTATACCAGACCTCAAGATGGTGATAACCCCCACTAGACACCTCCCAACAACTTGATATATTTGTATTTAGCATTTGCCTATCTTTATAGTCTATTATTCAGTTTTAAGGCCACATGACAGTGTTCCTATCCACATCAATGTCAAATAAATGAAAAGCATATGATGAGAGAGGGGTTTCACTGAACAGAGCAAAGAAATGAGGATTCAGGAGTTCTGCATTCTGTTTCAGTATCTTTCAGGAAGAGTGTGACCTTCAGCAAGTCATTTAGATTATCTGTGTCAGTTTACCCATCTGTAAAATGGGGACAATATTGCAATAACTGGGAGTCTAAAATGATTAATGTTTGTAAAGTGCTTTGCAATCCTTGGCTGAAAGGTGCTGTAGGAGTACTAACTGTTATTAAAAGAACTGGATTACGGTTAGCTTCTTTGATAAAATACTGTTTTTTGTTTCTAGTTTAGTTGTGTTGTGTAAAAATGAATTTTAAGTTGAAAAAACTATGATGCAAACTTTCATACAGTATCTAGAGACAGGGGGCAAATCGCACTAGCTGCCCAGGTAATCTATGTGAACACACACAGTACATTTATACACATGCACTGTTACAATCAGTTTATTTCCAATGTGATTAAAAGGTTATTTATACCCTCATAGAAAACAAATAGTTTGCTTAATTTTAATAGGCAACATTGTTTAAGAAAGCTCAGTGGTTAATACACCATGTCCTATTCCAAATTGTTTCATATTAGCCTAATGCATTCAGAAAGAGATTCAGATCCTTTATGTTAGATCAGCCTGACTTTAAAACCTGCATGTGTGAGAAACTTTCCAGACACAGAGTAGCTTGTTTTCAGATAAACATAACTCTCTTTAAAGAAACAAAATAACATCAGAATTCATTATTTGCTTAGCCTTTGTAAGGGTGACATGGGAGTGGGTTACATACAACTCTAGTGGCAAAATATCAGAAACATCTTGCAAGGTAAGTGCTTAACTGTGGTCCATAAATAGTGCTATTTTTACATGTTGAGTATAATTGCCTGTGCTACTCTTCCATAACCTGAAACTAGCCCTTTCATGGAAAGATGAGTCAGGAGAAAAGGGCGGGTCAATAACCCATACTCAAGGTCAGATTTCTACAAACACCTGCTTGTTCTCAGATAACACCTGCTCTGAGAGACAAACAAAATAGGTACGGCTTTATCAATAAAGTTCTTTGACCTATGCTGCAGGGGGAGTCGTGACCTCATTCACAAGTTTCACTAAAGGCAATGAAAGGAAAGATTTTTCCAAGAGCCCCAGAAGGTCAAGTTTCTTTCCCCCTAACACTGTGTTTCTTAAAAGACTAATTGGGCCTTAAAGATTCCAGGTGTCCTGCACAGTAGGTGCTCCAGCATAAATTCAAAGCAAATAGAATGATGACTAAAGAAAGTTGTTTCTTTATATGACCTATAGGTTCT
This sequence comes from Mesoclemmys tuberculata, assembly GCA_007922155.1. Classification (NCBI taxonomy): domain Eukaryota; kingdom Metazoa; phylum Chordata; order Testudines; family Chelidae; genus Mesoclemmys; species Mesoclemmys tuberculata. The sequence goes on along the minus strand of ML675614.1, from coordinate 19,330,850 downwards.
CTCCACTATCTTCATTTCCATATCCTTTTCCCACCAAAAACCAAGAGATAAAAAAATGACACAGCAACTGATTCCTTCTCTAACATACATGAATGGGCCCATTCATTTTGAAGGGGGTTTAGTGTTTAGTATTCAACCATTATCCCCTGGATAAAGCAGAGACAAAACAAGGGTAGCTGGAAAGCAAGAATGATCTTGTAATTAAGTCACTAGAACCCAAATCTTGAATCACAGTGAATTTCCAGCTCTGCCGTGGACTTCCTGTGTGACATTAGATAACCTTTCTGTCCCTAATTTTCCCTATCAGTAAAATGAAGGTAACATCACTTCCTTTCTCTCACTCTCCATCAGTCTGGTCTACTTAGATTATAAACTCTTTGAGACCATGTCTTACTATATGTTTGTCTAGCACAATGGTAACCCAATCTCATTTGGAGTTTATGGATACTACCGTAACACAAATAATTGCTATGTAGTGTCATTGGGCTCTCAAACCAGAGTCAAAGGCATTGTGGAAAAGACACAATTCAAACTGTCCCATGACAACTTTGGAGGCTCTAGTATAAGGAGCAGTAGCCATGGTTTTATTCATTTCCTTAGTTGTTCCAGCTCTTTGGCCATAAAATGAGTGCTGGGTAAGTACATGGGCACAAGCACTAGAACTCAGGATATGTGAAAGATGGCATATCAATTAAAGGGGCTGGTGGACAACTCTCTCCTCACAGTATCCTAAAATCTCAAATCACTTCCCTCCCTGTCATTTGTCATTGCTATGACGGAGTTTGCTTGGCTGGAGAAGGCCAATTCCTGTGTGGTCTGCAGCAAAAAAACCAACTTGAATATATTGTATCTCCCTCCTATCCCCCCTGCCATCTACAGCATTTACAGGAGCTGTTTTCTTTGCACCACCCTTGATTAAATTCTGTGGTCAGTCAGCATATTTCAGAAGATATTTAGAGGACACCAGCATTACTGCAGTGAAGCGTTATTGACCTCTGATTCACCTGCTGTAACAGGCAACTATCACCTGCCACTCAGCTCTGTCCTACATGGTTACAGTTACAGCAGATCAACAGTTTGCATAATACTGTCTTAACTGCCATTTTCAGAGGATCCTTTAAGATTTAACACCACTTAAAATTGGCACTGACAGCCTGATTCCAGCACAAGTGATTCATTCAACCCGCATCCCAGTTTTTACTTAAAATTAAAGGCTAAGCCTTATGAAGCTGATTTTATAGTTTATTCCTATTGCATTCTGATTAGTGTACCACTACCCTTCATCGGCAGTTACCAGTAACATACACATCAGGTGAAACAGCTACGTGCTTATGCCTTTTGTTCGTTCATTGTGAGTTATGTAGTTTGTTTTTTTAAAGAATTACTTAAGATTCTCCCTCTCTGCCTTCATGGTCCAGACTAGGGTTTTTCTGTTTTATGCTACATTAACAAAAACAGAGCAACTGCACTGTATTGGCCAAAGCTGAAAGGTAGTTTCCAAAGTAACCACATACAGGTACCATCTCCAGAGATGGATAGTTATCAGCTTAGCAGAGACATAACAGGACAGAAGCAGGGCCCAAGCATAATTTTTTCAGGCCCAGTACAAACTAGTAACACAGGCCCCACACCTACCACAATCTCTCATCCCATACATACAATCTGATGAGCCATGAAAAATGTTTGAATTCTGAAATTACTGTTACATATTCTACATTTCTGAAAATGCCCCCCTTTGCTATTTTTGTTGAACATAACACCCAGCCTGAGAGTCCTGCAAGTTTGCTGACTATTTTGTAACTTTTTGGTCATTATAAAGGTATTATATCCTGTCAGTGTCTTGCTTTTTTTATTCTAATAGACCAATGTGACTGCAAACATTTTATAATTAGGCCAGAAAAATGAAGCTTTAAAGTTAATTGGCCTTTTTCATTGCAAAATCATGAATTAGCCCCTTAAGTCAATTTCTCTTGCAAATTCACACTCAATAGACAAGATAGCTAGATGGCTTAACAGTTCTTGCGCCATTGTAGAACACCTGCAGGGTTTTTTGTTGTTTTTTTTATGAGTGCTAGCTTCCTGAAACTTCTTTCAGCTTCTGCCATAGTCACTGGCAATGTGCACAAAAAAAAAAAAGTGATGCCTATTCTGGCAGGTTTTCTTTGACATCAGCTGCCAGTGCCACAGACACAGACTCCATATTGAAATAATTTTCATCTTGATTTTGTTCATCTGCTTCCCTAATTAGTATATTGCCTGTCTGCAGAAAGGCCTTGTCTGAAAAACTGGAGGATAGATTGGTGTCCTTTATCTTATTTTAGTTCCCTTTCTTTTACGTGTGAGTGAGTGAGACACTGACTCACATATTTGGGACCTACAAGTTCTACCAGAAGCAGCAGCAGCACTGGCTCCCCCTGTCTTATAGTGCTTTGCTTTGCCCCTCCCACCAGCTGTCCCTCCCTCCTGCCTATGCACAAGGACCTCTGGGACTGGTAGTTCTTGATCTTGATGTGATAGACCACGTCACAGAGAGAAGCACAAATCTCTGTCTTTCCGTCTTAAACTACAAGTCCTAGTTTAATTGCACAAGCGCACACTCTACGTTAGAGAAGGGCCTGGGCGGGGCCAGGAGGCCCAGCAATTCACTGTTCAGAATGTTGCTTGAGACTGCTCTAACACTGCTTCTGATTGGCTCCAGCAACTCTCACAAGATCTGGACACTAGATAGATAAATACAGAGAAATAAGTTTCTATAAATATCCTCAGGCATGATCTACAATTTAGACTCAATTTTTTCCTCATGATCATGGGGGTTGCAGCCTGGGCCAGGCCCTAGTAAAGTGTACCCTTTTTCCCCCCCATCTGGGGGCCCTGGACAGAAGAATCCTGTATTGTCAAGTTCATTAAATAGCTATCAATATAATAATCAAAATTTACACACAAACATGTTCTAACCACTCTACTAATAAACTAACATAAGCAGCTAGTTTGCCTTAACCATTTGGCTTTTAAAGCCAGCATTAGCCCTAGTTTCCTTCCCCATACCCATTCACCATAGACCGCAGCAATAGCTGAATATATAGAAAATATTCAAGCCTCTCCCAGGTGTTTGTGTTGTACTCAGAGCCAAAGTTTGCTGCAGATCATGTGCCTTCTGACAAGCTTCAGCTGCCCCTCATCACTAGACAGGCAAATCAATTAACAAAGGGCTTTTGCTTCTCCAGCCCTTAACCCTTTGTTTCCTAAGTAACAAGCAAAGAGGGAAAGGAGGCCATGGGGGCTATCTACTGAAATTCATTGATGTAGTTAATGAAACCTGCACCCTCTAAAATTCGTTGATGTAGTTAATGAAACATGTTTACAACCATTCTAAAGCATTACATCCAGTGAGGGGTGAAACTCAAGCAGTTTGGGATGCTTATCATAACCTTACCAAAACTACAAGGTAATTGCAACCCTCACCATTTCCCAGCCAGAAGAGTAGTGGCCCATCCCCCCACCTTATTCCCACTAGCCTAGTGTTTAGGGCATTCACTTGGGAGAGCTTGGTGCAAATCCCCACTCTGCCTAATAAGAAGGCAGCACTTAAGCACGACTTCCAGCTGTCCACCTAGTACCTCCATCCCCAGTACATGTCCACAGAGAAAACAAGCACATAAGACTCCTTACTGCTTTTATTTTTTGCAGAACCCCCTTCTTGTTACCCCCTTTCCAAGCAAACCTCCTCTATAACTTATCTGGTTCCTTTCCACTTGTTTCCGTGGGAAGCCATCCACCATCCAGTTCAGGCTCCTCATCTCACACATGCACATTTAAACACACATCACAAGGCTGTGCTGTTTCTATTGATCCCCAAACCCTTAGTATTCAGTTCTTACGTGGGACTTGATGAGCCCCTGCTTTCGTGGCATGCTAAAACTCATAAGAACTGAACGTGCAGGAATACAAACCCAGTAAAGAGGCAACTGAACTGCCCAATGTGTTCAAATATAGTGGATGAGACAAAGGGTGGGGTTCACAACCAGGTTAGGAGTCCCAGAGATCAATGTGGGTGAAGGTGTATATTGTAGGTTGCAGAATTGAGGGGGATCAAGATGCTGGATGAGACAAGGTGAACCATTTTTGAGCCTTAAAATCTTGGGAATCACAAACTGTCTGTATGTGTTTTGTGTGTCACATGCCCCTTGAAGAAGTAAAGTGTAAATCAGAAGGCTCACACCTTTATATGGCATTCTGGGAGTGAGGTATTTAAGCTGGGAGGGCAGTTTGCGATCTCAGCACTTGTCCCAGGGGCTGGGCAGTTGGACCGCGAGAGCTCAGATCTGAGGAGGGTAGTACTATTGGAAACAGCAATGAGACATTTGAATGATCCGTGGCATGCCTGTGCCTATGTCTACACTATGAGCTAGGGTGTGATTCCCCAGTTCACATACACATACTCACAATAGCTCAAAGAGAGATAGCAAGAGTATTAATAGTAATGTAGATGAGACAGCACAGGCAGAGGTGGCATGGCTTAATTGTGCCAAGTAGGTACCCACTGCTTTCAGGCAGGTTTATCCTTGGCTTGGCCAAGTCATACCACTGCAGCCTATATTACTATTTATACTCATGCTAGCTCTCATCAAGATACCGTGACATGTGTACACAAAGTGGGAAATCATACCCCAGCTCATAGTGTAGATACAGCCTACAGTAAAAGAGGGGTGACTGAACAGTAAAAGAGGGGTGACTGAAAACTTGCTACAGAATAGAGCTAGTAGTCAATTGGGTTGCCCTTCACATTTTTCAGCATAGACGGGTGGAAGATGTTCTCAACAGACCTGGTTTGACTTTGAGTCATATCTAGAAATGGGCCCAAGACTGTATCTGAACATCTGAAAACCTTAGGTAAATTTGGATCCAGATTACAATCCAAGCTTTATCACCGGCCTTCAGTACCAGGCAAATTGGTTAAAACTAAAGAACAGAATGATCAGACACATAGATTAATATGTTTTGTTGCAGAAGAGTCAACATGGTTTTTGTAAAGGGAAATCATGCCTCACCAATCTACTAGAATTCTTTAAGGGATTCAACATGTGGACAAGGGTGATGTAGTGGCTATAGTCTACTTAGATTTTCAGAAAGCCTTTGATAAGGTCCTCACCAAAGGCTCTTAAGCAAAGTACGTGGTCATGGGATAAGAGAGAAGGTCCTCTTCTGAATCAGTAACTGATTAAAACACGGGAAATAAAGGGTAGGAATAAATGGTCAGTTTTCAGAATGGAGAGAGGTAAATAGTGGTGTCCCTGGGGTCTGTACTGGAGCCAGCAATGTTCAATATATTCATAAATGATCTGAAAAAAGGGGTAAACAGTGAGGTGGCAAAATTTGCAGATGATACGAAACTACTCAAGATCGTTAGTCCAAAGCAGACTCCAAAGAGTTACAAAGGAATCTCTCAAAACTGGGTGACTAGTCAACAAAATGGCAGATGGAATTCAATGTTGATAAATGCAAAATAATGCACACTGGAAAACATAATCCCAGCTATACATATGAAATGATACACACAAACTGACATAAATTAGCTGTTACCACTCAAGAAAGATCTTGGAGTCATTGTGGATAGTTCTCTGCAAACATCCACTCTATGTGCAGCAGCAGTCAAAAAAGCTAACAGGATGTTGGGAATCATTAAGAAAGGGATAAATAACATGACAGAAAATATCATATTGCCTCTTTAGAAATCCGTGGTACACCCACATCTTGAATACTGCATGCAGATCTGGTGTCCCCCACCACCTCAAAAAAAGATATATTAGAATTGGAAAAGGTACAGAAAGGGGTAACTCAAATCATTAGGGATATGGAAAAGCTTCCATACGAGAAGAGATTAATAAAACTGGGACTTTTCAGCTTGGAAAAGAGACAACTAAGCAAGACTATGATAGATAGCTATAAAATCATGATTGGTGTGGAGAAAGTAATAAGGAAGTGTTATTTTTTTTACTCCTTCTCATAACACAAGAACTAGGGGTCACCAAATGAAATGAACAACAATTAATTATATTATATTATATCATATTATATTATAATTAATTAATTAATTAAAACAACAGGAAGCATTTCTTTACACAATGCCCAGTCAACCTGTGGAACTCCTTGTCAGAGGATGTTGTGAAAGCCAAGACTATAACAGGGTTCAAAAAAGAACTAGATAAGTTCACAGAGGACAGGTACAACAATGTCTATTTGCCAAGATAGTCAGGGATTGATGTTTGCCAGAGGCTGGGAATGACTGACAGGATGGATCACTTGATGATCACCTGTTCTATTCATTCCCTCTGAAGCATCTGGCATTGGCCACTGTTGAAAGACAGGATGCTGGGCTAGATGGACCACTGGTTTGACCCAGTATGGCTGTTCTTATGTTCTCTGTCACTATGATGTGCTTACCGAAACTCTTGAGTCCAAAAACCTTTGCACCTTTTACTGTATCATCTTCCATTTCCCATAACTGATAGTATATAAACCCCACATGGCAAAACCAGGAGCTAAATCTGCTCTCCCTTAAGCTGGTGCAGCCGCATTAGAGGATTTGCACTGCGGTAGCCAAAGGGAGAATTTGTTCTCAGAACGAGTTGTTAAAGAAAATAGTGGATTTCTTTTCCCTTTTTCACCCCACCCAAAAGAAAAAATTCTACATGCCTTAAAAATGGTCACTGAAAAAACATCTAAGCATTTTAACTCAGTAAAACACAGTACTCCCTGGAAGTTTTGACTGAGTTATTTGATACTCAAACCTTTATTTAGACCAATGGGTAGAGGCAGCAGGAACTGTAACAGAATCGCCTGGCACATCTCAGCAAAATTCAGCATGTGCAGAGCCAGATGTACCAATGGTGCAAGGATGGATGCTATTTCATCCTCTGCTTGTGGTTTCTGTGGGGAATCGGCCTTGAGGATGTCTTTAAAATGACACTAAATTAGTAATGTAAATGTGTACTTTGAATCCTCTGTCTGTGAAGTTGTGGAAGGAGGAGAATGCTGGGCAAAGGGTGGTTAGAACCCACTGTAACTCATGAAAAATGCCGAGAGTTCACACCCAAATACTGCAGGCCAGATCCTCTGTAGGTGTTAACTGGTGTATTTCCACTTACTTCACTGGAGCTATGCTGATTTACAGCAGCTGAGATCTGCTGCTGAAAGTCCGATGTTTTATTGCTGGCATCAGTTTTATACACATGGCAAGAGTGGTAAGCTCATTCGTCTGCATCCAGAGTCTCCTATCTCAAAGGGAATGTGGAGTTTTTTAGTATAAAAAATAAACACCTCTCTACTTCCTTATATCTTTAGTGCTGGATTCAGTATAAATTTACATCCATACATGCAGAGGAATCAAAAAAATTCCACCTTCTTTCCAAGCATTATAAAAAAAAATCCCTAGCTAAACCAGTAAGCATTTTCCATATTTAATAATTTGATTTTGAAGGCTAGTCATATCAAAGAGCAAAATATTCAATATTGTTAATTCAGTTTTGCAAAATATATTCTTAATTTAAAAATGATTTTGCTCGGAGTGGTAGTGTAGTAATAAAGCAGTTATTGACCAGATCTTATTGATTGTGCTGTCCTCGGGCAAAGAACACTGACCTTGCTCACACTCTTATTGCTTACGCTTTCCCTGGCCTTCTTCATCTATGCCCGCTCAATAATATATTATTAATACATATTTTTAGCAAAAACTGTATGTTACAAGGTTAGAGTTTCTTAGTGATTTTTTTCATGCTATTCTGCCTTTTGGGATACTTAGGGGAAGAATAAAAACTCTATAGCCCAGCTGCTGGTTAGGCGGCCATTCACAAACACCTTTAAACAAACCTACCTCACTTGATCTAATGGAGAATAGTCCCATTCTTTCTTTTCTTTTTAGTTGACAGATTGCTTTCATGACAGTCCCTTATGGTACTGAGACTCTCTGAGACAATATAGTCAAGGGAGAGGCAACACCTTAGGTAGTTAAGCAAGAAAGGTAACACACATCTCCCCAGGCAGCTGTAGGGATGTGGAGAGTTAATATGCAGTAATGCACTTTAATATTTGATCAGAAAATGAACCTGCTCACTTGCTAGAGAGGATTAAGACTGATTACAGTGCCCATTGCCTCGTACTTGGCACAGCTGCAATTGACAGTGCAACATAGGTGTAAAACAATAGGAGACAGCTTCTCTGGTCCAGCCAAACTGCACTCCAAACCAGAGACATCGGGGCTTTGTAACGGCATTGTAGCCCCAGGATTCTGGGGTTGAGTGGGAATCAGTCTGAACTGTGATGTAAGTTAGAGCACCCCTGAGGCTGTTCTAACTTATATCCAGCTGTTCACATCCCCAAGAGGTGGTACCGGTAGCAGCGGATAGCTGAAATGTACAGGTACCCCGCCACGTCAAATTTTGCCCAGAAGGGCCCCTTGTACCAGGCACATGAAGAAAGTCTTCAGAGTGCCTAGCGCAATAAGGGTGTTACTGCCATACAAAAAATAACCATAAAGAGCTCCTACATTGTCTCTTCTTCACACAAGGATTCCCCTCACCCAATGGGAAACATGAAGCATCAGGTAAGACAGCTTTACAACCAGAACAGGGCCCAGAATCTGGTCCTAGTATTCTGTTGTGGTAGCATTTTGCACCTGCTTTGCACTCAGTTTGCACAGGAATAAATGACTACACACCATGTGCAAGTCAGTGGAGAATCAGGCCCAACATCTCCAAAATGGATGCAAAAATACAGAGATAAAGAAAAGGAAAGATTTACACAGTCTGTGGTGGTAGGTCCTATGTTAAGTATCTGGGGATCAATTATCTGTTACATAATGGACCCTGTGCACCACTCCAGCAACACAGAGAGACTAAAAAAACAGGGAATCAAATACAAGAGGAATTCCTGAGTGACAAAAAGCTGGCATAATCCTTGAATAGTGGGATGTATGACTAGGAGAAAAGGTGCATAGCCAGAGAGATGCAGTGCTGTGACTATACCTGGCTGCTGCAACAGCTATTTGTTAGAACAACACTGGGGTTGCTCTGGGTTATGCTAGGGACCAGACCTAGAATAGGGGAAACAACCATTTAACAAATTTAGGCTACAAATTCCTATCCTCTTTTCCTTTTCACACCATTTGTTACAAGAAATAGGCCTGAGCCACAAAATTAGCATCCAAACTTCAAAGAACTCAGTAGTTTGGTGTAGCCACAAGACACAGATACAGATGTGAACTTCTCCAGTGTCTGGGATGTTTGAATCCAGGGCTTTGGTTTAACCAATTAACCTTAGATCTACCCACTACTTAATTCTGTGAATCACACACATTTCCTGTATGTTAGAAAAAGTTTAATTTTTTCATCCAAAAATAAAGACAGGGAGGAAGGGGGAGAATCTACCTGTAGGAGGCTGTGTATTGTATTTTATAGTCTACGTGGTTTACTACTATTTGCATGTATAGCCTGTAACTGGAAGAAGAACATTCAATGATACTTTTGCATGAATGACACTGTGAAAAAATAAATTGTCCTGCATTGTATTACTAGTCATTGAGGGCTCTTTTGTTTAGTTTGATAATATTACATGTTTAATAAAACACTGTTGAATTTTGATTGCATCTTGTGAGCACAGTCCTTTATCCTTTCGCCAGCTGGCTGATACAAAAGCTTATTTTCTTTTTAAAGACATTTTAATTCCCAATCTCCGTCTCTGACTTCCTGGGTGAGTGGGGGCTGGGTGTGGCGGGAAGGCACAATGCTTAGTTTTAGTTCTACAAAAAGACTACATTGCACTGCTTCACAGTGACCCCCTTTGGCCAATACAGGGGCTGAGGTGAGGTCTCCTCAGACACAAGGATGGCATGAGTGGAGGTGGGCAGATGCAGGTGGTGGTGGGAATAAATGGGATTGGATTATTTCTGATCTTGAGACAGGCTAAATGAGTAACCATGAACAGTCCTAGCATTTTGCTAGTTACTTATACTACATCAGCATTAAAGCAAGAACAAATACATTGCCCATACCGCTTTGTTGGGCTGGGTTTTTTCCCCTCTCAGTGGAAGCGATCACAAGTTCACCTTGCATAAGAGTTTCATCGATCAGTTTTGATTAAATCCTGAACCACAGAAAATTTCATAAACTCTCCTTCGTGATCAGTTTATGTGGAAAGCTCCATTTCAATGCTTAAGGACTTCCAAGACTATTTCCATGTGCTTCCTGAGCACAGTATCATAAGCAATATATTACCAGTGGTGGGTGAGCTCTGTAGGGTCAGGGTGATGACAGGAGTCAAACCCTGTAGGGTCCATTCAGAATAGTTAATGTCAGACCAAATCCTGCAGCTTCTACTGAACCTAAATATCAAGTGAACCACAACCCTTCCCACAGAGAAACCCTCCGTCCCTCCATCCCAACTCCCCGCCTCAAGCCAGACTCTGGGACTCCCTTCCTCTTTATCTTTGCTGACTTCAGGAGGGCTGGTGGCCTAATTACTCCCTTTCCACACACCACCACTGCTCCATCTTGAGGCCCCCTGCCCAGTCACTGTGACAGGGAGACCGATTGACCACTTTCCTCATGGCAAGGCCCTGAGATGGCTGGCAGGTAAGGCATACTGCCTCCAATCCATTGAGAATTCAGGGGTCAGAACAAATTTCTCCAAACAGGAGACCAGGACCAGAGAGACAACTCCCACTGCAAGAACTGATAGACTGAGGTGCAGGCAATGGAGCCCCATAATCCTTAGTTCTTCATGAGCTGGGACATGTAATAATCCCTACCTCCTCATCACTACAGGCTGGGGGGCATCTATGCACCTGTACTCATTCTATGTACATAAGGATTATGAATATTTGTCAGCACCTACTGGAAGGAACTGGAGCTACCTCTCCTGCCCTTCGGGGAAGCCCCTTTGCAATGGTCCATACCTCGCAGTCCCCTGAGTTCTCTGCAGAACCTTGTCTGGTGGGATATTTCTCAGAAGATTCAACAGGGGAGACAACTTTCCCTAGGGAGGTCCAGGGAGTTTAGGCTATTGGTCCCCACAATGACAATGTAGGTCAGATTAGGAGATTCCCAGGGCTTAGCCAAGAGAGGGCATTCTGAATGGCTGGAAGAGGTTGGAAGCTGAGTCTGGGGTAGAGAGGAGGAAAGGGGTAACCGAGAGCTGTGCAAATAACCTCAAACTAGGTCTGCCAGATGGGATCACAACAGAATCCTGAACCGAACCTGCATTACCAACATGAACCTTCTTCAACTAGATATCAGCCCACCACAAAAGGAGAAGCATGGGGGACCTTAGCGGTAGCTTTTTGTGCACAATAATAAATAATTACGCTTGCCATTTATAAAACAAATTTTAGCCTAAAGAGCTTTACAGCCCTCAAATGATTGCACAGCTGGAGCACTTCATCCTCTGTGGGGGTGAAACCAGGCAAGACTTCAATAGCACATTTCAGCTTTGAACCACTGTTTAGGACAGGAAGTGAAGAATATTGCAACAAATCTGTGGTTACCTCCAACTTCCACAGTTGTCACTAAACTGCATGCCATGTCCACCCAGCCCCTCGTCACAACAGCAGAGATAGAACTCAGCTCCTCCTGTTCCTTAGCACCCGAGCTAAAAGAAACTGAGAGACTATGGGGGTGTGAATTGCAGAGCACGCCAGAACTGCACTTTAACTGCCCCACATAGACGCTGCTGATGCACACTAAGAAGTACCTAACTCACATTAAGGTGGTTTACTTTCAAACAGGATTACAGTAACACAAACTAGCTACCTTTTAGTTCATGTCACTGGAGTCTGGACAGCGCAGTTCAAATGCAACTCTTTGGTGTGCTCTGCAGTTCACACCCCATAGTCCACAGAGTGGCTCAATGTAGACAAGCTCAGAGACGATGCTACATGGCTGAGTAGTTCTGATCTATCCTGGAGAGGGTAAACACTAGCTAGTTCATTCTAATATAACCAGCTGAAACTGCAGATAAGTAGAAGGTAACTACCTACACTGGAATTTGGCCAGGCGAGGAGAGTTATCTTGCCATGTCTTACAAAAACTACCAGTAAATGTTTTTTAACTACAAGTGTGACATCATCTTCATTCACAAACTCCATGCTGGCATAATGGTTCCATAATGACTCAAAGAGAAAAATGCCACCTATTTAGTCATCAACATTGCTATACTGGGCATTTTCCTTGTAGGTCTCGCATTAACATACATTAACATTCCAGTCCAAGTCTTTCTGGCTTGTAAGAGTTGATGAAATCACAGCAGAGGATGGTAAGAGCTTAGACAGCCACAAACCCAGGCAAAATTGGGAATTCAAGCTTGCCAATGTGCACAAGTACTCATTGAACTTGAAGGGGTACTAACACAAACCTGTTGGCAGTTTTTAAGATATTGCTCCATGGTAGTTCAATAGGATCAGCAAAACAAGGACAGAGAAATTGCTATAGTACAATGTCGAAAATAAATGTCTCAGTGAAATGGAACAAAAGAATTGACAAAGATTACTTCGCAAACAACTCCACCCCTCCAAAAAAGCCCCAAAAATACTCACTTAAAAAAAAAACAACCACAGGTTCTTTTGTCCCCTAAAACAGGAAAACTTGGAATAAAAAGGCAACCTTCTTTGCATTCAGGTCTAGAGCCTCTTATCAGCTATATATTTTGGTTCCTGTGTCTAATATTTCTTGAGGTGAGGAGAGAGCTGGTTGGATTATAGGAATACAAATGGATTAATTTGAGGTGGATTAGACACACAGCAAAATATAAGTTTGTCTTGTATTAGCATAACTGTGTCATAAAAATGTAGGTTCAGAGGCAGAGATTATTTGTAGTATTGCTAATATGTTGTTGCTATAGAGAAAGATGTACACAATATTTACACTGTATTTGACCACATAAAACATGTCCTGTACAGACACAATTTTTCATTACACGAAAGAGAGCCAGAGGGCTCTTCAAGCTTCCAGTACCGGTGCTCATGATTTTCCCTTATTTTTTACCTTCAAGAAACAAATACAGTTTTAAACCATCATTACTGTATTTTGAACAGTTAATATTTCATATCGTGACACTGCTGCTCAGAGGTAACAGGTTTAGTTGATTACTATTTGTTTATAGTGCTGGAGAAACCTGCAATCATAGAGAACATAAAAGGATTGCAATTAGATCTATTGGTTGAGAGCTGCACCTCAGTGACCCACTGTAAAGTGCTTAGCACTATCAAAGAGATAATGCCTGCTTGCAGCTGGCACATCTGTACATAATAATATGGGCTGCACTGACACAGCCACTAAAGACTGCCACTACCCTCTTTAACTAGAAGCAGAAAACAGATCATGCTTTTAAAGAGTGTATCAACAAAAACCCAACCGCTCTTCTTCAGAATTAGCACATCGATGTTTATGAGAAGCTTTCCCTTTTTACAACTAGCTCTTCAAAGAATCAAAATAGAGACTTTAAACAAAAGACCTGTAACAAATCCAGGCTTGGTGTAAGCAGATACAGCTCCAGTGACTTCCACCCACTTACACCAGAGCTGAATTTACCCACAAATCTTTTGATTAAACATCTCCTCAAATCAAAGGCTGATTCCCATGGAAGCTCTCAGTTTTGCAGTAGGAAATATCATGAAAGTCCAAGCATATTGCTATTAATACCGGAGGTAAGGCAGGTAGGGCCCTAGCCAACAGGATACTTGAACACCTCCAGTGAGGCATGGTGGTTCTTATTCTGAAAAGCATTTAAGCATGTGCTTAACTTTAAGTCAATGGGACTTAACCATGAAATTAAAGTTTGGTATGTGCCAGATCCTCTCAAGTATTTAGGCCCCCGACCACCATGCAAGTTACATTCCTAGTGTGTTTCAAAATCAAGATATGCATGTGTTACTCCCATGGGAATTAGGCACCTAACTACCTTTAAGGGTTCAAATGGAGCAGCAATGTGCACTACAAGAGACTCGTTTTCTAAAGTACACCAGTGTGTGCCATGTTAAAGTGCATTGGGGAACTTTTCGATCACACCAGCAAGTTCCACATGGACCTATTAAAGCGCAACACAGTGTGCTTTAGAAATCACACCCCAGTAATGCGCATTGCTGCCCCATGTAGACAAGCCCTATGGGCTTTCTTCAGTTGAGGCCAGAGAGCCTTGGACCTGGCTGTGCACATACTTGCACACACACATCTTGATTTTGAAATACATAATCAACACCCTTCTCTCTGTTCCTTTACAAAACTTGGAAAGATTCTTTTTTTCCTGCAAACATTTTCAGAATGTTCAGAAGGATGATTTTGTGACTACAGAATGCACCTTTCCTGGGACATTTTGCATCAAAAGCATGAAACAACATGTGGCTGCATGGTTTTTGGTTGGTTGGTTGGTGTTTTTGGTGGGCTATCCACCTTTACTTAGATATGGATTTAGTTTTGCTAAAAAAAACTGGATAAAAATATCCACCTTTACTTAGATATGGATTTAGTTTTATTAAAAAAATTTAGTTTTTGCTAAAAAAAAGGTCATGTTCTCTAGACCTTTAATCATTTTTGTTGCTCTTCTCTGGTCTTCCTCAAATTTGTCTATATCTTTCCTGAAATGTGGTGCCCAGAACTGGACACAATACTCCAGTTGAGGTCTAATCAACATAGAGTCTTGTGTCTTGCTAACAACATTCCTGCTAACACCCCAGAATGATGTTGGCTTTTTTTTGCAACACAGTTACACTGTTGACTCATATTTAGCTTGTGCTTCACTCTGAACTCAGATTCTTTTCAGAGGTACTCCTTGCTAGGCAGTCATTTCCCATTATGTATGTGTGCAACCGATTATTCCTTCCTAAATGGAGTACTTTGCATTTGTCCTTATTGAATTTCATCCTATTTACTTCAGATCATTTCTCCAGTTTGTCCAGATCATTTTGAATTTTAATCTTATCCTCCAAAGTACTTGCAATCCCTCCCAGCTTGGTATCATCCACAAATTTTATAAGTGTACTCTCTATGCCATTATTTAAATAATTAATGAAGATATTGAACAGAACCAGACTCAGAACTGATCCCCGGGGATCCCAGTCAATATACCCTTCCAACTTGACTGTGAAGCACTGATAACTACTGTCTGGAAATGGTTTTCCAATCAGTTATGCACCCACCTTACAGTAGCTCCATCTAGGCTGTGTTTCCCTAGTTTGTTGTTAAGGTCATGCAAGACAGTATCAAATGCCTTACTAAAGTCAAGATATACCATATCTTCCACTTTCCCCCTACCCAGAAGACTAGTTACCCTGTCAAATAAAGATATCTGGTTGGTTTGACATGATTTGTTCTTGACAAATCCATGTTGACTGTTATTTATCATCTATTATCTTCTAGGTGTTTGAAAATTGATTGCTTAATTATTTGCTCCATTATCTTTCCAGGTATTGAAGTTAAGCTGACTGGTCTATAATTCCGTAGGTTGTCCTTATTTCCCTTTTTATAGATTGACACTTTATTTGCCCTTTTCCAGTCCTTTGGAATCTCTTCTGTCTTCCTTGACTTTTCGAAGATAATCGTTAATTGCTCAGATATCTCCTCAGTCAGCTCCTTGAGTATTGTAGGGTACATTTCATCAGGCCGTAGTGACATAAAGACCTCTAACTTATCTAAGTAATTTTTAACTTGTTTTTCCCTATTTTAGCCTCAGATCGTACCTCATTTTCATTGGCATTCACTATGTTAGACGTCCAATCACTACTAATCTTTTTGGTGAAAACAAACAAAAAAGTCATTTAGCACTTCTGTCATTTCCACATTTTCTGATATTGTTTTTTCCCCCTCACTGAGCAATGGAGCAACCCTGACTGTGGTTGTCTTCTTGCTTCTAATGTACTTGTAGAATGTTTTCTTATTACCCTTTATGTCTCTAGCTAGTTTAATCTCGTTTTGTGCCATGGCCTTTCTAATTTTGTCCCTAAATACTTGTGCTATTTATTTATATTCATCCTTGGTAATTTGGCCTATTTTCCACTTTTTGTAGGACTCTTTTGAGTTTCATATCACGGAAGATCTCCTGGTTAAACCAGGCTGGTCTCTTGACATACTTCCTGTCTTTCGTATAAAGTGGGATAGTTTTCTCTTGTGCCCTTAATAACATCTCTTTCAAAAACTGCCAATTCTCTTCAACTGCTTTTCCCCTTAGACTTACTTCCCATGGGATCTTACCTACCAACTCCCTGAGTTTACTAAAGTCTGCCTTCATAAAATCCATTATCTTTATTGTGCGGTTTTCCCTCCGACCATTCCTTAGAATCATGAACTCTACCATTTAAAAATCACTTTCACTCAAGCTGCCTTCCACTTTCAAATTCTCAACCAAATTGTCAAAATCAAATCAAGAACAGGTTCTCACCTAGTACTTTCTCCACTTTCTCAACTAAAAAATTGTCTCCAATACATTCCAAGAGGTTGTTGGATAATCTGTGCCCTGCCATGTTATTTTCCCAACAGATGTCTGGGTAGTTGAAGTCTCTCATCACCACAAAGTCCTGTGCTTTGGATGATTTTGTTAGTTGTTTAAAAAAAGCCTCATTCATCTCTTCTTCCTGGTTAGATGTTCTGTAATAGACCCCTACCAGGACATCACCCTTGTAGTAAACCATACCATGACATCACCCTTTTATCCTTACCCAGAGACTTTCAACAGGTCTGTCTCCTATTTACATCTCAACCTCCATCCAAGTGTATATATTTCTAATACATAAGGCAAGACCTCATCCGTTTTTTTCCCTGCCTGTCCTTGCTGAGCAAGCTGTTTCCTTCTGTGCAACAAGGAATTAAGCAATCTTTAGCCTAGCCTCCTGCTAAGGCAGACAGCAAACACAGTTTAGGGGTTTGCAGTCTTCCAGCTTGGGCAAGCCACAAACAAGGTCAGCCTAAGTGAGAAGGCTACCACCCCAGGGCTGGGTTGGTGGCAGCAAGGGTAGGGGAATTCAGGCCCACCTTATTCCACTGAGTCCCAGCACAGGGCCCTAACAGTGGCAGCGGATCTCACCACTGGGTCATTGGGAATCCTGCCAAAACACGCTGACTTGTATTGCAACAGCAATTGGACTAATGTCTGATTACCCTGGGCTACTTCCTACCACAGTCCATTCGTGTGGCTACATAATCTGTGGATCCTTAGTCTCTTTGGGATATGTGGTAAAAGGCAGTTCCAGCAGCTCTTCCCCACTCTTGGTCCCCTCCAGGGACAGGATGCCACATGGCTCAGGATCTAGTTCAAAGTCTGCAGAGGGTTAGACATATCCTCCTCCTTCACTGGCTCCAGCCCAACCGTGATGAATGGCTTGCCTCTTATACTTCCTGTCCCTCCCCTCTGCTTCTGGTGCAGGGAGCAGGGCTATCTTGGCTCCACCCACCAGAAGAGTGGTCGCTCTTTGTCAGGCTTGGAGGGAGCCACTCTGCCTCATTACACAGTACCACATGTCAAAATATACAAAGAAAATATCCTTAAATCAAACTCCAAGAAGATCTCAAACAGCATTTTTCTTACTTTGCCTATCTGTACATTTTTATTATTGTCGATGGAAATATTTTTTCATCCATTTGTGTGAATACAGTGAAATCAATGGTTGCCAACATTTACTCATAAAAATCCTTCCAAGCCTATTCATACAGTAACACAGGCTCCACTTCCTGTGTCTCTTCATGTTGTCTAAAGTGCTCTCTTGAGCTGTTTGGATGACAGCAAGTACAATGAAGAGCAAAGGAGCAGTTCTTTAAAATCCACAAACAGCATCAGATCTCCTTCTGTTCTTTATCCAAGGCCCATTGAAGTCAATGGAAAGACTCTTATTGACTTGCTTCGTGGCACTCAGGTTTCCATTACTTTAAGAAAAACAATTCCTCCATCCTTCTCTTTGTGCAGTTGACCAACTGGTTGGATGTAACGATAGGCCTGACTGTGGCCTGACTTATGCCAGTGTAAATCAGGAGTAACTCCACTGAAAGCAATGACATTGCACCAATGTAACACTGACAGGAGATCACAATCAGATATTTCATGAAAATATGAATATTCATCTAATTCACCAATAGCATTGACTGAACACACTCATGTGCTTTATCATTAGAGATGGTCCTGACATGGAGCCTCAAAAGTGAAGCCCCCAAAGCTATGAGGAAATTCAAATGGAGGTTTCAGCCTGGGTCAAAATAGATCCCCCAAATACAAACACCCCTGGAGATGTCCAGATTCAGCCAGTTCTGGACCTAAACTTCATGACTTGAGGTCATCTCTGTATATAAGGCATTCTGTGGCCAGCAGAGTTCTAACAGCATGCATGTTCCAAAAAACAAATGTAGGACTTTTCAAGTTGTGCTCCACATTTACGCATTATTGCAGCTTAGCCAAGCTTCAGTTAGTTTAATAAATGAATATCTCAAAACATTAACCATGGCTATGTTTAACATTGGAAGCAATGTGTTTCTGGGGTATTTGACCCCATATTGTGACTTAAAAAATTTCCCAACTTTCTCAAATTCAAAGGATGTTGTAACACTTTTTAAGACCTATTGCAGTTCACTCAACAGTTAGTGTAGCAGGACAGCTAGTGCGAAGGTAGGAGGAAGCAAGATGTAAGCAACACTAATATTGGAAGCATCATTAGGTCCAGCACTGCTAAAGGGTAGTAGCAGAGAAAAGGATAATGGAAGTGTGGTCAGCAGCATGGAAAAGTGGAATTCACTGTTATCTCATCCATCTTTTTGTTTTTATTAGAGCTGGTGGGAAATGGTTTTCCCATTTCTCCAAAAAAGAAGGATTTCCACAAACTTTCCCATTTCTCATTGAGACATTTCAAATTCTTTGACAAAGCTCCAGAGATACGAATCTCACCCCAGAATAGCCTGATGGCCTAGGCACTTACATGGGAGAACCAGGATAAAGCTGCTCTGAACCAAAAAGAGCAGGGACTTGAACATAAGTCAGTCCAGTTCCAAGTGAATGCCTTAACCGTTATAGCTTTTCTGGGGTAGGTACTTACATTCTCTCTCTGGTTATGACCAGAAATTCCATCCTGACTCAAGACAACTTTCCAGATGGAAAGCTTCTGTTTCAACAAATGAGCATTTCTGACAACAAAAAACATCCTGACATAAAATCCCCAGCCAGCTCAAGTATTTACTACTCAAGCTGCTTTAAGAAAGCAACACTGAACTCCCCAGCATTAGCAAAGTCTGTCTTTCTGGCCTTTCACCTATGAAAAAAGATACACTAAGTAATGAGTGGAATAGAGAAGATAGATAGAGCACTTATTCTTCACCCAGCCTCAGAATACAAGAGCAAGCAGATATTTGATTAAACTGAAAGATGGCAAATGTAATAAAAGGAAATGCAATGCAAAGTCTGATTAGCTGTGGAACTCATTCCCACAAGATATAATTTAAGCCAATAGTTTAACATGATTTAAAACAGGACTGGACATTTAAATGAATAACCAGAACATCTAGAGTTACAACAGAAAGGATATTTTTAACATCATGTGGCCAACTCTCACAATTTTATTATAAGTTTCATGATCTATGGTGTTTTTCTTAAAGCCCTGGCTTCTGGATTCATGTGATTGTGTGGGAATCTTAGCTTTCATTTTTCAAAAAAAGAATATGTTTCCAGCCCTCATGAAAATCTTGAAAACATGTGCCCATGGGGCCCAAAACCCATGACAATAAAAAAATGAATCCTAGGGTTTTTTTAATATCATGAGTTTTAATCCAGTCTCATGATTTTGGGGGACCTAAGTCATGGGTTTTTTTAATTGTAGGAGTTGACAATACTGGACTAGGCAAGTAGTCCTGCTTACAATGATGCGCCTGGACCAAAGGCCTGGGTAACTTGCAAAAGGATACAACTGGGGTTCTTGCACTCTCTTATTCCTTTACTCGAGCATATAATCATAGTCCACATATAGCCCTAAAAATGCTGATACTTTATCTAGCTGATCATTCATATTCTCTTCTCTGCCCTTATGCTCCTCATCTCCTCCATATAAAAGTACATGTTGTATCCTGCCACCATTCAAATTGTATTACTGTGAAGTAAGCATAAAGGCTGGCTTGATTACAATCCAGAAATACTACTGTGTAGAAAAGGAAGAATTTACAGCGAAAATAATTTCGGTTATTTCTGTTTATGTTATTGAGTTCCAGTAAGTGGCACAGCTGAGTGTTTATCCTACTGCAAGGAAATTCATTTGGTCTTTGTAATGATGGAGTACACTTTAAGGAATAAAAACAATTTAAGAGAGAGAGAAAGAGAGAGCGAGAGAGCGAGAAAGAAAGAAAGAAAGAAAGAAAGAAAGAAAGAAAGAAAGAAAGAAAGAAAGAAAGAAAGAAAGAAAGAAAGAAAGAAGGAAAGAAAGAAAGAAAGAAAGAAAATTGATCAAAGTTCTCAGAGTGACCAATATATCTCTGGATTTTCTCTTCTGCTTGATTTTGAACACAGCCTTAATATAGTCTTCTTGTAGTCTGCCCACTATTTAAAAAGCCAGTGAAATAGTGCTGGCATAGAGAGGGATAAGGCAACACAGTATGAAAGCTTCACTTCTGAGAAGCATAAGATCAAACCATGGGCTGTATAGCACTTATCACAATAGGGTCCTGGTCCTTGACTGGGTGCTACCACAATACAAATAAAATATAATATTAATACTAAACAGAAAAAGAAGTGTGACCATGGTCATAACTAGCATCATCTGTCTGCATCCCGAACACCTCCTCCAGACATGAATCCCTCTCTCCCTTCATTGCCTCCCCTGTTTTTTCTCTCTGTCTCCAAAAGACTGGGAGACTGTACCCTGCTGCACATCCAAATGAGTACTTCTGATTGGAAGTTGCACTCTTGAAGGGCTTCTCCATGTTTAAATGCACCAGGAAAGATTAGTACTGTTAAAAGGAAGAGGGAAAGGCAGGTCTTGTTAGCAACATTAAGTTCTACTGGAGCATTGTACTGTACTTCTGGCTAATACTGGCAATTTAACCAGATTTCATGGAGACTAATGCAAAATGGCAGTTAAATCAAGATAAATAGGATAAAGGGAATAAGAGAGCAACACAAGATGAGACATGTACATATGTGTGACATTGACCTCCAGGGAAGCCAGGCTAAAATAGCTTAAAGAGGACAAACTGCAAAGAATAGGGCAGGCAAAGCCCTATATAGTGGTGGTTTTTCTTCCCTAAAATATACCAAGCCAGCAACAAACAGCTTCTGATGACCTCATAGGTCATTCAGTAGACAAAAACACAGTTTCCTTAAAACTATCCAGCCCTTTGGCTAGCACCCAGACAGCCAAGTCAAATATAAAGGGGATTACTGAAAATCTTTATCCATCATATGTAAAAAAAGTTCTACCAACCCCAAAGGATCAGACACATTACCAAACAGGTCAGTGAACAGTTCAGATCT
This sequence comes from Mesoclemmys tuberculata, assembly GCA_007922155.1. Classification (NCBI taxonomy): domain Eukaryota; kingdom Metazoa; phylum Chordata; order Testudines; family Chelidae; genus Mesoclemmys; species Mesoclemmys tuberculata. The sequence continues at coordinate 19,309,376 of ML675614.1, read as the reverse complement.
TACCCAAATACACACTTGAAGCCAATTCTTATTAACTAAACTAATATTTATTTTAAAAAAGGAAGGAGAGTAATAGTTAAAAGGTCAGTTTACAAACACAAATGAAAATGAAAATCTTAGGTCAGTTTCAAAGTAGAGATGATAACTCAATTGCAAAGTTCTTAAAGTGCAAAGTCTCAGAAATTACCCAAATACCTTGGGTCCTTGTTTAGAGCTTCTTTGTCATTAATCCAGTTAAGAGAAATTAAGACTAAATAGTCCATACACAGAGTTTGTTCAAATTCTCCCATGAGAATTAGCTGCCTGGTGATGGGATCCCAATTATGCGATCCATACTTTCCCAGACAAGCTGGGCCGGTTTAAAATAAAAAGGATCATTCCACTAGAATCTTTTATAGATCCATGCAGGCTGACCAGTATCTTCTTGACAGCAGGTAGCTCCTTGAACAATTAATAGATGATTGCTTTTGACTTTCAAGTATCATATCCTATATCCTGGGCACACTGATAACTAGTTACATTAGCACAAGGTAATTGGCCATTGACAACCATTTACAGGTATTTACAACTTCAACTTCAAAGAGAAATAAAAACAATAGTATTATTACATTTGTTCATATGTTCCTTTTGAACTCTTACTCAATAGAACAGTGATAGACAGGAAAGCAGTTTATCTACATTGCTAACCTCTAACAAGACATATGTAAACAACATCAAATAACTACCAACAATCACTTGCCTATCCAAGCTCTAGTCTACTTATAAGGAATGCCCCTCACTACTAGTGTATTTTCCTATAATATGTCCCTAAAGGTCAGCTTTGGGCCATACACTTGCAAAGTTGCTTAGTTTTTTCTGACCTGGTGTCACAATATGCAATTCCTTATTTTGCAGTGAGGTGTGATAAATGAGTGTGTTGGGAATCCCAGCACCAATTTGAATCACACCGGTGTTTGTTTAAGTTAGAGTACATAGTTTGTCTATGACCCCAGTGTACCCAACAATTGGTACATTTCCTACACAAAGACCAGTCCTGCAAGCTTTAATGCTGTGAATAGTCATTGCAGACACTCTCGTTGGCTTCATTGGGGCTACTCATGACAGTAAAGGTTGTATAACTGAGCCAATACTCAGCCACCTGATCCAGTGAAGTCAATGGAAGGTCCCATCTGATTTCAGTGGGCTTTGGATCAGGCCCGATAAGCAACACAAGTTAAACACATTCCTGAAGGCACGTTCTACACAGCATGCAGTTCTCGTGCTATTCCCAGCCCAAAGGAAATCAGAAATTACTAGAATGGCTCACGATGCCTTTGTGAATTTATTTTGGAAATGCTTTTGATAGGCGTCCCTAATGGCCTAAGTGGATAACCCGCCACTAACGCTAAGAAGGGATTTTTTTTTCCTGTGGTGGGTTTCAGCAAAGGACAGATGTGCGGGTCAGCTGAGAGCCAGTTGCTGCTCCTTGATTCTGTGAGCTGACCTTCACTGCCCCATTAGACTGCTGTCACTAGCTATGGTCTTCCAAAGCACCAGTCACCAGGTGAGGCCTGGCAGAGAATAGCTGAGCTCCAAACGCCTTGCTGGGGGAATTCTTACCAGGCCAGATTCACGGGCCCAAATTTATGGAGGGTAGCTTATGCTAGTGCAGCCTGCCCACTCTCTGAGCTCTAGCTGAGGAGAGCTATAATCTGCCAGGGCCTTCCTAACAGTAGAGCTGGTTGGGAATTCTTTGGTGAACCATTTTTCCATCCAATCTGGGCCCAGACACCATCTTTTCTTTCTTTTGTCTCCTTTCTGCTTATTTCAGATAGATTTTTCTCTTCTTTTCTATGGCAATATTAAATACAACATTTAGGACCAGATTACGTCTGTCCCGCTGCAGGAGTAGGCATAGGTAATGGAGAAAGGAAAACCAAAACCTTTCCCTCCTGTGTACCCCATTTAGGGGCAGGCCAAATGCAGCCTCTGCACTGCTCCATACTAGTGACCATGGAGTTCAAAGAGTTCAAACCATCCAAAAAGGAGTGGAGAAGGTGTGTGTCCATAGCGCTCCTCACACACACAAGCCAGAGGTGTCAATTCCAGCTCAATGTGACCTACCCAGCGTGCTAAAAATAGAATGTAACTGTGGGGGCCGGAACAGTGGGAGAGGTTAGCCCCCCAGGTGCATACCCGTCCACAACTCAAAGAGGGGGGTACAGCAGCTACTCTAGTAATTTTTTTTTTCAACTAAAAAAAAAACTTGCAAACATTTTTGACATTTTCTAAACCAATAAATTATGGTTTCCTAGTTCAAAACAAATTTGAAATTTGAAATTTAAGCTCAGTAGAGCACCATAAATAAATAAGCGGTCAAAAATGGAATGAAATATTTTGAAGTTGCTGAAACAAAACATTTTGATTGACCTGAACCAATTTATTTTTTATTTTTCAATTCATGAAAATGTTTCAGGTTTTGCCTTTTTGTCCCAAATTGGGATGAGAATTTTTTTTCAAAATCTCAAATACTTTCCCTGGATGGGAAAACTGTTTCCTGCCCAGATCTAAGAGTCCCAGCAATAGAGGCTGCTGAAGATGCAGTCCGTAAGTGCATCCTCCAACCAACCTTTGGCCATGCCCTTTTCCTGGCCAATGCCAGCCCTTTCTTGAGTCAAACTGGACCCCTGCACCGCTTTCAGCATATTGCCCAAGAGAGGGCAGAAGCGCAGCGAACTCCTTGAAGATCATTAGTATCTTCACCACGCAAATCTAATTTACCTGATACGTTTTTTGATATTATGGTGATGAACACTATAGAAATCTCATAGAAAGACAGATGGATTCTGGCTCAAAGATATACAGGTGAAGGACAGATCCCACATAATTTTAAGTTCCTTGCACTATTCCTTTCCTTGTGTGTCTCATTGAGGGTCTTTGTCCCACAGTGAGTTGCATGTTTGGATTTCAGAGACAGAGAGATGTCACCGATTAATTTGTTTTTAGATCACATTGACTCTAGTTACACTGTATTATAAGAAACCAAACCCTTCAGCCTTCATGGATTTGTACCTGTGATTTTAAGAAATGCAATCTGAATATCTGACATAGGTATTTGGCATTTCTTTTGCTGATGAATTGCTTCAAAATTGGCTACCTGAGGTCTAAGCAATGACACATGGTAATGATGTTGAAATGATGGGGGGAGAAGAGAATCTGCTGATGACACTGGAGAGGGAATAGTATTGTTATTCGCACTGTTTTTATATCATCAGCACGTTACCCACAATGATCCCCAAATAATAGAATATAATGAAACAATTTATCTTCCATAGATACATATTTTATAAGGGAAAGAAAGAAGGGACAGACTTCTAAATTAACTTGATCGTTCAAAGTTAAATCCACTACAAAATCCATTAGAAACTATGGGAATTTTATGCACTTTGAAATCTAAGAGGGCATTCTGATGCTCCACAGAGGGAATTCGAGTACTTCCATCTTAATAGAATTTCTGATGGGAATATTTTACAACTGAAGCATGTTTCTTGAAAAGGAGGTCCAATAGTGATGAGAACCTCCCAGAGAACTTACACGCCCCCATCCGCCTGTTGAGCCTGGATGAGACAGGATCAGAGAAAGTTGAATTTTACAATGAATCCAGGGACCCTGAGCGCTTCAAAGCATTGAGACAAATGGTTAAACTAGAATATTTACTCTAGTGCTCTTTCAAGATTTGCTTTTAAATGCCATGTTTCTGTGCATAGCAACATAACAGTGTGACATAACACCATGCTGTACATTATAGCCCTCATTCAGCAAAGCACTTAACTTCAAGCATATGCTTACATCTTCTTAAAGACTTTGCTTTGCTAAACTGGATTTAAGTGTAGCTTAAGAGCGTTGCTGAATCAGAATGTAATGTGGGTATCTTCCATTTGAAGTTATGACTTCTGGGTCGAGAATGTTTCTGGCTCACCAATGACTTGCAAAGATTTTTTTATTATTTCTTTGATGCAGCAAAGGAATAAAATGTAACTTGATGAGTACATCACCCTTAAAAGGAAATAATAGCACTCAGACATTTTCAAAAGCATGTGCATGTGTATTACAGAAAGCTCCTATTGGCATAATATGAAGTATAGATTTCCTAATTCATAGAGTATCAAGGATCAATGTGTTACTTAAAAGGCAGCTACTTGCTGACACTCAGGTGGTCATTTTATTTCAGTAGTTATCAGAGCTCTAAGAAGCTTTTTTTTTTTTAAGTGCTAGAAGATATTCATTTGAATAAAAGAGGAGCCATGACTTTTCCATTGGTAATCTGGTCCATGTGTTCCCTGCAACTGAGCATTTTCAGAAGGGCCTGACTGTCTGGGTTAATTGTTTAATGCTTTTAGTTAGAATTAAACTTTGCACCTGCTCTGACAGTGATAAATTAAATGTGCTCCTTTTCCAATACTGTTGCCCTCTTTAAGTAGAGACCAAGAAGTGTATCTCCCTTCTTTCCCAGCGTTTGAGGAATCTGTGCTACACTTGAGTGTAAACCAGCATAATTTGTCACTAGAGCTAGCGCCAATTAAATTGATTGCGTTGGACTGAACTTTAGGACCTCTAATGCAAGCGCTAAGGAAAAAATGGGCTTTTTTCTGCCCATTTCCCCATGTGGCACTTAGACATAGCTCAACAGTGGAAGGCTTTCAAGGTTCAAAAGGGTTTTATTTTCAAAAGAAATGGGCATTGATCAGTTGCATTTAAAGGCAAAGATAATTCCAGAGCTTGAAGGCTGGATTTGTGTTTAAGGTCTAAATCTCTTTCTTTAACCTTGGGGGGCCAGTATAACATAAAAGCAACAAAGAGATTAAGATTACAAAGGGTTTGCAAGTGTAAATGATGCAATGGTATTCTTCAAATGCGAGACAGTCCAGATTCACAACTGCAGCTCAGGTCAGCATTTGATCTGTTGGTTTTACACCTGTAAAAACAACTTGTGTTTATTTGTCACTTCAGTGTTGTCTTGGCAGATATTTGGGTGAAAGTACTGGCGTACTGAACTTGCTTATGCTGCGGAGTTCAGCCTTGCCTTCTTAAAGCTGATTGAAAAGTAAACACTCTAAAGGTCAGCATGGCAGAGACAATAAGAAAATCCTTTTTCTTTGTCAGATTAACACAGCCCACATGAATGATAGGAGCAGTATGTGTTGCTTTAGTCTTAAGTCAAGAAGTATAGTTTTAGTGTCTCTGGGAGTTCAGTGGACTGCTGGAGAAAGTGTTTGTGGGCCTGGCCCATTTATTATGCAGCCCACATATTTCAATTCGTTAAGCAAGCCGGGGCTATGCAGATTGTAAATATGCTCTAAGTAATTACCCTTCTGGGTTCCCTACTTTAGTGGGCTACCAATTTTTTTTCCAGCTCTGCTGAAAGCTCACTAGCTTGGTACTATAATATATCACCATCTGGGCAAGCTTGCATGTAGATGAAGCTGATGGTGTCAAACTGTGGGCTTCCATTTATTAGTTACACTTCCATGTGTGACAGAACAATGAAACTACAGTAAAGCCAACTTAGCCAGGGATTCAGATGTAAGCAATTATCCCTATGAACCTCTCCCCCCCTTTTTTTCTTTGTTTTTTTGGTCTGTTTGTTTGTTGTTTTGTTTTGTTTGTTTTGTTTTAAATGGGTTTGAACTTAACAGAATCTTTATGATTCAGGCCAAATTTTATCCCAAAGCTCTTTCAAGTTGATTTGACTAAAGCAGGCATCACGTCCTATAAAAGATTCTTTACATGGAAGAAACTATTTAGGGGTTAGTTAAAATAAAATATCGCTCTTGTCACATGAAACAGTCCCAGATAAATGAAATAAAATAAAATCTTCAATTTTCCTATAATTCTCTCTTTTATTTACACACTCTCAAGCACAAAAATAATCTTCACTGTGGATCCAGAAAAATAATTGTGCTTCCCTTGGCTATTGATTCACAAAGAAAGCCAAATCCACTTGCAAGGTATAGTGCAGTAGACATGGGCAGCTGGGGGCTATTGGACAGATTTATGCAGAATAATATTAATAGGCACAGGGAAACTGTCCAGTTTTTAATTATAAAAGGGCATTGTGCAGACACTGTCTGCTGATGATATACAGGGACAGAGATGTGCCAAACTACGCCTTATTGGACTCATGTAGCAACAATCAACCTGCTAACTGACTTGTGTGCACCACATCACTGGCCAAAGAGCTGCACAGTATTTCACGTGTCTGTGTGTGTGCACACATGTACTACAGTGTGTAATATTTTCCTGCTATATGATGGGTTTCTTTGAGTAACGTATGCAGTCATTGCATCATATCGTAATATATATATATGATGGTTTACATATTTTAAATATAGTGTATGTGTATACACTTACTTGTGTGTATATATAATTTAGTCTCACATATATGTGTGTGCACGTTTGGGTGTATATCTGAAGCCAGATCCTCAATGGCAACTTACACCGCCTGAGGATTTGGCCCTATAACATTTCTGTTATCTCCTGCCAACTGAGAGGAAAAATGGGTAGCAGCTATTTCAAAGCCATCATGCCTTTTTTGTAAGCCTTGTTTCAAAACGCACAAAAGGAAGCAAACATTGAACCAAGATAACCTCCAATCGAAGCCCACACACAAGACGACTTGCAAGGTCACCCTGCACTGCAACTCTAAAGCAAAACCAAACCAGAGATCAAGAAAGAAGCCAGCCCTGAAACTGATATCAACTTAGCTTGCCAGCTAAAAAGATTGCATTGTGACTGACCAGAACAGTTGGGTTCTTCGTGGGCTATAGCAAAGGGAGGGCAAGGGGCCCATACTGTTTGCCAGACTAAAAACTGTCAATACATGGAAAGCCAATTGCAATTTTGGTGCTATTTTCAAAAGTGCAAGTTGTTTCAACAGATACCTAATCTGTGTATGTCTGGAATAGGAATGAGTGGATTAGCCTTTCAAACTCTTCAAGATCAGGTCAAGATCATTCGACCTAAGCACAGGAACAGCAAGGTTGGATTCTACATCTGGAAACTTATTGTATTGTATTCAGGTCATTTTCCTATTTGTAAAAAAGCACACAATGTCTGCATATTTCATAAGTAGGTGTTGAGAGTGACTAAGAGAGTATAAATTCAGTGAACATGGTATTTTACATATATAGATATATTCTATGCATTAGTCATCTGAAAATGTTTTTCCCTGCGATGGTTAGTGAAGAACAACCCTGCCTATTGTTTAAAAAATGTAGTTTGATTACAGCACAATGAAGGCATTGTTTGATTTGAAATGTAGATGTTAGTGTTATGTGTAAAGCTTTTCTAAAGTTCCTTGATTGGCTTTTTTAAAATGAGCCCCATTAAATTAAAAAATTTTCACAATAGTGTATCAAAGTAATGGTGATGTTTTTGCAAGTTACTTGACCGAGCCGGAGTATTTTGAACAAGAGACTTATTTGAAAACAATTTCCATTCCTGCAATAGGAATAGCTCTTCCTATTGTCAGAAGGGTGCTCTGATTTTGGTTGATGCTACTGACTATTCTAGGGGTCAAGTTCTAGTAACATATTTGGTGGAGGTTTTTGTATCAGGTCTTTGTTTGGAGGAATTAGCTGTTGCAAATAAAGATCATGAGAACTTGCTGATGGTTCCATACAAGTAGCTTCAATTCCATGTTTCCATGAACATGAGGTATAATTAAGGGCCTTATCCTGTGAGGTATTGAGTGCCACATGCAAGGCGAGGCACACTCAACTCCCACGGAGTTCAGCTTGGTGGGGGGGTGCTCAGTACGCTTCACGAGAAGCTCAGTGCCTCAGGAGCAGGACGAGGCCAACAGACAGCATGACAGCTCATTTTGATCTGTGCTTTAGGAACTCCCCTAAAGGTTCAGCCTCTGGTGACAACTCCTCTCTGCTTGTGAATACAAGCTATGTCTACACCACCGCGTGAAAGCTTACACTAAAGAATAAGCCAAACCAGAGGTAGAGTTCCCTAATGCACCAGCAAAACATTCACACATTTTACAAGAAGGAGGGCAGCAGTGCTGCAAAAATCCCCTGTCCAGTGTTCCTTTCTAGATGATGGACCAACGTATGCTCCTCTGCTTGCTCCAGGGAGGTGAGGCAGATGCAGAAGACAATGCAGAGGCACAAGGCATCCATACGGATGGCCTTAGCCTCTAACTGATCCCCTGTAATGTGCCTTGGGAAGGCGGGTTTAGTAGTCGGAACCTGTGGGATGAAAATCCCAACTTCCTTCCACCTCATTCCCACAAGTTTTCCCCACCCAACAGAAGGAGGAGGAGGAGGAGGAAACTTTGTATGTGTAGGCTCAGGCCCTTTTCCGTGGGAATAATCTGCATAGGGAACTGGCCTATGAGGCGTGTTTCTTGAGTAACCTTTAGCACGGTTTGAAGAATAGCTATGAGTGAGCCCCAGAGAGGAAGCTACAAGTAACATGAGCATAGCCCAAGGTACTAACCTTGCTCCATGCACAGAGAACGTAAGTGCACATTGCAAAACAGTGACACTACATGTGTCTACCCAATCACATCTCCACCTGCTCTCCCTGGAGTGGGCAGGCACAGGTAGATGTGTAGATGCGTAATTTGTTGACAGTGGACTTGGCTGAATTGTGGCGTATCCCAGGTGTAACAATGATCTTGCTCTTTCAGTCCCTCTTGTGAGTATTTGGAATCCCTCAACTTTGAAACTTGATATAACTTAGAAGTGTACTTGGAATCGTAGTAGGCAGTGTCTTTAAAATTGATATTGCCTCTTTTTTGAACCATTATTGTTTAATTGACCTTAGTGTTTGCTTTGAACTATTATTGCTTAATTGACCTTGGTGCTTGCTTGAAAGGGGTCAGTTGATGTCCCTGGAGCCTGGATATCTCTACATACCATGTACCACAACACAAATACACCACAGGAAGCAAGTGCAAGCTTCTCCACACGGCTTTGCCAATTTGCCTCAACTCAGACTTGGAGAAACCACCCACATTAGTGCAGAAATAAAGAGGTGTAACTTACATTGCTACCTAGAGAAGCCCAGGTGTACTATGCCGTCACTTAAGATGTGTAGTGAACCTGAGAGACAAACTTCAGGCTTTTGATATGTGTCCACTGCCTGTGTTCAAAGGGTTTGTTTCTGTAACTGTCGGGCACTAAGAGTTTCATACTGTACAGCATACTTCAGACACCAGAGTGGCACAGTGTTAGTACCTTGGGCTGTAATATAAACCATCAGCTGTAGGCAGACTGCCTGAAAAAAAGGAATTCTCTTATCCTGCCTCTTTATTCATCTGTGAACATTCCTTTCTGACTCTGTTTATAAAATGAACACATTTTCAAAGATGAGAAAAGGCTGGCTTTCTACCAAAGACAATTCTGCTCTACTGATCTACCAAAACTTCAGGGCCTCCTGGGAAAATCATTCCTCAAAGCGCAGCCCTGACCCTCTAAATGAACTCTGCAATTTTCCCCTTCACTCTTCCTAAAGCTGGGAACCCCTAACTAGCCAATTGCCTGGACACCCTGTGCTTCTTCCAAGTCCAACAAACCTCATCCCACACCCCCTCATTCAACAGTGCACACATCATCATCAAAAATTCCTTAAGCTCCTCCACCCTAGACAGATTAGTCCACAGTCTGCTCCCAAGAACCAGCCATGGCAGGCGCTATCTCTATCCTAATCAGAGGAAAATCTTCCAGGAAATCTGTATGACCCATGGGGCCTAGATCCCAAAGACCCAGCCTTAATAAACTCTCCTGTACACTGTCAGCCGGCACATATCACAAAAACAAGTGAAAGGGATGATTATGGAGCAGTGATGACAAATTTCAAGGTGCATTTTTGCTTCTATTTATTTATTTAGCCTACTCTCACTAGAAGCATTACAGATATTTAAGCAAGTGAGTATTTTCCCCAGTAGAGAATCTGTAAGGGAAAATTGCCTCCACCACCCTCCAGCTTACATTAGTTTTGTGTAGGGCACTTGACTGGGAATTTTTTGCTGTAATGGTAACGTGATCATTGGTATATGAAATGAATGCCAAGTCTTTTTAAAAACTAGAAGAACAGTTTGAGTCTGAACATCTTAGCCATTCTCTTTGCCAGGTACTGACGCTGCATTAGCTATTCGTGAACCATTGGAGAGAAAAGAACAAAGCTGGTCAAATATTCACAGGAAATTTCTGTGAATATTCATTCAAATTTTAAAACATGTTTGCTTTGGCTGTGTTTGTGTCTCCTTTGTTGTTCACTTCCGATGAATATTTTAGCAAATGAATTTACTGGCAGGAATGAGCAAATTTCAAGTGAACATGAAACTTGTGCATGGAAAGTTAATTTTCAATTCATGAATTTTAATATTGGCACTAGAAACCTGTTTCAAAGAGTTATGCTCATCCAATCAGATAATCAAAATATATCATGTGTCCTATATCTATGTGTCCTATCTGTCCAGTGAAAAAAGCTTGGATTTTGCAGTGAATAAACAATCAGATACTCCACATGAACTGTTTATTAATTAGGCATAGAGATAATTTGATGAATAGTTTCAAATAAGGAATGAATCTGATAAAATTGTTATCTTCTCCCAAATAATTTGTAAACAGAAAGGGGCAAAATTCATTAAATAAATGATTGATTATGAATTATTTACTCAGTCCCAGTAATGAATGACAATGGTTTTCACTTTATGACTAAACATTATTATATATTATTATTATCCCAACCAAAATTGTGCTAGGTGCTGGACATACTCATAGTAAGAGACAGTCCCTGCCCCAAAAAGCTTTGCAACATAGATAGAAAAGACAGACACAGGTTGAAAGAAAGAACTATTATCCCTATTGGGCAGATGGGGAACTGAGCCACAGAGAAATTAAATGAATGAGGTAACATAGGAAGACTGGCAGAGCTGGGAATTAAATTCAGATCTCCTTCCTCCCACTCCAGAGCCTTAATCGTGTGACCATTCTGCCTTGCTAGGTGAAATAACGATCTATTGCTTGGCTCATCCAACAACCCATATCTGCTAGATCCTTGACTGAGCAGGTTACCATTAATCTTCCAGGTGGGGAGGTGGATCCCTATAGATATCCTAAGCAAAATGTTCAGTCCAATCAAACACCTGAAGTTCTCAAACTATTGTTACATTGAATGACAGGATTTATTTAACCCAGTGCTCCATTGTGTGGTGCAAGTCATGCCTTGTAGCACTCTTGCTCTAGCAGAGCAGCCTTAGTAGAACCAGACTTTCAATAAGAAATTCAGGAACTTTGCTAGTTGTCTCATCTTGGGGGCAATGTGTAGCTAGTTCAGTTTCTTCTGCTGTCTTTGTCTTTAGAGAGAAAGAGAGAGACATGTTAAGAAAAGTGATTATTCTTAAACTCAAGTGGTTGAACTTTTAGTCTATTTTTTCCTCTCTCCCTTTCTTTTAAAAAGACATCCTTTAGACAGCAGAGCTAATAGAGTCCAACATCTCTGATGATAGTGATGCCACACTAGAAACAAATTATAGTGTTCAGAAAGTTTGAAGAACTGAAAAGAAATGCAGAATGTGTAACTCCAAATTTGCCTGTCAAGTATTTTTTTTTATTACTGCTTGTTTCATTTTATTTTATTCTTAAAACTTACGTTTTTGCAGCTTTCTGCTTCCCCACTGGAAATTCCAGATCAGAGAATACTGATTTTCAACTTCAATCATCCACTGACAGTACCTGCTAAGTGAGAGCTGATCCATAACAGGTACTTCAAATGTTCATAAGTCACAACACATCACCCTAAAGTGAAGCGTTTCATTCACAGGGAACAATTTTCTGAAATCAGCAAATATTTAAAAAAAATAAAAAAATCAAAGCAACCTCGTGTTCTGAATGCAAGTGGCCAGAGCAACCGCTAGTGTAAATCGCCATAGCTTCACTGACTTCAAAAGCACTATGCTTAAATAAAACCAGCTGAGAATCTGGCCAAACTATTTTTAATCTAATTTAGATATTCCTTTTTATTATCTTTTTTTCTACTTTAACTCTATATTTCCCTTCCTGATATATTTCTAGTAAATGATAAGGTTCACTGGGAGACCATGCACTGAATACTACGTTAATGGGTAAATTAGGGTCTTGCTGCCAAATGCTGCTTTGCTAATAACTCTCAACACTGACGGCCACTTATTGTGTTTGAGGCACTGTAATTTTTTTCAAGTTTTCAGGGAGCACAGGACTGTCTCAGCATTGAATTATCCCCTTAAATCTATTGCGTCAGGGCCCTTCCCCCCAAAAATCTGGGCTTGTTGAAAAGGTAAACCCTGATCTGATAGAGGCACAAAGACCACCTCGTGCAGTTACAATGGTACTCTCCTTATTCACCAAGATTCATATTTATTAATTTATTTATTGTCCACTTTGTTGTGAAAAAATTAGTCAGATCTTTCCTTGCACTCTCCAACAACAAGTCTGCCATTTCTTCTTACACCATACAAAGCAAATTAAGGTCTTCCTGGTATCCATTAGGGCTGGCACAAGACATACACTCCTCTGCCATGTCATAGAGCTCTCAGGAGAACAAGGGGATTGTGGGTTTGAAGGATAATGTATTACTTTAAAAGCAGCATAAGCTCTTGATTGTGCACCCAAACCCATGTGAAAAGGATGCACTCCATAATCAAGGCCACTCATAGGGGCTTCTGCAAAGACAGTCACATGTGCTCAACTGGAAGATGCATTTACAGGACACATGCTCCTCTTTCCCTGTGGTGGGAGAGGCCAAAGAAGCACATAGAGCAATCCTGTGCAAAAGTGTAACCACTTCGACACCAAGTATGCTGATGTCACCAGAAGAGACGAAGAAGGAATGGTCTTCCTGTACTAAAAAGAGGCAGAGATCAGTTCTTGTCTAGTGGTTAGTGAGCAGGACTGGGTACCCTCAGTTCCTGGTGTAGTTCCTGCTCTGTCACTGACTCAATGAGTGACCTTTGGCAAGTCACAGAATTCCTCTGTCCCTGAATATATCCATCTGTAAAATGGGCATAATTGCACCTCAGACAGGTATTGGGAGGATTGTTGATAAAGGCTTCAGAAAAGCTTTGTGGAAGTGCAAAGTAGTGTTATGTAGGACCTGAAAAATGTATTAATCTCATTTACACTAAGGCAACTTAACACTGCTTTGTCAGATTAGCAATGTAAAGTAGCCTTAGGGTATGTCTACACAGCAAAAAAAACCAAGAGCAGCAAATCTGACAGCCCAGATCAACAGACTCGGGTTTGCAGGGCTTGTGCCACACAGCTAAAAATAGCCCTTCAAATGTTTGGGCTGGGGCTCAAGCTTGGGTTCTGAAAGCTGGCTAGGGGGGCAGGGTCTCAGAGCCTGGGCCTCCCCTCCCTCACCAGAATTCAGAGCCCAAGTTCCAACCCAAGCAGAAACATCTACTTGGCTATTTTTAACCCTGTAGCACAACCCTTGCTAGTCCAAGTCAGTTGACCTGGGCTCTGAGACTCACTGCCATGGGTCTTTTTATGCTGTGTAGACATACATGAGTATACACTAGTATACATGAGAATCAAGCCCATTGCATGCACATGGTTAAATGCTAATATAGTATTATATTAATTCAGTCAAATACCGTTTTTGTGGGGGCTATAACTGTCTGGCACTCTCGATCGCTGTTTACAGGGGGTTAGCATAAACCTCTTTTAGTCTTCTGGCCCATGAAGGGGTCACACTCACTAAATTTCACGTTGAGTTTCTGCTTCAAATGCATAAAAACCAAAAGTAAAAGGCAGCCAAAATCAGAGCATTTCCACCTGATGCTATAACTCAGGCCAGGCTCACTCAAAACTCAGCCCAGGTTCATCAGAAGGTTTACAAACCTTATGAACTTGGTCCATACTTGGGTTTGTAATGAGTTTCAGCTGTAAAGACTTTCACCTGGTCGCATGATTAGTTCCTGAAGATTTGCCCACAGCATCTACCAGGGCTGAAAAGGTAACATTTTGCTCCCCTTCTCTTTTGTCCTCTTTTGCGCTACATTCCCATTTGGCCTGAAGAAGCTCATTCTACACAACCATAGATCCACTGAGCAACAAAGGCACCCGGCCAAGTTTATTGCAGTTGAAACACAATGAGAAGCAACTTATAGCTTACAAGTACACTTCAAATACCTGTGCTCCGTTACAATGGACTAGCACAATTAACAGCAGGACTCTCCATTATCCCCTAGGCCAAACAATGTGGTTCCCTCCTACACCCTCTTTTATACACTGTTACAGACAAGTTTAGTTCTGCTTCTTTGACGCAGGTAGTTGCCATCCTCTTGACATAGTCTGATCCCATCCCATACCTTGCACTGGATGGTTCGGGCAAAACATCTCTATTTGTCATATTAAAAGACATTTCTATCCATTAAAGTGTCATTTCAGAGGGTATGGGGGGGCCTTGTTATCTCTTTAGTCCTAATACCGTCTGTCTCTGATATATATTTTTAAACATTAGTAATGTTGGGAAATACATGTGTCTGCAGTATCAGCTTTCTTCTTGCCAGTTTCTGTGAGGTCATAAGTTCACAGCCTAACTCCTGCTAACTTGGCTTTATAACAGACTTGACCATACTTTTAGTTTAAGCCTTATGCCTTGGCCTGTTATGCTAGGCTTCAGGCCTCATGCTCTCACTTTCTACTACATGTACTAGTTCTCTCACTCTTGCTAACACCAATGTGCACCGCTCCTTAGTAATGGTGAGCTATGTTAGGAACAAGCACAAGGTCAGTAACACCTGCAGAACATAAGAACGTAAGAACAGCCATGCTGGGTCAGAACAATGGTCCATCTAGCTCCAATATCCTGTCTTCCAACAGTGGCCAATATCCGGTGCTTCAGAGGGAATGAATCGAACAGATAATCATCAAGTGATCCATCCCGTCGGCCATTCCCAGTCTCTGGCAAACAGCAATCCCTGCCTACCTGGCTAATAGCCATTGATGACCTATAGTCCATGAATTTATCTAGTTCTTTTTTGAACCCCACTACATTCAAAGGCTCTGAACAAGTGCAACCAATTACAGTTTAGTAAACTGTTCTGTTTGTGATACACAGGAAGGACTAGAACCCAGATCCTTTTTTCTAAACTGTGTTGGCTCCTTAGTAATAACAGGAGCAAAAACAAGTAAAACTGTATTTGTGTCACTAAAGGCAGCAATGACTGACTAACCTGAGAGACAAGGTGAACGAGGTAATATCTTTTATTGGTCCAACTTCTGTTGATGAGTTCACCAATGAAGTTGGTCCAATAAAAGATATTACCTCACCCACCTTGTCTCTCTAATATCCTGGAACCATTGTGGTTACAATAACACTACATGACTAACCTGAGTACAGACCTGCTGGGTAAGGAAGGGCCATGTTTGCATAGCTCCTTTTCAGAAAAAAATACCCTCATTTTAAGCACGTAGTCCTGCTCTGTGAATGTCCCCTGAGACCAATGAAAGTCCAATGCACAGAACAGCTGCAACATTGAGCCTAAGAAACCAAGACTTAAGCAAAAGCACAGTCCACTCTAAAAAAGTGGGCTTGATCCTGCTACTGCAAGGAGCCTGGGAAATCTGCCACTGAATTCATTGGAAGCTGGACTGTACCCTTTGTGTTTGTTCTAAACAAGAACAGAAAAAGACAGGAGTGGCAAATTATGTAAGTGTTGTGCAATAGAAGTAAAAAAAAGAAATGATTCGAGCCTAATAAAGAATTACTCATTTCAGTAAATAATTCTGAATGTAGTAATTATGTTCCTAAAACTAAAATTTGCTTTAAAACCACAGGTAATTTTTTTTCCTAATGCCACACAGAGCAATTGTTTAATTTGGAAGTAATTGGTCTGGGAATTGTTACATTTTCACTTAGACTAACATTAAAAAATGATCAGTTGTCTCATAGGACTTGATCTGGCGAGGTGGAAAAGAATCACATCTCCTTCTGACGTCAGTGGGGACTCAGGGTACCCTGCATCTATCAGCTTCAGGCCTTTGACTCTTGATCCCTACAATTGCATTCATCAAGTCACTTGGGTTCCACTCAGCCTCTAGGGTCCGTCTTTGTAGATGCATTTGCAAAATCATGGTCTTAATGTGTAAAGCCCACCCTACATTTTTTCCTGAGCACTTTCAATGGATTCAAGTGAGAGTTCCAGTTAGGACAACTTCATTTTTCTAGAAACTACACATTTTACCTGATCCAACCCTTTATGGAACAGCTCTGTGTAATGAAACAATCAGGATTCTACAGAAAGGAATAGAGTTCTATAGAATTTACACTACAATTCTATAACGCTAAATTGCAAACTCAGAAAAGGGCTTCAGGGTGGTCCATTGCACAGGGTATCTGTTTCTCACAGGGAGGGGGTCTATCTCCCATGCCCCCCTCTGCTATAGATTTCCATGAGTTGGTTTTAAAATGGTACAGACAAGTTATCAGTAGAGCTGGTTGGGAATTTTCCATCAGCATGGTTTTCTGACAGAAAATGGAGATTCTGCAAGGTCAAATTTTTCTATTGAAAAATGTTGATTTTTCTTGATTTATTTTTTCATTTTCTAGAGAAAAAATGGAAATGATATTTTGGGGGGCAGGGGAGTTGGTTTGATCTAAATCAGAATATTTTGGATTGTTGAACTGGCCAAAAGTATTTTGCTTCAAGTCAATAAACATTAAATTTATTTTTGCTACTGTGATTAGTTGCCTCATGGGAGTTTTAGTTTGGGCCTCCATTCTCTCCTGTGGGCTGAGCTGTCTGGCTAGACTACATCTCCCCTGAAATAATACAGTCTGAATGGCATTTTGAGTCGGGTCAACAAAGCCAAATGTTTCAAATCGGGGATATCAAAATGTTTGTTTCAATCAAAAAGGCCAAAAGCAAATGTTTTATCAAATAAATTATTATCAAATAAATATTTTCTGGTATTTTCATTGTGCAAAAAAAATGCGGTAGTTCAACTTTTCATCCCAATTCAGGATGAAAACAAACAGTGAAAAAATAGAATTTCCCATGGGCTGGAAATATCAGGTTTTGCTCACCCATAGTTGTCATTCACTATTTTATTCAACAGAATTTTTTCATAAGGGACACTAGAAGTTCTGGACCTGTATTTTGTTAGACTTGAATGCTCCCCCGACTCCTGTTGACTCCAATGGCAGGAGGATTGATCCCACGGAACATATCACCGGTTTGACTAAGGAATGGATTTAGAATGTTTCTTTTTTCGGACTTGCTGGTTTTCCAGCCTATTTGCACCTACAGAATCACAGAGTAGTTTGGCTGTAATCATTAATCAGAAAAAATATATAAATGTGCAGACTAGGAGCTGTAGCCTGTAAAAAAAAAAACAATGCATGGTTCCCACAGAGCAGAAACTCCAAGTATTTCTTGCTGAATCCAGCTTTTAGTTGTGTTGATCATCTACATTTTGTGTTTGCACTTTTCTTTGTTAAATTAGGCCTGTTACAGAATATTGTAACAATTATACTTGGAAGACATTTTTATCTCCAATTTGGATGTCATGAGTATTTCGCATGCAATATATTTAGCTGGGAATTTTTTACCCTTTTCTGTGCCATTAAACGCCTGGGTGTTTTGAAGCCTCACCATCTCAGTAAGAAAGACATAGTATCACAATGCATTGGACCAAATATAATACCAAAACAAGTGTTATGTAGCTTACTCCTTGCCATAGACTCCAGGATATAATACGAAGTACATGCCCAGAAAGAAATAACTTACTTTGTTTCACACACACACACACACGCGCGCGCGCGCGCGCGCACGCAAATGCATGCACAATTTAACCCAGGCTGTGAATGCCTCATGGTAGAAAATCTGCCTGTAGTGGGAACATAGAAGCCCAAGGCACAAGCCAGCCTTGCCACTATGGAGACTGGACTGTACTTTAAGGCCCCCAGTTTCAGAAGTAGTCTTGAGTTTTAGGTGCATTGGCTTTTGGGTGCCCTGCTTTAGAAATCCAGGGTGTGATTTTCAAATGTACTGAGCACTAACAACTCCAGCGACAAACAGGGCACCTATGTGTGCTCACGACCCCTGAAAGTCAGGCCGCAAGCTGCTCTCTTGGGGCGGAACTCCTGAGGAAGGGCAAGGGTGAATCTTCCCCAGGGCCAGCGCTTCATTTGTAATGAAAGAGGTGCCAGGGCTCAAGTAATTTTTCTACATTAATAACTGTTGCAGCAAGCCCAGACATGCTGGGGCTATGCACTGCCAAGCCTAGCGGTGCCAGGGTTCAGCCCTTGCAAGCCCTGGCACAAATTAAGCACTGCCAGGGCACATTTGCTCCTGCAGATGGAGGCGGTGAATGGAGACCAAAAAGCTCTACTGAATGTCTCTAGCTTGATGGAATGCACAACACGACGGGGCTATCATTTGCAGGAAAACATAAGTGTTTTTTGGAATCTCCCATGCAATTCAGTGCTCTTTGTTGGCTTTTAGTGATAGTTTGTTTGGGGCTGAGGCGGAACCATGGTGGGACAAAAAAGAAGACACTGTAGCATGGAGATCATGGTGAGAACAGGGACTGGACTGTTGCCTGAGAAGCAAGGATGGCATGGGTCCTTAGTTCTCCCACTTTGTGCACCCACCTTGTCACAGTCTGGTTCTGTGATTGTAAATGTCTAGCCTGAATGCTTGGACAGTCTTCTCAGTCAAGACTGCCATTTGCCAGCTCTTCCATTTTCGGCAGGATTGCAATAGCTGAGCGCATGCAGGGAAGTGTCCTTCTCTGTCAGAGTTAACACATGAAGGTGTCCCACCACTGCCTTTTACTCTGAGCTTTCAAGGATAACATCTTCAGGAAAGTGGTGCTTTGCATTTTTAGGACGCCCTCACTTCAGAGCAGGTCTGGACAATGTGATGGATAAAATTCTTGCAGCCATCTTTGCCCTGTCTATGCTATTGCTCCTAGTGTTGCTACCCCTGCTATGGCTGCAGCATGAATTTGGGAGTGGGTTCTGACGCATTATGCCTTTATAGTTAACCTTCCCTGTCATCTGTAATGCATAGCAGAGGGAATCAGATACATGAATGTGTGCAAAAATAGAAATGGACAAAATCTGTGATGGCAAATCTAAGCTTCTCTGGAGACATTAGAAAACCGCAAAGAGTTAAAAACCAAAAACTACACAAAAAGTCGTTCACTGTGTCCTTCTAAACTCAAATTCAATGCTTTCTTTCCAAGATTAGGCAGACTATTGACCCATCATTGTAAAACGTTGCTGCTCTTTACAGTTTTTAAATAATGTACCCATTGCTTCCTGAATCTATCAGGTCTTGGACTATAAGTGACGAGCTAAAAATGCAAATGGGTGGAGAGCTGCATTAATGGGAAATAAGGTGGTCACTAGGCTTTAACACTGTATCACTTGTTTTAACCTGTGTATAAAGTCTCTTAATGGGAGGGAACCCACCAGTAAATAAGCTTGCATATAGGTCTTATTCTGCATTTATCATCTCTGCATGCTTTTCTTGCTATACAGCTATCTGGGGGAAAAAATCTCCCTAATGGCTTCAAAAACCTTCATGTGTATGTGGCCCGTTGGAAATTCTGCAGCTGCATCTTAAAATTTCTGGAGTATTTTCTTCCTTTCTTGCAAGGAAGGAGTGTGACATGCCAACTGGGGGATTTATGCAATGCCAAATTTTGAGAGAAAATGATAATTTGGAAACAAAGTTATACTCCCTTTTTAACCTTCCGTTTTTGGTGGGGGGGTGGTTTTCACTCCAATAAATTGCACATAGTAGGTTTAAAATGATGCAGGCTAAAAGGCTAGCAAAGGAATTTATCCAAAAAAATAGGATTTGTAGAATGGGCAAATTGTCATGACACTGAAGTTGTTGGGTAAATCTACAGTTTATTGCAAATCTAAGGTAAATTACCTCTTCACGAAGAAAAAGGACATCCTCAACCACTAATATTCTAAGAGAAGTTTGTTTCCAGTTCACCCAAACATTCATAATCCCCCAATTCTACATAGCACATTGTTACTTAGTCATCTGGCATTGGTGTCTTTATACTCGTTTGCTGCACAGAGGGCATTAGGAACTGCTATTCTTAAGCCAGTCTGTGAATTCAAAAAAACCCCCAAAAACCTGTTATGAAACATGAACCTGCCTGAATAGCTACTTTTCCTTTTGAAATATGTGAATGAATGTGTAGTACGTGTATCTGTGTTGAGGTGATTGGGTTAGAGCATAGAGGGAAGTCTTGAGGGATTGCTTAGTGTTAGTGAAAAAACCTAGGAATTCTTCTAGCAACAAGATAAGTTAAGGCTGCATAAGTTAATGCTGCCAGGGTCCATCCTTTAACTCACATTCCACGTTTTCAGAGTAATGAGAGGAATACAGGAAATCTGTAATGTTTGCCCACTTCATATTTGTACCTTGCCTGCCTCCACTCCATCTCATCCATTCGATGGTGTCAAATTCTGTATCACTTGCTCCAGTTTTCCCGGGGTAGAAAACCATTGTTAAGTAACATAGGTGAGAGATTCTTCTGGCTAACCTCTCTCTTGGGAAGTGAAATACATAAATGGCCACTCCATGTCAAATTTCATGAACTCTGTGTCTGGAATTAGAATGGAGCCTGGGTTCATACAGGCTTGCAAATGTAAAGCCAGCTTGGTTAAAATCAATCTGGGAAAAATGGAATACAGTGGATCTCACTTGTAGTCAAATTCAGATATAGTAAAACTCCATTGAAAATATTAGGGGGAACAATATCACAAAACTTTAATAAGTAACATCATGAAATATTCAGGTCTTGGTGGCTTTGGGGTTGGTTTGGTTAAACTAAATTCATACTCTCCCACTGTCTTCTTTCTGCTGTTCTTCTCAAACAAGAACATAATATTGGCTCTCTTTGCTTCATCTTGCTGAACACTGTTACAGAATCAGACCCAAATTCTCCTCCACAAGCCCCACACAGTGGATTTCTTCAAGGCTGTTCTGCTCTGCTTACATGCTTCAAAGCTCCATTGCCATCAGTGGGAAGTTCTATGTGTGAGAGATCACCATGGAGTCTGCTGTGTGGATCCAAGAGGAGAGTTTTGCCGTAAAAAGTCATTTCCATGGTATGTTTTTGGCGTATAGGTTCTCAGTCTGTACATGTCCCTCTCTCCTTTTTCTTCTCTTACTAATGTACACTACTAAGGTCCTGGGCTTCCTACTCACATACTCAAAATATCATTGTCATTGGTTTAGTAATGTGCTTTTTGGAAGGCTTTCATTTTTAGGCTTATTCTGCATTGCAAGCCTAGTAGAATGAAGAGCATCAAGTCCACTATATGAGCAGCAAGATGGCTGGGCCCTTTGAAGGGTTTTCTTGCCAAAGTCCATAATTATAGTGTTCACTGCAAGTCCGAACTGGAATCAATCCATAACATCAACCCAAGGGAAGCATGACCTTAGCAGCGCCCCCTCTTAAACAACTAAATTGAAAAATGGTGTGACTATTTTATCACCTGTGTGCAGATTTGCTGTAGCCTTGTCTTGTGAAGTTTCTCTGAGATTGCAGTCTTGAAGGTGTTTGAAAATATGAGAAGGCAGCACTGTGACTACAGCTAAGGTAGAAAAAGAGCATTTCCATCACTGTCAGGGCTGAGCTCGCTGGGGAAAGAACAATTGCTCACCTTCTTGTAACTGTTGGGTTGAGATGGGTTGCATATGTGCATTATGCTACGTGTGTACATAGCTCGTATACGGGTATAAAGGGGTGGATCCACCCTGGCCATCCCCCAGTTCCTTCATACTGGACTCTTAAATGACAGAATACAATGCACTGGGGAAAGAAGGTAGGTTGTTTGATTAATATATGCAACACATCTCGAAGAATATCACTTTCAAGAAGGTAAATAACCTTTTGTTCTTGTGTGAGTGGTTACATATGTCCATTACACTCGGTGACTCCCGTGAAGATTCCAATGGAAGTGAGACTAAGAGTCTCATCAGAAGAGGGGCTGAAAAACTGCTTTCCCTACATCAGTGTCTTCTCTTGATGTGGTAATAATTGCACAATTTCTATCAAAAGTGTGGACTGAAGACCACCTTGTTGGTCTACAGATGTCCACTACATTGACATTTCCCACAAACACCCTGGAGGCTGTGTGCACTCTGGCTGAATGTGCAGAGAGCTTTTGAGGAGGTGGGATGCCCTGGATCTTGTAACACATGACAGTGCAGCTGGTGATCCACTTGGACAGTTGTTGTGGTGTTACGGGATGCCCTCTCATTCATTTTGTGCAAGGAACAAGCAGCTCAAAGAGATCCAAAAGGGCTTTGTTTTACCCCATGTGGCAAGGGAGGCCTATTCTGCCCCACGGATCCTGCACTCTCTTCACACCAGTGGTGTGGCTGGGTGGGAGAGGAGCCGGTCCCACTCTCTATCCCGAGCCCCAATCCAGGGACCCGCCAAGGAGTAGCCTCAAACTGCTTAGTCCATGAGAGCTACTACCTTCCCTGGGTCCTTGTTCGTGGTCCCCAGGCTTGTGGTCCACTTCCTGGAATCGGGGAAGAGGGTTTTT
The DNA here is from genome assembly GCA_007922155.1 of Mesoclemmys tuberculata. Taxonomy (NCBI): domain Eukaryota; kingdom Metazoa; phylum Chordata; order Testudines; family Chelidae; genus Mesoclemmys; species Mesoclemmys tuberculata. The sequence continues at coordinate 19,286,801 of ML675614.1, read as the reverse complement.
CTGCCTTCCTTGCCTTGAGTCTCTCCCTCTCTCTGATCCTCCCCTGTGTGGGTGAGGTCCCCCCACCTCAACTCGTCCGTTCAGTTGTCTAAGCAGCCAGGTCCTCCTTCAGGCCTTTGGACCTATGTCCCTAGACCCCACCTGGACGAGCTTCTCCCTAACTCCCGTACCTTGGTGTCGTGGCAGCAACAGTACTAGCTCCATGCCCTGTAGCAGCTCTACTCCGCTCCACGCCTTCTCCCAACTCCCGTTCAGCTGCCCGGGTCTGCCTGAAAGGGAGGCTTTTAACTGCTGTGGCAAGCTCCTTAATTGGCTTCAGGTGACCTAGTTGACCTGGAGTAACCCTGGCTGAATTACCCAGGGAACAAGGATTTGTTGAGCTTGGAGCTGATATATATACCTTCCAGACTGAGAGGGGCCCCTGCGCTTCAATCGCAAAGCACTGGGTGCAGCCTGCTGTGACAAAAGGCTTGAGGCTTGCTGTGCCTTGCGCCCCGCCTGTTTCCTGCTGCCACATCACACTGAGCTGCTGACACGGCTGAGCGCGGGCAGGGCCTGGCCCTGCGGGGTCCGGGTGGGGAAGGGGAGGCCCCCAGCCTGTCAGGGCTGGGGAAGGGCTTGGTTTCCTGGGGGGCTTGGATCTCACTAAATTCAGGGTCAATGTTTGGTTGGAAGCCGGGGGGCTGGCGGCATGTTGCGTCCAAGCCCCCCTCCATGCTGTTTTTAGTCTGGTGGCTCTTTCTTGGCCTGGGGCCACCCCCTGGCACCTTGGGTCAAGCGCAGCCTTGGGTGTCCACAAAGCTCCATCAGATTTACACTTGAATAAAAACTGGGGAGGGGAAACACCCTCCTATAGCCATCAGGTCTGGCCCTGTCACACCAGATAAAAAGCCTGGGATCAACAAACATCCAAAGTGTGGGCATTTTGTTCATCTTCATGAGCATGTGGCTTTGGAAAGAAGACCAGAAAATATAGGGCATGGTTGAGGTGTAAATCAGATATTATTCTGAAGAGAAACTTCACACTGGAGTGTGGCCTACGCTGCGTCTTGTCTTTGTAAGAAACAGTATATTGAGAATCCATCACCAGGGCATGTAGCTCCCCTACTGTCCTTGCGGAATTGATGGCTATTGGAAAAGCCACCTTCTCTGAGAGCCATAACCACAAGCATGAGGCTAACAGTTTGAAAAAGGGATTCATAAGGGTTGATAACACTAAGTTCAAATCCCACTGTGGAGTAGGGACTTTGGTGGGAACAATATATCTAGGCCTTTAAAGAACCTACTGACATAGGGTTAGAGCATACAGTCCTATCCGTAACCGGAGGGTGAAATGCTACAATTGCAGCCAGGTGCACTTTGATGACTGACAAACCTGACACTTTTAGGTGGAACAAATAATACAAAATCTTTTGAATCATAGATTGCATGGGAGACACCCCATGGCTAGCCACTCAGATAGAGAAATGCTTCCACAGACTAAGGTAAATAGCCCTTGTGGATGGTTTCCTATTATTAAATGGGACTTTCTGGTCTGCTTCTGAACAATGAGCCCCCTGAGTTTAGCCACTGAGAAATCAGCCTATGGGGTGTCTGAACTGAAGGTTCGGTTGCAATACCTGCCTGTGAGGCTGGGATATCAGATTGTCAGGAACTCAGGGCTGGGTCTAGCCAGCTCAATTCTCAGGCCAGTCAATAAACCCAGCTGGGCTGTGGCAAAATCACCTGATTGGCCAGCCCGCTCATTTGGCTACAAGGAGCCTAGAGGTCTACATTTAAGCTCAGCAGCAGCAGCAGATTGCAGATTGCACCGTCTCCAAGGGTGGTATAAGTGCCAGGCTGGCAAGAGTTGCATGGGAGTCCCCAGAGGAAATTCTGGCTGCAATTCAAGGTTCTGCCTAAGGGGTTCAGGGTACCCTATTTCAGCACACCTGAGATCTCCAAAGACACCGGCTCTCTATGGTCTCAATTCAAAGCCCTGTGTAGCCAATGGGGGGCTTTCCACTGATGTCAGTGGGCTTTGGATCAGGCCCTACGTTTTCACCCCAAAATAGGTCCTGATCCAAAGCCCACTGAAATCAATAGGAGTCTTTCCATTCACATCATTTGGCTTTGGATCAGGCCCTTAATTCCTCTAATATCACAAAAAATCATACTTAATGGAGAAAATTATATTTAAAATGTGGAAATAATCTTGCCCTCATTGTGCTAGATCACCTCCCCACATTTGTGTTAAAAAAGCAAAATTCACAATAAATAAAGTCTATTCTTCAGGATATTCTGCGTGTAGCATATGCAGATGTTGTTATAAAATGAGGAACAAGGCTGTTTGAACTCTGTAGGCCCTATGTTCATTGTTTGCTGAGTTTTTTCCTTGTACTCCACAATGTGCTAGATTCACCCCTGGTTTTTACCAGCTTCGGCCAGTGTAAACTAGGGCATGAAAAAAAGATGATTTTAATCATTATAATAAAATACCTTGACTGATGTGTTTTAAGCAAAAAAATAGATTTAGTTTCTCAATATGTGCTATTAAAATGCCAGAAAAATCTATTTTTGTATTAGCTCCTCTAGTTGTACTTTAAGAAAATAATAACAGTAATGATCATCATACGTTTTATTTGTATGGCACTGTAACTATGAAGGCCTATGAGAATTTCAAATTATTACTATTATTATTGTAACTCATTGCTAATTATATGCTAAAAAAATCTGGATACACAAGAAAAAACATTTCTTTTTAATATGGCTCATTATTACTAAAATAAATCCACTCGTTCAAATCCAGATCAGGGCAGCAGGGAGAGCAGAATTGCTGTACAGTGATCTGTGTAAACTAAACTGGGGTCTCTGTCTAGTTCCCAGCAGAGAAGTGCCCACTTCATAAATGTCAGCTTCTGCATAGGCACCACATTACGACCATGGTAGAATTCACAGGGGATGAGCACAGAGTCTGAACTACCTTCCCTCTTCTAAAAGAGGGCCCCTTTTTCTTGAGGTGGGACAGAGCCTTCTGGGACGCATTTGCACTGTTGCCGCTGCTAATGATGATAAAGCTGTTTGGTTAGTGAATAAATAGAGGTCTTCAGTTCTTGATGCTTTCATTTCGGTACCATACAACGGTTAACCACAGGAGTAAGAGAGGGATAGGAGAGAGGGATTTTCTTCTTGCGCCTGTTACTCCCATACCGGTTGTCGCTGAGTGAGTTACTTAGGGCCCTATCCCTGTATGATTGTATAGGGGAGAGGAATGGCCTAAGAAGGATCTTTGCAAACCCTGCTCCTCCCTTATGCCTCCATGCATAGCCAGCACACAAGCAATCTGTGTGCTTGGGGGAGCACAGAGACTGCTCCCTCCTAGAACCCCATTAGAATGGCAAGACAATGCAGATCACAGGCTACCCCAATCCTTCTCCATACTGGCCTGCAGAGCTGTCCAGACATGCCAAGGAGAGCCGGCTGCACCATCCCAAGCTGAGATGCAGTTTGCATGCTACCCCTTGTGTCAGTGACCTAAGGAAGGAACGGTGTCCCCTGACTGAAGCATAATCCCTCCTGACGCTCGCATCAAAGGTGGTGCCATTCTGCATCACATCCACTGTGGGCCACGTTGCAAAGTACACAGTCTGGCCTTCAAGCACTCTGTGCCTCAGTTTCCCCACTTACCCATTCTGCCTCTCAGATCTTCACTGAGGTAATGCAGCTCTACATTGCCTAAATTTAAGTCTGTGCCTTAAAGGCACAACTGAACCCTGATCATGAATGTGCATAATGATCCCAAGATGAAAAAAAAGCTTGGTCATCGGCAGTCTACTCATACAGTATGGCTTCATTAACATACACATTTACTAGTCCCACATCTGATGTGTCACTGAAGTATGGGACCATAACAGAACTGGGCACTGGCAAATTGGTGAAATATCTAACTAAATCTTTGCCCAGAACAGAAACAGAACCTGAACCAAACCTGCTCGAAGTTCAAACAATACATGTTAACTTTTTAAAGCTGTCACTATTAATTTCGTTTTCAGCTGGCATCACCAGTGTCAAAGCAAGTACATTGCAAAAAAGGCTATTCCTGTCATGTTTCCAGCCTGACCAGCGCCCGCCGTCTGTAATGACCCTTGGGGTCATTTCTAGACAGTGTAGTTTAGAGCAGTCCTCAGGCTGCAGCCAAGAACGGGGCCATTATGTGTGACTCTCTAACACTTGGTGTTCACTTGGCTAACAAATTGCATTCGGCTCCTTAACACAATGTGTTTTTTCCAGGGATGATGCCAAGTGCTTTTCTTCTGTGTTTCTGAGTGTCTTCATGCTGAGAGGTGAATCTTTTGACATTTTGCTGTAGTGATGGAAGGCGAATGGATATGCATTCCTATGCTTTTTGTGTGAGACATATGGAAGCCAGATTGCACCTGTCACAAGTTGCCAACCTGAATTTGTGGGGTGTAAGGGGACACATCCTCGAGGGAATTTCCACTTGACATTCTTAATTGCTTTTGCTAATATTTGTTTTGTGACCTTTCCATTCGCAAATGCAGTGCACAGCATGTGTGGTTCTAGAAAGGGTTATGTCCGGCCATCGCCTTACAGGTTCTAGACCAAATTCTGCTGTAAGGTTCACTCGTGTAAATGCAGAGTAATTCCAGTCAGGCCAACTCATTGGAGCCATAATAGAGAAGAATTTGGCCTGGTAGAGCTATACTGGCAAACCCTCCTAGTGGAGATGTAGCTCATAGCAGTGCCCTGAACAAAATAAGTTATATCAACGAAAGGAGTTTTTTGCTAGCATAGGTTGCAGTACGGCTTTTGCCAGCACAACTTTTGGCAAGAGCTCTGCTGTCAAGAAGCTGCAGGCAGATTAAGGGTGGGAAGGTGGGTGACGGTGATGCAAAGAACTGATGCAGATGCATAGATAGTCCTTGGCCCTGGTGACAGTGGCAGGGCCAGGTTTTGTAACTTGGGTGGAGATGGGGGTGGTCCCCCTTCCATTATAGTGATTGGCTTGCTAATTTCACACACGTTGTCATGCCTGCGTATGACTCCTTCCCGCCCACCCAGGATCCTGCACAAAA
>ML675614.1:19234226-19276726 GCA_007922155.1 Mesoclemmys tuberculata | reverse complement strand
TTATTTTGACTTTTCTACAAATTTTAATAAAATCAAGGGGCTATTAAGGAAACAAATTAGTCATGGAGTGAAAGGGGAAGTGTTATTATGAATGACAAATTTACCTGAGATGAAGAATACAAAGAGTAGGAATAAATGGTCAACTATCAATTTGGCAAAAAGTTAACAATGGCATGCCCCAAGAAAAAAGGACAGCGAGATGGCAAAATTTGCAGATGATGCAGCATTGTTTAGGTTAGTCAAGTCTGGAGAAGACTGTGAGGATCTTTAGAGGAACCTAAAAATAAAGCTAGGAAAATGGGCAGCGTGATGGCAGATAAAACACGTTGACAAATTCAAGGTCATGTACATTGGAAGAAATAATTTGAACTATGAATGCAAATTTCTGGGTTCTAGATTAATTATAAGCACACAGGGAAAAGACGTGGGTGTCATTGTGAACAACTCAGTGTAAACCACTTGTAAATGTGGAACAGTGATCAAAAAAAGAAACAAAATATTAGGATGCATGAAGAAATGAGATGGAGAATAATTCTGTAAATACTATAATGTCTTGTGTAAATCAATAGTGTGGCCTTACTTGGAATGCTGAATACAATTCCAATCACCCTATCTTAAAAAAGATCCAGTAAAAATAGAAAGTAATGTAAGATGGGCAATGACAATGACACAGAACGTCTTCTGTAGGAGAAGAAACTGAAGAAAGATTGTGCCTGTTCAGTTTACAGAGGAGACAAAAGGGAACGGAAATGATAGAGGAAAATAAAATACTAAATGGCATACCAGAGATAAATCAGGTTTTTCTATTTACCCTCTCATAACACAATAAAAGAACAAAGGGCTGTTCAATGAAAGTGAAAGTCAACAGTTTTGCAAATGATAAAATACCAATTTTTACATAATATATAATTAACCTATGGAACTCATTGCTACAAAATATAATTGAAGCCAAGAGCTGACACAATTTATTTTAAAGGAATAGACATTTATACAAATAATGAGAAAATCCACATTTAGATTACACAGGTTGAAAAACTAAGATTTCCAAACCTTCATGTTTCAGGTCATTAGCCAACCACAAAGTGATGGAACGAGGGAGAAAATTTCTCTATAGGTAGATTCTGCCATAAATGTCCACATAAATTCTTTCATTTTGTCTGGTACATCAGGTACTGGTCACTGGCAGAGACATGACACTAGACTAGGTGAACTACCTATCTATCCCAGTATGGCAATTTCTCTGTTCCTATTAACCTTGGCCATGTATTTTGTGCTCAGGTGATGGATTTTCATGACAATTTTGCAAGCTGCTTTAACATTGCCTGCATGTAGTTTTAAACCATTTAAGAAAGAAGGAAGGAGGGATCCCTGGTTAACTGCTTACCATTCAAGTCCTAATCGATAGCCCTTGAAATCTTATGAAGATTGATATTGAAAGCAAAAAAGGCCCATTCCTCAAGTATCTGCCTGGGCAAAATCCTCACTAGGCCAAATGAATGTGGCTCAAGCCAACAGAACCTGCACCTAACCCCACTAACAGAAATTCTGTCAAGAGTGGATGGGGCACAGAATCATATATCTCCTAGCAATCGTCTGCCATGAGGGGCCTCCTATAGAGCTTCAACTGGCATGGAAAGTCTCTTCCGCCCAAAGCATCTTCTCTGACAGCAGCCTCATGTGCTGTGAGGGCTACTATTTGCAGAGATGAACCTGGGCTATTGACTTCAAGAACTGCAAAGCAGGAGTGGCAGAATTGTGCCAGGAGTGCATACAGTGAGGTGTTGTATGCTAACTTTGCAGGGGGAAATGGCTGTCCCCATCCCCCACCAATCCTGAAAATATATACACACATTTGTAATAAATTCCCTTCATTCTTAAAGCCTTTTTATACCCTGTGAGCCTGCTGAGGCACTGCAAGTTTCCTCTCTGTAGATTGGGAGCAGGTGACAGGATTGCTGAAAGAGTTAAAAGAAAGAAGGAGCTGTGAATCATAGAACAGATTGTTGATTCCAAGAGCCAGATTGTCCCTAGACATAAAGTTTGTGTTTTGGATTTTTCCCCCATTATACTACCAAAGAGAAAAAAATATACTAAGTTATATTTTCATCGACCAGCAAAAAAACCATTATTTTCTGGTTTCGAATCTTACATAGCCCATTAATAACCCCATTTTATTTCAAGGAAGCTGACTGCACATTGGCCATCAGACTAGGGATGTACAGGAACTTCCAACTATGAGACAAAGGGCTAGAATTACAACGGTATTTAGGTGCCTAAAACTGCAGATAAACACCTAGCAGGATTGTTGAAAGCACCACCGAAAATCTGACTCCAAGTCTCCCATCAGACACTCACATATACGTTCCATTGAACCCACGTGCACATCTGAGGGCAAAAGTTGGGTCTAAAGGAGTATAGGAATATGAGACTGCCTACTTCTGAGACATTGACAGATCAGCCACCATTCAGTAGCTGCATTTTAAATATACAATCAGCTTGATAAAAAATTCTGAATGTTTGAGATATGGATGCCAAAAAGGTCTCAAGGTGAGGGGGATGAAGTGGTGTCCTTTTACTTCATGGGTACTGTACTTTAAGGATCCTGCCCATCTGAACTGAGCATGTTCAGCCAGAACTGGGAGTGAGGTTTTTTCAGTTTAACCCTCAATTATTTTTTGTGCTTGTCACTCACCGTGCAGGAAGGGCAGAAGGGGGGGGAGGGGAGGGAACTGGAAGGAAAAAATAGCGTGAAAGTGAAAACTGAATAAAGCAAGATCTTAGCAAATATCCAGAGACACCAGAAAGAGCACTGAATAAATGTCTGACTAAAATCAAAGTGCTTGTACGCACCTAGCACAACGGGGTCTTGGTCTACGACTAGCACCCTGAGGCCCTACGATAATACAAAGTATTAAGAATAAGTATAGCTCCTATGATTGGCCCTTTCCCACATTCACACAAACAAGAGACTGTCCTTGCACAGCACAACTGTTCAAGGGCAGATCACAGTCTAGTCCTCTAATGGGCTCAATTTTCAAAAAGTGGCAGGCAGCTTAAATTGCACACACAAATCACATAAACTGTGTATGCAAACAGGCACATAGGCATTTGGATTGCCATTCTGTGTTCCTGTGCCCATTTGTAATGCATTTTAAATGGATGACCCAGATTGAAGTCAATGGGAGCTTCCAGGTAAAAACTTTTTAAAATCAGGCCATTTACTTAGGTGTTAACATGCACGTCAGAGCTGACTTTAGGCAGACATTTTTTTTTAAATCATGCCCTGCATTTCTTTCTTTCAGTCTTTCCATAAAGTTTGTATTTCATATGTAAAGTAGATGTTGCTGTTAGGCAGAGAACAGCCTAGTAAGTGGCTTAGATCTTTTTCCTATATAAGTAGAATTGAGCAGGAAACAGTTTTCCCATTCTTTGAGAGTTCAAAATTACTTCCCGTCTCATATGGATGACGAATGAAAATCTCAGAAATATTTGCAAACTAAATCCTCAAGTTTCTGTCCTTCATGCCAATTATAAGATTTTGTTTCAATAATTTCTAGACATTTTGTTTTGAGTTTGACCTTTTTTTCTTTTTAAAAACTTTTTCAATCCAATTATCATAAATTTTGAAATAAAAGGCCATTTTGAAATAGAAAATTGACGTTTTTCATTTTAAAATGTCCACACATTTTGTCAATTTCTAAACTTCTTTTCCAATATTTTTCAAGTTAGGAAATTCATTAAACCCAACCTTGTTTTGCAAATAGTTTCAACACAAACAATTTGTTGAAAAATTTCTCACTAGCTCAGTATAGAAGAAGGTGGAAAGTATTTTAACTATGGTTTATATTATATGCATATCAAAACAGAACAAGAAAATCTCAGGCTGGGAGCAGAAAACAGAGATCCTTTAAGTGGTCTCTCCTCTCCTTTATGGTATTTAGAAGTTAAAGATTCACCACTGAAATTTTCCCATAAGAATTCTTCTCAAGAACTGGCATGGCATTATGTATAGTGCAGGCGTTCTAGTTATAATAGTCAGCTATGTTCTCAACAGATATTTAACCATTTTATCTGTGTCCACTTTAAAAAGGAGGAGGTGGAGTTAAACTTACAATGACAATAAGTATGTGTTTATTGCAGAGAGAAGAGAGAAAGAGAATTGAATCTGTTTGGTTTAGTAAATTAGTAGCTAGAACGGACAGTAGGAATCATGTTATATGTTCAGTATAACATATTAGGCTGGATTTTGTAACTGTCTTTCTTTTTGCTGAATATATGTACTATTTATGTAGACTATCAATGACTTGTCTAGCATGACCATCTTTCATAGTGGGGTTCCCTTTCCATCCTTATCCTTCCTATTAAACACACATAAAAGCCTTTTTTTTTTTTTGGTGTAGTTTTGCAGTTATTTTCAACTGCCTGAAAATTTCATTGACGGTATAACATCAATATTTTTGTCCTTCGCAGACTGGACTAGGTAACCTTTCGTCTTTACTTTAAGACTTCCCATTCAAGTTCATAGTTTAATTCAGTGCTTATTTGGGGCATTTGCACTTTGTTTGATAAGGGAAAATGATTACATTTGCAAATGACTGGTATGCAGTTATGTAATCTGCCAAGAATGTTAGTGCATAACAGTTGCTTCTTGTGTTGCTTTCAAATATGAACATAATCGATTGGTGTATTTTAGATGATTAAATAAATACTTTCACATACATCTCTAAAGACATCACCCAGCTCTTATATCTAACATACTATACATGTACACTAAACCCTGTGTGTGTGATTGTGTGTCCAAATGCTGTGCCTACACATGCATTTCTAAAGCGAAATCCCACTAATCTCAAACAAAAAATCTCCACATAACTTCATCCAAGAAGAATCTCCAAGTTTACACTAGTTTCAAAATTTGGGATAATGAAATAACACCATGTTCTCCATTGCAATTTTACCCAGCAACCACTGTAAAGGGTTAACGTGACAGCAGCTCTCGGGCAGAATAAGATTAGCCTTATTTGGCAGACACCCTGGTTCTAAACAGAATGTTTTGGCAAAAAAAGATGAGCTATTAAGTTTCATTCTAAAGATTAAAAAAGGAAAATGAAGGAGCCTTTTTAGATGGGACATTGTTAACTCTTTGTAATTAACCTATCCCGATCCCCAGAGATATATGGTTTTAATTTAATTTTTAAGTAGATAAGGAGCATTATTTATTGGTTGTGTTCAGAAAGGTTGTGGGCAAGCACACCAGCAGGAACTGAAAGTATTCAACAACTTCTCTATTGGCTGTTCATTTTGACAAATAAGAGCTCGGTCTGAATCCTGACTGACATTTCAGTCTCAGATCAGCTGGTGTTTTGGGGTGAAGAGAGGAAACTGGGATAATGAAAGACACAAAAGAAGGAGAAAGATGCAGGAAAATACAGAAGAGTGTGAACTGGGGAGAAAGACTCAGAGATGAAGTGAGGAAGCAAACGGTCAGATGTTCCATGGGAACAATATAATTAGATATCATCAAAGCTGCTTACTCACTGACAGACAGCTATTGAGCCAAATTCAGCCATGGCCTGAGAGGTTTCAACTACAGCTGGTCAGGAATTTTTTGAATAAACATTTTTTGTCACAAAAATACCAATTTATCAAAACTGAAATTTTATACAGGATCAAGTCGGTGTTGACACATTTCTCAACTCAGAAAAGTATTTGGAAAAAAATTTCAGGATTCTCAAAATGTCCTTTTTTGACATATTTACAAAGCAAAATTCTAGTTTTCTGATTTGATATGACTTTTTGTTTTAAAATTTAGGCTAATTAGAGTAAAGCCAATTAAAAGTAAAAATGGTCAAATGAAACCCTTTGAAATTAGCAAAACAAAACATTTTGAATAACGCAAACCACAATTTTTATTTTATTTAATTTTTGCATTTTCAGTTCACAAAAATGTTGAGATTTTGACTTTTTGTCCTGATTTGGGGTGGGAAAATATTTCAAAATCTCAACAACAAAAAAATGGTGAGACAGGAAAACAGTTTTCTCCCCAAACTACTTGCCACTCCTTTTAGTTCATATCTTACATATACATCATGTGTTCTGTTACAAAGAGTCATTGGACCAGATTCTGAGGTCCTTAATACAGGAAAAATTTCCATTGCCATTTAAGAGGAATTTAAGTCAACCTGTGGATCTCTTTGCCAGAGGATGTTTTGAAGGCCAAGACTATAACAGGGTTCAAAAAAGAACTAGATAAGTTCATGGAGGCTAGGTTCATCAATGGCTTTTAGCCAGGATGGGCAGGGAGGCAAAATTATGCTCTGAGATATCCCTAAACCTCTGTTCTGTTCATTCCCTTTGAAGCACCTGGCATTGGCCACTGTTGGATGACAGGATACTGGACTATTGGTCTGACCCAGTATGGCCGTTCTTATGTTTTTAAGGACTGCAGTAGCTGACCCCATGGAATTAAAGCAATTTAATTTATGCAATTTATGAGGAAATGATGAAGCAATAGCTAAAGGAACCTTGCAAGTTAAGTTTGTGCCTTACTCAAGAATATGTTGTGTACACATATTTGAGAATGGAGAATTGGAGAAAGATTTGCATGTTTCCAGTGCTGTAGTTATTACCAGCACACAAATTGTAATCTCTCCTCTAAGGGATCTATTTACGGAGAGATAAAAATGTAGGCAAACATTTTCAAAAGTGGCTTCTGAATTTGATTGCCTCAGCTTTTAAGAGTCTAGCATGAGACACCTTCTGAGCCTCTAGTTCACCCCTCAAAAAATGAAGAAACCCAAAATCAAAGGCCACTTTTGAAAATTTTGGCCTCGGTTACTGATCAGGTCAACCAATAATTTGGGTTTGATCCTGAAAATTGCTGAGCACTCTGGCCCTGCTCTAGGGAAACATTTAACAAGGTCCTTAGCTTTTAGCACATGAGTATTCACATTGAGCTCAGTGGACTGAATGAGCTACGGAGAATCAAATATCCTAGAGGCAATTTCTCTGTATGAAGCCACAGACACGTTGGAGGGTTGGAGGATGTAACTCTGTAGACATCTGTAAAAGGCCTGATTTTCAGAACTGCTAAGCATCCACAATTCCAGCCGTAATCAGTGGGAGCAGTGAGTGCTCAGCACCTCTGAAAACTAGGCCCATTGGTATCAATAGTTAATATTTGTAAAGCATTTTGAACAAATGTAAAGCCCTATATACACATATTTGTTATTATCCATCATCATTATCATTATTATCAAGGAGTTTGGTCTCCAGGGCTGGGAATCCAGCCCCTTTCACAATCGCTGCATCATTAATTTAAGAAAGAAATACTTGTTGTACTAGAGAAACATAATTGGAACCAAAGAGTACATTCCAAAGACTGAAAAATACACTTAACATTGGGGAGTGAAAGTGAGAACACTTTCAAACTTCTTTTTCAAGCTTCCTTATAAATAGAAATCTATATTTGTACCATGGCTAAGCAGAACCACATAAGTGTTTTTTTCACCTCTTGCGGAGGAAGATAAGAGCTGAATCCACCAGATGTTTTGCAGGAAACCTCAATTTATTACTTAAGTAAACCTTGTACAAACTAACCACCACAATGCCTCAGATTCGTCAAAGGGAAAGTGTGATATTCAGTTCACTATTTAGCTATTTCCTAGCTGTGAGAGACTTCACACGTATCACTAAATAGAAATAGGCATAGTGATCATTGTCAGGTTTCGATATTTATGGAAAACTGTCACTTCATGAACAAGCCTGCGAAAAGCAGCTTTTTTTTTTTGCAGGTACAATAGCTGTGCCCACCAACACTGCCATTTAAACCTGAGTTACTAATTGTATTTGCAGATCAGCCGGTAGGATGTCAAAATGATATCGCTTTTGTTCACAGCATTTTATACTCCGATCGCTTGGTACAAGAAGTTCGTGCAAAGGCACCATCCCCAGTCCCCCATTCCTGGGGCCTGTTTGGCTCCCAGCACAACTTAGAGCACTTTTGTGTCTGTTCTAACTTGCACCACCTGGTAACTGCCCCCACTGGGCCATTATGGCAGCTGGGGATCCCCACAGCAGAATCCCAGACAGATCTCCATTAGAGAAAAAGTACAGGGAGACCCTGAGGCAGATTGGTTTGACAGTTACCCTTTATTGCCTGCTCGTTCCTCCTTGACGCCACAAGTGAGCGATGAAGGGGTTACTTTACAATTCGTTTATCCACACCAGCATGTAAATGTATACATTTCCAGCAACTCCCCATAGACCCTTATTTGGTTACATAAAAACTATAAAATGAATATTAACAACTATGTAATGAATACAGTTACACCCCCCATTTGTTATTTACAGAAGTACCGTACAGAGCACAGACGCAGTACCTTTAAACCTATTATCTCTCACATTCTTTAAAATGCACAGTATGCAAGGGAGGGAAAGAAGATAATATTCTCTTTCCACCAAAGGCCTTGCGCAGGAGGGGAGATAGTTATTTCGTTAGCCTTATTGCCTGCACAGATGGAGGAAAAGACGAGAGAGAAACAAGGTTTACCCGTGCCATGACCTTGTTCCCTGTAGCTTAGGCCTGGCCATTTGTCCAGCTTTAACTCTTTACTCCCCTACAATATCCTTCCCCTCAACAACAGCCTGGACAGGTCTTCTATTTCAAGAACTCCCCTGTTGAATTTTCATCACCCAGGGATTCCCGGAAATGATTATTATTTATTTGTATTATCATAACACCTAGGAGTCTCAATCATGGACCAGGACCCCATTGTCCTGTCCTGAAGGAATCCTCAACTGGCTGATCAATCCAGTTTTACTTTTGGACTACCAAACTGCTGTAGAGTGGCCATCCAGAATCTGTCCCACACTTAACTGCAGATGCAATCTTTTGCTGAAGAAAAACTGTCCTGGGAAAAATATGAAGGCTAGGTTGAAAAACAGTGTCAGCTGCACAGTGAAGATAGACCAGTAAGGCTTTGTATTTTACCTTTGACCCTCTTACCGTCATGTTTGCCTTTTACTCTAGCCATGAAGTTTATGTGAATAGGTGATCTTCACCTCACCTAGTAGACTTTCTGGGCACTATGGAGCATGCAAACACTGAAACAAGAGATCCACCTTATGGTCTTTTCTGTTGTCCAGAATTAGTTGGGCTAAACTCTCCATCATGCTACATCTTTTCACAAGGCATCTGAATTTTTATACCCGTCTGCTCTGCAGATTGCTAAACTGGAGTTACCCACTCCGTGATGCAAGTGTGACCAGCTTTGTTCTGGCATTAGCTTGTATCCATTTTTCACTCCCCAGATCTGACCATAATCAACAATTCTCTGTGCTCACAAGAAAAGGAAGAGGATGGATGGCTTCCTTTCAGCCTGTCAATCAGTACTGTTTGATAGATTATAAAGGGCATTCTAGGAGTGATGAATCCATCTTTCCTGAACTTGGATACCAAGTACTTTGTAAAGCACCTAGGCAGCAGAAGTCAAAAGTCACTATAAAAATTAGGATCTCTTCACTGAAATGAAGATCACTGCTTAAGATTTCATTGTTTTCCTGCCATGTTTCTAGGCCCCTAGTCCCTATATGTCAGTATATTGGTTTACAAAGCTCTTCTTCCACATAACGCATGCAAAAGACATAGGCAATGCCCCCAACGAACTTGCAAGCTAAAAGAAGTGCCAAATGACAAATGCATTCTCAGCATAACTGCATTGACTTCAGTGTAGGGTCAGTCCAAAGGGTAAATGCATCCCACAGCTGCAGCAGGGTCTGGGGTTTTCCTTTGTTTAAAAAAAAAAAAAAAGAATAACAGAACTTCCTTGGGAGGCATGTTAATAAAAACTTAGCATTTATATAAGGCCAGCTGGTGCAAATTGTCACACTTCCAGTGTAGCTAGCGGAGTTATGCCTGTTCACACCAATTTAGGATCTGGCCCATAGTGCTTTACATAGTGCTGTGAGGTAGGTAAGGTAAATAGCATCTGATAGTACCCATTTTATACATGGGGAAACAGAGGCAGAGAGATGAAGCGACTTCCTAGTGCCACATAACCAACTACTGGCAAAGCCAGAAGTAGAACTCAGGATCTCCCAACTCTGTGCTTAGTCCTGCTTACTACACTGCTATTAAGTACTTTCTTCAGAGAATAGCTGTTTCTTTAGAGAATTTACAGCTTTGTTCTATCACAACTATTCTGGCCCAACTGACTGATATTAAAGCATTACAGGCTCAAACCTGCAAGGGGCTGAGCTTCATCAGCTCCCACCAAAGTCAGAGAGAGCTCAGAATTTTTCAGAATTGGGCACTGTTTTGCTCTGTGTTTGTACAGCACCTAGCACATTGGGGTACTGGCCCAGGAGTAGGACTCTAGATGCTACAATAAACAAACAAACAAACAAATAAATAGGTAAGTTAGGAAGAGAAGAGGGTTCCCAGTTACTTTTTGCAGATGAAAATGAAAATACCCAGAAACAGAACCTTAAAGCTAAAGTAACATTTACTCAGTGTAAATGTTATGTTTCCAAGGTCCAAATATGAAAAGTTCACTTTTATATTGTTTTCAAAATGTATATATTACACTCTCGGGTATCCCTGGTGATTTCACAATCTCACTATGATGCACTGCCATAGAGTGGTTAGCAATGTCATAAATTAAAAAAAAATTGTGAAATCAAAAGGTCACTTGCATAACTGTCACGGAAAGCAGTGGTAAAATGATTTGCAGATGCAGGAAATATATTTCGGCAGCAAGGAATTCCTTTGGCAGTTAATAGAATTAATTCAACACAGCACATCGCTGTTGTAAGAGTGAGCATCAAGTAAAAAACAACCCTTTAGGAAGAAAGAGTCCAATCCAGCTAAGCAATGTGATGAGTGCATATTTAACGGCTAACCAAAACACTTCACTTCAGGAATGGACTCGAGATCCAAGCTCCCAGTGCAACAGACTCCAAACACATTACACAGCCAATATAATCCTAGGGGAAGGATGATGGATGCACTGTCTGCAGAGCACCCCTTGCTGGCTGATCCATAAAATGGCAACAGTGAAATGAGAAGGGACACAGTAAGCCCCCATCTTGTCAGCTAGCCAAAATGTTCTCTAATGGCATCTTCCAATATGGGTTACATTTGCAGAGGTAATCCAAGTGTTAAATAATTAAGAAGCATAAATACGTGGGGGGAAGAGCAGAAAAAATAAGTGCTTTTAATACTAATCATTTTATAGTTCTTTCATTTTAAAACTCTCTCTTTAGGTGTATGAGTAAGGGTATATCATTTTTATATGTCCTATAGTCAAATTACAAATACATGTGTGAAAACAAGCTTAAGTGGCATTTAAAAATAGCCTTTGGTTTTATTGCTTGCACATAGTAAACTAATGATTTGATTCCACAGCATTTAACACTGGCTACAAACAAACACTCTTGCTTCTCTGCATGAGCAAGAGACACAGGCCATAAGCTTGAAATAATTCAAGTTTAGTGTACTTTACTAGAGCTCTTTCAGTGATGTAAGGCGTCCGATCTCTATTCAGGTTCCTAAATCATGGGCCCAATCCTGCAACCCTTTACTTGTCAGAGTAGCCCCACTGAGGTCAATGAGACTGCTTGTGTGAATAAGGCTTTGAAGAATTAGGTCCTAATAAATTTCTCCTTGTGCTGTCCTGTGATATGTGTAGCTATAGAGCTAATTTGCTCGCTTTTTAAATAGGAAGGCAATAGACACCCCAAGGTAAGGCTGACCTAGGATGATTAGATAGCAAGTGTGAAAAATCAGGCCATTTTTTTTCTGGGAGGGAGAGCGGAGGAGGGTAGAGTTGCGTATATAAGACAAAGCCCCTAATACCAGGATGATCAGCCTAGGCTTACCTCGTTGCACAACCCAAACAAATAGCGTGACACCCTGCAAATGGGCACCTGGATGATTACAGAAAGATCAGAATTAGATGGGGGTGGTGTGCATTGTCCAACTTTTAACCAGTCTAAAACTGAACTTAAGGGGGCAAGCGTTCCTTTTGGTGATTATTTTTTCCTTGCCTCCTTCAATGACAATTAGGAAAAAGGTTGACTGAGCGTCTTTCTCCTAGGAACCCTCTTCCTCTGTTCAAAATAACAGCGTTAGCAAAAGAAAATCCCAGATTAGGCTAACAGGTAGAAGCATGGTGCAGCCCTGAGAGATGCTGTTGGACGTGGGGAGATTGGGAGAATCATCCCAGCGGGAGACTAATACGCATCATTCTGAGCTGCAGCTGAGGCCCATTTGACTGACAGGCAGCCGGGAGCTGAAAGAGCAGCTCATATCCCACAACTGCTGGCATGCAGACTTGAAAGAGATTTATTTCAGGATAATTAGCTGGGAGTATTAAAGGTGGCAGGAAAGATCTGCAATTACTGTTTAGCAAACAGAATGGAGGCCAAAAAAAAAAAGGAGCCAAAAATGAAATTAAAAGACCCAAATATTTCTCCACTTGAAAGTTGTTAAATAATTGAAAAAGTTCAAAGCAACTTTATTGTATTCAAAGTAGTGAAAGAGGCCAGGAACAAAGAAAGGATCGAAGTTTGGTGATGTGCAACCAGCAAAAATATCCTTTCTGAGCCGGAGTATTTGAAAAGCCGTGTTTTACAACTAATTCACTACACAACAAACAAGAACTTTTCCCACTACCTTGCCCCCTTCTACGACCTTTTACCCACACAAAAGGGTGTCCAAAGCAATGTATTTTCAGAGCTTTAAAACAAAAAGCTCAAGTGTCAAAACCTGAAGGAAGGCCTGACATTGTGATCGTTGCTGCTGAGAGGAAGAGGGCATTTTAGAAATGCTAAGCAGCTTCTTTCTCTCTCCTCCAATCCCACTCCAACCAGCAGCATTCACCGAAAAGTGACACTGGCAAGTCGTAACCACGCTGCAGAATGCAGATGTGTAATATGTTTGCTGAAGTACTGACGTAGGTAACACCTCTTGTAAAATGATGCAGAGAATTTTATGGCGTTGACAGCTCTTCTTTCCAAATCACATTGTTATGTATTGATGTGTAGAAAAGATGTTGTGGTTTGTTTGTTTGTTTTGTTGTTCTTAGTGCAAGCAAATTTCCCAGTTTCTTAATTGCTATCCACACAGGGTGATTTGAAAAGGGATACTGCTAACTGGTAGCGATGAATGTCCTAAAGCTGGGGCATTCTCAGAAAAGCCCTTTGAGATCAGAAAGACACTGAACAGTTTGGGAATCTGATTTGCAATTTTCCATAACTGTGGAAAAAGTAACAAGGGTACCATCTGTATTTACAATCTGTGTAGGGTCCTTCTGCTTTTAAAGAGTTTTTTCCTTGTAGAAACTAGGCTAACTTAGAAAGCTAAACATGAATTGAATATGGCAGTTTTCAGACTGATTCAATATTTCTCTGTATCAACCCAGATAAGCCTTATTCAGCTATGTCCATGTATCCTGGCAGTTGCTGGCATCACACATGAAAGCATTTGTGCCAAATGTAAATAAAGTTCACCCAACAAACACAGCCTCAAAGCATCTGAGATTTTCATCAGGCTTCCAGACTCATTGTTGCCGAGGCTCATGCTGCTCCTTCAAAACAAGGGGCCTTTTTTGCATGTTGTTCAATGATCTACAGTACTCTAAAAATCATCTATTTGTTTATGTTCTATTCTGGGACTTGCCCTCGGTGATAAAACACTGCTTAAATTGTGTGGACAGCAGTGTGGAAATAGCAGTGTTTCAGGGCCTGCCCCAATTTGTGTTGGTTAGATAAAAATGGGGAAATTGTTTAGAAAGCCAAAATGATTTTTAGTTGCCCAGAATCAGACCCTTAGAGAAATAAAAGGAAAAGCCATGGGACGCAATGAGACTCAGAACTTGTTGCCAGATACAATACGTTTGCAGATGGAAACTGAATATTTGTTTTACAGAGAAAAGTATTTTGGCTAGGAGAAAAGGTAGAATCAGTATAACGTCTTGAGCCTAATAGGGGATTGCCCCCATCTTTGCAAAGGAACAGATGATGATATAAGAGATCTTGCTCATTTTTCATGACTATGATCCCTGGGTGATCTTGTACCTAAGGTGTGGGCATGGAAATGTGGCTTCTATTTCTGGCTTTACCGCAGACTTGCTGCCCAGGATTTTCATGTGGAAATGTCAGGTACTCAGAACCTCTGAAAATCAGGCTACATATTAAGACTCCAAATATGGATTGAAGTGCTGAACTTGAAGGCAAACAATTTTGAACATTTTGGCCTCAGCCTCTCTATAGCTTCAGCTTCTCCATCAGTGAAGTGTGGACAATACAATATTCCTACCATTTATTCTTGCAATTGTGAGCTCAAGGGGGCAAGAACTACCATTTACTATATTGTGAACAGTGTCTAGTATAATAAGGTTCCAACCTAGCTGTGGCCTCAAGGTGCTTAGGCAAAATAAATTATAAATAATAACCTTACAGAGGTGGGCTGAGATTTCATTAATTCATATAAAATCATGTATTGATTCTCAGAAGGAATGTGCTGTAGAAGTAAAAAGCATTTATATTTAATCTTTTCCTATGATCCGGGAATGATTGGGTATCTGCTATACACACTTTACTTTCTGACATTACTTTTTGTCATCCGTCATCCTCTTTCCTAGGTTCTGGCTACACTTTCTCCTGGCAGTTATAACACAGTAGATCCTCTACATAGCTAACACAGTTTGGAAATCCAGTGGGATGGGCATGACCTACATCTTAAATTCCTGAAATTCACTATATGCCAGATAAGGTCCAAGTCTGTAGCACAATTCAGGAGCACAGTTAAAACCTGGTTCATGCTCATCCATGTGCATGACCAAACTGTACTTAACCTTTTCAGGGAATTACCATTCGATAGCCAAGTCCCCAAGCATGGCAAAAATATTTCTTTTAAATGGCACCTTAATGTAAAGGGACAACCTTGGCTTTATGAGCCATATCCTGCGGATTTTCAGTATGGATGCTTCCCATACAAAATGTCTGTTTTCTGCAATCCTCTTTACGAAGTCATATTAGCATCAAAAGCACGTCATCTACTGATAGTACTAAAAATACTATTGTGATGTCAGAAAGCTGTGTCGTCAAGTGGTCTGAGCACAGAACTTCACTCAAACAAGCTCCTGTGTCCTGAACCTTGCTCTTATACCAAATCCCTCTCTGGCCCAGAAAAACCCTATAATTTTCCCTGCCTCTGTGTTCCAGTATGTAAATATGGGGATGACACTTTCTTTTACAGGGGTTTTGTGTGAATTAACTACTCAATATTTGTAAAGCACTTCAAAGATGAGAAATGTTAAGCATTGTTATTACCCTACATGAATAGGAGTCTGAGGTGTTTATTTTGTCTTTATTTAGCTCCATTAGAATAGTCGCAGGAGATGCTGAGTGCACTCAATTCCCTTTAAAACTGAGGGTGATCAGCACCTGAAAAGATCAAGCCCTCGGTTGACAATATCTTTCTCCAGGTGCAGTACCTGCAGAGCTACACAACTTTTCCCAAAGTAAACTGGAAAAGAAAGTCTGTGAAAGATACTGTTTTGGGCTGGAGCTGTTTCCACATCTCCCAGTTGGGGAAACAGGTAGGTAGTCAAAGGAACCTTTCAGTTTAAGATAGTACCTTCTGTCTAGGCACACCAAAGAAACTTACAGAACCAGCAGCCAGAGTTCTACTTGAGCAAGGACTGATGTGCCAAAAGCAAGTATAAGGTGATGGGTCCAGTTCCATTCAATATCAATCATCAATGATATAGGTAACAACATAAAAGCTACACTTATAAAGTTTGCAGATGATACCAAGCTGGGAGGGGTTGCAAATGCTTTGGAGAATAGGATTAAAACTCAGAATGATCTGGAGAAACTGGAGAAATGGTCTGAAGTAAATAGGATGAAAGTCAATATGAACAAATGCAAAGTACTCCACTTAGGAATGAACAATCAGTTGCACACATCCAAAATGGAAAATGACTGCCTAGGAAGGAATACTGTGGAAGGGATCTAGGGGTTATAGTGGATCACAAGCTATATATGAGTCAACAGTGTAAAAATGTTGCAAAAAAAAAGCCAACATCATTCTGGGATGTATTAGCAGGAAAGCTGTAAGCAAGACATGAGAATTAATTCTTCCACTCTACTCAGCACTGATTAGGCCTCAACTGGAGAATTGTGTCCAGTTCTGCATGCCACATTTCAGGAAAGATGTGGACAAATTGGAGAAAGTCCAGAGAAGAGCAACAAAAATGATTAAAGGTTTAGAAAACATGACCTATGAAAGAAGATTGAAAAAATTGGATTTGTTTAGTCTGGAGAAGACAAAATTGAGGGGGGACATAACAACAGTTTTCAAGTACATAAAAGGTTGTTAGAAGGAGGAGGGAGAAAATTATTCTCCTTAACCTATGAGAATAGGACAAGAAGCATTGGGCTTAAATTGCAGCAAGGGAGCTTTAGTTGGACATTAGGAAAATCTTCCCAACTGTCAGTGTAGTTAAGCTCTGGAGTAAATTGCCTAGGGAGGTTATGGAATCTCCATCATTGGAGATTTTTAAGAGCAGGTTAGACAAACACCTGTCAGGGAAGGTCTAGATAATGTTTGGTTCTGCCATAAATGCAGGGGACTGGACTGGATGACTTCTCACGATCCCTTCCATTCCTACAATTGTATGATTCTATGAATGATGACATCCAGAGAAGAAATAAGAATGGGATGATGGAGTTCAATCAGAAGATATTGTATAGCAAAACTGATATATACTACCAAAACTTATGAAACAATAATGTTTGTTCATTCCTTTTATCCGTCCTTCATCATGCACATTTGTAGTTCATTTCAAATGATTGAGGAACAGTTTACATTTTGAAAATGGGCTGTAAATATTCACGTGATCTTTTTCTCTTAATATCAGCCCATATATTTTCATAGTTTGATTTATAAAATGTCCACACATTAAAATATTTAGAAATCACTTTCTATCACCTTTGATATATTTCTTTGATCATAATGTCTGAGATGGGAGCCAAATGGTGTTAGGCTTTCAAACCCCAATACAATTCACTGGGACTTGGGTTCCTAACTCCTGTGTATTCTGTGTTTATACATTACTGCATAGTAAAATGAGTACTGTAGTGGTTTGGACTACAGGACTGGGAATCAAGAGCCCTGGGACATGATTATGCCATCAATTGTATACGCAAAACTTCCATTGACTTCAGTGGAAGTTGTGTAAATGCAATGGATTCAGTCATCAAGTCCCTGGATTCTATTCCCAAACCTGCCACCCATTTATCTATTTGACCTTGCGCCACTCACTGCTCTCTCTCACTCTCTCTCTCCTTCCTGCCCCCCCTCTTACCCTGCCCCCTGTGGACTTGTCTTCACTTATGTCTCACTTTCCCCTCTGTAAAATACAGATGACAATAATACTTATCTGCTTCACACGAGTGTTTTGACATTAAATTAATATTTGTGACGTGCTTTGTAGACCTCCGATAAAATGTATTATAGAAGTGCAAAGTATTATAAACCAACCTCTGTGTGTGGATAGGTATGTATTATATATATATATATGAGCGCAGGTGAATGAGTGTGTGCTTTTTTTTTTTTAACTTATTAGTGGCATCCCAATATAAATTCAGACCCCACATGTAACTATTTTTACTGTAGGAGCTATTAATACAGGACAGAAATATATCATCTAATACATTTCTTGATTCTAGTTTACCTAACAAATTTCAAATTTCTTTTGCTTAAAGTATTTTCAAATGAAATATTCCACAAGAACAGACTCCTATTCTTTGTTCAGTTTTACACCAATAGTTGGTGCTGTTATCTTAATGCCATACCAATGAAGTAATAATTATTTTTTCAGAGCAGCAAGTTCCTCCCTGCTTCTGAATTGAAAAAGACAAAATCATCAACCTACTTACTGTATTTTAAAACTGCAGCTGACTGATATAGTAAACTCAAGTCCTATGATAATATTGATAGATAATATTTCAGAGGCAGTATAAAACAAAAAGAGTCTGTTTAGAATAACAATTTCAGATCAAAAGTTCAGCAGCTTGGAATTCAGATATTTGCCATACATAATAAACACAATCTGAATTCTGTCTATAAAGCAAGAACAGGCTATATAATGCTTCCATGTGAAGGTACTTTTGCTCCTTTAATTTATATCCATGTGTAGCTTATCTGGTAACTTACTTAAAATGCAGAACAAATTAAGCAATCCTATATCAAAGGTGAGCTGTGACACAGCATGTTACAGGTTGCAAGTAAACTGAAGACGGAGTTTGTCTTGGTCTAGTTTAATCTCCCATTTTCTGTTGCTGAGTAGCTGGTTTGGCTCATCCACCTAATGCACCAACACTTTTCCAAAGGATATTCTGATCTCTAATGATCGCCATGAGTACAAAATCTTTTTTATCATTTAAATAGGAGAAAAGGTTTATTTTGTGCAAAGTTTCACTGAATGACTTAAGGCAGTAGCGGGTTGCAGACTAAAACAAACAGAAGACTTTTCTACTTGGATACTGTTGCTTTGATTCAAGAATAAATGTCAGTCACCACTTTGTAAACAAAGAAGATGATTAAAAATGCATCCTTTTTCCTAGAGTATTCTCAAAGTACTTCAGAGCTCTCCAACCCCTATTAGGAGCTCCAGAAGAACACTAAAATGTAAGTACGTGCTTTTTGTTGGTTTTGTTTTATAAGCTGGGGCCATTGAACGAAAACAGAGCATCCAGTCCAGGTGTCCCTGCTTGGCAAAATAATGGACGCAAATTGATATGATCTGAAGGTATAGGACATTAACATCTTCAGGCCTTATGCAGGCACACAGCCAGGGAAGCATGAGAGAGGGCTTGGAGTGCAGTCCAAGACTATTTCACTATCTCGGACACCTCACTCCAAGGGCTCTGATTACTGGACTGGGGAGCCAGGCAGGTGTCCTTACATCTTACAACAGAATAAATAAGAAGTTGAATGGGTGTACAAGACGGACTGGTTGCATTATTGATTTAGTATGGCCAGCTGACGATACTGTGAGATCCTCTTTTATTTATTTCTACAAGGTACATCTTTCTCCAAACTGACTTGTCTTTGATTTAAAAGCAGGCTTTTTCTATGAAACTGAATCCCATCTATGCACAGCTGTCAGGCTGACTGGTCTCTCCTACCCACTGAGGCAAGCTTTTGTGCTACAGCAATGAAGACAAGGACAGTGCTGTGAACATAATTTTTGATCATTCCTGTTTAAATATGCTGCGTGTCAGTCAAAGAAGTTTGAAGAACATTCTGATTACAAAATATATCCCTGCTATACAAGCGGTATTGTTTGTTATAGTGGATTGAACCGTAATGACTATTTCAATATATAATCCACAGAATTTGCACATGATGGTTTTAAATGTAGATAGAAAATGCCTTGTGGCTATAAAGGCAAACAAACGGCAAAAATATATGGGGAATATATTTATATATGTTAAAGCCTGTGAAATGCATATAAACTTTGGATCCTAATTAAGATCCACACCATTAGAAATGTGGAGGATGCTTACTAAGGGCCAGACTGCACAATGCTTACTCACTCTGAAGCATAACAACCCACAGCAATAGTCACACTGAAGAATAGGATACTCCAGAGAGTAAATAGTCCTACCCCAAAAGCTTTCAGGCCACGTTCAGTGTGAATTTGGCCCTTTGAACTCATAGCTGGCAGTAAACTCACCAAGCTTTCCATACTCAAAAGCCGATTTCCAGGGTTTAATTTATGCCAGGGCTGACCCCCAGAATCGCTGGGTTTGGCAGTTCATAACCCCAGAACCTCTAGGCTTGCTGCATCGGTTACGAAAGTAAAACAATTGCTTGAGCATTACAAATTAAGCACTGCCCATCTCTGGTCAGTCTTTGCATAACTGTTAGTCGCACTCCTCCATTCGCTTGCTACGGGATAGCTATGTCAAAGCCTCATTCGCCCAGTCGCTTTTTAAGTAACATGGAAGAGAAATGGCAGTCGGCCACATGTTCCTGTTCCTTTGAAAGTGGGAGTAATGCGCCCATTCTAGAAGGAATACAGCTGTACCATCACAATCAAACACCAGTTGCCCCATCCCTGCTCATGCCTTAAATCTGCTATTGGCTATGGGTGGCAGCCTTGTGGGCTGAAAATGGTTGGTGCACATTAAAAATCTGCCCCAGTTACTAGGTGCTTACATGTATTGTTCTTGGGCTTCTTTCTATTTCATAAATAAAGAAATACACACTAGTTTCTTCCTTTCTCTCAGGCATTGCTCTAAAGTGAGCTGATCTTCAATGCATATTCTCACTCTGGTACTAATAAAATGTGAAAGTCTAATTGTATTAGCAACTCCCCATCATATTATATTAATATGTATCATACTAGTATCCATTTTCATTAATGTTACATGAAAGGCAGTAATGTAATTTTGTTTCTTTATGATTACAAGGAGGGTGTATGGTCTAATGGTTAGAACCCAGGCCTAAGAATCAGGAGCACTGGACTGTAGTCCCAGCTCTTTCTCTAGCACGCTGCATGGCCCTCGGGAAGTCATTTAACCTCTCCGGTGTCCATTCCTCAACTACAAAATGGAGATAATAATATTTATCTCCTGTAGTTTGTAAAAAGTCTTTCGGATCCTTGGATAAAAGGACCTATTAGACGTGGAAACCGATGGACTGCAATGATTCAGATATCTGCCTTCCCACAAGCATTCTGAACTATTTTCCAAATCTAGCAACTACAAAACCCTGTTAAAATTAATGGAGTCATTCATACAATGAAGGGAGAGCCTTAACTACACCATGTGCATGTACCTTAGCCTAGTCAGTGGACATTAATGAAGCTCTCTGACCGTTTATGTACTATTCTTTTAACTACTTCTCCTTCGTGCCTGTGGCTGCCACTTTCTTGCCTTCCCTCCCCCTCTTGCAGTGGGTCCCCTCTTTCTTCTCTCCTTTCCTTCCCTTGCGGGGGTTGGGACTGCTGCTGCTAATGATGATGGGTGGGAGAGTGTGTCCTCTTCCTCTCCCTGTCTGCTGACTGGGCTGAGCAGTTACAGCCCCAGGGGAGTTCAGGGACAACTGCCAGTCAGAGCAGCTGGGAGGAAGAGGAAAAATTGTCTCCAGGGCATGAAGACCAACTGTAGCAGGGGCACCTACCACTTAGAGATGCAAATTGCAGACACTGCAATAAAGCCTGCTCCTTTTTCAGTCCCTGATTCAAACAGGCTACAGCCTGGGACCCAGGACAAAGGGGATGGAATCCAGGACATTTGGCAGGCCAGGTGTGAGAGCTGGTAGGGGCAGAATGAGAACCAACCTGAACTTTCCTCACCCATCGCACAAACATAACCCACGCCAAACCTTCTTCTGGGTTTGGTAAAGTGCCAACCTAACTCATGCCAAGTAACACTGCATGCTGCAAATTGTCCCATTGGGCAAGACTGTGAATCCCTTAGTTACATGGGTGAGCACAGGAGAGCACCATAGTCTCACTGGATTCTATAGGATCCTTTGTGTGAATAACTGATCACCAGGATATGTAAGAGGTTCACAATCTGGCCCTACCAAACAGGGGGGACACTTGTGGAGTAAGGGTGGAAGAATCTGGCCCATAGCTATTTTCAGTTGCTTCCCTTTTTACTTCTTGGTAAAAATGTTCCTGAAACAGAACCACAGACCCAAATACCTGCCCTGACTTTATATATATCCCTATCATGGGATGTACCAAAACCAGCGCATCCAGATCTCAACTTTGTCTTTCAGACCATCCTCTACTTCCTGTTTGTGGTTAAGAGCAAAACCAGAAATGCCAAAATACCCCAGGGTATCCTTGCAGTATTTCTGGAATGTTCAGAAACAGAAAGTACATAGAATCCCATGAGACAGTCTCATCAGGGAGAATTTAAAGCCTGATTTTTCAGACCAAATGGGTTCTGATACAGTTCATATAAACAAATATCCAAGGCTTTGAATGCTTAGAACCAACTCCCTAAACACCTGACAGTTCACCCAATGCCATAATCACATTCCTTTTCACCAGCTTTTATAGACTAATTCTTTATGGGGTTGGGCAAAATGACTTGGAAAAATGAGGGCCCTTTTGTACACCTAACTAGTACTTCAAGTTGGGATTTTCAAAAGTGTTCAAAGTTGGCCTGCCCTTGCACCGATTGAAGTTAATGAAGGGTTTAGGACAACAGTAAGTACTTTTGGAAATCCTGTTCTCAACATACTTTTAATATTGTCTATCCCATCTACTCACTTTTCCGTGCCACAGTAAGGCCTGGTCTACACCACAAACTTAGGCTGACACCAGATAGCTTACATTGACCTATTTGTGCATGTGTCTATCCTCAAATTTGTCTCCGACTGACATAAGCACTCCATTACAGTAACTCAGTAAACACCACCTCCCCAAATGACAATGAGCTGTGGTCAACCTACTGAGGGTGATGCAGTATGAGTGTAGACACTATGTGACTTGTGTCGATCCTTCCAGTCTTCTAGCAGCTGTCCCACAATGCCTGACAGTGACCACTCTGGTCACAATTGTGAACTCCACTGCTCAGGCATCATGGACACAGCAAGCCAACCACATCCCTCTTTGAAGCCCCCTTGTGTTTTTGAAATACCTTTTCCTGATTGCCCAGGTTGGTGAGCACACCTAGCATCTCTCCCTTGTTGTGAGCAAGTGCCCAACTGGCAGGCTGGCTCCACACACTAGACACAGTCCTACCTGGAGCAAACAAGGAGGGACTGGATCTCCTGGGCCTGTGGGGAGAAAAGACTGTGCAGGCACAGCTATGGACCAGTCCTAGAAATGTGGACATCTACATATAGATTGCACAGGGGAAGCAGGGGAAGGGCTATGACAGGGATCAGCAGCAGTGCTGTGTGAAAGAGAAGGAGCTGCGACAGGCATACGGAGGGATGCCAAGCCACAGACCTGCTGCTTTTACAATGAGCTGCCATGCTTGGTGGAGATCCCACCAGCACCCTACAGACTACTGTGGATGCCTCAGTGTAGCCCTAGACACAGCCCCCTGTCAAGAACAATGAGGTGAAGGAGGAGAAGGAAGAGGAAGAGAAGGAGGAACAGATGATGGGGGGGCATTTATATATGCTGTGAGACAGGACCTGTTCAACACTCCTCTGCAGTTTAGCCAGTTCCACCAGTCAAGCACGTACAAGCCTGATGAAGGGGAAGGAACCCTGGGTAAGTGTATGCATGCATCTTTCCTTACAATGTTTAAAAATAAAGATGGTGCCCAGCCCAACCCCAAATTAGTATCGACTTTTCACGGTTTTATTCATATGAGAAGAGAGAGAGGTAGAACCAAGAGGTAGAATCGTTATCTGCTTTTCATTCCCCTGCAGGGTTAGGCAGGTGAGCCATGTAAAGCAATTTGTTTATGTACACAGGGACATCCCATATATCCTCCTGAGAGAACTCGATAAAACTTTCATGGAGGTACTCTGCAATCCTCTCCCGAAAGTTTCTAGGAATGGCATCCTTAGTTCTTCCTCCAAGGTAGGGCACTTTCCCATACCACTCTGAGATGACTTCAGCAGTCACCATAGCTAGAAGCATATTAGTTGAGGTTGCTTTGGGACATCAGCAGCTTCTGTGCTCTCTGGGTCTGTTACCCTCAGGAGTGAGATAACTACTAAAATCCCCACTGCCTGCAGAAAACACTTATACCCACGGAATTAGAGGGCAAAATTTTATTTTCATTTCCATTGTGACTGCAAATACAATACATCTGCCTGTTTTATCTGCTTGCGTTGCTGGGTCCCCAATGATCCACCAATGCTTGCATAACGATCGAAAAGTAGCCTTTTCTATTGATGTACTCGGTGGCAGAGTGGACTGGAGCCAAAATAGAGATGTGTGTGCCATCTATCACCTCCCTGAAGTTCAGGAACCCTATTCCTGCAAATCCATCCACTATGTTCTGCACATTGCTAGGAATCACAGTCTTGCATAGCAGGAGCCGATTAATGGCCCTACACACTTGCACAAGAACGGCCCTCGCTGTGGATTTCCCAACTCCAAAATGATTTCCCACTGACCGGTAGCAATCCAGCATAGCAAGCTTCCACAGAACAATTGCCACTCACTTCTCAGCTGCCAGTTCAGCTCTCATTCTGATGTTCATGTGCCGGAGGGCTGGGACGAGCTCAGCGCACAGATCCAGAAACATGGCTTTTTGCATCTGAAAGTTCTGCAGGAACTGCCCATGTCCCAAGACTGCATTACGACGTGATCCCACCAGTCAGTGCTCATTTCTTGGGCCCAGAAGCAGTGTTCCACCATCCGCAACTATTCCATGAAGACCACCACCAACTTTGAATCATTTTTCATAATGTGCCTCAGAAACCTTTCGTAAAAGAATTCATCATGCCCTCCGATGCTGTGATTCTTCCTGCAGCTCTGCAAATAGCAGAGATTCTTTCATCCTGTCTTTGCAACATTCAGGCTCCATGCTTCTGACAAAGATGACATCTGTCAAGAAGTGCCACCCAGATTTGAGTGCCACCCAACTGCCACCCAAGTGCCACCCAAGGCATGAAAATTAAGGGGTATGGATGGCATTAGGAAAAGTTACATGATGGGAACCTGACCCTTGGCTCCCAGTCACTGCTGTGCAACTCATTTCTGCTCCGCCATGCATTGCCAAAATTTCCCAGAAGCCTGTGCTCTGAGAAAAATCTCTGAGGAAAAACAGGCCTTGTAAATGATAAAAATAATCATATGAACTCAGCAAAACCATTCACAGAAAGGACTGGGAGAGAATGCTAACAAAGAAAGAACACTACAAGGTTCTTAGGATACTTTAATACTGCCGTCATGTGAATTGCCAAGAATCTCTCTCACAGGCTAACATCACAATAAGCAAGTGAAAATCTGGTGGTTCATTTGTTTAATGTATCCAGAAATGTATTTACCCTAAAGACCACATGATAGATTAATTTCTTGCAAAATTATTTTGTTTGAAATCAAACCTTTTTTTATTTACATACACAAACCAACTAGTGATGACTACAATTCTCTTCTTTCCTTAACATTCATCCCCAACAGAATCCAAAGAGCCAATCCAAACTGTGTGAGTTTTTGTAGGGAGGACAGAGTGCAAAGTGCCTATGAACTGACACTGTTTATGTTAAATTTTGGTTTAGAGTGAGTTTTTACAACCTCTAGAAAAGAGGGGTATATTAATGGAAGTCCCTGGTAACTATAGCAGTCTACTGGGTGCTGCTATAATAAATCAAAATCAGTTATGTAAAATCTAAAATTATCAGTTGAAAATCACTCTCTTTGAATAATTCAATCATTGACTTTCACATCAAACAACCATTTCAGCCACCCACATGCATAGTTCAGTCTAATACTTAGTCTTAAACTCTCTTTAATTATCAGCATTAACCTATCACATTACAATTTCATTCTTATTTCACATTGGGGGAGGGGGTCAGTGATTATGATAAATCACAATGAACTAGAAGACTTTGAGCTGTCCTCTTTTACTGAGTTTCCTTGATCAGCTTGCGAAAGTGAACTTCCCAGGCCTGCCTTTGTCCTGAGTGAGACCAAGGACAGATAAGCAACATTCTTCATGATAAATGCATCTTTGGTGTCAGTCAAATAGTAATCCTGGGAAGTTTGTAATACAGAGCAACATGCCTGTCTCTAATTGTATCTGTGAGCCTCATCTTAGAAGTAGGTATAGCATAGAGTGTAAAATATTTTACTGCATTCATGTTTTCTCCCCTCCACCACATTTCTGGCCAGAAATAGGATCCCTGAGTGCACGGTTTGTCCAAACAATGCAGGTCCTCTGGTTTTTTATCTGTATTTTACTGAATGTAAAATAAATCATCCTTTTCCTGACTGTTTTTCAGGAAAATGTTCTCAGTAATCAGAAGCACAGAAGGTGAGCCTTGTATAATATTCTTTCCAGGACATGAATAATTTCTCACGTCCAACAGTGCAGCGTGTTAATCAGGAGAGTTGCTGCTGGTTAAAGCCCTAGGTTTCAGTCAGGATAGTGCTTAGTGTTCTAGATTCTGATCTCAGCTACACTGGCAAAAATCCAGTCTAATTCTGTTTACACCAGCATTCCTCAGATCAGACTCTGGTTTCCGTTGCTTGGCTATCCAAAAGGGTTCTGACAGCACTTGGGACTGTGATAAAAAGGCTGAAGTATACGCCACTAGGAGAAAAGGAAGAAAGAAAGCCAGAGGGCTAGTGAAAAAGGGGAGGGCGTGAGGGAGACTGTGAGAAATCTGAGAGCCAGCCGGTGTGAGCTGCCTCTGCGCCGAGCTGTGTGATTAAGTGACTGCCTTCACTTTTTCTCAGAGCCAGACACTGGCTGAAAGACCATGGGGACTGTTTTAAAGAAAAGTTCTTCCTTTGTTTTTAATTGCCATTAAGATGGTGTTTGATAATTTTTAAACAGCATAATTTATACATCGCTTCCATGGTGGGCGGTGTATGCTTCCCCAGAGGGGAAGAGCGTGCATTATAGGAGACTATTGTGTATTAGTTTGCGATTATGACCTGTGTGTGTGTAATTGAGAGTGGAACTGGACTGCTGAGGCTCTCTCAAGCCTTCCTTTACCAAGCCAGAAGTCTGACTTATTTATCCAGTGCAAAAGTGGATTCTCTTTAAAATGTAATTCATTATATTTCTCTGTACTTTGACAACATGTTTAAGTTAGTTTCACATTTTATTTGTCTACTGAGTTCCCTAAGTTGGGGAAATTAGTATTGTGTGTGCGGTTTGATTTAATTAGTAATTGGGGAAATAGGTCTGGCATGTTTCATGGAGGCTTGGGGAAATTGTCAATTAGCATTGTGTTAATTGGTGTCTGCTGTCCTTGCTTTTTAGTTTTTAACCCCTTTTACCTTGTTCCCACTTTCAGTGTGTAAAATCTGGCTGCTTATTATTCTTTAAGTAAAGGATTAATTGCTTGAATTCCTGCCTGTGCTTGGTGTCCTTTTTCCCCCCAGTGTGGTGGGATTTGTGCGTGCCTGTGGAGTAGGCTTTCTGATTTCTTTCAGGACCAGTCCTCCTATCATCTATTTTAGATCTTTCAGTACAGCCATCCTATTGAGCCTCAAATGACCTCTGCACAGATTTCAATAACAGTGCTGTGTGTTCCTTAAAACCATATACGACCTCTTAAAATTATTTGTGCATTTGATGTTTACTGGCGTCCTAAAAAGTGCATGATAGCACCATTCTGAACTGGGAAGCTGCACTTTCACGTGCCTGGTGCTACATTGAGACAAGATTGGGACATCTTCATTCATTGCTGGGTCCACAAACCTAGCATGACTCTATGTATCACAGATTGCCCATCTGAGGTATAATGTCCTCACCTTTAGCACTGCTCTTCTGCCTTTTAAGGGGCCTCCAGTATCCCTTCATTTTCCAGTTTACTTCTCACCCCATGAAATCTCTACCACCAACCCATCCTTCTGGAAGCAGCTTCCATTATACAACAACAGTGCCTCTGCCAAAGAAGGTAGCTAGAGGGGGTGTAGCTAACCTTGCTGTCTCCACAGCATTTGAAGTTTCTGAGGGAGCTAAAGAAGTGAGGTGACATGATCATTCCCCAAAAACTTCAACATCAAAATATTTTGCATCCAGGCTGAAATTCCAAGGCAAACAAATCAGTGTTTGAACCCAGTAGAAGCATTCCAGGGGGTACTATATTTTAATGGGAAGGAGTACATCCTGAGATGGCATTAAAAATAAACAAACCTTGTACCCTAGCCATACTGGGGGCCATCAAGTACCCAATTTACTGGCCATTTTGAAGACACCTCTACGTACCCAATAAGATAGACTGCTGAATTGGGGAATAAAATAAGAAAGGGTAACGGGCAGTTTTCAGGTCTCCCTTTCCTCCCCTCTCCCCATCTCCCCTCTCTGCTCATATACAGACAAATACATAAAAATATGAGGTTACAATCTTTCAAAAGATTAAGATTTAAAATGGCCAAGTTTTGAGGAAGGGGACAGAAAAATTGCAAGGACAATTAGGCCAGTGTTAATCATTTATTCTGAAGCGTCTGAAAAGCTGCAGCTGAATGGGATGTTGGGGGGGGGGGAAGGATTATACTAGTTAGCAGAAAAATGTCACTGAATTAGCAGGTAAAAGTAAAATAATATTAAGGAGCTAATAATAAACTCCAATATCTAAATAGTTAAGACTTACATGACTTGGTAACTGGCGTGAGGCTATTTATCTCCGTAGAGTCTGTAATTTGTTCCTATTAAAAAACCCTCTATTCAGGGATTCATACCTCAGTTGATTCTTGGCAGAGAAAACATCAACCCAGGAGCAACTTAGGCTTTATTTTAATTATCAGAAATCTATTTGGTCCTTTATAAATGAATAGGAGCTGAAAATAGAAGCAATGTGATCTCTGCACAGTCCCCAGTGGACATTTGTCCAGCTCACAAAACCAGCATGCACTTCAGCAGTCAGCACAATTAGCAGCCTTTGCTCAACAGAGACTCCGGCCCAGGATAGCTGGGTATTACAGGTCAAAACTGAAGGGTATTGGCACAGAGCTGTGTGGGAAAGCTTTGTACAGTGCCTGCTCTCACTAGGCTTGGCTCTTGCCCGTACTATTAATCACTCTCTTTGATAAGCACCAAAATCACACACAATTTACAAACACAAATTTGAAAAGAAAACTATTGCTTTTAAATAAAGAAAAACAGGAAGTTCATTAGCAAATAAATAAATGGCTTTCCATTTGTATGACCCCTGCCATAGAAAGAAAGGGACAGTTGTATATAAGCTGACAATGTGCTCTAAACTCATGCAGTTGGGTGTCCAGCTAAAAATAAGAGGTTAGCATTAGTGCCTAGTAGGAATAATTAATCAGTTGTTCATTATTATTAACAATTTAGATCCTGAAAGCATGAGTAGGACATCCACATGCATGCACAAATGAAGTGAGATGATCCCAAGAAGTCAGGGAGGCAGAATCTAGGTTAAGCATGTGTATAAATGTTTGCAGGAATGGAGACTTAAATAGCACCAAACACTTACATAGAGTAAGACTTGCTCCCAGCCCTGGATAATATATAATCTATGGACAAGACATGAGGCTGCAGTTCAGGTGAAAAGGGGATATTGTGTATTATGTACGTTGTTTATCATATCTGCCCCAAGATGAATTTAAAGAGAGGTATCAGACGTCCCTTTACATTTCCTCCCACTTTCTGGATTGTTGTATAACATTTATTATTGGACTAATAATAAATTATTGTGCCTGGAATTGTCAAGGTGATCTAAAGGAACCTCTTCATGTCTAACTATGCTGATGCTATAATCCTGTTTAGAGGCGCTTATCTAGTAGGATCCCCAAACCTTGTGCTGGTGTAAATCAGAAATCACTCCCAATAAAGTCAATGGAGTTACCCCAGTGTAAAAGTGATGCAAGTGAGGTCTGAATCAGGGCTGGTATGTGCAGGAAACATTTCACACAACACTGAAATGCAACCAGTGTTAAGTTGGGATGTGATAGCTATTTAACAACCTCGCTGCATACTAACCCTGCATGAGAAAATGAAGTGTGGATGACCCCAAGAAGTGAGGTGAGGCAGGCAAAATATAGTTTTGAATTTCCCAGTTGAAATTGGACCCGGGCAGAGGAGCAAACAACGGGAAGTGGGACTTTTATGCCCTTCTTTTGGGTTTGCCTTTTTAATGATGAACTGGACATGGCTGATGTTAAGCACAAAAGAAGCAAGTGGATGCTTGCGGCCCTGATTTTGCAGGGGATCTTGCACGCCACACAAGCTTTGCAGCTCCTCGCCAACTCTTTCATCCCTTCCTGCAGTCTGTCTACAAAGGAAGGAAACAATTCACCATGGGATCTCCACCACCCACACAGAGGGCTGCCAGAGAACGAGAATTCTGCTTCATAAGGAACGACATTTCTAAATTTGTTTTCATTCCACATCATGATGACAACGAGACACTGATGCTGACAAATTGTTGTCATGCAGTGGGATGAAAACAACTTTAACATTTTGAAATTTTTCACCAAAAAATTAGAGAAATCATCTCCCACTTCTGAATAATCAGGTGGTCAGGGCATACCCCTTGGATATGGGAGAGCCAGGTTCAGGCCTTTATTCTCATTCGGGCAGAGCAGGGACTCCCACATCCTAGGTGAGTACCCTAACCAGGGGCTATAGAGACAGTCTCTGTCTCTTTCAATCTTTCCTGTTGGAGCTGTTGCACTTTGTACAAACAAGCATTCATTGGGCTGGAGAAAGAGACATCTCTGACAGCAGAGCACGCCTTTGACCCTATGTGAGTGTCCTAACCACTTGTCTAGTGGCTATTCTGGGATGATGCTTGCTCTCACACACCAGAAATTCCATCTTGAACTTGACAGCCCTTCGGATGAAAATTTAGTAAAAACCAGGGTGTTTCTGTATAACATTTCAGTTTCAACAAAACAGCATTTTCAGAGAGAAAAAAAGGTGTAGACATTTTTTCAACCAGCTCAGCTCATGCCCTGACCCAGACAGGGCCACGCCATTTCTTGTGACTCTCTATATTTTTAAGGCTGACA
Source organism: Mesoclemmys tuberculata (assembly GCA_007922155.1). Taxonomy (NCBI): domain Eukaryota; kingdom Metazoa; phylum Chordata; order Testudines; family Chelidae; genus Mesoclemmys; species Mesoclemmys tuberculata. Next base: position 19,246,073 of record ML675614.1, on the reverse strand, counting down.
CTCTTTCGACAGCAACTGCTTCAAGATCAATGGATTTGCAGCACTTGAGAGCTCTGTAACCATTTGATTTCACAGGCTGATTAAAGAGAAGCTCTGTCTTCTAACTAGTTCTCTCCTCTCCCCACACCAGTCTCTCCTTCCTTCCACTGTCCCCACTCCCACTGACCAACATGTTGCTTCTTCCCACCTGCTGGTACATAAAGCTCCTCCAACCCACCCACTCCCACCTCCTCTACCAGCTGGCAGCTACCTCAGCTAATGTTGGACAGTAAGCCTCCCCCTTGGATGCCTCTCACAACCTTCCACCCGCCTCTTTGGTTTCCTCCCTACCTTTGACCTGCTGCTCCTGCCTCTCTGCCTCACCTTCATGACACAAGCTACCCCTCCTCTGCCTCATATTACTCCAATATCTCATTCTTCTTTTGACTTTCTCTGGTCTTCCTCTTCCCCCTACCGTCTTGCTGGCTCCTGACGCACTGAAACTTCTCTCCTGCTGCTCACAAACCCCACCACTACTACCCTGCCCTACCCTTTTCCTCACCCACCTATCATCTGCCACAAATTGCCCACCCCACCTGCAGTCAAACAAAGAGTTGTAGGAAAAATTAGATGAATCACCTCAAGTGACCAGGAACTGCGGTTTACCTCCCATCAGTAAACACACTATCTACAAGAACGGTGTAGTGGTGGAGGGCTCTGATTAGACCAATGGAAATAAATCACAGTCACTACAGTACGGTGAAACTTCCATCACTGGGGGATGGTAGATATGAATTTAGAATGGGAGCATCACTTTGTGGCCATCTTATTGCGCTGAGCTCGAAGGAAACACAAGATCAAGGGTAAGGGATGTCTCTACTGCCAGCAACAACCTTATTTTACTTTAAGCAAGATGCAAAACATGAAACTCCCACAGCCTGAGTTTAATACTTAATAAACCCATTCTAGCTCAAATCACTACAATCAAGCAGTTTGTGTTTAACAGGTATGTTATTTCAGAGCACAGGAGTCAAGAAATATTGGCTCTTTGGACGCATGAAAGTTTGTATTGGTTCTCAGTCGGTTCTCACTTGAGAGCAGGAGTTTTATGGTTCTGAGTGAGATACAAAGTATGGGGAAGTTACACGGGACTCCTGAATGATTCTCATAATCCAGAAAGTTTTGGTTCCGCAGTATCCTTGCAAATCGAGGTGAGAATAAACCTAATCGTTCGTTAAGGGCTGCATTCCGATTTGGATGACATGCCTGTGCACAGGAGTGAGAACTCCCCTTAAACCCTAGGTTGGCCACTCAGACCTTGGGTCCAGACACTCAGGAGTAAGTGGGGCTATGAACCCATTCATTTTCTGCACCCCAGAGTAAGCAGGTGAGGAGTGCACAGAAGGGTGGGGAATGGATAGTCTTGGTTCCACCCTCCCAAACACTGACCGGCACAGCTGTGTTGGTGTGGGAGGTGTCACAACTTGCTGTACAAGTAGGCCAGCAGCAAATCACTAATCCCCAGGAGCAAGGAGTAAGCAGGGCTAGAACTGTGATTCCAGAAGAGTTTCTCTGAGTCATAATGCCTCCTGGGGTTCTGCCTGCATTGGTGCAGTTCACCCACCACCTCTTGCTCAGTCACAGTTTAGGCTTTATCTGAACTATCTAATTACAATTGAAAGGTTCTGCCACATTACTTCCAAAGGAATTATTTTTTAAGATGAGGGGAGTGCACCCAGCACAAGCTGGTGTCTAGCAAGGAAACATCTTTTCCTTCCCCGTGTCCCCTGTGCTCTGCTCACGATATGCCACTAACCACCTCCTTCGTGATCTTCTCCCGCTCTGGTATCCATGCCTTCTGTCGTACAGCACCTGGCATCTAGCATATCTCACACACACACCCTTAACTCGTTTCCTTTCATGACAAATAACCCTAACTGCAACAGAGTGGAAACGGGGCTCCTCCTGTCTTCAGCAGGGACACGGAGATATTCTGGGAAGTAAAATAAGTTGCCCTTTTGGGACTTTTGCTTGAGCTTCAGTCTTTTCACTGTTTTGGAATGAAAAGAATCATTTGAAAGTGCATAATCCATAACCTCACGGCCCTCCTCCCTTCCTCTACTGCTTCCAGTTATACCTGTCATTGGTACAGTCAGTCCCTGTCGAGGAACCCAAACTCAGGGGTCCTTACTTACACATCCATTGCCCAGTGGATGGTCCAAATTAGCCAGACAGCAGGTTAGCAAAGTCAAAGTTTATTTTCCTTTATGTAAGGAGGTGGCCCGATGGTCAGGGGCGACCCTAAGCATACATTTCTAAAAACTTATAAACTTATAAACTTATTGCTACACATAATAAATTAAACATCTGCTAGAAAGGCACTTTCCATCTCATGCTTTGTCAGCCATTTAGTCAGACTGGTTCCCCTGGAAAAGAGAGAATCCATCTTCTTTTCCCTCAACATCCCAAGTTCCATTAACGCCCTTCCTCTCAAAATAACAACCCTGTTCTGAATGAGATCATGATTTCTGATGGTGTGAACTAGTTCTGAACAAAATGTTTCATTTCAGCAGCTCAGTTGGAGCCTTCCCATTCATGCAAAACTTCACATTTCCAGCTGGCTCCACACTGGGGTCCAATTTTGCTTCATTAGCATTAATGCAAGTTACCCACTGAAATGCACCGCACATCAATGAGAGGATGGACTTTTTAATGTTTTCTTCAGGTTCACTCTTCAAGACCAGCATTAGGGACACACACAGGCTCACTATGAAGAGCAAGCTTGCCAGGTGAATGGCAAAAACCTTGAGAGCTAATGTTCTCAAGCTTTGAGTAGGCTGTTTATGTATGAGCTTGGCAGCAAGCCAAAGAGAATGAGGCAGGTCTAGAAATTATTCAGAATGCAATTAAACATGTCTTTCTAAGCTGATACATTCATATCTGGCAGCGTGGAAAACTACAGTGTAAAACACCTTCATACCCTCTGCATCTTGGCTGGGAAGATCGCACAGGCCTTGGCAATGCTCCTTGACCTGAGGCTTCTCCTGTCAGGACTGCTTTTAGGATCTCTCTGCTGCCTGTTTTCTCCCATTTCCTCTGAACTCTGTCTCCTCTCAGGGTCTCTCTGAGCTGGAACCTGTGAGATGCCCAACACCCTCTGGTCCCAACTTCCAGTGGGAGTACCTTTGTGGTATCAGTGCCTTGTAAACTCACCATTCTACATCCTGTCTGCCAGCCCATTGTGTCACCACACTATTCCTGAGGGTCATTTCTAATGTTATTTCGAAGGTGCTGCTGTCTTATTTCTTGTCCATCTGCTCCTTGGCCTTCTCACAGTCTCTGATTGACCAACTGATTGATACTGAATTTTTACTCAATGTTTACCTGGCCCACCCTACCAGTCTTAAAGAGAATCATTAACTATACAATTGGAATGGGTTCACATTCTGCTGCTCTTCAGCAAGTTTTATAAGCGGAAGGAAAAAATGGCAGGATTAACAATTTAGCAACCCGCCATTGCAGCTACGTTCTTCCAGCCTACTACAACTAACGTAGCCAAGGTACAAACTCAAGGTGGCAGGAGACAGCATCTTCTCTGCAGTCTGGAACACCTTTTTTAAAAAAATAAAAGGATATTCACTCTGGCTTTCATCAGCTCCTGCTGTACATCCCGCCTCTTCACCAAAGAGACCATAACAAGAAGGAAACAACTAGACAGTGCATTCAACAGCAACAGCCTACAATCCTGAGTGCTTTTTTATAACTGATCTCCAGCAGCTAGGCACTCCAGTGGTAGATGCTTCAGAAACGCTGATGGATTAGATTGATTTGCCTTCCTCAGAGTCTGTATGTCAGATTCCAAAGACAAAAGGAGCTGAAACGTTAATCTATACGTTTTTTTTCCCCCATCCACTTACAAAACTTGTTACCCCTCAACCAAAAGTTCTGTTGAACTGGAAGGACATATTTCAGAGTAACGAGTGCAACAGAAAGGCCCCTAGGAGCTTTTGCACTTCCCAGGATGTATTGCAGCAAAAGCTTTCATTGGAAGTATTAAATACATGAGAATTTATTGAAAGAGTTGATTGCTTCTAAGTGGATCAGCCCAAAGACTGAGCAGAGAGCTCAGCGGGCTTCTTCTGAAGAACACCGAGGATAATGATCACCGGGGCCCCATCAGAGAATGTTGCCATACATTGAGCCACCAAGGACCAGTGGGACATGATGGGCACACCCAGCTCATCAGAAGCAGGCGAGGGAAATGCTAGTGTGATGATGGCAGCAGAGAGCTCAGTGCAACAATAACTTGAGCACCTTGGAGTTGGGAAATATACACCCCACGTTTCATCCTCCTGACAGGACTCGTTTCTTGATCTCATCCCCTTCCTTCAGTAGGACTGAACCCACTTAGCTGGAAAGGGAGAGCAGTTTGAGGTAGGTGGGGGGGACACAGTTCCACCGTAAATCCTGGGCCTTGCAATCGAGAGCCCAGTTCAATGGTTCAAGGAGTCTCAGAGCTGCTGATCTGAGCCCGGCTCAGGCGCTTCATCTATTCCAGCAGGCTGGATCTGGGCCGGGCATGGTTTTAATGCTTTCAGAAAGGAGCTCATGGCTTGCACTGCATCTTGTCACTTCTCAGTTTTTAGTTAATGCAGAGACATGCCAGTCAAGGAGGGCCTGCTTCTACTACCACTGAAGTCAGCTGGAGTTTTGCCATGTACTGCAGCGGGAGTAGGACGAGGCCAAGGGAAAGCAACCAGCCTCTCTAAATCACAGGGCATTGCTGATTTTTTGCTCATTAGTGAGGGAAAAGACTTTGAGATGCTAGTTCTGGGAGATGTGACCCAGAGAGGAGGAGGACCCTTGGACTATCCTTGTCACATATGCTCACTAACACAATAAAATAAAAGATCCAAGTTTTGTCCTAACCATGCAACCCTATTGACTTTGATGAGGTGTAACTGAGGGCAGACCTAGGATCAGGACTGGCAACTGCAACAAGCTAAATAGAAAATGAAAATACAATATAAATAAAATCCCTCCGTCAATTAAAAGTGTTTGTTTTTCAAGACCGAGCTGTCTGCTAGAACAATATATCTGAACAACAATATGGTGGTGGAACCAGTCAGCTAAGCATTTGAAAAGGTAATGTAACCAGCTCAAAAGAGGGCTGGAGGTTTTTAAAATTATATACAATTAGAAAATAATAATTAAAATGGTAAATTGTCAGAATGACACTATACTAATTCCATCGTTACAATAATTATCTCACCACAATTTCAGAGACTGAATTATTTTCTATTGGATTTACAGTTAATCTTGTAGAAATTACAAATCCTCCCAGAGAGACAGTATAGTAGTAATACTAATACTCAGTACTTCAAAATGCTATACAGTCATTAACTAATTGGTCCTCACAACACTCTTGTATTATCAGCATCTCCATTTCAGGATGCTTATCCACGGAGAGTGTGGAGGAGGGTCAAATTCTGCTTTCAGCACACTAACGTAAACCTGGAGTAACTCCCTTGGCTTCTGAGAGATTACTCCATATTTGCACTGGAGTAGATGATAGCAGAAGTTGCCCCAGGTATTTTAAGTGACTTGTTCAAGGCCACGCATTGGGTTGTTGGCAGAGCTGGGATTATAACTCAAGAGTTCCTGGCTATCAGTAATCTACTCAATCCACTATTCGTTGCCAACACTGCATGTATCCTGAGCAGTATGTGCACAATAAACTACTCTGCTTTCTGTCTCCTGGAAGGAAACAGGGATGAGTAAAGAGAAAATAGTAACAGCCAGAAAGCAAGATGAAATCCAAACTGCTTTAAGGTTCAGATCAGTTAAACTAGGTACCTTTCTCCAGCTCTTAGACAACCCCAAAAATTTTCCCCGTCTTTGGGTATAATTGCAAAAATCTTTCACAGGGTCTCAGCAGATCTGGAAGTGTCACCTGGGTTTACTGCTGTTTTTTTGAAATGTCATTGTATCCTAGAGTTTCCATGAGCTACAAACACAGAGGCATGTAAAGAGGGTCAGAGAGAAGGAAGCTGAAGTTTATGGGGGGAAGACGAGCATGGCTGGGGAAGAGTCTGAAAATGGATTACCCAGAGATATGGCTGCACCAGGAAAAGAGATGTGGGACTGAGGATTGGGCTTTTTGAAGGGGAGAAGCATGTAACCAGATTGAAGAAGACTGAAAAACCATGACCTGGGAAGGAGGAAGAGACAGAAGACCTCACCAATCTTTTTAAGACTTACCTGAATTTAATCACCAAATGAAAGAGGAATCTTTTCTCTCGAAAAGTGTGGCCCACCAAATTAAAGTATTCTATTCTATATTAAGGCAACATAAAGGGTTTGATCAATATAGGGAATTGCCCGAAACCATCAATATTTGTAATTTCCTGTGCACTCCCAGGGTTATTTTGGTTTGTAGACTGTGTGGGTTTTGTTAAAGGGGTGGAGGATTTTTGCAAAGTAGGGCTGTTGGAAGATATCATGGACATGTTCAGATATGAATTAATTAGAATTCCTGTACAGTTTTCTTATGTTAATTACAGCTTAATTTGATTGCTTAATAGCTCTAGTTTTCGTAATGTTTAGCACCTGTTGTAAATTGCACAAGATAAATCGTCTTCTATCGTCTACTGTGTTTACTCCTAAATTTTGCCTTTACCTTTCAGCTCATGGCTTAGGATTGGAGCTGTCTCCTTTTCTTGCCTGAGGTCTTTTCATCAAAGAAATCTCTCTTTCACTGGGCTATTTAATCAGTGAAGAAGTAGATTTCATTTAAATACCTTTAAAAAAAACCAGTGTTTTTTAAAATAATACTGGGAAAGAAGAATGTTTCAGATGCTGTAAACTGTGCAAATGTTGACCCCTAGTACTATGCAGACTTCCACTTATGGGTCATCTTTTTTTCCCTTTCCCTTTTTGATGCACACGGGTTTTTTATTCTTCTTTTACAGGATGATTAGACAGAAGTGGAGGCCCTGCATCATTAATTGATTTCTTCCATACATTGTACTATGATACAATTTTTCAAGGCTGTGCATAATTGTGTTCTCTGTGCCAGTGTTCTATGTTCTGTCCTTGTCATATTGTCATTGAAGGCTGATTCCACCCTCTGTAATTGGAGATGTTCTACTTTTGGACAAAGGTGTGGGGGCAGCTCAGGGGAACAGCACTGACATTTACTTCATCAATTTATTTTTATTGTTCCTACATTTATTGCAGCTATAACAACCCTTTAATAGTTATATCTCCTCCCTGTAGGGTATTCTGGTATTTGACATTTTTTTAACTCATTTGTTCTCCTAGATAACAGTAAAGTGCATTTCACGCTAACCTTTAGGCTTCCATCTTCTCTCTTTCTTCAGCTCTGAAGCAGTTGCAGCTTTAAACTTTTACTGCATTGTCAATCTAAAGGCCACCGCCACCGAGTCCATTCTAATGCTGGAGTAACCACAAATTAGTGGTCCTGAAAATTTCAGGGAGGTTAGTCCTTAACCAAGAGTACAGCCATTAGCATATTTCAAAACTCGTGGTCCTTTTATTAGACGAGGGGGAAATACAGTGAATACTAACATCAAGTCTCCTTTAACAGTCGCCAGTCAAATAAGAGATCATAATTAAATCTTTATGACTAACGGAGTAACAACTTGACCAGCTGTGAGTCTGTGCCCTTCAATACCTGACATACAAGATATTGTACTAAATTTTTAAAGAAAATTTCACTTCAGTTGGCAGTTTTTCCTTTGTCCCTGGTATATCCCCCCCTCACGGAAGAGACATTAACTCCCTGGCCAATTATCTCATATGGTACTTCATATCTCCAGTATGATAGCAGAGGTTCTAATATTTAACTTGTGGGTGAATTTAGGGAGGTAAGTTTTCACTATTCAAAGTAACATCCCCTCCCTGTATCTAAAGTTTCAAATAGGCACCTTCTGTGGAAGCTTACCATAGCCTCTCTCATATGAACCCTTGTGAGGGTGGGCCCGGACTTGGCTGTGTAAAACATCCACATGGTGGATAAATTCAAATCCAGATGTGAATGATACAGTTGGATCTTGTCCTTACAGTGGGCAACACAAGACAACTTGATCCACCCATCTCTACATTTTGGCAAAGTCTGGAATCAGAGCTAGCGCCAAACTTTGCAGCATGAGCCCATCTCTAATTTCTAAGGTGCTGTGTGATGCTGATCATCTCCTGCTCGGTGCTGACCTTCCTGGATGCTCATTGATCTCAGTGGTCAATGGAAGCCCATGGAAGTTGAGGATACTCGAGTGGAGATAATATCCCAAATGCAGCAGGTTATAACAGATAGCGAATTAAATGCCAGCAAAATACATTTCCTCAGACAGTGGACCTGATTCTGGTTTTAAGGTACTTAGACATGGCCCTTCTGGAGCTGTAAGTGCTTAGGAAATTCCACCTGGAAAGCAAGTGTGCTTTCCTACAAAGAGAGAGGAAAGGCACCCAAGTCATGGAACAACTATGCTGTGGTCCTGCGGCCATAGGAGGATCCATCTTTCTTTTAACTGCAGCTGTTGGCAAGAACCTTTCTAAACTCACCTCTCTGGTTCCACCCTCTTTGATTATACAGAAAGACTCTTTACCTCAAAGCCTTTTTTCTTAAAACACTGCCAAGGAAAAGCTTAATTAAAATGAATGGAGACATTCAAAGTGAGAACAAATTAGGGCAGGGAAATAAACAGGAATCAGACGATTAAGGGTAAGAAAAGAGAACTAAAGAAAGCAGTGTCAAAAACCTGTGTTGGAGCTGTGTGACTCTCTCTCTGCTTGAAGTACCCAAACCTGCCCTAAGTTAAACACCAGTGCAGTGTGTACTTTGAAGAGTACTTGTTTGTATTTGCTAGCTTGCCAGCAGACAAGATTATCTGGAAGAACGTTTATTAACGGCCAAATAAGGGCTATCCAAGAGAGAGGGGTAGTCAGTCTATGGTGAGACTGCTCCTCCATAACAGTTACATTTAAGCCAAAACTACTGCCTCAAGCCTGGGTCTGTACCAGGGGGCCTGATTCTGAGATGCTAAATACCTCTGGCACAATGCTGTAGGCACTGCCTATCATCTACATCAATGTAAGATGAAGCTGATGTCAGTGCTCACTGAGGGCGCACAGGAGCTGTGAGGAGGCACTCAGCAGCTATTGGACCAAATGCTGGTAGTTGAGGAGCACATACAACCTCCATATTGGTTTCAAAAATCTTTGCCAGAAATGCAGTAAGTTCACTCTGAACGTTTTGGCAGGGCAGCTTATTAAAGCTTACGTTGCTGCTATCTCAGGTTACACCCATGTAAACCAGGAGTAATTCCACTGCAGTGAATGGCATTATTACACCCATGTAAAATCGATGCTAGAGAGAGTTCAAAATCAGGCCTTCTGTATGCATCGCGTGCAAACCTTACCGACACCGTTTAGCGCTTTCTCACACAGGCAGCTCCACTGAAGCCTGTGGAAGTAGGTATGTGGGTAAGTGCTCACCAGTGGGAGTCCAATTTGTAGAATCTCTAAGAGTGCAACTGTTAGATTCACTGGGCCAAGTTTTCAAAAGTAACCAGCCCGACACCAGGCTCCAGCCCAAGCCCAACTTCAAAGCATGAGCTACATGACAGCAGGAACCCAGCTAACTCAAATCTGTCAACCCAGGCTGGGAGGCTCACTGTTGCTGACTGTATAGACATACCCTTAATCTCTCTGTGCCATGATTCCCCCATCTGTAAAATAGGGATAACACTGTCTTGTCTTAATAGATTATAAACTCTCTGAGTCAATGACTTTCACTTATTATGTGTCTGTACAGCACCTAACATAATGGAACCCTGATCTCAGTTGTCGTCCTAAGTGCTACTGTAATATAAGTAGATAACAGTTAACAAGAACAACAATAAGATGGTAGCATGAAAAAAAAACAGGAAAATGGTAAAGGCCACTCTCATTGGTGAGCAGTTACTCACATAAGCAGAGCCAAACAAAATAGGCACTACAAGAATACAAATAATAAACAAATAATAATAGTAGTTGTGGTAGTACTTTTAGGCAATTAAAAAAAAACTAAGGCTGGTAGAAGTTTAAATGAGCGAACGTAGATTAAATTAGTTTAAATGCTTTCAATTTGTTTCTCAAAGTATCAAAATGCAGAAAAGAGAGGAAAGCAAATGGAGTGTGGATCAAGCCCTGCTTGCACGTGTTTTAGCACTTATTTTATCAGAATCCATACAGGAGAAAGAGAGCCAACAGGGAAGCTATGAAAAGCAATTTTAATAAATTGGGTGAGGAGAAGAGAGGATTTCAAAGAGCTTCTGAAAAATAGAAAAAACGGACACTTACAACTGTATTTTTACATTTAACGTCATATTCATTTGCAAGAAATGAAAAGTTCGTGTTTTGGATGGAGGCAAAACAAATTTCCACAAATATTGTAATGAATATTTGTAATTACAAATATCCACAAAATTGTAATGAATTTGCTTTGACTGTGTTGATGCCCCCATTTGTGTTCACTTTCTAGCTAATGATTTTGCAAGCAAGAATGTTCAGAGGAACAGCAAATTTAGGCCAACATTACAGAATATGGGTGGAAAGCAAAAGTTCAACTTTGTAATCGCAGGCACTCACAGTGGAGACCGTATTCCAAGAATTATGTTCAATCAGCTGCAGTACAGCAAGGGGCTGGAGCACATGTTTACCTTTAAGCACAGAAATTGTCACAGTGCCATTGTGCTTAAAGATAGTCATGTGCATAAGTACCATGCCAAACAAAGGCCTCAGCCAGGGAATGGGAATAATACTTTCACCCCTAAAATGAGCAGTAGAAGTTTTCAGGCCTTTATAGGTCAGTTTTCTGCTGCAGGAGAAAATCAGTCCTATGGCGTTTGGATATTTTCTTATTGCAACTTATTTTAGTTACACCATTCCGTCGACAGAGACGGTTACAAACAGCAAACAGGCAATCCCCTCGTTCAGGACTGTTGGCCAAAACACCTATGTCTGGTGCACAGAGAGCAATTCTGCCCCAAGAATTAATCCCAGTTAGATTAAGGCAGCGAGTAAACCTCCTGCTGCTTGCCACATCTCCTCCAAAAAGGAACTACACCACAAAAACTGACAACATATGCATTTCTTCAAAGACTGAATGGTGCTCTAAAAACTAAGAAAAAAGAACGTGTAAAATTATATGCAACATGCCACCTCGTGACTTTTACCATCACAATAGCTTTATTTCCAATCTTGTGTGAGCCCATTTTACAAAGGTCAAGACTTTTGAACAATAGAAACCTGAAGTTAGACTCTGAAATTTATATATAGGCACCTAAAAGGACCCTGACATGACAAAATGCTTAAGAACATGCTTAGCTTTAAGCAGTGAGTGAACCCCATGAAGTATTTATGTGCTTTGCTGGGTTGAGGATTTTCTAAAGTGTTGAGTACCTAACTTTAGAGCTCTGTTTTCTGGAAATTGTGATAGAGGTTTCAGAGCTGGCAATTCCCGGAGTTCAAAAACCATGCATCAGACCTAAAGAATTATGAGAGTCATTTAAAATTCATGATTTAAAAAAAATAAGAAGTGGGGGAAGAGGGGTTATTTGTCTTCTGTTTTTTTCATTCCTAGGATTCAGTTTTCCAGGCTTTACTCTACAGCCATGAAGTCTAGAGACAATTTAAAATTTTAAAAAGTCAGGTTCTCATATAACAAGACTCTAGGAGCTGGGGCTTTAAGAAAAACAGCAATTATCACAAGACTTGACAGCACTGATCCCAACCTAATTCTGCAGACCGAGGGCTTTGGATACTTATAGACTCATAGACTCATAGGTCAGAAGGGACCAATATGAT
>ML675614.1:19174870-19233826 GCA_007922155.1 Mesoclemmys tuberculata | reverse complement strand
CTGCAGAGGAAGGCGATACATATCCAGACTCTTCCATGTTTCCTTACTGGACCTGAATGCTGAACTTTCCAAGATTTGACCATTGCAAATTATTCCAGTCTTTGCCAGCTTAAGTAAACCAGCAGTTATGCTAGTAAGAATTCCAAAAAAACCTAAAACAACTTATAGCTCATTCCACCTCTTCCAGTGCAAGGAAGAGCAGCTGTTATAAAGCTAATAAAAATGAAAGAATCCAACAGAGGTGCAACTATCTGCGCCAATCAAATCACAATGTTTTCCCCCAACGGCTTGGTTTGTGAAGAACAGTGACAAAGCTCAGAGTGATACCTGAGGAAGAAAGTGAAAGCGGTAGGTCTGGGTCAAGCACTGAGTCTGTTATAAAGGAGGTTTGCTATTACAATAACAATGTATTTGCAACATTATGCTGCAGTTAAGGTTGTGTCAGATCTCCCATTAGGATCCCTCTATTCTTTCCATTCTCAAGGATTCATAACTCAGCCACAAAAATCTGCTCGTGGTTTATATTTGGCCAGCACGTGGGGACGGGGTTGCTTTCTTTGCTTTCAAAAACGTAAGTAATTTGTAGGCCTTTATTTTTTAAGTCAGAAAAGAGAATTAAAAAAAAAAAAAAAGCAGAAGCAACAGATGTTTACGTCAGGTTCCTCAAACACTGATTTGCCTTTTCTACAATGAAATTCTGCAAGCAAAGTAGTTTTTAACACTAGGACCTTTCCTAAATCGACTGAAAGTAATGATTTATTTTAAAATATAGGTAAGGCACAGGTAGCAAAAACGTTTAGCTCAGAAGAACTGCTTTTCTAAAGCGGACACTGGTGCAGCTGCCGCCTGCTGCTTGTTTGAGTGGCACTCTTTGCTGAAGACTTCCCCAGTGACAATACATGTAGATATAGGAAAGAGCAGGAGAAATAAGTAACCCCCGCACCAGAGCTGGCTATCTGATTCTTGGCTGTTATTCATACTTGTGTGTGATGCTAAGATGTCACTCCCAGATATGCTGTCCTTTGAAGGCAGAGATTCCTACAGGGACACAAGTTTACCTCTGTCTAAGATTGGGAATATCCCTGGGAAGTCTGCAGATACCATTACATATCCCATTCCCTCTTTATCATAAATATTCTTCTGTGACTTCTGTCCACATCTTTTAACCTAGCCATTTTGGGAGCCTCGGTGTTTGGTTTGCCCAGCTTCCTTAAAAGAGGCAGTGTGCCTGTCCTTTGAAAAATTAATCTTCTTTAAGGTATCCCAAATTGGGCACCAAAATCACTAGTTATTGTTGAAAATGTAGGCCTTTGTTCAGACCCCCTCTTCAGTCTCTCTGATTTTCCTCTGTCTGCAGAGGGAATTATTCCCTCAGGCCAACTGCCTCTGTGGTGTCCTTTCATTGAAGTCAATGGAATACACCAGAGAATAATTCAGCCTTATAGTTTAAATCATTGGCAAAAACATCTAGGCTCAAAATGTTTGTGTTTCATCTGAATTTTATTACTAGTATCAACTTTTGTTTGCATGTTTTACAGCTTAGTATTAATTGTCTGAAAGTTTGCGGACTTTATTCCCACCTGCCTTTGTAACCGGGTACGTTGCCTGTTTATTGCAAATAACGTTTCATTTCATTTTTATTTGAAAACTGATCACAGTTAGTTCATCTGTAAAAATGCGGATCACAATATTCACAAGCTTACCTCACGGGGTGCTGTGAGGCTTAATTAGTGAATGTTTGTACAGTACATTAAAGACGAGAAACGCTACACAAGTATAATTACTGAGTCACATTTCTATTACACTGCTATTATTCGGAATACTTTTTAGTCATATTCCAGTGCATTGTGACTTATTGGGCTTTCATGGCATCTATCAAATCAGGACGAGGAAGAGGAAGCTTTTAATTAGTGCTCTCGGTCCAATCCCAATAAGTTGGTTTCCTCCTTTTTTTTCGGTTCTGTTCAGTTCTTATTCACTTTCTTGCGGGACTGAATAGCCACGTGAACAAACCTTCCAAGCATCACTCCCCTCTGGACTATGCACTGTGGACATTTCTGCAGCAAGCAATGTGTGCACATGGGGAAAACTAAGCACATGCATGTATATGTGGTTTTAAGGCCGGCCAGAATGGTGACAAGTCAGTTAAGTTTCTTCTTCAAGGGTTATTCCAAAGTACTATATGGCAGCACGGTTTCAGAGCATGTACAATTTAGAAATGTCTTTAAGCCATTTTCCTCTTCTGCTACATGTTCCTTTGTGCTATTTATTTAATCTGTAATTTATTGAAGATGTCACTTGATAGGGTCTTTACTGTGCCTAGCTGGAACTTCTTCTAAAGTACTTCTCAGTAGGCAATGCATAACTCCCCTTTGATTACCATGTGATTAGTTTGTTCAACTGATGGCCTTTCTTCTCTATGATACTCATTGTGTCTTCTGCCTCCTATGCAGTTCTTAAGAATTTAAATGAGCCATTTTATTTCTTCCTACAAGCAAAGATCGACAAACCCAGCCCCACCCTTCTGCTTTCACTTTTAGTGTGCCTAATAAAAGTCATACTTTTTTTTTCCTGTGGAGAATTTTATGTTGTTTCTGACATTGTTTCTTGCACCTCCCACAAGACTAAATGCTTCTAAAGACTGAAAGACAGTGGCATAAATGTCAGGGAAATGCCTCTGCTGTGTCAGATCTAATTAGACACTTGCACTAGTGGGACAAACACCTTCACCCTAAAACTCAAAGCTCACCCTCATTCAGCACAGGCACACAGCAACTAGCAAAGGGAAGGCACCCTAAATACATACATCGGCCTATGTGGAGCAGTTTAACCTGGACACAGTGCCAAATTAGTGCCAGTTGCTGTAACTGGGTCAGCCCCCAACATTTTTTACTATAAAATATATATGCCGTGTTTGCACTGCTTTACCTGATTGGTTTCAGCCATACAGAAAATCCCCTGCTCGGTGGCTCTCCGTTCAAGTTTCAACTGAGCTGAATTATGCACAAGTAAGGAAAAACCAAATGAGACTAGTCACTTGACATGTACTCACCTGGGGCCAGATCCTGCACCGGAGGACACAGCCCAGGGGAACGGACTGCTCAGTCAGAGGAGCGTGCTGAAAAGACATGGGCCTGTGGAATGGAAGTCTCTGCCCCAGTTTAGACAAGCAGCTGGCAAAGCGCTGCAGTAGCTGGGGCAGGGAAAGGAGCAGTTCTTCTACCAGTGTAGGGCAGTGGAAAGAAGTCGTAGCAGATAGAGCCTGCTGTACAAACCCTCCATGGGGTTTTGGGCCTAGTGAAGCCATACTGTGCAAGACCTCACTGGTCATTACCTCCACATCCTATCCAGGGAGATGTCATGCAATAACTCTGATTCACAACGCACAAGGGGGTACAGAATTCCCTGGAGGGTACTCCACACAGGGGCTCAAGCAGTGGAGAGTGGAAACTTTATTCAGCCAGAGATTTTCCCCTTAGTTCCATCCCTAAATCTTGAACAGCAGCCTCCATCCCCTGCTATTCTGACTTTACTCTTGCCAGGATGTATCTTCAGTCCCTGAGTTCCACAGAGATAGCAGATAGGTGTTTTAGGAATACCTGAGATAGATGGCTATTTATGCATATTGTAAGCAGGTGAACAGCTAGAGCATCTTGTAACGACCAAAAGGATTTTAATTTGACATCTAATGGGGACTTGAATCCAGAGGACTTGACATCTAATGGGGACTTGATAGGTGAGGGCACTTGCCTGACTACATCAGTTACATTCTTCTTGCTAGCAGCAGATTTAGAGCCAGATTGGGGAGCCATGGCAGTAGTGAGCACTTACACATGCACATACTCCCACAGAAAACTTCAGTGAATGAATGCTCATCACTGTAAGTAAGGGATCCCCAGCCTGGCCTCTACTGTGATTTAAATGTTCCTTAATCCACCCTCTCCAGCTCAGATATCTACAGTTTTTTTTAAGGACAAAAACAGTAGGACAGGTTCCTCCATTCTGCATGTGTGTAGAAGTGTGTCTAAAGTAGAGACTGGTGTTTGGATTAGAAAAATAATAAATCCTCGGGAAGAAAGTCTGGTCTAGACCTAATTTTAAACTTCCCCATCTCTCTCCAACCCAAACTTGAGAGAGCAGCTCCCTCTGTGGGTTTTCCTTCTTTGCTGTTTGTTTGTTCATTGCCAGTATCTAGGGAAGTGAGCAGAGGAGATTACCTTGTTGCTGCCAAGACGTATACTTTATTACTTCTATAGTCTAAAGAGTGTATAGTGTCAACTGACTGACGAATTTGAAAAAAAAACCAAAGAGGTTTCTGCCCCACAGAGCTTGCAAGTTAGGGAGTAAATACAGCCAACTTTTACCCACATACGTAGCCCTAGCTCCATTGATTAGTCCCCTTGCAGTCAATTCCACGTGAATGAACTACCCATGTGAGTAAGTTTTGCAAATCTGTGTTCCACATTCTTAGTAAAGAGGCACTCAGGCAGTGCAACAATGGGCTCAATATAAAAACCTAATTAGAGAGAGAGATACTAGCAGAATTATATTACAGTAGCAGCCATAGGGCCCAATCAGGACCAGGGCCCCATTGTGCTAGGTGCTGTACAAACGCATAGTCCCCGCCCCCAAAACATTTGAGAATGTACATGATGATAATTATTTCTTAATAATTATCAATAAAATAAACTGTTTTTTCTCCTGCACGTACCAGCTGCAGTTTAACAAGCACCTTCCAAAATGCACAAGAGATTAAAGATATAAACTAAATGATAGTGTCATACAAAAATCCTTGCCCCATAAAAAGCCCTTTATGACCTTCACCCAAAGTCAGCGTGAGCATCAGACCTCAGAAACTAAATAATTCTGAGTGCTTGGAAGGGTTTCAAGGCAATCATTCAGGAAGTGAAACTGGGGATTGAGTAGATGGTTCTCTTCCCCTTTTGAATCAGTGTTGAATCCGTGATCCAGGTACCATCTTTGAGATGAGATGTAAATCCAAAGATTGTGTGACTATTAAAGATCCCTTTGCACATTTCATGAGAGAAATGGTTTCAATCTTGGTGTCCTGTCTGAATTTTATCCTGTGTAATTACATGTTATCCACCTAAAAACTATTCTGCAGTTTCAACTGCATTAAGTAAACTTGGAAAGATTAATTTTTCCTCAGTAAATGTCTGTAAACATTGATTTCACCATGCACACAAACTGATGAAAACATGTTTCTATGTATAATAATCGAAATTTCTACATAGGCAAAGTAAGAAAAATGCTGAGATTGATTTAAGGATATTTACTTTGTATATTTTTATATGTGATGTTGACAAGTTGTATTTTAGCAGTTATAAAGCTTTAACTCTGAATCTCAACAACTACTTTCATTAAGTAATTATTGCCGACTCTCCGCCATAATTTCGTACAACTCTGAAAATTTAAATTAATAAAAATGTGTTAAAAATGCTTGAAACCCATAATTTTGCAAAAGTAATTTTACAAAAATGTAAGCATATAAATCTAAAAAAAAAGCTTGAAAATAAAAATTGATATTACCCATCGAAATGATAAAAAATTAAAAATGGAATTCTGCCAGGCCTAAACATATGCAGGATTGGCCAAACATACTGATCTCCCCGAGACCCTCCTCCCCGCTGGGCAGAATCCTCAAGCCCCAACACCCTGCCGCAGGGCAGAAGCTCCGAGCTCCCCATCCCAGTCTGGTGGATGCGGAATTGGGGGCAAAGAAGACTCTTGGAGCCACACTTAAATTGTAAAAGAGCTGTATGTGGCTCACGAGCCACAGTTTGACCTTCTCGGCATATGTTATTCTTCACTTCCTGCTAGAGATAGGCCTCAACCAAATCTAACTCCCTGGCCTGCCAACTTTAGGAAGGTTTGGGTCCAGATTTGAACTCAGAAGCTGGATGACTCAGCGTCGTCCTGAAATTTGATGAAGTTCAGTTCTAATTCCAGCTCCAAATTTTGCAGCTCAGGTTCACCACTAATTCCTACACGTTGCTGTGCAGTGTTATTACATGCTGTTAAGCAGCTGCTGCTTTTCATCTCAGAGAAGGCTGCATTTCAGCAGTGGGTAAAGTGATTTCCATTTCTGGGTGTTAACCAAACGACCTTAGGCTCTTTGGATGTGAAAGATATTTATATGTGTATTATTCTCCTTTTAAAAGAAACTATGTCCATGATGCTTCTCAGAGTCAGAAGTAGAGTAGTCCAAAGAGCAGTAATATGTGGAGACAGAGATACAGTCTATGATATCCACTCCTTCACAGAAACCCTGCGTAGGACCCAAAATCCTGCTCCTACTGACCTCAGAAGGGGAGGTGGTATATAAAAGCCAATAGGACTCAGGCTTTTTGAAAATTTTACCCTAAGTAAAGATAGGGCTCAATCCTTCTCTTACACATATTGAATTCCCAAATGCCAGACAGCCGAATCCCACCATCAGCATATTACGAGTACAGCCAGAGCTCCCACTCTGCTCCTTTGGTGGCAAGTAAAAGGTTTGCATCTTGTCCTTAACTAGATGGCATGGTATGTGTGTGTGTCACTGGGGTGGGAAGTATTATATTCTCATCTTGATCCAAGAGAATTTACATCCATAGCTCCCCATTCACTAAGACAAGAATATACCCTAGGGAAGTTTGCAATGGATGTGAGCGATACTGAGATAAAGAGGCACATTTGTCAGAGGAAGCCTCATTCTTAAAAGAGCAGTCAAAAAGATATCCGAATATTAAAATGGCAATCTTGTTCCCCTAGAATATTTTCTGAGATTGGTGGGGGAAGAAATCAGTTTTAACAGCATTCTGAATTTCAGTAGAATAAGAAAAGGGCATGCTTTGTCATGATATGAGCAAGAAGCAAGATCCTGGGCTCAGTGTGTGCTTTTGAAATGAAGAGATTTTAATATTGTTCATTTCCAGCATGAGTCTGACCAGTTCCAGATGAGCTCCTGGTTTTACAGAACTAACGGTTTTCAAAAATATCTTTAATGAACCGAAAATGTTAATTTGAAAGTCTGTGCTGTGGAAAGAGTGAGCCTTGCAGGGGGAAGGAAATGACACACAGTTTGTTGACTGGCAGGAGGCTACTTTCCATCCTGCTTTAAGGATTCAGAGGAGAAAGAAAGGTCTTTATACTGTGTTAGAAATCCGGAATCACCTTGTCTTCAAGAAGAGCTTTGTCACAAATCATAAAGGATGATCTTCCCCAGCCCTTTTGTTTCTGGACCATGGCAGCCTCAAAATGAAATGTAAAGCCATAAGCCAATATGGATCTTTTTGAGCATGGCAAGGCATGCTGGGAAATACACCTATAAAGGCCCCTTGAAGATTGCCCACATCATCATCACAGCAACAATCAGATTTTTATCAAGGTGCTATTTCGCATGAATGTCAGCAACACCCAGGGCACACAAAGAAAAACTGGAGAGAAACAGGCTGTGCTAAATATGCTGATTATAAGTCATCTGACAGATATAATTATAGGAATTGCTCTCTGTATCCAAACTGTTATTTATTTCTGCTGCTCTGACCCGGCGCAGGGAACTTGCCACCCTGGCTCCCGCCAAAAAAGGGCTTTTCTAACTGACAGAAAATCCAAGCCAAGTTCTACTAGCACGCTTGGCTGAGTGCCAGGAAATGTGTAAATTTGTGTGAGCTTGGGCTATTTTGCCAGAAGCCTGCAATGCGTCTGGACATGAACGGTTCCCTTTTGTAAGCCCAGGCCTGACCAACCAGGAAGTTCTAAACAGAGACAGAGAGAGAGACTTCTGTACTGGTAACACAGTGACTTTGCTGTAGTACCTTTCCTTTCTGTACCAAGCATTATTTCGGGGGAGCGAGGAGGGTTCGATTCCTTTTAATCCTTCAAATAACCAGTTTTTGTTCATTAATTTGCTGATAACCTCACTCTCGCTCTCTCAGCTTCACAATGGATATTATTAACTCCGTTTGTTTCTATAAATACCAGCTTTAACCCCTTGTATTCCTCTGGGACGGCAGGGGAGGAAAAAAGAGGCATTTATGTGATTTTTTTTCCCCCAAAGAGAAAGAAAGAAACAGTCACAGTTTCAAGCAGCAGCAAGCCCTTAACTGATTTGCCAGTGGTGCTGAGAAAAGTACTGGAAATGCATGCTGCTTCAAAGTCTGAACTGCCCAACAAGCAAGTCTTTTTCTTTATAACTTTGGGTTGGAGTTTGTATTTGAATAAATATTAAACATTTCACAAAACTCACAATAACAATCTTTGGAACTTTTACTGCTTAATAAAATCTTTGTGGTTTGTCTCACAGTTCCCTAGTTTTCATTTCTTTCCTTTTTAAAAGGTAGCCATAAACTTAAACTGAGAGGTCACAATTATTTTCTCGCTGCACACTATCCTTTTAACTGGGTGGTAGATTTGGGCATGAAAACATAGCCACATAAGTGAATGTTCATAATGCAAATTAAAAATGCCACTTCATTCATACAGCACCTCTTTCCTATATTATTCCATACCATCTAGCACTAGAATTCAGCTCTTGAAAACATCCCTCAGTAAGAAATGAATATAGAGAAATGTTTACTGTAATTTTAGGCAGACTGGGACTTTGTTCACTGGTAAGAAGCACTGCAATATGAGGTCCTGATTCAAGACAGCACATAAGCATGTGCTTAACTTTAATTGAACTTAAGTATATGCAAAAGTATATGCGAAAGAATGAAATAAAAGACTCAGACAAAAGTCTGAAGGGTAAAACAGGTCAGCAGGAACAGTGGGGCTGAGGTAACACAAAGCAGTAACAAAGTCTGAAGTTCCACGGGCTCCATACAATACAAATATTATTATGATGTTCACAGAAAACATGTGAAGATAAGCAGATAACAAGCCAGGTATATGTAGCACCAAGATGAATAAGGGAAGGGGAGAGAAGGGAAATGGGGAGAGTGCAGGAGGAAGACAAGTGATCACATGCATGGCTTGGGGAGGGGGGGGACTTTTAGCTACAGAGCACAAACTTGCTCTACAGGGAACGATTCCACGCTACAGCTGGACCACTGTGACAGCACTAACAAACTGTGATCGATGCAATTTTTTATACTTTTCTTAAAGCCCAAGCCACCTTTCAGTCCAACTAATGCTGAAGTCTATGTCACAACTGTAGGATGCCCCGTAGATGCTGTCAACAGCAGGGGACCAGCAGTGGCATAGCATGGGTCACCAGCACCCGGGGCCAATACTTACATTTGCGCGCACACACACACACACACCCCATTGGTAGCAGCAGCAGTGGCACTCCACGGGCCCGTTTCCCACTTGCCCCACTCGCCCTCCCCACTGTGGGGAGCAGGAGAGTGGGAAACAGGCCTGCAGACACACACACACACCCCAAGGGGCGCTGCCGCTGCCACCAATGGGAGAGGCACAAATGTAAGTATGAGGGGGCTGCCCAGTGGTGACGGGTGGCGGGGCGTGGTGGGCTTTTCTGTGTTTTCTGAACTATTTTTCTCAGCTTTCTCCAAAATGAAATTCCTGCAAAATCAACCTGTTTTCACAAAGCATTTTGATTTTGACTGAACTGCATATTCTGATAAAAAATGGTTCCATTGAATTGCTCCAGCCAACACTGGATTCCCCCATATGTATTTCAGTGTCTGGTATTAAAGGAGCCTTTGTCAGGCGGAATTGTTAGGGTCCATTTCTGTTGCCCCCTCTGTGGATAGTCATGTTGGATTTTCATGAATATCTTCATGCTGACAATCAAGTCACAAGCCCCTTCCATTGTACGGCAGTGATTGCTTCTCCCTTTTCCCTGGTCTATTTCCCAGTTGGACTTGAGCTGGGCCAGCTCCACATAGGACCTTCTACTTTTCCCCTGGAGTTGCTGAGCATCATTCCTCTGAGGACTCTTCCAAGATCCCACCCAGCTTTCTTATCGACTAGCTGAGATCCTGATCTAGCCCACAAGAGGAGAAATAAGCAAGAGACTCATTGCATCGCTCACATTTGAGTTCCATAAGCTGATATCCTCACTACAGTAATTTGATGTACATGTAGAGATTCTTGCTGGGAGGGAGCCAAGAGAGACCAAAGGGAATAGAATAAGGAAGGTGACCTACTGAACAAATTACCAGTAAAGCATTTTCTATTAAAGACTGTTTCGAAATCCTAAATACTCGAGTGCCTTAGTAAAAGGTAGCCCTCCAAAGAAAGTTAGGAGTGCAACCAGCACTTACTAAGAAGATCACCAGCAGACTCAACGACATTGTCAATATTACAGGATACAGTCAAAATGTTCACATGGCTGAACTGTTCTTGAACAATTACTTCAATGTATTAGGTATAAGCCGGCCTTTCTTCAGCATCAGGTATGCCTGAATCTCTTTCCACCTAGTTTTCCTTCAATAAATATATTTAGTTTGGCCAAAGACATTAAAATCCCAGTCTGTATTAACATTTTATTTCCCCGTACATGCCACTTAACGGCATTCAGTTTAGCAGCTGGGGTGTAAGATCCTGCTCAACATCAGACTCTTTTTCAACTCCTCCAAGACACCATTGCCAGAGAGCTGTGTTTATTGCACTTACCCAAATATAGTTTCCTTTACTGAAGCTGGAGAGAACTGAGTTTAACTCAATTCATCCTGGCCAAAAGTATGCAACAGAAGCTGAAAGCATGAAGACAACAACTTTCCATCTGCTGGACGTGGCTATATAAAGAGCATCAGCATGAATAGGCTGTAACAAGGCTATTCCATGTCACCTGTCCATTTCCCCTAAATCCAAGAAACTGCCATGCAGGACTTACTGGCAACAAAAGCTGTGTTGTTATGATCAAATACAATCTAAGTATACATTGATTAGAACTTTACTTTAAAAAATGAATTAAAGTGTTTATGAAACATTCTTTCAAATTCAGCAGCAAACCTCCCACCACTCACCTAGAAGCTTCTGTATAGTTTTGACCAAGTTGAACTAGAAGATCAGAAAACAAAACCCATGCCTGGTCATGAGAGATCTAGTATGGCCAGGAAGCCCACAGAGGAGAATGGGGGATGCTTCCCCAGACTACAACTCCCATGAGAAACCACGGTGGAATTTCCCAATCTTAATGTTTGATTTTAAATCAGGAGTTTGGGGCCAATATATTTTTTGAGTTTTGGCTGAAAAAAATTCAGCTTTTCATTTTTCACTGAAAAGCCAAAATTTTCCATAAAAAATTAAGATGAAAATTTTTTTTTCTCGTTTTCATAGAAATTTTCCACAAGGGAAAAAAAGTTTTCTAATTCAACTCTACTAATGTGCTCTCTGGTTTTAACCCTGCTTCAGAAGCTGACTATCACATTGCGCCTTAGTTAGCGATTCCACGTGGTTTGAAGAGGTAATCCCCTCTAGGCTGATGTGCAATAAACTAAAAGGTGTGGATAACTATGACAAGGTCCACATGAGAAAAGAAGGAATGCAACCTACTTATCAAGTGTAGACTATAAATGCTCTTGAGAATTACTGCTACCTGGGAATGTAGCAGAAGCTGTGGGTCCAATAAAAAACAACTGACACACCCCACTGACTAGTGGCATCTATAAAATTTCCGTTGGTCGCTTCCCTCAGCCTACAAGCATTATTCCATTCTGGTCTGGTTTGGGTTTTAGCTAGATACCACTATGTCCCCTTCTCTGTTAGAAACTGGATAAATTGATCCACCACACTTTCATGGGAAGCAACAGAAAAATAAAGCCAGTTTCAGTAGCATACTGAAAACACTGCCATCCAGACTCACTTATTAACCCTTTTGATGGCATGCTGAACTGGAGGGGTGACAAGATGGAATCCTGTGGTACGCTCTATGAACGAGCTCCAGGAATAGATGGCCAATGCCACCCTTTACAGATCACCCATACAGAAAAGAATAGAGACATACAAAAGTGAACTCAGCAACCCTCAGGAGCATCCCCAGATACATCAACCACAGCTTGTGGTCAATGATGTCAAAGGCAGCTGATGAATGCAAAAAAATTAGCATGGACAGCCAATCATCCTCTGTCTCCAGGAGGAGATTTAAACAACGCTTATAGTGTGATTTCCAAACTATACTGTTTTGATCCCAGTGAACAGCTGTCTCAATCAGAGAGACATCGTTTCAGTCGAGACTAATTGACATTGCTGTAGAGAGCAGAGAGGCCAAGGACTCAATGGGCATACTGACTTTCATCCTTAGAAGGGTCCCTCCAAGTATAGGCTGAGACAAGTTGGTTGGGTAGTGGGAAGACACTGCCCTGCTGTACCTCTTCTCATAATGCCATGAACAGGCCCAAAACGCTGAAGTAGACAGAGGCAGGGGACTGGCAAGAACACTCTTCTTGTATAACTTGATTAACATATGGACCCAGATTCAGCAATGTATTTGAGCATGAGCCTAACTTTAAGCATGCGAGCAATGTGACTGATTTCATTCAAAGGCATGTGTTTGAATACGTCAGTGAACTTGGGTCCATATATTAGTGCCTTGTTGAATCAGGGCCATCATTCAGAAAGATTACCTATAAAATACTCCCCCAGTTCATACACTACCCAACAAAAAATTGCTGCTTGTCAAGAAAGGGAAGACTTGTACTGCCCACAATCCCAGCTATCTACAGGTTCCCCAATACGTATATTTGGGGAATGTTCAGTAATACTGGAAATTTTGACAAAAGGTGGATCATGTGAACAGGATGCTGAAACTGAACATTCCCTTGAGACTTAATAACTGTCTGACCCAAAGATAAATACAAGATAAGGACTGCAAGCCAGCCTTTCTAACCCAATTTAAAATTACTCTACAATGGAAATAAAGCATATCTTCCTGCAAGTCTGATTGGATAAAGAATATCAAAACTATCATTGCTGTAGAAAAAGCCTGCTAGTCAGGTAACTAAAGGAAACTCAATGCACTTGACTGAGGCAGAATCTTATTGATGCTCCCAAAATACAGTCATAAAAAATTCTCATGGTAAAACACATTAACGTGGTGATGTGTAACTGGCTCACTTCTCTAGTTCACCTATTAAAACTTTAGTAATAAGCCTGGCCGGCATAAAATATTCAGATTCTGTACATCTCAATAATTCTTCAGACAGCACATCTAAATCCCCACATAGTTCTCCACAACCCATTATTCTCTGTAGCTACTATCTGCAAACTGTATGTAAACACTCCGTAGTCGTAACATAGGATATAGCCTCTTTTCTCTGTTACTATATTATTTAAAATTCCTGAAAATAAATATAAAATCCCCTGTGTCTTTAACTCTACTAAGACTCTCCTTGACTCGTATCTTCTCCCAAGGCCAAAAATCTTCGAGCCATCCTTGACTTCAAGCTTCTTTTTCCTCTCCTCTCTCCCTTGCCCATAAATCTACTTGTCAACACCTCCAGAACATTGACAAAACTCATCCTTACCTTGACCCTGCCTTGGCTGAACTCTCTATCCAGACAATAATGACGTTCTATCTTGACTATTGTAAATTCTTTTTTTATGGTCTTTCTAAAGCACAAACTCTTTCAGCTTTAAGTAATCCAGATTCCTGTGGCCAAACTTTTCGTTCTCAAAAAAATACAATAAAACTGGAAACATCACTACATCTCCCCCATTGTCTGCTTCCTCTGGCTTCTAAATTGTTTCCAGATCTGATTCACAACTGAACTGCTGGGGCCAAAGTTTGCTCTACGTCCCATGGATCAAACACCCAGTGATTTCACTGGGGCTTGCACACACAGAAGTGAAAAGATGTAAACCAAATCTCAGTTAGACTCAGACTTTTAAGGCCAGAAAGGACCATCGTGATCATCTAGTCTGACCCTTCTGCACATTGCAGGCCACAGAACCTCAACCACTCACTTTTGTAATAGACTCCTAACCCCTGGCTGAGTTACTGAAGTTTAAAGACTTCAAGTTACAGAGAATTCATCATTTACACTAGATTAAACCTGCAAGTGACCCATGCCCCACACTGCAGAGGAAGGCAAAAGACCCCTAGGGTTTCTGCCAATCTGACCCAGGGAAAATTCCTTCCTGACCCCAAATATGATGATCAGTTAGATCCTGAGCATGTGGGCAAGACCCACCAGGCAGATGTCTGGGAAAGAATTCTCTGTAGTAACTCAGAGCCCTTCCCAGCTAGTCTCCCATCTCCAGCCATTGGGGATTTTTGCTGCTGGCAGTCGCTGATGGGCCACATGCCATTGTAGACAGTCCCATCATACCATCCCCTCCATAAACTCCCCTTGGATGGCTGCTCCACAACTGCATTTCTCTGATCATAAGAAACCTTTATCTAATTTTGAGCCTAAACTTGTTGCTGGTCAGTTTATATCCATTTGTTCTTGTGTCCACATTGGCGCTTAACTTAAATAACTCCTCTCTCTCCCTGATATTTATCCCTCTGATGTATTTATAGAAAGCAATCAGATCTCCCCTCAGCCTTCTTTTGGTTAGACTAAACAAGCCAAGCTCTTTGAGTCTCGTTTCAAAAGGTAGGCTTTCCATTCCTCAGATCATCCTAGTAGCCCTTTTCTCCACCTGTTCCAGTTTGAATTCATCTTTCTTAAACATGGGAAACCAGAACTGCGCACAGTATTCCAGATGAGGTCTCACTGGTACCTTATATAATGGTACTAACACTTCCCTGTCTTTACTGGAAATACCTCGCCTGATGCATCTTAGGATTGCATTAGCCTTTTTCACAGCCGCATCACATTGATGGCTCATAGTCATCCTGAGATCAACCAATATACCTCAGTTTATAGCATAAATTCATCTGGTCTTAAAGTCCATGGAGCAGGACCTGTCCCTTACAATACATATGTATAGTGCCTAGTGTTCTCTCGTTTTCTCTCCCTTTGACACATTTTGCGATAATGTGTGTGGAGGAAACAACATACAAATTAATTATATGCAGTAAACCCAGAAGCCACAACACAACCTTTAATCTGATGTGTGTCCATATGTGCAATAAGGGAAAGATGCAAGTATGCTACAGTTTCCTAGCACATGTAGCCATGACATGTATCAGTTTGGTAGTCTCTGGGCAGCTTTTGGTTGAGAGGGTGATACAAGATGATGTCCAGAATTATAAGAGTTTGCAATCAAAGGCCCTGATCTCGCAAAGACTTGAGCACATGCATATTTTATGTGTGTGAGCAGCCCCAGTGAAGTCATGTTATACATGTCCTCATAGAAATAGACCTAAGAAGTCAAACAGCATATGAAGGGTGATGGAGAAGGATACAACCATTTAGATTGTATTTTCTCCAGAGCAGGGACTGTCTACAACTGTACACATGTACAGTGCCTAACACAACAGAGACCCAATCTTGATTGGTCCTTACAATCTACCGTAAACATGAATAATAATAAAACATACAATCACATTTTAAAAGTAAATATCAACTATCCCTCACTGCCCCTCAACTTAGCCATTATTACTTGGCTAATTTCTCATAGGCATCGTGGCAGAAGAGGCTCTCGAGGAGATATATGAAGGAAGAGAGGGCCTTACAGGTCAATTCAAGAAAGGCATTTGATGTGCAGGAAGCAGGGTAGATGATAGTGAGGAGATGCACCACAACCCATCTCACCATGCAGGTCAAGAGTCAGGGACCTTCCCCACAGAGGGACTGTAATCAGTCAGTGTTTCTCTAGTAGGTCAAAATTTGCTCCCCATCTTTTTGTAAAGTATAAAAATCATTAATTACTTACCTAGGAATTGATCTAGCTACTGTTTTATGAAAAATGAAGGATTTCCATATCTTTGGGAGGACCATCTAAAGAAGTATAGATTTAGGGATCCAAAGAGATTGAATTTCTCTGTCTCTTCTGGCATTTTTAGATACTGATTAATATAGAGTCGTGGCTGTCTGAGCAGCCTGGGGAAATCAGTAACATTAACCCTTTGGAAACATTTACATTTATGTAAACCTCTCAGTGTTCCATATATCATATATCCTGACTCAGAGATACAGGCTTCCAGGTGCCACTGATTGAGAAAGATTTTTGATGCTGTAATTCAAGGGATAGATACTGTAGCAGTAAAAACAAGCTATTTTGCTAATGTAAATGAGATGGTGCAAAGGGAGAAAACAAACACACACACACAAAACGCTGTCATGCATTGTGTTCTGTAAATAACTCCCTTTTTCATTAATTTTAGGTTGGCCCCTAAGGGTTAAAAACCCCTCCTATTTCCAATAGCCCTTTCGGGTTGATGTGACTGACAGGAGTGCCACAAGCGATGATGTCACAAAGAGAGGTGCAGCTTGTCCTGCTATACCATCTTTCACTCCAGTGGACTCGCCTTCACAGACAAATTGATTTGCAAAGGTTCAGGCTGGCAGCTCAGCCTGCTTTGCATACAGAACGCTCCCTTGTGACACAATAAAAAGTAGCCTGGCAAACAGAAGAACGCAGCGGGAACTGGCCGGTTCAAAGTCCAAACTCCACACCCCCTCACCCCAGTCTGGTTTGAAAGGTCACTGTGTGTCTGGGAAAATAGTCTCAGGATACGATCCTTTATTAAAGGTCACTATTTTTCAACGGCACTTAACACACACTTGCACACACATTGAGACTGGGGGGAAAAAAAAACCTGGGGGCTGCCTTGCATTGTACATTGTGCTTGCAAGATTTATGTCTTGTGGTCACCAGCAGTAAACACACACTGCTTCAGTATTAAAGTTCACATTAATCCACAGATTAAAAAAAAAAAAAAAATCAGCCTCTGTCTTTGCAAGGCAAAGAGCAGCAAGCTAAGACTTTAGTTAAGCTCTTTTGTTTCTGCCTCTGTGCTATATCATTACCTTCCCTTGTTATTATATATTCTTGTTTCACCACCACCATTATTCTTTATTTGCTAATCAGAGTTATGGCTCTTTTACATTACATCAATGGATATGTGTTATTTTAACCCAAACACCTTTACTACACATCTCTATATAATATACCTAATATGTACTGTACTATTTGTACCATAGAATTGATCTCTAGCGATAGAAATACTTTGAGAGAAAAAAGCTGAGAGTTTTATAATCACCTATTAAACTACATAATCTGAACTACAGTAATTAAACCAGCAAGTGTATAAGCTTTTTAAAGCAAGTTAATCATATTTATTTTATCTTTTTCTTATGCAAATAAATTATTAAAAACAAAACAACAATTGCAATTTTTCCTCCAGTGGCAGCTATTTTACTATGAATTTCCAAAGAATTTAAAAACAGCAACTGTCCAATTCATAAGAAAACAGCTTCTAATGAAGAGTCCAATAGTTTCTCAATTAATGTGCACAAGAATTACAAATGGCGAGGGTTGAGGTAGGGGGGAATTCAGTGAATTTCAAACCACAACAATGCATGTAATATTGAGGATTTCCATCCTCCTACATAACACGCTTTTCTAAAACTTTTGCCAACAATGTATTTCTAACCTATCAAAAGCACATTAATTTTTCTGATTAAAATGGCTGTAAAAATATACCTGTGTAACTGTGAAAAATCCCAGGCCTATTGGAATACCCTGAACAAAACAAAGATGAAAGATATTTTAAATACGGACTTGTAAAAAGTAAAATATTTAACACCATGAAAACTAATTCTGCATGTGTTTCTAATATTCTGTCATAAATACTTTAATCCTTTGGTCCATTCATTTTGCACCTCATCTGGATTTGACTTGTTAAGGGTTAGTTCCTTTGTAATGTCTTCAGCACCTCTCCATAGTTATTGATTGCGCTCTCATTAAAATAGCAAGATCATAAATACCACGCTGAAGAAGTGAGAGGAGGCCGCTGAAGAATAGCTCTTCATATAGAAAGGTAGTCTGAAAAAAGCAGTGAGCGAGAAGGGAAATGAAAATATTAGATAGAAGTGAAACTACTTGAAACAGATGAGCCTATATGTATGTGGGCTGTTTTTAGAAAAGTCTCTTCTCTCTCTCTCTCTCTCTCTCTCTCTCTCACACACACACACACACACACACACACACACACACACACACACACACACACACACACACACACACACACACACACACACACACACACAAGTAAAAATAAAAGGCCAGATTGAGAACCCCTTGCACCCAGTAGGGAGCAGTTAATCACCAGGGCAGGCCCATTTCACACAAACAATTCCCCTCAAGTCAATGGGACTGCCTGGGCATGTAACTATTTACCAGTGTTGTGGATTCACAATTCTTTTGGAATTCCAGTTCTATATTCCTGGCACATACACACACCCAAGCCCCAATGGGCATCAGGAAGAGTTCTGGTTCTGCAACGAATTCAGGATGGGGGGGCCTTTGGGTAAAATGCTGTCTTCACAGAGCTTCTCCCTTCTCAATGCTAATGGCCTCAATTTTCTCCTCGCACTGGATGTACCATAATCTGCTGTCTTGAAAGGAGTTTATGCATTTTGAATAAAGGCACTGAGTTGTTAAAAAGATGCCACAATGGTAACAGAATTTTTAAACAACACAAGTTAACTGTCCAGAAGAATCAACCAAAATTGTTTTCTAGCCTCTTAAAATTATCCAAAAAAGGCTTTCTGCACCTTTCCAGCAGGGCAGCAATCTCAGCCAGGATTTGAAGTTAAGTGAGCACTGACCCTCCTTTGGTTCAGTTTCAAATAGGAGTTCTGGGATTTGAGGACCACAGGGCAGACAGCAGAAGAGCAAAAGCAGTAACCATTACAATACAGAGCCCAAATACAGTTTTTCCTCTCTCCTGAGGCAACCATTCTCCTTAACACTACACAACTATCCCTCAAAACCATTACCAGAAAGATCTGGAGTCACATTACAAACATAAGTGCCTGGTGGAATTTAAACTTACAACCTCGAAGTGTTGAAAGTCAGTGCAGTACTACCTGAAACATCCGTGGCAGAACAGAGTGGTCCCCTCTGCCTCAGCAAATGAGGGCATTTTAGGCTAACAAACCAAAGAGCCAAAGTTCAGGAAGAGGTTGGGGAATCATATGACCAAGAGATCTGAATTTTTTTCTTCTCCCCACCCACCTTTTTGTGTTCATGCCTTATCCCTCCCCAGATGATTTATTCCCATGCTCTTTGAGATTTAGTAAAGCAATATACATCAGCTGCAGTTGCATTCACTACCCAGGGAAGAGTTGATCTACTGGCTACTCCCTTGCTGCTGAAGACTGCCAGCAAGTTGCTGTTATCTTCAGAAAATGCTACTCCTTTCTGTTCACCAAGCTGCATTTGTATTCAGTCCTGCAAGCATGAACAACAGTAATTTGCCTGCATGCAAAATGTCAGTTCTTTACGTAGAATGGACTGGAACCTTGACTGCAATTAAAGAGCACAGAATGCAGTTTGGGAAGAAGTGTGTGGCTGTGTTCCCTCAGTCCTGGACCAGCTGCATGCAAGGTTGCTCTCCAGTGTAGGATGCTCTAATTACACCATCAACAGCCATAAAGGCCAGTAAATCTATGCTAGCAGCTGGGAGGATCGTGTAGGAGCCTGCGCCAACTCACATGATTTTATTGTAAGTCTCTTAATATTTGGTGATTTTTTTTAAAGCCCCAGCTTCTGGAGTCGTGGGATTACACATGGGAACCTAAACTTTCCATTTCAAATAAAATGTTCTAGCTCTCATGGTTGCAGAGAAAATCTTAAAAACATAAATCCTAAATGCTCAAAATCCAAAAGGCATATAATAAGAACTCACATTTATTATTTTTAAAACTCTTCTGGTTTTTAAGCTAATCTTCATGATTTTTTGGGGCCTGAATTGTGATTTTCTTTTAAATAATACTTGGGGTTGGCAAGTCCTGCACTCACTATTAATTATGTGTATTAGCATAACACCTAGGAGCCGTCATCATGAACCAGTCCCACATTGCACTTGGCACTGTACAAACACAAAAACAAAAAGATGGTTCCTACCCCTAAGAGTTTACAATCTGCTATCACTATTGCAGCTCTAGTCCACTGCATTCCCCTATACTCTAGTTATGCTCCATAACAAAAGAGCACAGATCCTGGTCTGTAATATAGAATAAATATATTTCTGTGTGTAAATCTGCATCATTATAGCTGATATGTGTAGCAATGCCTATACTTAAGGTTGCCCATGCACTTCCATTATAACGTGATATTCTAAAGTAGATTTTAAGTTTTAGGCTGAAATTTGGTATGCTTGCTCTCAAACTGGGATTGGATTTTTTTTTTCCAGAACATTTCATCAGAAGTGTTTGAGCCATTTTCAAGCACAGAAGGACTCAATAAAATGCAGGTTTTCTGTTAAGGAAAAGCATGTGCGACTTTTTTTTTTTAATAGCTCTCGCACCTTAGGGCAAGGTGATGGAAATTTGGAATTCAACAGAGATGGAGTCTCTAGATTATATATATTCCTTTCATTGGTCCAGTGAAAATCCTATTTAAAAACATACTTCATGCATACACATTAGATTACGTTACCCAATTAAAACTAATGGCCTTCCAGTGTTCCATTGATCATATGCATGTGTGCATATATGAATTGGCTGGAAATTTTCCACTGAATTGTCTCAGGATTCCATTGGATATGCATATGCCTACATAACAAAGTGGAGTAGAATTTCAGGTAGACAATTGTGGAATTTGATCTGTGAAGGTTTAAATGAAAGGAGGCAGGACCCAAGAGGAGTCTTACGTTTGGCCATGTGAGCACAAGTACGTCTACATTTTGAGCTAGGGCGTGCTTCCCAGCTCAAGGAGACATACTTGTGCTAGTTCTCATCAAGCTGGCATGCTGAAAATAGAATGTAGCCACAGCAGCACAAGCAACAGGAGGGACAAGCCACGCTGAATACATACCCATCTCAGACCACAGGCGCATACTCAGGCAACGAGCCCGTCCCTCTCTTTGCACCACTATGGCTATATCCTATTTGTACCATGTTAGCTCTATACGAGCAAGCAGTTCCTCAAACTGGGAATCACACCCCTAGCTCAAAGTGTAGACATATCCACAGAGATGTGCGTATGGAAGGAGGCGTATTTTGCCACACGCAGCATTCTATAGCTGTCTAGGAAATACATTCATAGCATATGGTGGAATGTCTTTGTTTCTTTAATTGGGACAACCAATATTTTATGAGCCTCTGAGCTTGGTTTTGCACACACACTTCCAGTTGCCCATCCAAAAGGAGGGTTTTGGAGAGCACCAAAAGCTGGTTCACCAAAATGGTATGTCCATGTTATGCTCGGTAGCTTGGATGTGCAGTTTTGGTCACTCAGATTTAGAAGACTGGTGACGGCCCCTCTGCAAATGTAGCCTTGTTTGTTTTAAAAATAATGCTATGCCTGGGGGAAAGAGTCAATAAATATCTTGATACATGGATGTATCCATTGTTCAGGACTTCTCCAGAAAAGAGGGGTATGTGGGAATGCAAGTGTGTGTACCTGGCCCTTAGAAATTTTCCATAAATGGAGTAGGGGTTAGATAGAGGCAATGCATTGTAAACCCAGTCTTTATACATGGTGGCCTTTTCTTCACTTGTCCCTCCAAGGCATGGTTTTACTTTGGCAAAGCTACCATGTGTCAGCTTTTCCTGAGCATTGCCCCTTTCCTCACCTATGTAAATACCTGGGTCATGCATCTGAGCGTTGTTATAATAGTAATTACAACGATTTTGATGACCTTAGTACTGTAAGGTGGAAAGCAGCTGTCAAAGAAATTATCAAGTTTTGCAAACAGCTTTGCTTCCAATGCCTGTAGAGGAGATGACGCTAGCCTGGGACAGGATGAGTTAATAAGAGATGAGTGGGGTGATATGTAAAGCAACAAATCCCTAACCTACTGCGCAAATCTTTGATGGCCGTGATCAATAGATTCTCAGACCACACTGACATAACCTTGTCATGTCTCAACAAGGATACAGCGGCTAAAAAGGCACAAGAAAGAGGGGAAGGTATCATTTGCACACCCCTCCAACAAGCAGAATGTAGCAAGTGACCGGTAATGGTTCCTTGGCCTTGTACTGCTTTTAAAATCCTTCAGCTGAAGCAGCTCTGAGCCGACTGCCAGCAAAGCTTGAGCACCCTTGAGACCCTGGTGCAGATAATCATCATCCACTCACTGACAAGAAGCAGAGCATTGCTTCGGTACCAAGGAGACAGAATGTGGCAGGGCACCAGGGTGCCATCTTAGACCAATCCCAGCAGCGGCAGCATACATGGATACGATGTGTGTGTGTGTGTGTTTTCCTTTTAGTGTCCTCTCAATAGGGATGCTTTCAATGCAGTTGTCGTTATAGAGTGCCTGCTGCACCAAATGGAGCCCAACAGCAAATACAGTTATAAAAGAAAATTACATTAATGTCTGTAAAAGCGTAATAAAAAGAAACTACTTCAACTGACATCCAGGTTTGGGCTTCTGATTATATAAACAAAGCTAGCAAGTCAGAGACGCCACTCCCTCCTCAGAGTACTTCTCATAGTGCTTTCGCTGTCACATGACAGCATTATGGCTAATGGTATTGCATTATGTGTACAACACACAGTGAATTGTACAGCTGCATCGGACAGCCCCTAAGGTTTGGGGAGTGACTGGTATTTATGCACTGACTAAGGGGTGGGAAAAGAATCATTTGAGAGACAGAGAGAGGGAAAAAAGCTATTTAAATGTGAAACATTTATTCAAATATCCAGATTCTATGGGCCTTTGTAATTATTGTCTGCCCATTTCTGCAGTACCCCTGGCTATTCGTTTGCCTTTTCAGAGTTGCACTGGTGCCTGCAGCTTCTAGGCAGAATCTACACAAAGCATATCCTGCTTCCTTGTATTAAAACATCTCTAATAACAGGCAACGCTATTTGACAAATGTCCACCATCTGGTTTCCTTCCCTCTGCCCCATCCAGGTCCAGTTTGTAGGAGCACCTCAATATACATATAGTTTCAAATATCAGGCATCTAGATCTGAGGAGAATATGTATAACTTTATTAAAACAAGTCAGTCAAGAGCAAACGAAGTTTGGGAAATTCAAACACAGCCTTCGGGGCGGGGAGCTTTATTCAGTTAGTTAATGCCCTGGAACTCCAAGGGCTAGATATCTAGCCAGTGTAAGACACTGTGGCTCCACACAGCTCTGCTGATTTACAGCTACTGAAGATCTGGCCCCTTGAGATAGGCCTTTCAGCCACAGGCACAGATTGAGAACTAGGCAGATGGCACCATCCTAGATAGG
Source organism: Mesoclemmys tuberculata (assembly GCA_007922155.1). Classification (NCBI taxonomy): domain Eukaryota; kingdom Metazoa; phylum Chordata; order Testudines; family Chelidae; genus Mesoclemmys; species Mesoclemmys tuberculata. The sequence goes on along the minus strand of ML675614.1, from coordinate 19,210,605 downwards.
TGATGATAACGATGATCTGTTCGGGGACAGTGGACGACATAGTGATTCCACTGCATTCTGAAAGTGACTAATCAAAAATGGCACTTTCTTGTACACAGCAGATCGGGGGGGTGTATTCAGTATTCACGTCTGCTTACTTTAGTGATCAGAGTAAGTTTTTACTGGGGTTTACTTCTCTTAGCCCTGCAGACCTAACACAGCTATCAGGCCCTGATTCAGCAAGATATTTAAGCACATGCCTAACTTTAAGCACATGAATAGTGCCACTGAAGTTAATGGAACTATACATGTGCATAAAGTTAGGAATATATTTAAGCGCCTGGCTGAGTGAATCAATTGTATCAAAAGTCTCCGTATATAACATCAGTTGAAGAAAATGGGAACACAGGGGTTTCACTGAGGGTATAATTTGACCCAGAGAGTTTTTATTAAAAGTGGGGATCTCGGGGAAGGAAAAAACCCAGTTTGGTTCTCAGATCCCAGGTTGAGAATGAAGGGGTAACCCGTCAAAAAAAACTTGTAAACAGAGCACACTTCAGCTGGAAATCATTGAGACGCCAGCAATATGGAACCCTACAGTGCCATTTTTAAAGTACACTATCCTGTACTATCATGTCAGGAGGAGGGACGGTATTAAATAAGATCTGAAAAAGCCTTGAATTCTGAACTCGTTCTGTCCCATCCATGACCATGTGCAGAGTTTCAGTAGATCATGTATATCCACATTTTAAATTTGGAGACTGGTACCAAGCCCATTTGGCAGTTGGGTATGCTGAGGGAAACACAAGTTCAGAAGACCTAGAACCACAGAAACTTAGTGTGAAGGCCAGTGTGTCCCAAATACACTAGTGGATCAGGATATATTTCTAATAGGGCTGTAGCACCAGAGTGGCCCCATTGTACTCTAAAGTTACCCTACTTTCACAGTCATCACTCCATCACTGCCTGTTCGGGGGCCGTCTCGGGAAGGTGTGTAGTCATCCAGCTCTCAACCTGGGCTCGGCCATCATCTCTTTACGTCTCGTGCTCCTGGGTCCCCTCCAGATCCTCCACTTCTGGGTAAACTCACTGTTCCCTGCGGGAGTTGAGCTCGCTCCTGGGGTCCTTTCTGAGTCTAGTTATCTCCAGTCCCTAGTGCTGCTCCTCAGATACAGTTACAGGGCAATGATGGAGAGAAGACATTCAGAACTCCTCTCCGGGCTGCCCTAAACAGTGGGAGGGAAGACCAGTCACTGCCTTGGGCTCCCTAGCAGTCTCCAGCAGCCTTTTTTCTTGGGCAAACTCTCTTCCCCCCTCTCCCGCCCCCACGTTGCTTTATGGCCAGCTTCACCTTTTTGTAATGCTCCCCTTCTCCAGAGCATGCAGTGTAGGTGCACTTACTTGGTGCTGCCTAAGTCAGGGACGCTGGTTCAGCTTGCTGTCAGTGGAATGGGGGGGTGTCCCATCACATGGTGTAAGTAGGTAGTGCTAAATGGGATTAATTTCAATGGTAGGGTAATTTTAAAGGCTAATAGCTACAGATGTGTAAACATCAAAATATGTGGAGGTCCAAGCAAGCATCAAAGTTAAGGAACTTTTTTGCAATAGTCACATTTTTAAGGATCCCTCCCTATGTCCCCTCCCCCAGTACTCTTACCCAGCCAATTCTATGTCTCCATAAGCATCTAATGAAGTCTGTACGCTTTCCAACTGCCTCACAACCAACTTCCCTTCCAATGGCTCCCCCTAAGGCAGCCTCTGCATAATCTTGGTCCTCTCCACCTTCCTGCAGAACTGATATGTCCTTGGCTCTCCTTTCAACCTCATAACTCTTCAGTAGCACACACACATCAGATCTTCCTTGATTTTCCAAAAGGCTCATTACCTTCCCCCAACTTACCTCTAATGATCCTGTCTCAGGGTGCTGCATTCTCTTGGTGGCATCCTGGCTACCAGTGAATTTAAATATTGCCAGTTCTGATGCTACTCGCCACAAAATTATTTATGGATCTTATCTGAGATGTGAATTCAGTAGCAGAAAAAGTAACAAACACAGTCAGTTGGTGGAGTCAGCAACATGGTATTTAAACATAAAGGATTGTAGGAAAAGGACAGGAGACAAGGCACACTCACTGTAAAACAGCCAGGGCCTTTTGAAGGGTTATGGAGAGGGAAAGAATAAGAGACCCATTTGGGTTTTATAGAAATAGAAGGAAACTAGCAGGATCTATTGGGGAGTTGTGGGGGAAGGAGATAAACTACAGGTATTCTGTGAATTGGAGAGAGAAGAGATATGGAAAGTAAGAGATGTGTCCCTACCCAAATTTGGAGGAGAAAAGTTTGTGTTTGTTCTGATCCATGGATATTCAAACATTCAGGATAGTTCATTTATCCCTACTTGTATTTAAAGCATCCCTTTAAACCACTTACTAGAGTTTATTGGATGAGAATAAGTGTGGACTGTAAGAGTAGAATCAGATCGAAAGGGTTTTTCCTCAAAGTCCTTAAAATACAGGTGGATTGTCTGTGTCTATCAGGCAAAAAACTGTATGATTTCCCAGATTTCATGAGTACAAAACCTTAAGGTTTCAGCAGAATCTGATAGAAGGTGAAACTTTACTGCGTTAGCCAGCCACAAAGATTTCCACTAAAAAGGTCTCCCATTTTCATGGAGGAATATTGCCTTTTACACAACAATACAGCTCGTTGTTCAGACTAAAATTTTAGCTCTTGTATTGCGCTCATCACCATAGTATCTGAGTGCCTTCCAGCACTGTATTAAGCAACGTGATTCATGTCTGACACGTGTTTGTTTTCCCATCCTCAGTGTTTGCAGAGGAGTATTTTGTTTTGGGGTGTGTGCATGTGTGTGTAAGCACACTGTGAAGGGGTCCATTTGCTGCAAGTGGCACTCCTTGTGGATGCTCTGGGAATTAGCTCTTGCCCAGTCTGGTACCCTCTTCTTTCTGTTACTGAAGCTGTGACCTCTCTCTCTCTCTCTTCACAACTCGTCTCTGTGGCCAGGTCACTATGTGGTCCTCCCCAGTGGCTGGTAGGGGAACCCAGGCCTGCCCTCTACACTGGGTTCCAGCAAGGAGACTCTATGACAAAGGGCCAAGGTCTTCACAATCCTACCCTTGCTGCTGTTTCCCTGGGCTTCCTCCTGTCTAGCCCTCTCAGACTTTCTTTCCCCACAACTCCTCTAGGGTTGACCCTTCTTCCAGGACTAGAACCCTGCGGTTTATTTTCCTTCTTGGATTTTTTCCTCCCCCCTCTTTGCTCCAGGAGAGTGACTGAACACTCTCTCCCTGAAATCCTCTTCTACTGCAATTTTCCTGACATTATAATCCAACCTAGTGTGGCCCAGTTGGGCTTCTTGTTCAGTTAGGCCTGGTTCTCTCACCAGGGGCATCCAGGTACTCTTACCCTCTCATCCACTTTAGTTCCTTCAGGGCCTGTGCAGGGGACCCACATCCCATCCCCCCCACCCCCTCCCACCCCCACACACACATACACACAGCTATATGTTTTTGTTAAAGGCAAGTTCAACAAAATGAGCTTTTCACTTGGGTCAGAAGGCGGTGAGGTTTCTGATGGTCCTTAGTTTCTGTGGCAGTTCAATCTACAGTTTTTGGGCCAGCCCCAGAGAAAGCTCGGTCTCCTGGGTTTGCCATTCATTGTGTGACTTTGAACAAGTCATTTAATCTCACTGATCCTCACTTTCCCCTTGTGTAAAATGGTGATGACAACACTTACCTGTTTCACAGTGCTGTTGTGACACTTAATTCATGCCTGTAAAGCACTTTGAGAAATAAAGTGTGCTTTGAGAGTGCAAAATATTACTATTATTTTTCTCATAATCCAGTAGGGACAACAGAAAAAGTCAAACATTGCTTTAAAACAAATTTAGACAAGGAACTCTTTTGTTGAAATGGAGGAAACATTCATGGAAGCCCCTTCTGAAAGCTAAAGATCTTCAAGGAAGGAGTATCTCCTGGCAATTTGTCAAACATATAGGTCTGAAATCTTGGCTGTCCTGTAGATGTCTTGTGTCTTCCTTACCAGAGAAGTATAGATGCATTTGGGACATCAAATTTAGGTCCAGATCTGAAGCTGGAATTAGAGTCAGAACCAGAGTTTCAGGGTGTTCATATCCATGGTTTTGGTTCAAGCCCATTTCTATATATAAATACAAAAAGAGGTTGAGTCTGTCTCTGTAGCACATACTCTGTTTGCAATCTTGCCCAAGGTTACTAAAATAAAAGATCATCCAGAGAACTGAAAGAATTGGAGTGCTTACTCTGTGTGCACACTGCCCAAGGGTGCTAAACCAATGTTTGAAATACAATCTGGCGCATGACTGCTGTGTGTAATGTGTGTGACAAGCCCAGGGTGCTGATAAATCTGAAATATATTGGGTGCTGTTTGTATCACAATGGCCAGTGGTACAGAGGAAATAGTGGCACACATGGGTGTGATTTTTTTTTGTGAACCATTCTGTGTATATGCCCAGAAAATGAGCCAAAAGAGATCAACTGAACAAATCATCTTCGTAAGTGGAGATAAGATAACTCATAGTCAGTACCACTGCAACTTTTTTGATTTTTGAGGAGAGAAAATTCAGGGTGGTCTTATGTTGCATCCAATTTTTAACAAGATACAGGGAACTGAAAAACAGATGGGAAAAATGCTATAAAAATACTGTGAACAAATGACCATGAAAACTCAGAGTTTTCTTTGCAATTCAAATTGCTGCTAGCTTTCAAATTCTAGGGCTTGATTCTGCAAACTCTTACTCTTTACTTACACAAATCATTCCACTTAAGTCAGTGTGACTACTCACCTGACTAAGGTTTGCAAAATCCTCTCCTGGCTTTCCATTTGCCATGTTTTGTTTCTTTAAAATAACTTCTTTCCTTATGTCCTATTTGACAGAATACCGGGTATAGAAACAGCATTAGAAACTGGTCTCTGCCAAAAAGGCAGGTATTATAGATGGTTAAAGGTCTGATTTGGCACAGCAAATTCTGTGAAACATAATCTTAAAACTGACAACTATTTTCAGGCATGCTTTTGTACAGCAGAAAGAAAATTAATGTTGTTATGTTGGTGTATTTTCTCTAGTTTGTGGGCCAGATTCTAGAGAAACTGCATAGAAGTAAGTCTGGAGTAAATAAGATCAGAATCTGGTGGTGTGAGCAGCTTGTGACTTTTGGCAAAAAAATGCTCTGAGAGAATCACTCTTTTAATCATAACTCTTTACCACTTCTAGCCTAGTCTTTTTTGAAAGCACTGTCTCTGCTATCATGGTCTGACTCATGTTCCAGCCTTTCCACAGCATCTACTCCAGCTCATACAGCATCTTACAGATCAACCACGTTACATATGGGCCAATGAGTGGTTATTTATTGGTTGGAAGTGTTCAAACTAACATATGCTCATGTCTTGCTTTCTGCTGAAAAAAACCCTGTTCAAGAACTAGTTGCAGTTCTTTGGGATGAGATAAAGGGGAAAGAATTGCTTAGGACTTTCTGTCAGAAACAATCATTTTATTTTAGCACATCAGTTTGTTATCTGTACTGTCTAGTTCTTATATACAACTGAGTTCCAGTCTGCATGGTTATTATTTTAGAAACATAATTACAGGTCCTAGACTCCTCATCAGCCAATCAAGCCTAGGCTTTAGATTATGCGTGCGTGCACACACACACTATGCCTTACATCGGTTCATCTGGCCTTTCCAGCATACATTTGCACAAAATCTATATAAAATGGGAATGTTATTTCTAGTGTGAGTTTTTGCCAAAATTTTCAAATGTGGGTGCCGATAGCTAGCCTCTGAATCCAGATATAGGCATTTAAATAAAATGTCAAGCAAAACTCAGCACCTCTGAAAATCAGGTGTCTTCTATTTCCGTGCTTAATCGTGACTTCAGATCTCTAGTTTTAAATACCCAGGGCTGAAAATGTTGACCTGACAGCTTGTGAACATTGCCACACTGACAGTAGGAGAGTGTTCTCTTTACCCCAGAACACCTCTGTTGTGCGTAGCAGCAGCACAAGTTTTACCACACTGCCCTGTTAGTGATCCACCACCCTCTCACTCTGCAGGTGAGAGGATAGTTCAGTCTCCATGCCCACTCAGGGGTTGGCCCCTCTGCTAACCCTGACCACTTGTGGCCAAAGCTTTTCAATAGTCACTAAGTGGGGAACAGGCCTGAAAGTCCCACATTAAATGAATTTGGCTAACAGATCAGTCATCAGAAGGCAATAACCTTTGGTCACTAACTTAATTTGAACTGGTGACCTGTGAGGAAGGTACCAATCCCCGAGCCATTCAGTTCCCCTCTACAGAAGTTCTTATTTTAACCAATGACTCAGTGCACGTCTCAGTCCTTCCTTTCCCTGTCATTTTATGTCCCGGAGCTAACATATGGTTGAACTGATATCCTTCCTCTGTTTCCTTTCTTATTACTACATGTCCAGTAGTATTGCATAAAAGCACCCAACAGGAAAGGTCAAGCTGAGTTTCAAGCTTGAGGTCTAGGATTACATCAAATTTTTAACGTTCATCTGTCCTTAACATCAACCAAACACTTCCTGGTTTCAGCCTAGTCATGTTGAGAGCAACTGAACTGTCTTTGCTCAAGTTTGCCCTATTCTTATCTCTGATTTTTGTACTTAATTCCCAGATGAGGATTCCCACAGCCACTTACCCTCTGACTGCTCATTGCACATATGGAACAGACTGAAGCTGTGCATATATAACTAGAAACCTCCAGTGGCTTCTGAAGATGGACCAACAAGAAAAATAAGCACATAACAAAAAGCTGGCCAAATATTTCCAAGTTTTAATTTTCTTATGAAATTTTTCATTACAATATTTTTTACTACCAAAAAAAAGAAAACCAACCAAAATTATTCAGGTTTTTCAAACAGCTATTGAACTGCTTCTGAATTCTGAGTTTTCAATGCTTTTTTATTATAAATAAAACAAATGTTTTTGATTAATATATTTTTAACAGCTCTAACTTAAAGGTTTTTTTACTATAATACATAAATGCAGTAATACTTTGGACTTATCTATCTATGTGCTTATGCAACTCTCACCAACACAGTATCTGAGTATCTCACAGACATTAAGATGCTTATTTGAACCATTCCCTTGTGAGGTGCAGAAGAATGCCTACGTTAGAGCAGAACTGATACACAGAGAGGTTAAGTGACTTGCCTAAGGTCACTCACAAAGCCTGTGGTAGAGCCAAGAACTGAATCTACAGGACCTGAGTCTCAATCTAGTGCCTTAATCAAAAGATCATCCTTTATCTAGTAAGCTCACCTCCCACAAACACTTAAGCTCATCTTTAACTTGACACACAGAAGTATTTCCATTTACTTCAGTGAGACTACTTCCACACTGAAAATTAAGCACATGCTTGAACAGCTTCCTGAACTGAGGTCTTACATAATACCTGACACCTGAGGTTCTCGAAGCACTTCAGAAACGTTAATTAAGATTCACAGTACCCAATTTCTCTAGATTTTCCACCTTCAAAATACCTGGTTTCCCCACCCCAGCCTCCTTCTGTGACTGATGTATCTTCTCTCGAATCCCTTATGCTGGGAGCCTCTGTGCACAGTACCTTCCTGCTGCCCTGCTTTCTACAGCGAGAGTCCTTGCTCTGAGAAGGTCGGGCTTTCCCTTCAGGACTGACATCTCGTTGCGGAAAGGACTGACCATTGCCAGGGGGGAACTATGGCTTTGATACGAACTGTATGGCCACCCTGTTCTCATGCATGTGTAGTAAGTTGCATACAGTAGGTACACACAGTAAGACAGACCTGAGATTTATAGCAAGGCCAGTTGCATGTTGCCTCTCAGCAGGGACTGGGGGAAAAGGTGGGGTAGTATTTGCAATGACTGAGGAAGCAGCAGGAAGCACGCAAATGGTGTCAGTATAAAGGATGGAGTTATGCCAGAGAAAAGCGCGGGTATGACATTGCTGCCTATACCACTGTGCACTCTGATCCCAGCTGATGGAGCCTATATGCCAGACTTGACATTTTAGATTCTGACTTTGCTCTTCCCTCTTGGCTTTTGTATTACAATCTGTGCTTTAGTACACAAGTTGAATGCTGTTATTTAACCCTGACAGCCTTCTCATGGGAGCAATTAAAGTCTTTAAGATCTTACCTACATTTCACCAGAAGTCTTCTCATTAAATAGTTACTCAGATGTTCCTGAGGCCTAAAACATTAAGATTTAAAGGAAACAATTGACTGCTTTTTCCATGCCAAATCAGATGTTTGTTTAACATGGCTACAGCGACCACTAAGGTTAGGGAAACAAATAAAGGGAAGGGGGGTTGTATATTATTTCAGAAAAGGACTTATAATAATAGGTAATAATAAACCAGCATCAGAAAACTGGCCAATCTTAAGCACAAACAAGACATGTAGCTACTAAAAAAAACATGGCTAGAAAATTTATTACTGCCTCAGCAACTTGCCTCTCTAAGTCTCCTGCCACACACCCACTTCTGGCAACAGCCCCTGGAGGATTCTCTGCACACCTTTTCTTGGTGTCCCCCGAGACTGTTAAGATACCCTTGTCAGGAAGATCCAAGGTAAGCAGGGGAATCATTTCAGAAAAATTTGGGGAGTGGGAAGAGGCAAATTTGTGTCAGCATTCCAGCTTCTACCTCTCCACGGAGGAGGCCACAGCAGCTTGTGGAGAATTAGTGGGATGGTCCCAACCCAGGGAGTTAGGGAGCAGCAGTAGGCCAAGGTGGTTGCTCACTGGTGGCTGGACTGAGACAGGGATTGGGGCCCAGTTTGATCCACACTCAGCTCTGGCCCACCAGCACCCTGCTGCTTCCTGTCCAGCCAGCAGGGAGAAGGGAAAGGCACTGACAATGCAACAATTAGAAGCCTTGTCCCAGCCCACCCCACAGTGGCCCCAGAGGGCCAGGGGAGATGCTACAGAGCTGACTAGAGAAGAGCTACGAAAAGTCTGGTGAGGAAAAACCAAAGTCTGGTGGGAGAACAACTGCTTTCCATTGCTCCATAACCAGTGACCCCCTGAATGTGACTAACAAGTAATAAAAAGCAAATACTCTCATGCAGCATTATCTAGGGAGAACTAGGTCGGTTTGGCAAATTCTTCTTTTAGGAACCAATTCTGCCACCCTCATGCACTTTGAACAGTACCTTACTCTACAAATAGCCCTATGATAGTGAAGGGCTAAGTCAGGTACTATGGAAAGTGAGGGAAGGTGAGAAAATCTGGCCGTTAGTAAGAAAAGAAAAAAGAGAAGAGATGAGAAAAAGACCAAAGGTTGGAATAGTCCAATTCACCTAAGGTTTTTCACCCTTATCCATTTTTATGGACCAATTTTCTACGCCCTTTTGAATACGATCTATTCCAATGAAGACAAGGCAGTCAGACTGAAAATCAGAAAAGCAGCACTCCATATAGACTTATTATTAGGTGTTATTAGTTCATGGTTTCACTAACAATGAGCTAGGCCCTTTCCCATAGTCCTTGCTCCTTCTGCAACACAAAATGATGCAATGGTGTATCACTGCTGAGAAGACCTGTAACACCAGCCGCCAAAATTAGTGCACCCCCTCCAACTATTTTAACTACTACTTGGTGGATATATCCATCCATCAAAGTTGATTAGTCTTGGTGGAGTCTGAATGGCCGTCAGCTTCTTCTGCAGCCAGTGCTCTTTCCTACTACTACTGCAAGAGCTTTGCTACATATGGCAGCTTTCAGTCTTAGGTGGAACGGGTAGTGGTAGAGCCCTTCCTTTAATGGCAGAGCATTTCAAACTTGCTTATGCGAATGTGATATTGTAAATGGTCAATCGAATGCTGCCATGAGAGGGCACAGCTCACTTGTCAAGGGGCAGCAAAGCCTTGTATTACTTAAACGTTGAAACAAGGAATAGATATATTGACAATTTGCTAGCACATGGCCAACAGTGTTTGTGAAAGGCAAGCGGACCAGCACTATATACCTGTTCTAACTAAAAACTCTAATCAGCTAATCAATAGGCGACAGTATTTCTTTTTAAAAATGAGCTGTTATTAACATCACGTGCCAAATTCTGTTCTCTGGTACCTCCCTTCAGTCCTGGTTACATAAAGCACAATGACACAAAGTGCACCGACGTCAGTGGGGCCGCTCGGGTGTGAGTGAGCGCAGAATTTGACTCAGCATGGATTTAAACAGACTCCTGGTGGTTTCTGGTTTGACTCGATGCCCCAGGAATACACCAGTGTATTTGCCATGGTGCTCAACCATTCTGGGCAGATTTTCAAAACCCGTTCCAAAACAGCACGGGAAAGTATTGTCAGATCCTCACAGAACAAGTGTCAAGGTACTGAAGGAAATTAGAAATGCCTGAAAATTTTAAGTGGAACTTTGCAGGGGAGCCTTGACTAAATGAGAAATTTCATGGAAAGTGTCTCTTTTGGTCAGAAATTTTAATTTTCTATTGGAAAGCTGAAAAAAATGGTCCAACCCAACTTTTTTTCAGTGATTAACCAACATTTTCTCAATTTTTGGAAATTTCCAGATGAAAATTATTCAGTTTTCATTTTTCAAGGAAAAGTTGAAAAAAATTCTCTCTTCCCCCTCCCCCGCTCAACTCCCTCCCCCCCATTTTCCGACTAGCTTTAGAGGAAATACAAACAATGGGCCCAATCCTGATGATTGATGTATACCTCAACTCCTCTAGAAGAGTCTTTTGCTTTCAGTGGGCATTGGAAGTGCTCAATACTTCTGTGGAGACGCTCAGAACCTCAAGGAATTGGGCTTTTTGTCGCAAACACAGAAACAAATTAATTATTAATTAATAAGCAACAAGACTTGCATTAGCAAGTTTATATTAATTAAAAGCAGTTTTCTTCACTGATAAACTTTAGCAAAAATTCTAGCAGATTTAAAAATCATAAAGAAAACATATTCTAATCTAATTATAAACTTTTATTGGAAGCAGGGAGCTCTTACCAAAAACTCCTAAGACTTACAACAAGATGGATTTGGGGGAGTAGAGTTGGTGGTGAAGTGAGTAAAAGCCACTGTTTTTGGACCTATGGAGGAATAGAACAAATGTGCAGAAATATCCAAATCTGGTAAAATTAGCATTCTCTGTAAAAACTGTAAAATCATAAAGGAGTTAAGGCCATAGTTATGAGCCTTCCAAGCCAATGTCCATTCTGTGATAAAAATCTTTCTAAGTCAGCTCTCTCCCTTTCCCTTAAGCATCTTCTTTAATTGTGTCTTTGACTAAAAGCAAATCCTTCTACCTCTTAATATCAAGTTTGATTAACTTAATTTTGATGTGATATCTTGAAATAATATTTACTGGTCTCCGATAATTTATGTAAATAACTTCCCCTTTCATCGCCACTGCACAGATGACAGGTGATTCAATGCTGCTGTTTCATACACACATCTATGACCAGCCTGTAAGCATTTGTCCTATGCCAAGGTCTAAGAGAATGCTCCTTAAAGAGAACAGGGTAACAAGCAGATGTGTTAATAAAATATCTAGATTAACAGTGAAGGTGAAACTCATTCCGGTGTTGATCCTATAGTGCTCTACAGTGCAGTGATAGAGTTGGATCCTGTAAGTAATAAATACATCTTCTTTTAAAATAATGTATCATTATATAATTTAATAATTTCTTTTAATTTTAAATAGAGGCAATACAGAAATGTACATTGATACTTAACAAGCAGGAACAATTTTCAACATGATTAGCTATCGTGGTCACTTTACAACCCCATCCTGCACCCCAAATAATCACAGCAACTGAAACAAATTAATACCCCATCATACCCCCCAAACACTCATAATCAAGAAATCCCCTAAATCATCACAGAGATAGGACAAGATGAGTAAAAAGGCAGAATGAACGACTTATAAATAAATAACCACCGCTGGAAGACCATGTCACATGTTAACCAATCAAGGCCTCAAACAAACATCCCATTTGTAAAATGTAGGTGGTCTGCCATGACCATTAGCATTCGTACTTCAAACCAGGCTTCTAGTTCAGTGTGAAACAACATAAAAAGGGAATGAATCAAGTTTTATGGTTGCAAATTGTAGTAGCGCTATACTATCAAATGAACTTTACTTGAATGCTACCACTAAAAATGTCTTATTGACTACACATTCGTAGATAATCAATTTATTGTGGTGCAGGACCAGATCATCCGCTTGAGATCCGTGCACATATCCTTTTCCATGTGGAAGGCCCCCCTCTGCCATGGACCCCTAAGAGAGACCTTCCATGGTCCAGGAATCCACTTGTGGGAAGGGGAATGGGCTAGGGAAGTGCTTTGTCCCACCACGACACCAAGAGAGAATCTACTGAAATGTCAACACAGTCTGAGGCTGCATCAACTTTTCTGGCAAGTTCTCTCTAGGCTGATTGATGGGCAGCAATGAGAGTGGGGGCAGCAGCGAGAGAGAGATTCCTTAGCAGCTCAGCTCCACCATCAGCGTAGATAGTGCTGTCCCTCAGGCAGAACCTCCAAGATCCATGGTTTCTGAAGACTGAACCTTCTTCCCATTCCACCCCCTCTTGGAACAATCTGAGGAAAACTTCACGAGATTGCAGGGTTTATCTTCCCCCTCGTCCTATCCTGTGTCTTTTCCACAGTGGGAGTGAAGTCACTGGGGTTTCTTGGGGCATAAGTCAGAGCCGTGTTTGGCCCCCTGGAAGGTCTTCTAGCATTGCTGAATTCTTTGGCTGTGCTGGTTTGTATCAGGCAGGCTTGTGCTTCTGCTTTCTAGCCTTCCATGGGAGTCCATGATGTCACTCTTCAGGAGAGATCACATTTTCAGTTTACCTTGGTGGCACGTTTCATTCTTCCAGGTTGCTTGAAAGAGCTCCTTGATTTTACCATTGGTGTTCTGTAGAGCTTGAGACACTGAAATCAAGAATTGCATCTCCCCAGCAAAGTTCTGCCATGAAATTTCTCCTAATACAAGTTTCTGCACATCTCAGTGTCTCAGAGTTCAGCTCTTCACCCCAGGTGGTCTTGAATACTTCTTAAATACCATACCAGCAAACCAATCACTGTTAACAGAGCAACTATTACATGTTTTCCCTGCTTTGAAGCTTCTACCTGATCTCAAGTCTCAATATGTACCATGCATTTTTCTACATTGCATTCCCTTTGCTTTTATTTAACAGAAAAGGTTCTTTGGAGCACACCCCTATTGACTTGCAGGAAGGTTAGAAACATGCAGAGAAGGCAGGCATCACATTTCCATTCAGCTGTACTTCATCAACAGTAGCAAAATACTCACGTTCAGTGAGTTTTTTCCCTTTAATTAGTTAAATGATTGCATCAGATTCCTGGAAGACTGACGTCTTCTGTCAGTCCACAACATAAATATGGTATAGGCAGAAGCAACCTTCTTTACACTGCCCAATGAATGTGCTTCAACCCTCATCTTTATAGACCACTCTCTTGTGGTGGGAGACTACATGACCCATTCACTCTTTGCAAATAAGAATGCCAAGTGAGATGGTGTTTTTTGTGATGTGGTCAACTGTCCCCTAGAAACTTGATTGAGATTACACCTCATTAGTAACAGACCATTCAAAGAGCCAACCGATGGTAACAACTTTCCATCAATAAAGTGACATGTTTTGCAATCACTGATTGTTTTTTCCATACTAGTACAAGACCGGCTGTAGAAGGGCACCTCGGCCTGCCCCCAGACTGGGAGCCGAGGGAGGGAGCCGAGCAGTAGGCCAGCAGGGCGAGGCACCCAGTAAATCTGCCCGGCAACAAGCCGGGATTGGGCCAGCACGCCGGGCCGCCTGTCAACCCCGCAGGCCAGGCCGGATAGGCCCGCTGGCGACGGCCAATCCGGCCCCAGGAGGCGGGACTTCCCCAGGAAGGGGAAGGATAAAAGCTCGGCCCCAGGGCTCAGTAAGAGAGAGGCAGCCGTGGGAAGCAGACCTGCCGCCCTGGGCTCCGGCCGGGGAAGAGAAGGTCTGCCACCCCGGGCCGAAGCCCCACCGGTCCCGGGACACATACCGGGAGTGGGTAGGCCCTCCGGCCGCTGGGGACTGGGACTGGCCGACGGGCCCAAAAGGGTGGCCACCCCTCCCTACAACCCCCGCCGGGCCTGAGGAACCAGACCCATCCTGGTGGGTCAAACCGCCTGAGGCCAGGCCAGACCTTGAGGAGCTGCCCGAGGAGTTGCCGGCGGCTGCTCCCCCGGAAGCGGGACCGGACCTCGAGGAGTTGCCAGAGGCCAGGTTCCCCAGCGAGAGTGTGGACCTAGAGGAGCTGCCGGACGCTGAGGACTTGCCCCCGCTGCCGCCTCTGGATGCCGACGGATGGGAGGAGCCAACTGTGGGCCGTGCACCCCGCCCCCGGGTTGCTCGGGGTCAGCTCCTGGGAGGACGGGGAGGAAGTGGCCCAGGGGCAGCCAGGCCTACTGGCCAGAGAAGGGGCACAGGCCCCGCGGCGTGTTGCGGCCGGATCCCCGCCGCGCCAGTGGTACTGACGGTGCCACTGGTAGGGCCCTGGGCTGGGACGCAGTGGAGACGGGTGGGCCTGCGTCCCCCTCCCCCCTCCTATACCCGCACTTGCCCCAGCGAGTGAGAGAAAGAGGGAGAGTCCTGACCCGCCGGCCAGACGGCTGGGAGAAACCCGCCTCAGCCTGCCCTGCTGCCCAGGGAGCAGGCCACCTAGACTGCTTTGGTTGCCTGCCCTGCTGCCCAGGGAGCTGGCCACCTAGACTGTTTATTTGCCTGCCCTGCTGCCCAGGGACCAGGCCGCTAGACTGCTTGCTCGCCCGCCCTGCCAGAGGGCCGGGGCGAAGGACTCTTTGCTCGCCCGCCCTGCCAGAGGGCCGGGGCGAAGGACTGCTGGTTCGCCCGCCCTGCCGGAGGACCGGGTCTAGAGGCGGGCCAGCCACTAATTCCCCCTCTACCTGGGAGGAGGCCAAGATCTTCCCCCGCGGCTGGGCCCTCCGGACGGGCCGCCGCAACCGGGCGGCATAACCGCCGTTCAACACCGGCCTTCTTATCTGAAACACTTAGCAAACAGGTGGAAAGAGTTTAAGAATTGCAGAAACAACTTCAGGCAGAATTTGCACACACATGGGAAGCTGACCAGAATTTTTCTGCAAGAATAAGATTGCAACAGTCTCATCATAGACTTTGCTCCTGGGGCATCCTTCACTTTTCTATGCAGAGGTCTTCTTGATAGCCATTGAAACCTCTTTGGGTTGGTCCCACAGCTGATCCAATAAAAGGGAAAAGTACCCAGGCATAATGAAGGGCCCAGCTGTGTCCAAACGCTCCCATTAGGGGCTCAGTACAACAAAGCCGTCAGTAGGATTACTCAAGTGCTTAATGTTAAGCATATGCTTAAGTGCTTTACTCAGTTGTGGTGAGCGGCTTTGGAGCATGGTCTGTAAATGGGTCAGATTCACTGTAGATTCACACCCTTGTTTGCCACACACTAATTCACTATCTAGCCAAAGCCTTGGACTCATTTCCCAACTCTGCCAATGATCTATACTGTGACCAGGAAATTCACTCCCTTGCTGCATGCTTAGTTTCCCCATCTATGAAATGGAGCTAATGATGCATTCGAACGTTTGCCAAGCACTCTCTGATCTATGGATGAAAATCACTATGGTCCACATTCTGCTCGCTGTTGCATTCTAACTCCGAAGTATCTCCTTTAACTTTAGTGGCATTAGTCCAGCTTTGTACTGTTTAATTGTGAATCGAGCTCTATATAAGTATAATTCTGAATAATAATAATACAGATCATTAGTGTTCACCCTTTTATTGCCAAACTGCAGGAAGAAAAATTGGAAGCCCAAAATCCATCTCCTGCAAACATCTGCTATTAACTGGTGCACAGATATAATTCATATTCCTAGACATATCTGTCATTGTAATTTCCACAAAGGCTGTCTATTTTACATATAGTATTCCCACTGCCTGATGATCACAAGCAAATTAAAAATGGATCAATCACCCGCACCTGGTAGCGATTCTGTGCGTTGTTCAGAGCAAGCATTGCATCCATGTAAAGGCTTTTAACACTGAAATCACATTTTTTATCATACTTTTGAAATGAACTTGTCAGGGTACCATTTTCATCATAGAACAGAAAGTTATAGAAAGGCACCTGCATCTCTTTTTTCTTTCTGGCTTGGCTGATTGCAGATTTTCTGCATCTCGCCCACACAATCTTTTTAGAACCTGGGTTCCGATTTAATTGAGTTCTTTGTGCTCTCAGGGCTAGTCCAAAGCCTACTGAAGTCTGTGGAAGGAGTCTCATTGAATTCTATGGGTTTTGGATCAGGATCTTGGTACTTCCTTTTTATATAAATACAAATGATAATAATAACACACTTTCTGTGACTCACACACAGACGTGTCTGTTAGGAGCATGCTGTGCCTGAATTCAATTCCATCCTGCTTTCTTTCAGATATTATTCCTGACTTCACACAATTATATTTGAGGAACACAATAGTCATTATCTATGCTTGAAATCAGCGTATGGAATAATATGGTTCCCTCTTTGAAAAGAGGGCACAGTGTTTTTAAAATGGCCATCTGAAGTGAGACTCCTGACTAACCCATAACCAGAGTCCATTTAAGGCAGGGAAGAGAATCAGAAAAATCCCATTTACCTTCTTCACCTCCTTACCCAGGCAAACTAACAGATGGCACTAAGAGAACCTTCCGTCTAACACTAGCCTTTTAAAACAAAAACATTTTCCCTGTGACAGTCCCGGTAAAACTCATTCTGGACACCAGATAGAAATGTAGTGAGTACTGTCAGTGGCCAGACCAAGACTGACTTCCCACAGGAACTTCCCCAGGACCATCACAAACCTCACTACCTCTGCTCCCAGTGCAAAGCGCACTTCTTCAACCTGACCTTCTCTAACAAACACACAGCAGCGAGTCCAAAAAGCGACACAAACCCTACCAAAACAAGCCACCACACTGCACACACAATTCTCCCCTGAGGAGAGGGTGAGAGAGAGAATAAACCATATGTGACAAATGTTAGTGGTTTCATTTAATGCACTACTGGAAGGCACTCAGGCACTGTGGCGTGTAAGGGCAGTGTAAGCACCTGAGTAGAATAGAATGTAGGTCACTCACTTTCCTATTCAACCCACGGGCACCGGGAGAAAGCAAAGACCATCCCCAACCTGAGCTGGCACTCCTGTGTCCATTGTCAAACAAGTGCTATAAAAATAATGCGAATATTATGCAATTATAAATTAATATTATACATAGTACTTGCAATCAGAACAGACGGGAGGGTGAGGCAGAATATACAAGCACAAAAACAAACACTGGGGAAGCTGACTAGGATTTTTCTGCAATAATAAGATTGAAACAGTCCCAGCGTAGAAATTTCTCTGGGGGCTTCCTTCACTTTTCTATGCAGGGCTCTTCTTGATGTGCCTTGAATGCTCTTTGGGTTGGTCCCACAGCTGACCCAATAAACAGGAAAAGTCCCCAGCCATAATGAAGGGCCCAGCTGTGTCCAAACACTCCCCAGTCCAACAGAGCCATCAGTGGGATTATTGAAGTGCTTAATGTTAAGCATATACTTAAGTGCTTTACTGAGTTGTGGTCAAGACACTGCATCTCACTTTCTGGCAGTCCCCACCACAGATTTCCAGCATGAGTACAACTCATCACCACATCCCTCTACTATTGGAGTAACTCCATTAGCTGTTAGTAGTAGTAGGTTCTTCTCCTCTATTTTAACTAGTCAGTACAGTAGGGACATGACACACTCAGCCAGTGTGTTAATTGTATGTCAGGTGTCTCATGTGCAAAGACCATTGCATGTCTAATACAATGTAATTAAAAATGTACCTAAGAAAGGCAACATGGCTCACTAATGACTTCATGGGAGCAGAGAAAGATAAAAACAAACAAAAACCTATTACCAAACGCATACAATAAAAGAATGGGTTTGCTACACTATAATTTGTATTGGGCTAACACATAAATGCTCTAGTCAGGATAGGATCCCCATTGTCCTAGGTGCTTTGCAATCACATAGTTAGTGTCAGCCCAGAAATTACAGCTGAGAATTGGAAATACCAATGTGTTGGTGCTGAGCTGTAACTAGCTCCTGGAGACAATATGCTTCCAGAAACATTTTAGCACAAGGCCTGGAGAGCAGTGAAATTGCTGCATTTCCATTCAGAGTGGGTGAAGGGAAAGACTCCTTGCTCAATGGGCCACACAGCTCCACTCTGTTGTAGTTCTGTCTGCCCTGCTGAGGAGAGAGTTGTGGGGCCAGTTACAAAGGTTCTGGGGACAGTGCATCTGCAACTATGTGAACCCACCAGATAAATACCTCCATGTCAAGGCATGAGGGCAGCATTTTCAGAGTCTACTGAAGCCCAGGGGCTGCAGTGGTAGCTGCACAGACAGCCACTCCACAGACTGGAGGGAGGGTTCCCATCCCATCTGATCCTGCTGCCTTGCATTGCGCATGAGAAAGGAATAGGCCCAAGGTGAGGACAGAGGAGACCTGGGAGCAGACTCACAAAACTCTATGTTTTTCCCTTCTCTGTTTCAAAAAAATAAGACCACGCTAACTATGCTCCTAGTGAGATAGTCCTCAATTATTGAAATGATTTCTACCCTCTTCTCTGTAAGGTTCTCGCTCTCTGGCGTGTGACAGGAAAAACTGAAACTCCACTTACAAACGATGCAAAACGGATTTAGTGGAATTTTTGGTGACGTCACCGACTGTAGTTCCCATCAGAAACTACCTCTTTCTATAGAACTGAATCCTTTTAAATAACCTCAAAAGATCCTTGAATATGGTTCCTGAGGTGCAGGTTTACTGGCTGAGTCGTCATCTCCATGCACCACCATTTTTTTCCCCTGTGGTAGGGAAAAACACGTACAGGAGAGTTTTAACCTGAAGATGTGGTGAATAGAAAAAGTCAGAGTTTAGCTCTTTGTTGAGATGCCAGCATTGAAGAGCACAGAAGTGTTCCTCCAGCTGTCTGTCTCTGACATAACGGTGCACGCTAGGCAAAGATGATGCAAACATTTTTGCACGAGTTAGAGATTCAACAAAGAAAACTGGAACCACCAGGTCTGCTTAAATGCTATTCACTGGCAGGGACGTAGGCCAATCAAGCTGTCGAAGTGCAGGTGCTCAGACAGAACTGCTCTCACTCACAGGTAGTTGGGGGTTTCATTTTGGCCCAGCTCTAGAATGAAGAGTTATGTTCAGTTTTCAGCCTACACATTGACATTTACCTTATAATAGTAACTTTCAAAGCTCAAGGGTGGAATAACAAATGGAGCTCAATGAATATGACCAGTACACCAAAATTCTGGGGCAGATCTTGGCCTGCACCACAGTAACTTTGAGCCAGTCCATCTGTGTAAATCTGCCCTAAATCCAGCAGTTCTGCCTCTTGAGGATCCCCTCCTGTGGCGGGGGATGGTCTCTGAATAGTATAGTAGCTCCATACTGGCTCCAAGACACCCAACTTGGCCTCTGTAATAGAAGATGTGGTCAAGGCAAAGGAGACGTGACTGGGGCAATATCCCTACTCCCTGGTGATCTCTAGTGCTGAAACAGCCTCTTTGGACTATAGCCTAAATCAGCCATCAGGCTGCCCTGATTTATACCATGGACTGGATTAGAACAGCTTCATGAACGAAAGACACAAAAGTGGCTTAAACCTATCTTTGCCCAACCGCTCCTCAGCAGCAGCTGGTGACTGGAGCCTAAGTCTGCATCTCTGTTATCTTTAGGAGAAAAGCAAACTAGTCAAATTGATGTGGACATATTTAATCTGTGCCCAGGACATTGACAAGTTGTTATAATATCACACTCACTGCTTACAAGGTTGCAAGATATTCTTCCTTTCCTGAACATTTGCCTGGACTATCCAAAGTAGCTTGAGAGAGAAATTGTATTTCACATTTATATTAGCAAAAACTTTAAAGTAAATTATCATGTCCTATATAGCTCCTCTATACTCCCTTTAAGTCATTATAAATAGGAGGTTTGCAGCACATACAGCCAAACCCTTATATCCTTACTCAAGCAAAACTCTTGCTGTTACATATTAGTAATATATGAACAATACCTCTGGAGGTATTTTTTGCTTACAGTACATCTTACTACAGGAAATTGCCCATTAGATTACCACACCTGGCATTACTTAGCTGGAGGTTGGGTGTGTCTGGAGGACAGTAAATAAAGCATGTTGGATCATTAGAGGAACCACTCATAGTCTCTGTTTTTCCTTAAAAATTCATGAGTGTACAATATATCAAAGTTAGTGATTAGTGTGTGATCTTGCAAACAAAGGTGAGCTGCAACTGAAAGAAAAGGACTCCAGCAAAATGTCTATAAAAGCATATCACTTACGTGTCTATACAAAAATTAATATGAGCTGTAATAGGATTTTAATCCCCCAAAACAAACAATTTTCCTCCCCAAGGCTAAGCTTTCTTGTCAAATTGCATATATAGGAATTTAACTTCCCTTCTCGCAATTTTTATTCAAATGAATGAAAAGCAAGCTCTGTCCCACAAATTGACAGGAAAATTCTCCAGCAGAGTAACTTTTTACTTCCACCCATTTTCTTTTTTGCACAGATTCTAATTAAAACATAAAATAACTTCCCTTAATTTTCAAACCGAAAATTCCCTCTTTTTCTGCAGCACACACAATTCTAGAAAAGAGAGAATTTCTTTCCAAAATTCTTTACCATGACAGAAGGGAAATACACTCAAATCTGTGCTCCGAGCGAGAAGCATCATTTCCCTCAAAGAGAGACAAATACAAGGCTTGCTGCCTAATTGGCTAAAATTACAATGCTAACTGAGAGTAAGCCAATCAACAGGCAGAGCAGGTCGAGCAAATCCAAGAGCATTTCTTCCATACAATGTTGTAAGTCTGATGAACAACTGAAGTGTACCTACACTAGAAATTGTCATAATAGCTCTGCTGTACAAGCCTCTCTACCTTAACAAGTCCAGCTAATTAGAAGAAGGCAGCCCCTATAATTTATGCTCATGCTTTGATACCATTAGAGACCCAGCTCCCCTCAGAAACAATTGGCCCAATTTTCAGCAGGCTTCCCTTTTTGCAAGAATAATTTTGCGCCAACATTTTTTGGGTGCAACAAACTACTTTGACAGCTACAGACTATGCACGCAGGCAAAGGGGCAAGAATGAGTGGCTGCCGAATGCCAAGCTTCCTCCCTCCATGGAGAAGGTGGGCATCAAGTGGGCAGAGCCATGCCTCCACTTGTCTCTCCCTGACACAAGGAGGAAGGAATTGTGACTCAGCAGTGTGTCTTCGCATTAGGTTTGGGGTTCCCAGCTTGCAAACGTACATTCGCACTCACTCGATGAAAGCGAGCGCGAGTGTAAATAGTAGAGGAGCCGTGGTGGCACAGCTTAGCCATGCAAGATACAAACCACCTGAACACCGTGGGTACATATTCAGCACAGCTGAGTTGTGCTTCCACTATCATGGCTATACTGCTATTCATACTTCTGCTAGTTCAGCAAGCTAGCTTGTGTGGACATAGCCCCAGAGATCCACCTGTCAGTCACAATTCCTCCCTTCTCACTCATTTCAGGGGCAGCAAATGCAGGCACGGCAAGGCATCGCGCCCTGATTACAGATGTAAAGCCGATGCTTACCTGTGTAAGTGGTAGGATGTAAAATGACAGTAACTGCAGGTGCAAAAGTGCCCGGGCACAAATTTTGAAGTACATACAGCACAGAAAGAAATGCAGTATATCTGCTGAAAATCTTAGCCGGTTAAGCACTCTGGGTGAAATCCTGGCCACGGCAAAGCTCCCATTGATTTTAATAGGACCAGGATTTCACTCTATAACTTTAACCAGGGATGCAGCTACCTGGTGGCAGGTATGTTCACACCTGTTACGATGCATTACCTAAATACAACAACACAAGTTCCATAACTACCTTTACAGCTGTTTCATGTATTAGCTAACATGTAAACCTCTTCTTAGGAAAGCTGAACAAACGCCTACTGTTATCATCTAATACGTGACAACCTAGTAGTTCCAATAACAGTTAAATAGCGTGTAATAAAACTCACTCTCATGCTATTTCAAAACTCCACATCATCATTTGCCACCATTCTTCTAGGCTCTGAAGATTTTAATTTCAGAGCTACCTGAACAACAAAGGTGTGCTCACTTGCACAAAATGCAAACTCGGGCCTTAGGGCATTTTGCCACCCACACACTTAATTACTCCTTTAAAAAAGTTTTGGACAGGGTGTTTAGTATCTAAACCATCCTGTGGCTAGCAGAGACATGAAGACCATTTGGCACCAAATTTGACATCAAGCAAAATAATAAGGTGTGGCAAAACTGATGCTCCATATCAGAAGTTGTGGGAGATATGAATGTATTTTAATGGATCAGCTACTCATAAATGCTAATGACCTTATATATACATGGCACTTTTCAGCCATGTATCTGGCTGAACTTTCATTTCAAAGTTATTTCATGCCAGTATGTAGTGGGGTTTGACGGGGCAGGACATAAATGGGTCAGCAAGAAACATTGTAGGGCCAGTGCATCCTCCACTATGTTCATCCATCAGACAGTAGCAGTAGGTATCAGCTGTGGAGCAACTTTGCTGCTACCACATAGCCTGCTGGGAAGGATTCTGTCTCCTCAGAGCTCGTGGAACACATCTGCACCGAAGCTGAATACTTGGGCTTGGTGCAAGAGGAGTGGAAAGGGTTTGCCCCATATCGCTAACTCCAAACTCTTTGAGTACTTATGCACCAGAACATGCCACCCAACAGACACACCACTGGCAAGGATACTGGTAATTAGTGTCAAAGTAGCAACATTATTGGCTGATGACAGACTGAGACTAAATATTATGGATCATGACAACACAAAGTAAAAGGTAACATGATTTTTTTAGCTTTATATTTCTTACGCAAACTTGGCACTTGATATAGAGAGAGATTTTAAAGAGTACATTGTTATTAGCTTCTGCCAGGATTTTGCAATGTGATTCCCAATGCCCTCAATGAGAGCCAATCATATGGCTACAACTTACTTTAATGATGTGAACCGTCACCTTATTTTTCTTCCCTTTTTGACAATTTCATGTTTGATTTTTCAGATGCACATTTTGTTTTGCCTAACACACTACGCTTAAAAGAACAAATGGTGCTCACCAAGTAGAAACAGAAGAAATTAAATATGGCCCTGCGTTCACTATTGTAATCATGGCTTTTCTTAGATCCTGGCTTCCCTTGGCATGTGGAACCCTTGGCATGGTCCCATTAGATAATGTTTTCTGAATGTTGTTATATCTCAACTTTGCAGCCCCATGTTCTAAATTCTTTTAAAAATAGTGTTTTTATCTGTATTTTCTTTGAAGAATCTGATCCTAGGAACAGAAGGGCAGCGTGTTTTGATAATTTTCCTAATCATTATAGATAAGGGCCTGGAAATGAATAATGCTTTATTTAAAAAAATAATAATTTGGGGCTTTGAAAGGTTTATTCTAACAGTACAAGGAAGGAAGGCAAGTGAAAATATTCCATATAGAGCATGTTTTGAATTAATAACACACTATCTCTAATTTACATATTCTATACATATAGGTATACCCTAGGATTGTCAATACAATAGCTCAAGAAAGGGTCATATGACCAAAAGTTCTCTTGCATTATTATTGTGCTTGCATGTCATTAGTTACTGAAGTTTGGGGGCTTTTTTTTTTTGTCATTAGGTTTCTCATTAGTTATTGAGGTTCTCAATTCTCATTGAGTTATTTTTTGGTGGGCTAAGAGCCGTTAGCCAGCAACCAATCTGTAACTGACTGATACAGAATCACAAGCCACCCTTCTAAGTAACCCACAACTCAGACGCTATTGACTGAACTACTCACCGTTACAATTTTAACCCTCATTTATTCTCAAATGAATTAAACGCTAATTCAGACAACTCTGCCAAGCCAGCAATAAGGGATACCCAGATCCTCAAGACCCACTGGTGCTACTGTGAGACTCACTGTACATGATACGGTGCAGCATGGTAGGAAGAATAAGTTATCTTGTGCTGACAGAGTTCTGTGTGAATCAGAACTTAAGCCCTCTGGGGAATCATAATGTGTCATTCTGTGTCACTGCCCTGAATGGGACATGTCACACATCTCTCTAGTCCTCTCATCTAACAGGTAGTCTTGCTCCCCAATCCCCCTCGCTCTCTCCACAAGCACGCACGCACACCATTTGTGCGGTTCTGGACATGTTGCTTATTTCCTTATTCTGTCTCTCATCTGCCAACTGGCATGGTAGAGTACATGGTTTACGAGAAAGCCACACACTTAAATTGGGCTTTCCCATCAGGACAGAGCACAAAACAATGGCTTTGCAGGAAGCCATGGATTTGCTTGAACGAGACCTGAATGAATTAATAGTAGCTGAGCAAAAATACAAAATTTGAAGCATCCTTCCCAATATAAAAATAGAAATGGAAACAGAGTTCCTGTCTATTGAACATTATCCCTGCATTTCTTACTAATGGCCTAATCCAAAGCCAGCAATCAATATAAAGGCTTCCTTTGACTTCACTGGGCTTTGGATTAGGTCTACGCTCTTAATGGATGCAAACACGGAGCACAATGCTGCAGACCTTGTTCTCATGAGTGGTCCCATTGGAGCCCACGGAGACAGCAAAAAGAGAGCCGGAAATGGTGGCATTGGCTGAATAGATCATTCACCCTGTAATGTGACCACTGAGAGCTAACCAGTACCTGCCTTCCTAGCGGCATTCACATGTGGCTTTTGTGTGCAGTGTTGAAAGACACACTGTCTAAAGACTGGCATTTCAGCTAATGGAGGTGGGGTACCCACTCTTTGACTCACCAGGGGCTTCCTTGGCAACTTGCCATGAGCCTGAGGTCACACTTAATTTGCATATAACTTCACACAATTTTAAAAGTAAATGTAAGTGCACACAACCATGCTATTTGCTTCTTGCTCTGCTGCCCTTAAAGCAAATGGAAATTGCTCATTGGTTGAAGTCACCACCAGTTAAAAACCTGGAGTGCAATCATTGAAGTCAGTGGGAATTTTGCCAGTTCCAGTCAATACATATGCAAGATTGACAATTATCACTCAATACAAATGTTAGAGTTCACCATAAGTCTCTGTTCATACATTGGTACCCAGATAATATAAACAAGGATGTGGCGAATTTTCAAGCTAGGGTGCCTGAAGATAGGCACTTAAATACCAGTTTTAGATACCTAGGTGCTGATTTAGGCCCTTCAATGGTTTGATTTAAGAAACAGAATTTGATTCATGTTAAATGATATAGGCCCTTAAAACAGCACTTCAGTTCTTATAAAATACTATCTAGGTATTTTGAGAACTGGGCCCAAAATACCCAAAGTGTCTCTACTCCTAGATTGTATATATATTCAGTCTGGGGGATCTAATGTAATGAACAAACCACTCAGGCTTCAGCCTTAAATTTTATATGATCACCAAAAAATTCTCTAAACAAAAATTCACCTTTGGGTAATTCACACCATTTGGGTACAGTTCAACAAAAGAGGGAAATTGCAGTCACTTGAATTACATTTGGACCTGAGCCACAAAGTTTTGGTCTGCATCCAAACTTCCCCAGAGTTCAGAGGTGTTGCGATCTGGGGTTTTGCTCTAACCCATTAAAGAGAAAAAGGCCAGTTATAATGTTCAGATCTCAGCTTCCTGGGGGGAGTGAGGGTGTTCAGATCAGATATTTTGGTTCAAGTCCATATCTAAGGTGAAGCTGAATAACTGAAAGCTGCCTTGGTGTCATGTACATGCTCATACCATGTGTTATAAAACGGAAATAAAGGTAATGCTTTCTCAGACCTTTAGATATTTTACTTCAATTTCAATATCACGTTACAGCCTTCATAAATCAGTCTCATCTTTCCCTAATGTTAAATAAACTGTAGAAAGTTAGAATATTTTTTTGGCCAAACAGCCTACACACAATATAATAAATGCCTGTACCATTTTATCAATATGACTTGACTTCTTAATAGGACTCTGAGCTCCTGACTAGCGAAATATATTAACTGTCGTATTCTGTATTTATTTTTACAATGAAAAACAATGATGTTCTATTATGGCCAGCGCTGAGTAATAGAGGTCAGTGTCTGCCTGTTAATTGAAAAAGCACGTGCACTGAGTGTGCTGACTGGACGGCCAATCCCACACTTCTGATGGATTATTATAATTCAGGCCTCTGTGAACACCTAAGTCAGAACCTACCCCTGCTAGAAGCGGGCTAGATGAAGAATGCAAGGGCATCCAGTTTCATGGTGTGCAGAGTGCCTCATGCAATGTCTCACATTAAAATTGGAACAAACCAGAGTTTCAATTCTCATTAATGTCAAGGGGGGTTGAAGCCACTCAGCACCTGGCAGGATCAGGCCCAGACGAAAACATACCTAAAGAATATTATCCAATACATTACGGTTCAGCTGAAATAAAGATCAAGCCAGGGTAGTGCAAGGTTGGCTTGCCTTCAGGAAATGCCTGGTTGTATGCAGCAGCTGTGGTGCGAGTAGTACAACAAATTCACTTACTGAATGACAACAGCTTTATTGGCAAGCCAATTCAATTAAAGCCACTGCAACCAACAAAGTAGCAGGCAGCGCTCTCTGCATAAAGAATATGGAATCATGCCTACATTTCCCTGAGTGCCCTCAGCCCTAGCTGTCCCTCTACATGAGAGGGAAAGGGATGAATGAATTAAACTCGGATGATGGTAATTAATGGCTGGCTGTCAGAGAGTCATTTTGTAGCCCTGGCAGTTGAAAGCTCCATATTAAAGATAGAATCCTCGCACACTGCCCAGACGAGGCAACCTGACTCTCATAATGGTGGAAGTGAGAAAACGTGGCTATTTTGCACTGATCAATGCTCTGCACTATTGATATAAAAATAATATGTTCATTTTTCATTTTTACAAAATAGATCCTTTAGGCTACAGTTATGAGAAACTCACTTTGGAGTTTTGACATGAGCTTATTAGGAAAAAAGTATCCTTACTGCTGGCCTATAAACAAAATAAATATTCTTATAAAATATACATAGGAAATCATTTTAGCCTTCGGAAACAAAGATAAAACCAGGATTTTTTTTTTAATTTTTTTTTTTTTATTGCTGGAACTTTGCTTGCTAAAAACAACAATTTGTTTGAGATTTTTTTTCAAGGTCAGACTAATTTTGTAATGCTGCTTAATTAGTCGGCTTTAATTTTGTCTTCTGGAGTGTCACAAGTAATAATACTTTGCTCTTATAAGGCTTAATTGTGCACCATGAAAGTTAACGGGAGTTTTTCCACTGATTTGAATGGCAACGGTATCAAGCCCATCTAGAGCACTTACTTCATCCAGTGATCCCAAAATACATGACAAGTGTGTATTATTTCCTCCGTCTTACAGAGATTGCCAGTAAAAGTTTATGGGCAAGATTTTCATGCCCAAGATACACAAGTGGCATAGCAGCTTAGTCATTGTCATTGACTTTAGTGAGATTCTTTGTGGAGTCAAGAACTATTCACCGTGAGTTCAGGAATCAGCGTTTAGCACTAAAGTGACTTGCCCAAAAGCACACAGCAGGCACAGACAGATATAAATAGAACCAGGATCACATGAGTTCTGATGACCAGTCTTCTGCTAATATTTTTAGTTTGTGCATTCAGGGCTTCAATTATTTCATATTTCATGATACATAATCGGCTAGGGTGGGGTTTGAACATGGAATTGCCCTGAGAGTTAGATTTTTTTCCCCCCCGCAAACCAGATTTTCCCAAAGTAAACATTGTGACAGAGCTGAACCAGATATGAAGCTCACTTTCTCTCTTGTTCCACTGCAGTGCAGAGAGGAAAGAAATAATCCTTGGTAGGAATCAAATTAGGTGTCTTCTCCTCAGCCCTGATTCCATTCTCACATCAGATTTACACTCCTGTAATCCCACTGATTTCAATGGTGTTGCTCCTAATTTACATTAGTATAGGAGAAGAATCAGGCCCCGTAGCCATATTACTTCAGTGTATGTCCAGTCAGTCTGTGTACGCCATAAATTCATTACATCAGAATCATTTTTTTTAATATTGAGGATGAATTCATCTTTAATTATCTCTATATAATCACATTATTTACTGTTTCCTATTTATAAGCAACTACATTTAATAGGCATTTTTACTTATTATTAACCAGTGGAGTTATTTATCACCTGCTCTAACATGCCATTCATTTTCTACCTTCACTACTGGAAAAAAGGGCAGCCAGAAGACCCACAGTAGCTGACACTAGCCTTTGAAAGCAGGGATATTGCAGATGGTCGGCTGGGTGTAAGACAGGTCACCCTTGACTGCTTATTCCTCCCACCTGCTATTTCCCCTGAGGACAGCTGTCCCCTTTATCAGTTAGGCTCTTGCCTGAGAACATATTTGTCCAGCAAAATGCTTCACCCTGGTCAGTGATTCGGTTACACAAGGCATTTTCATCTTTGATCACTGGAAGGACATGAAATATTTGTGTCCATAAGAGCAGGCAGAGGTGAGATATCCCCTTTCAGAAGCCTACTATCTACTAAATATAATGAAATCTAATATTTAAAGGGCATGACACCCCCTTCATACTAGATTTCATTAATCAATTTTTTTTCATGGAAAGAAGAAATCCTTTATGCACGCCTGCTTCCCTTTTTTTTTTTTTTTTTTTTTTTGTACGCTTGTCTTGATATACTGAACAGTGAGCTAACCAAGATCTGTTGTCATGAACTCTACATTCTAACCTGAGGTACGTACCATAGGGTGGAGGGCAACTGAATGCATTTCAAGACAGCGATGGAAAATACAGGGTATTTCTAGGCCTGTTTAAATCCATTTTCTTGAATAAAATCTACTCTTTTTAGAGTATGTCATTGTAATTGCCTGGCTGCTTTCTGTGTCAAAGTGACCAATACTTTCAGTGCCTCTGGGAATGTAAAACTGAGGAAAACATCATTCATTTGGACATCCATTATGTGACTCGTTATTGTACATTAAACATTTGTATCCTTAAAATAATGACATTGCTATTATCAGCCACAAGATTCACACTTTTCAGTTAAGTTCAAAGATTAGGACATCACTGAGTATCTAGCAGGGTGACATTGAATTCTTAAAGGATCATTTTCAGTGGAAAATTTTTCTATTTTGTTTTCAGATGAATTCACATTTCCAGACAGTATTTCAATATTTATTAAGCAATAAGGACTAATGGTGCAATCCCTAATCATCCTGAGAGGAGACAAGAACCCTAGCTGAGGCCAAAGATGCTGTGGGAATGCAAGGTCTTTATCTCGCTCTTTCAGATTTTGCTATTTAACTCATTCTTAGAAATTTAGGGCTACATCCTCTGTGGGAGGGCAGAGATGGCTTTAAACTGCTTTTATGTTCCTGTCACAGGCTCCAGTCGGGGGTCCATGGTGGGTCCCTTTAGGGCTTCCCAAGTCTCTCAGTTTACCCCCTGCTCAGGGCAATCTTGGGGGTTAGTGTTTCTCTTCCTTTTTTGAATCCTGGGGGCAGGTGAGGGCTGCCTGTAGCGGTGCCATAGCTGCTCTGCCATCTCAGGTCTTTCTGCCTCCCACTCTTTGGTTGCTCTCCACTTTTATATTAGGCTTTGCCTCCTTTATGAGGTTCAGCTGTGGCTGTCTGCCTTCATGATTGGCAGCTCTTACAACTGTGTGTGAGGATGGCAAGTTGACTTGTTTGTAGGTAGGGAAGGTTCCCCTCCCCCTCCTACCTAGGTCTTGAATGGGGTTACAAACCCCATTCCAGTTCCCTTGGGACAGGGGCCACTGGGCAACAGCCTAGTCCTCGATATGCTGCCCAGAGCCCCAAGGAGTTGATCTATCAGCCAGGGTCTGGTTGTCCTTGTCTCCTATTCCTCTTATCAAACCAGATTTGAGGCTGCTTTTTTCATAAAAAGAGCTGTTCATCTGAAATGTACGTGAGGGTGGTGACAGGAATTCAGAGACCCCCCCAAGTCCTGGTAGATGTTTACCAAAGTAGATTTTGTTATTCATATCTGTCTGGATAGAATCAGATGCCTTTTCACTATCCTTCACCTGCCCTTACCACATGTGGTGCTTTCTGCGTCTTGACCCCCGTGCCCCAGGGCTGTGTGCAAAGTAGCAACCCTCAGGTTATGGGGCTCCCAATAGGCAAAGTTCCGCAAGTCACCACAATCTGATCTAAAGGCAGAATGTCCGTATCTGCAATGTCCCCTCTACTTCCCTAAGGGGAAGGGGACTTACACTGTCATGGCCTGACTAGTGAGGTCAACATTGGTTATTAAACCACTAATCTCTGGCAGCCTAAGTATTCTTTTCAGACTTGTACCAATGGACACTAGGCCAGATTTGGTGTGCACCTCCAGGACTCTGGTCCAGGCAGGGAGCCAGTGGGGACTCCAGGAGTGGCTCTAACTGACAACAGATGCTTACAGGCAGAGCTGTGCAAGGTGGCACTGGCCCATCCGCATGCGTTGGGAGTGGTCTCTAAGTTTCAGTGATGTGGAATTTGCCTCCCTTTTATGCTATGGTGGAACCCAAAACTGGGCCCACATTATGAATCAGATTGCGCGCTGGGTATGAAAGAAGAGGAGCAGCAGCAGCTCAGGAAGAGAGTCTAAAAGCAAAGGAGTCAACCAGACATGTCCCAGATACCAAAAAGATTTCGCTTTGGTCTGCTTCAGTGCTTCTCTTAAGGGACAGGCCAGTTCTTATTGCAACCAAAATGGTTTGTTCCTCCCAAGCAAAAAGGAAATTCCCTTCAACTGCCTTGGCCAGTCTTTTGAGGAGTGGGGGCGGTAACCTTAATTAGCTATAGAGGTTCTAGAAAAGACAGAGCCAGGGACTTGAAGAAGTTAGCTCTCAGCAGGCACATGAGAGACTTGGCAAGGCCTCTCTGGGAGTAATACTGTTGTCAGTCTTTTATCTGTATTTTAGTGGTGCTTAGAGGCCTCAAATGAGATTGGGGCCAGAATGTGTTGAGTGCTCTACAAATACATTGCAGGAGACAGTCCCTGCCCCAAAGAGCTACCAGCTCAATTAAAAAAAGGAAGAAATGTAAAACCCACGGCTGGATCACATGTTCTTCTTGTCACAGGGAGGGTGTTTGTGCCAGAGATGAATGGCTATGAGCCAAGGTAGGAAAGCTTTATAGCAGGGCAGTATTACCAAGGAGTGCCTTGTAATGTACAAGAAGGTACACGTTCATTCCCTGAGCCACTGTTGGAGACCAGGCTTTAAAATGGGCCAAAACCTGCTGGAGCACAGTGCAGGCTTCACCTCCTAAAGAGAGTCAGAGGGGAGCTGCTCACCTGCATGGAGCACATGGCTGCCCCGGACAGTTGGGTTTTCCAGTCTTAAGAATGTAAATGGGCCCATCACATAGATCTCCTGCACCTTGAGTTCTACTGCTGCCCCAGTCTAGACAGCCTTCTTTGGCATGGCAGAGGGGATGGCAGACAGCCACAAACAGGGCTGTGGGGTGCCCTAGTGAAATATCTTGAGAGAAGTTAATGCAGTCTTGGGCTATTTACCTTTTCCGCAGAACTCCTCTGGAAACCTTCTTTAAAGAAGGCTCCTACGGCAGTGGTCTGCTGCACAGTTTGGGAACAGGAGACAGTACTGACATGCCTGTGTGTAGATTGGCCTGGCTGGCTGCACACACCAGAGCATCTATAGGTTTTGGGGGCTGTCTACTTCACTTGGGAAGGAGGTGAAAGATCTCTGTCCAGCCCAGCAAGAACTGATCCCAGGAACTCTCTGCAAGAAGACTGCCGATCAAGATTCATTCAGGTCACAATGCCCAGCACTGGATGCTACCTCCTTTTGGCTAGATCTTGCATCCCTGATCAAACGGCTGTATCCCTAGAGCATGTTGTAAAATTCAAATCAGCCCCATCTGAAACATGGGAACCACTCTGCTATAGCACAGGTAAGTAGCACTAGATACATGCTATTTATAGCAGCTCAGCTGATCCTCTTAAAATATTTCATCTTGGGAGGGAGGGAAAAAGAATTTCCAAATTCTTTGGACTATATGCAATGTACTGTAGAAGAGATCAAATGAAATTACCAACAGTCAGTGTTCTCCAACTGCACTGAGATAGTACCACAGCAGCAGAAAAGTAGTTTTATGTGGCTGGCACATCCACTGATTATTTTTTTTTAAATCTATTTATCTTTTATTTGTCTAACTATGGTAGCTAGTTTGATCTTCATACTATCATATTTGACCTCACTCTGCATATAATAGCCTGTTTTTGACACATTGAAGATCACACATAATGTTCTTGCCTTTCCCTAGAACATTGTATACTTAAGTACTTGAAAAGTGACACATACTGTACATACCATGACAGACAATGAGACTAAGACAGGGACTGACCTCTGACCTCTAGACAGAATATCCCAAGGTTCCTTTTCACATGACAGTTCTTCATATTTGTGTTAGAAGAACAAATGTTAAAGAAACTAGTCAGATACAATGGGCCAAATTCTGTGCTGACTTACAACCTGTGCATTACCATTAAAATCATTGGAATTGCATGGGGAATCAGCAGCACAAAATATAGCCTGAGTTTCCTACAATTTCAGTGCATTCACAGAAATTCAGGGACAGTACCTGGAATTTAAGTTGTTATAGCGCAGTTCTTTACAAATAGACTATCTCTGGAGGATCTTTCCATGCCCACAGTATGACATATGCAGTACTGACATTTATATTACAGTCTTTCTTCCACACCTGCCAGAGGCGATAGCTTAGTAGCCTATGCATCAGATTTGACATACCTGACCTCGCTGGAACCACAGGCTCGGCTCAGCCCCTTCAATCCAATAAGGTAGATTCAGTGATCACTGTGCAGTTTACTGGGTTGTGGATATTTTAGCTGGAACCCTAAAAACAGAGGTTCGGTCTGCTTTGTTAAAGAGGCCAGTGCACTTTTCATAAAGGCAAGGGTTTGATCCAATGTCCTTTGCTGAAATTTTCCTTCTCCCCACTGCTGTGTGACAGTCGGCTAGAATCCTCTACCCCAAAGGTGTGTGAATCTCAGTGAGGCAGTATGTATTTAAGTTTGAAGAGATTGTTGGGACTCTGCTGGTTGAAAAAATGCTATATATGTATTTTTAGAAGATTAGCTATAGGCCAAAATTTATTCAGTTGCAGTGCTGTATCCCAATCCCATTTGTAGCTGGTGGGGGTTGTGCCACCTGGCACAGGCTAAATGGCTCCTCTGCTAAACAGCCATTCTGGCCTCTGGTAAAACAACAGGAGAAGCAGCCTGAGGTAATGGACTTAGCACAGGACTGAGAATCAAGAACTCTTGCAACCCTGTGATGGGGGCTGTGATCACAGTTGGCCGTGTTTGGGGAAAGGAGCACACAGCTAGGGGTGTGGCTAGGAGGGAAAAGTGAAGGATGAGGAAATGTTTATATAATCACAATGTTTCTGCTGACTGGTGGTGGGTGCATCAGGGCATCGGGAAAGTGGAAATGTGCTAGTCACTTTGAGTTTGTAATGATTTTTATATTGTCTATTTGATTGATGCCGCCCAGGCTAGGTGCTCTTCTGTGTTGGTCTATTCAAATCCAAATAAATAAAATAAAATGAGAATTATCTCACAGACCCAAACAAGGTCAGCTCTGACTTTAACTGCTGCCTTTCTATGGCCAGAATTGTCATCCACTCCAAACTGGTTCCCTTCCTCACCAGCATCTTTGCCACCCTGCTTGAGTGAAAGAAAACACCACAATGCAGCTGTCTGACAACATCTGTATTTCTGTAGCCTGAAGAGCTCTGAGTTCACCAGACTGCCAGGAGCTCTATGATTTTCATGCTGAGTGGAACCTCTGACGAGCTCCACAATTCATTTACTCTTTGTTGTCCAAAACAGCACTGACTTTGAGGCCTCCATCTTGAAATTATCTGGAAGCAATAAGTCCAGAAAGGGGCGAGGATCTAGCAGGCTTCTTCTCCCTCACAACAGGTCTAACCAAACAGCCTGAGATAGGTTCGCAGCTTGGTTCCATATTTCTCCATGTCTCTGTCAAGCAACTTGGTAGACCTCTGTAATCAAGAATAACATGGGAAAGGCAAGGAGCAGAACTATCCAGGTTCCCTGCTGCCTTGTTGAATACATCCGTGTGTCAGCACAGCTGACATCCTCTCCTGATACATCTGTAATTATTTCCCTTTTGGACAAGGGAACATTTAGAGTCAGGGATTGTGGCCTTCACTGTAAATCTGAGGCAATCTAAACAGTGGTAAAAGGGCTAGAATGGATTTTTCTGTGTCTATCATGAATCTCAATGCTTGTGATAATTTCTCAGTTTTAATAATTTCTCCATTTATAAGAAATGGACACCCACTTGAGCCCATTCTGAATATGTGGTGCTAAAACCTTTCAGCCTGCAATCAGAACTGAAAAATTGCTGATCTGAGGTAGCACTTGTAATATTATTTTTATTTATTGGTATTGTAATAGCATCGAGTCATACACTAGCATGCCATTGTGCTAGCCAGTCTGAGAGATGCTGGAGAGGTGCTGGTAAGAGATATGTGATGTGGGAAAGGACTACAGAAAACTATATCCCTGTTACATGGCATGGGTTGATAACCCCTGACTCCAGTGGCTACTCTTACATCTGATACTCCCACCACCTTCTTTTTAAAAATCAAATGCAAAGAAAATGTAACATTGGTCAAGAACAACCCTGACAATCTCATATGAACACACCAATAAAAATGACTAGAACAGAGCTCAGGAGAGGTGATGGGAACCCCTGTCAGATGAGAGGACTGTTTTTCATCTTATGGGACAGTCATTAATAACAACTGTCTACGGACATCAGTGGCTTTCTGATCACATTGGCACTTCTTGCTCTCAGATCACAGATCAGTTCCTTGCCAGTGGCCCATTCAGCCCCTGAGGTGGATATGCCACCTGCTGTTGGTGTTTACTTCTCTTGGTTTTATTGGCAGCGATTGGGTGGGCATGTGTTACTTCTGTCAATAGATGGGCACTGTCTGCGGCACTCCGGAGGTCCTCAAGAAACACAGGGTCATTATCCTCCTTGGTTTTGTTAAGAGGCGTTCCATGCCTCTGGTAGGACTGCCCCAGGAGTGCTATGATACAACAGTCACCGTGGCAGGTTGCTAGACACTTTCTTTTTTGAAATCTACCATCCTCTCCCACTTGCAATGGGGGTAATTGTTTGGCATCCTTCTCCAAGTATTTCTTCTGTCCCAGATTCCTGCTATATATTAACTACTTTAAGGGGTGGTTTTCAAAAAAGCTTGTTAGGTG
The DNA here is from genome assembly GCA_007922155.1 of Mesoclemmys tuberculata. Taxonomy (NCBI): domain Eukaryota; kingdom Metazoa; phylum Chordata; order Testudines; family Chelidae; genus Mesoclemmys; species Mesoclemmys tuberculata. The sequence continues at coordinate 19,175,159 of ML675614.1, read as the reverse complement.
TTAACACAAAGGCTTTTGTCTTTCTGCCCATAAGTCTCTGAGCCGGTGAGCCTAGAAAGCCCCGTGAGGCGAGCTGTGATAATCTAATAGTGCCAAGTATGAATCCCTTGAATCCAGGTTTGGGGGGTTTGTTAAATTAAGTTTTTTTACCATTTGTACTGATTTTTCTGATAATCCCTCTGATAGCGCACAGTAAAGCCTTAACATTGTGTATTTGAACAGATACATCAGAGACCCTTGCTTGTACACTGGAGCAATAGTAATCGGATGAAATATAATAGTGAAAAGT